>JASDDO010000001.1:519883771-520483771 GCA_030015575.1 Agapanthus africanus | reverse complement strand
CAAACAATCAATCAGTAGAGTCACGTGTCCATACGTGGTAGGCCTGTAAACCCACTGAAAAGAATTAAAAATATAATAAAACAATAAGGAAAAACCCCAATGGGGCATCACGTGCCCACACGTGACCAAGGGTCACATGCTGACACGTGATAATTCCTGAGTTCTTTAAAACAACAGAATTAAATTCTAGTTAAAAGCTTAAACAGTGGGGTCACGTGCTAACACGTGATAGGCTCTTGATTGATCTGTTTTATGTGTAGTAGTTAACGACAATCAATAACGGTGTTGCGTGTAGCTAGACCGAGATGAGTACGGGTCGTCAGCTGGGAAACGTTGAATCTTTTAATCTTACTTTAGACGTTTGAGAAAGAAAGGAGGAAGAATAAAGAATGGTGAAGAATGGTTGTTGGTTCTAAATCTACGTCAAACACGAATGCAGAATATAGATCTAGATTAACTACGGATGTAGATTTTATAGTAGAAGGGGGCTTGTAGAGTTCATTAAGATTTAGTAGTCATGGATGATTAATTAAAGATTACTCTTTTTATCTTTTAATAGATTTAAAACTAGATCGACGGTGATGCATGTAGATTAGGGTTTCTGGAGGGAAAATGGTTCCCACTCTTAACCCCTATCTTGACATGGATCTCCGTTCATGTCTAGCCTTTACCAAAACAATTGTTAATCTAATCTCTAATCATGGTCGTGACTATCAATGAATTGATAGCGCGCCTGATTAGGATGTTAACTATTCTTTTGGTAAAATTTATAAACTTTATAGGATGTAAAAAGAGTTTAAGAATCTTCATCATCCATTAATCTACCATAATCCTATGAACCCTAACAAGTAAAGAATTACTCGTGCATGTTGAGAGAAGAAAAAATAGAGAGGGAAATCATACTACAAAGAAATAAAATAAGAAAAACTATCTTTATTAATCAACAGAATCAATTATACTTTGTTCCCTTAGAAAATGATTACAAAATTCTAGTTTGCTTCTCGATCTCTTCTAAGGAGGTAGATGAACCGTTGATGATCAACCAGGATTCTTGAGCCGTCATGGACTTCGTGATCTCGTCGGTGTGATGATTTTTCCAAGAGGCTCTTGGTCCTTATTTATAGTTACTGAGCCAGAACCCTAGTTTCCTTATTTGGAA
Source organism: Agapanthus africanus (assembly GCA_030015575.1). Taxonomy (NCBI): domain Eukaryota; kingdom Viridiplantae; phylum Streptophyta; class Magnoliopsida; order Asparagales; family Amaryllidaceae; genus Agapanthus; species Agapanthus africanus. Next base: position 520,482,612 of record JASDDO010000001.1, on the reverse strand, counting down.
ACCAGTGGTTAAGATCCTAACAGAGAAAATCCCAACTCCTAACTCGTCTAAAACGCGGCGGAACCGCGGCCAATAGGTGGGTTTGGCCACAGTTCCGCGACCAAACAAGGAGATCGTCTGTTAGTTTTTCTGGGGATTTAACTTGATGACACGTGGTGATCTTTTCACATCTCTGGAAACTGAAAATCTTCTCTTCGTCACTGCCAGACTTGATTTTTTTAGTTTACTTTCTTAATTAGGCATGTTTGTTTTGCCAACTTTGATTTCCTTGATTTCAGTCTTGAAATTCTGCACAATAACTCAACAAATAATATTAATTTGCTTTATGGAGATATTAACTTAACCATTAAGAATTGGTCAAAGGCTTTTAATAAAGTAAGCATATTTAAATGGGCCAAATGTCACATGGATATTTATGCGTACTTTTTCCTACATAATGTTAATTATAATATATAAACACATGAAAAAAATATTTTTACAGATAAACCTTCATATGTGTCATATATTATATAAACACCTTTTATTATATAGAAATAGTAGGAAAAATGTCATATTAAATGTGCAGTTTTATCAACTGAACAAATACCCTCAAACTTATCTTTGATCGTCCTGAGCAAACTAGTTATTCAAGAGAAGGAGAAAGAAGAAAAAAGAAAAATCCTAAGTAGTACACTTTCGTAGGCAACACGATTGCACTGAGCACGTGCAACAAGCCGTTAAACTTCTAGGTGTCTCTAGTAGGAGGAGTGTTGTCTCCTGAGGGTTTTCAGCGGATTAAACCCACAAAACCTATAACAAAAGAAAAATAGTGAAAGTTACATACAAAGATAAGAATTATGAAAGAAAGAACTTGAAAACAAGAGTTTTCAACTACACCAGTTTTTCAGTTGCTATGAACCCTATCTTAATGGTCGTGATAAAATGTTAGAAATCACATCATCCCTCAATAAAACATCGCCTTTAGTTTTCCTCTCTATCTTTCCTCCAAACATTGATCATATACCCCTACATGTGTGAACTGGACATCCCTACACTCGGAGAATTCAATTCAAGCTATCATACTCTTGTCCATCTTCCAAAGTACTTTTTAGTCGGTGAATATTTTCTTTTTTTTTATGAAATTGCTCACACATCCTTCATGCGACCGTTAATACTTCTTGAGGTAATAACCGATTGATTACAAAATGTGCTTGCGTATTAAGGTGTAATTCCTCGTTTTGCACACCTAAGGCTTAGCAGTGGCTCCCAAACTAGTTGGTCTAAGGCACTAGGTGATAAATCACCCTCGCTATATTTTTTTATGCTGCCTTGGTAATTGCAAAACCAGTTTTCATTTTTTTTCTTCACCATATATATTTTATATTTTTTCTTCATACTAAGACTTTTAGACAAGAGCATTTCAAGGTATCCTCTACTATCACAAGTTTCAAGATGTGTGTAAGTGCGTATAGTATGGTATCAACATTCAGATGTTTGGCTTCTAGAATAGGGACTATTTTTCAGACTTATTTTTATCCTCAGATTAGTAATTTCCTTCATACTAACCCTTAGGACAACAGCTCATAACTACTTATTACTAGTTTCATTTAAGAAAATATCTAATTTTCTTGCTTTTCTCAAACTATTCCTATCTTTCATATGTAAATTTTCACTTTCAAACTTTTATTATCAATTTTTTTTTAATTTTGTGTGCTTATGCAAAGTAATGCATAAATAAGCACAAACCTTCCCTAAACCTGTTTGCAGCAGTGTCCACTGATGTCATCTGTTAAATCTCAAAATCTGTAGACTTGGGAGGAAAAGTTTGTTAGTTATGTATATGCCCTAGAGGCCATTGTTGTACATATGATGTATATTATAATGGATGCTTGGATATATATAGAGATGACTTTCTTGCTCGTCATGATAGCATGCTATTTGGTTTCACTTTATCTTAACATGTTGACTTGTACTGTTTTACTGTCTTTCTCTCACATGTTGATAAAGCCCTTAGGATTTGTACTCGACTACTGGGACTATGATGAGATCATGGTAGTGGGGCCACGGTAATCGATGAGTACATCCTATAACTGTTCCTAGTCGAGGGTATATCGAGACAGGGCATCGATACACCAGAGTAGACTAGCGTATACGCATCTTGACCCATATGATGGGCGATGGATGATCCCATATCCATCGGTGTTGGACATTAAGGATGGTGTGCGGGTGCTCAGTGGAGACTGGGTACACTGGACGGACTCGCTGAGAACTCCCAGATGGTGATATACCACACGTCAGATGGCAGTTCTCCGGTGACACTGGTACAGGGTAATCTGTAGACCCGAGATCGTCATAGAATCTTGTGTGATTCCCACTGTGCTTTGATTTCCACCTTACCACGTCCAAGAGGGCGTGCAAAATGGTGGCTTTTGGGTACAGTCCCGAATCACATGGAGGCAATGAGCGATAGGAGGGGATTCGTCTCTCCCGGTATAGGGAGTTGATGTTGTGCTGTGTTCGATTGGCTATAACTAGAAGTCCCTGGCCAGGGTTGATATAGAGATTTACCGGTAAGTGTTACCAGTAGTTTCTCGACCCGTTATGAGCCTCACATCGACACGACTTATCGGTTACTGGGGTCTGACGTATACCACCCCTAGACTTGATATGCGACGTATCAGACGAACAGACCGGACTGTACGGGAGTGTTACTGATTGGATTCACAGGAGAACGTAAAGGCTAGCTTGTTGATCTTCTGATCGCTCAACACCTGGATGGCTGTTACGTTTAGCTTACCGCTTGCAGCTTGTGAGTGTTTGATATGATCATCACCTGCTACCGGAGTATTGACGATTCTTTAGAGTCCTACACAGAGGTTTCTTGGCTCAGGAAAAACGGAGTAGAGGCACATATGTGATATGCGCAGGACCGAGGATAATGCGATATGAGATACCGTATTATATTCTCGCGATATTTAGATATGAACCGGGATATCGGATCAAGTGTTGATTCGATGAATCGGTACATGATATATTAGTCGGTTATATTCGATATAGCCGGATTGTCGGATCAAGTGTTAATTCGATAATTTAATGTATAATAATATATATGATATATTGTATTACATTATCTAATATTGGCTCGCTTTATTATTTCATTTTCTCCCCGGATAATACATTGATATATATGCGATATATGTTAATTGTATTATTTTCTTTTGTTGCAAATATATAATATATATGTGATATATATTATCGTGACATGATATGATTAATAATGGAACATGTTTAGTGAAGAATAAACAAGGTTAGGGTTTGATTAGGGTTAGCTCCTTCTTGCACATTCTAGATGGAATTCCTTTTGTCTTGCTTAAGATATTATGATTGATATTTATTCATGACTCATTCTTTAACCTAACCAAACCCTAGCTCTAGTTTATTCTCTACAAGGGTTATCCTTGTCATACTAAACTATGGTTACATTATTAATTCATATATACTTTTCATTATTCATCACAAAAGGATTAACTCTTTTTCATCATCTTCTTCTCTCTTTAGCTTTGAGAAAGCTTACTAGTTATTCATTTTGTGATGATTTCTTGTGAGAAAATGATATAAAAAGATAGCATAAATACTACTCCATCATCCTCATCTAATCTAGCCCATTAGATTAGGGTGTTCACCTCATTAGAGTGAGAGAGCTTGAGTTATAGCAATTTCAACGTAGATTATCAGAGAAACGGAACACTACAAGCTATCATGGAGCATTCGAGTCGTGGAGCCTCTTTTGAGTCCGGGAGATCGTGGATCGCGGCGAAGGGACTTCTACTCGGAGGTTATGAAGCGAAGGAGCAGACTACAAAGGTTGTAATCCCTCACACTTAGTGGTAAAGATGTTTACTTGCATGTTAAACCCTAATAATCTAGCAAAGATCCCGGCTTTGGGTTGTTCGGCACGTCTAAAATTTTATTCGGGCATGTTTGATGCCTTATGAACCTTCACAAGAGTGCCTAGGAACTCTACAGTGGTATCAGAGCCTAGCTAGAGCATTAGGCGACGTGTATACGAAGTTAAAACTCCGAACGACCCCGATACGACGAAACGAACCCCTCTCTGGACAATTTTTAAAAATTATGATTTTTCTGAATTAAAAATAACAGCAGAGAATTCTAAGAATTATCATGAAATACGAGCTCACAATTCCATGAAGTCGCCGCGGAACCGCGGCGGGAACCTGCTTCCCGCGGCGGTTCCGCGGCCGATCTTTGGGATTGAGACACGTGTCTTCAGGGTAATATCTGTAGGTGCTTGTTGCTGTTTCTGGGTATTTTTAATCTGTCTCAAGTGTTGAGTGTTCTGGGGTTTATTTTGTAATCGAAGATTCGATCGGAAAATTTAAATTCGTTTTTATTTCTGGATATTTAGAAACTGTTAAAATGTTCGAACGGATATTATTAAACTCACTTTTTTCCAGCACAAAAAACTTTCAAGTGTTGAATTTTTATCGGGTTTAAATCTTTCGGAAAAATGTGCAAATAACGCGGTGGACCCTCTAGAAGAACACAAACCTTAACTCGATTATGTGACCGTCTTGAACTGCCTCTAAACCTTAGGGTTTGAGGCAGTACGGCGTGCCACATGTGAGGCGTTGGCTTGACCCTTCCACGGCTGGATCACCGGTACTGTGACATATTCTGGGATTATTTGAACTCCGCTCAAGTGTTAAGCTATTTAGGAAATCTTGGGTATTTGATTATCCGGTCGGAAAGTTTAATACTGTCTATTTATCTGGAATATGATACAACATTTGGAATTCATATAGTCAGGCATGAAATGCGAAGTATGTGATATTTCGGATTTACGATGTCTAAAGTGATTGTGAATTCCAAATGTTGTAGTTTTACAATTTCTTTTCTGTGACCATAAGTGTAGTATGTAGTTGTATTGCCGGTCTTCGTTGCTATATATCAACGACGATCGGTGTATGCATACTTACTTACGTTGATGATATGTGATATTATGTGTTACTGTGATATGTTATATTGGATCGTCGTGTTCTGAATAGCCGGGGGTTTTATGTGAGATGAGGGTTTTTATTTTCATTCATTTGTATGTAATATTCTTTTATTGGGGCACTTCCGGGATGAGGTTGATGTCACCTGTGTATATTATTTACTTTTCCGCATTAGGTAGACCCAAGGAGGGGAGCACAAGTAACCGGGTTCTAGGGTCCACTGGGAGGCCATCTCGAGGAGTCGAGACCGGGTCTCCTAACACTAGAATTGGCAGTGTTACTTGCCGCTCTCGTAGGGGTCTTGGGATGTAGGTTTGGCTATTCGTCGCGACTGTGGAATCCGTGTTTTATACAGGCTCGTATTGAAGACACGGACGTCCTAATATATCCAATATTTCATATATGTTCTTCTGCTGCAATGTTTTGTGATGAGATCATATTACTGCCTGAGATGAATGCTTATACTATATATATATGCTGATATATAAATATTACTGCTTTCGTTTCTTCTGTGATGCTCAGGAAGCATAAGCTGATGGGATTTTATTGATGAGATTAATAAAAAGAAAAGAAACCTAAAGATGTTATAGAATCAAAACTTTATAAAAAGGGTAGCTACAGTTTTGCTTTGCATAGCGGTATATATGATATACCCTGCACCTTATTCGATGAGAAAAGAGCCGAGATCCCTTCACCGGGAGTGACCTCTTTAGCGAAACTGGCAGATGCTACAAACTCACGGTTTAGTTTTTGACAGCTTCTATAGTTCTTGCTTTGCACAGCGGTATATATGATATATCCTGCACCTTATTCGATGGGGAAAGAGCCGAGATCCCTTCACCGGGAGTGGCCTCTTTAGCGAAACTAGAAAAGCCTCAAAAACACTCCTTTTTCAAAAATCACTCGATTCTACGAAGACATCAAGTTCATTACGCTCATGGTTTTCTGAAAAACCTGCGTAGCCCTCCAACATTTCAGATAGATATTACTTAGTATTCGTGCTACGGTTGTTTGGCATTCGTCAAGGCGTAGTGTACGGTAACTATTTACTATTTATCTGTAGCATATGATGCGATTGGATTAGGGTAATCGTACGGCGTTGTTTGGCATTCGTCAAGGGTCATGCGGGTGGGTTTAATTCAATCAAGAAATGTACGGGTTGAACTTGACTAGCGGACTATGGGTTGTTTGGCATTCGTCAAGGTCATAGCACGTTAGGGGCAAAAGCATTATCGGGAATTTCAAGTGTTGAAATTTTCAATGAGATTGCATACCTCCTATGAGATAGTTGGATCCCGATACCCACTGCGAGTAAGAGTTACTCCTGGGAGAGTTTTACACAGGACAATTAGCCGATCAAGTAGGTGTCTAGAAAAGTGTTAACGGGGTTACGCCTCTGGGAAAACGAGGTTTACTTTAATTAGGTCCGTGCGAAAGCACAGGGAACCTCTCTCAAGTACCGACACTGATCTGGCTGAAAGATTGACGAAATTGTAGGGTGTAATTAATCCCGGCTAATCTTACCTTTTAGGGTTTGAAGGAAGATTTGATAAAAACAGTGGGAGACATCCTGATTAGATAAGATAATAACCAATCTAATCTTGCAAGAGCATACGCTAAAGTGTTTTCTTCTCTCTCTCTCCAGGTAGCGACCATGTTAGGCCATAATCAAGATAATAATATGGATGTATTAACTGAACCCGCTTATTATACTGAGCAGGGGAACGTTGGACCCGTTCTTTCTTATAAGAGTTATAAGACTGAACAGGAAACAGGAGAATATCTAGATTCTCACGCCGCCTAAACGAAGAACATGCATGTTGATGCACCTTCTTCGGGTGTGTTAGTTATTGAGAACTGTTTCTCAGTTCACCCTACGTCCTGGGTATTAGATACCGGATCAGGATCCCACATATGTAAATTGTTACATGGGCTACAGAAAGGTAGAGAACTGGGAAAAGGTGATCATTCCGTTCAAGTAGGGAACGGTGCAAGTATTGTAGCCAAAGCAGTTGGCGAATATCACCTTGTATTACCAGGTCGTAATACACTGATTCTGAATGAGTGCTATTATATACCGAACATGATGTGCAACATTATATCAGTTTCTTTATTAAGTAAAGAAGGATATAATTTTGTAGTACAGGATAATGTTATGAACATCTTCCTAAATCAAAAGTTGATTGCATCAGGCTCGTTACATAATGGCATATTCATTCTTAATCAAAATACAGTTCTCAATATACAAAACACACACAAGAGGAAAAGTTCAGAAATGAACGAATCCTTCTTATGGTATTGTAGACTTGGTCATATCAATGCAACACGACTGGCTAAATTACATAAGGATAGATATTTAAACCCGTTCGAATTATCATCTTATGATACTTGCCATTCATGTCTCAAAGATAAAATGACCAAAGCTCCGTTTAGTGGACACGGAGAAAGAGTTACAGAACTCTTAGGACTGGTACATAGTGATGTATGCGGTCCCATGTCTACGCATACCAGGAACGGTTCTTCCTACTTCATTACATTCATTGACGATCTCTCTAGATACGGACATGTGTTCCTGATAAGACACAAGTCTGAAGCTTTTGAGAAATTCAGAGAATATAAGCACGAAGTAGAGAACCAAACGGGCAAAAGTATTAAGATTCTTCGATCTGATCGAGGAGGTGAATACTTAAGCAATGAGTTCCTAGATTATCTAAAAGAGAATGGAATTCTCTCTCAGCTTACTCCTCCTTATACACCACAGCACAACGGTGTATCGGAACGGAGGAATCGCACCCTATTAGATATGGTGCGCTCTATGATGAGCACTGCCGGGTTACCTATTTTCTTCTGGGGGTATGCGCTTGAGACAGCCATACACCTATTGAATATGGTTCCTACCAAATCAGTGCCTACCACTCCATATGAGATATGGAAAGAGAAGAGACCATCTCTTAAGTATGTTAAGATATGGGGTTGTCCGGCCTATGTCAAAAGGCTAAATCCGGACAAACTCGAGGCAAGATCTGTCCTATGTAAGTTTGTAGGATATCCCAAAAATTCACAAGGGTATATCTTCTACCACCCCGAGGAACAAAAGGTGTTTGTTTCTCGACATGCCACTTTCTTAGAAAAAGGTTTTCTTATGAAACAGATCAGTGGCATTGAGGTAGAACTGGAAGAGGTTCCAGCGACACAAACTGTAACAGAAGACTTGGTAGAACCAGAGGATGCAGTAGTACCCGACGAACCCCAGCCTCTCCGCCGATCTAGTAGGATTTCTCATCCACGGTTTTCTCATTGATGGTAGAAGCGAGGATTGCATCATGGAAGATAATGACCCGACTAGTTTCGAGCAGGCCATCACGAGTGGTGACTCTGTGAAATGGCTGGATGCAATGCGATCTGAGATGGAATCCATGTACACCAACAAAGTATGGACTTTGGAAAATACTCCTGAAGGGGTAAAACCCATTGGGAGCAAGTGGATCTTTAAAAAGAAATTTGGTGTAGATGGAAAAGTTGAGACTTTCAAAGCTAGACTTGTAGCAAAGGGTTTTCGTCAACGACCAGGTGTGGATTATGACGAAACCTTTTCTTCAGTGGCTATGCTTATGTCCATCCGGTTCTTACTTGCCATTGCTGCATACCATGACTATGAAATCTGGAAAATGGATGTTAAGACCGCCTTTCTAAACGGTGATTTAGAAGAGTGCGTGTACATGACTCAGCCGGCTGGCTTCATAGATAGTGGGAGCAGCGGAAAGGTGTTGAAGGTGCTTAAATCTATTTATGGGTTAAAGCAAGTATCGCGGAGTTGGAACATTTGTTTTGATGTTGTAGTCAAAGAGTTTGACTTCATCAAAAACATAGATGAACCTTGTATCTATAAGAAGGTAGCAGAGAGTAAGGTTGTCTTTCTCGTATTGTACGTAGATAACATACTCTTGATAAGAAATGATATTCCTATGCTGCAATCAGTCAAGCTCTTCTTATCACAAAGATTCTCAATGAAAGATCTAGGTGATGCCTCCTGCATATCGGGAATCATGATCTATAGAGATAGATCTAAACAGATATTGGGATTGTCCCAATCCAGGTACATTGACACCATACTAAAAAGGTTTAGAATAGAAGAATCCAAGCGTGGGAACCAACCCACGATTTCTGGACTCACTCTCTCCAAAGAGATGTCTCCCAAGACTGATTTGGAGAGAGCTCGCATGCAAGAGATACCCTATGCTTCGGCAGTAGGCTCTATCATGTATGCGATGCTATTTACCAGACCCGATTTAGCATACTCACTAAGTGTAGTGAGTCGGTATCAAGCAGATCCTGGAGAGAGTCACTGGACAGCTGTAAAGAACATTCTCAAGTACTTACGAAGGACTAAGGAGATGTTCTTGGTGTATGGTAACGGAGAACTCCAGGTGGAGTCCTTTACCGATTCCAGCTTCCAACGTGATAAGGACGACTCTAAGTCGCACTCGGGATTTGTCTTTACCCTCAATGGAGGGGCGGTATGTTGGAAGAGTTCCAAACAGGATACCGTTGTAGACTCAACAATGGAGGCTGAATACACCGCTGCCAACGATGCTGCCAAAGAGGCTGTCTGGATAAAGAAGTTCATTAGTGAACTTGGTGTGGTTCCATCCATTGAGCATCCAATACCTCTGTATTGCGATAACAATGGAGCTGTGGCTTTGGCCAAGGAACCTAGGTCCCATCAGAAGTCCAGACATATTCTGAGGCGATATCACCTGATCAGGGAGATAGTTGATCGCCGGGAGATCGAGGTCAGGAGAGTAGATACGAAGGACAACACTGCGGATCCACTCACGAAGACCATTCCCAAGATACAGTTTGAGAGATTATTCAAAATGCTAGGTATGAGATACTACAGCAGCTGGCCTTAGTGCAAGTGGAAGATTGTTAGTTATGTATATGCCCTAGAGGCCATTGTTGTACATATGATGTATATTATAATGGATGCTTGGATATATATAGAGATGAATTTCTTGCTCGTCATGATAGTATGCTATTTGGTTTCACTTTATCTTAACATGTTGACTTGTACTGTTTTACTGTCTTTCTCTCACATGTTGATAAAGCCCTTAGGATCTGTACTCGACTACTGGGACTATGATGAGATCATACTAGTGGGGCCACGGTAGTCGATGAGTATATCCTATAACTGTTCCTAGTCGAGGGTATATCGAGATAGGGCATCAATACACCAGAGTAGACTAGCGTATACGCATCTTGACCCATATGATGGGCGATGGATGATCCCATATCCATCGGTGTTGGACATCAAGGATGGTGTGCGGGTGCTCAGTGGAGACTGGGTATACTGGACGGACTCGCCGAGAACTCCCAGATGGTGATATACCACACGTCAGATGGCAGTTCTCCGGTAACACTGGTACAGGGTAGTCTGTACACCCGAGATAGTCATAGAATCTTGTGTGATTCCCACTGTGCTTTGATTTCCACCTTACCACGTCCAAGAGGGCGTGCAAAACGGTGGCTTTTGGGTACAGTCCCGAATCACATGGAGGCAATGAGCGATAGGAGGGGATTCGTCTCTCCCGGTATAGGGAGTTGATGTTGTGCTGTGTTCGATTGGCTATAACTGGAAGTCCCTGGCCAGAGCTGATATAGAGATTTACTGGTAAGTGTTACCAATAGTTTCTCGACCCGTTATGAGCCTCACATCGACACGACTTATCGGTTACTGGGGTCTGACGTATACCACCCCTAGACTTGATATGCAACATATCAAACGAACAGACCGAACTGTACGGGAGTGTTACTGATTGGATTCACAGGAGAACGTACATGCTAGCTTGTTGATCTTCTGATCGCTCAATACCTGGGTGGCTGTTACGTTTAGCTGACCGCTTGCAGCTTGTGGGTGTTTGATATGATCATCACCTGCTACCGGAGTATTGACGATTCTTTAGAGTCCTACACAGAGGTTTCTTGGCTCAGGCAAAACGGAGTAGAGGCATATATGTGATATGCGCAGGACCGAGGATAATGCGATATAAGATACCATATTATATTCTCGCGATATTTAGATATGAACCGGGACATTGGATCAAGTGTTGATTCGATGAATCGTTACATGATATATTAGTCGGTTATATTCGATATAGCCGGATTGTCGGATCAAGTGTTGATTCGATGATTTAATGTATAATAATATATATGATATATTGTATTACATTATCTAATATTGGCTCGCTTTATTATTTCATTTTCTCACCGGATTATACATTGATATATATGCGATATATGTTAATTGTATTATTTTCTTTTGTTGCAAATATATAATATATATGTGATATATATTATTGTGACATGATATGATTAATAATGGAACATGTTTAGTGAAGAATAAACAAGGTTAGGGTTTGATTAGGGTTAGCTCCTTCTTGCACATTCTAGATGGAATTCCTTTTGTCTTGGTTAAGATATTATGGTTGATATTTATCCATGACTCATTCTTTAACCTAACCAAACCCTAGCTCTAGTTTATTCTCTACAAGGGTTATCCTTGTCATACTAAACTATGGTTACATTATTAATTCATATATACTTTTCATTATTCATCACAAAAGGATTAACACTTTTTTATCATCTTCTTCTCTCTTTAGCATTGAGAAAGCTTACTAGTTATTCATTTTGTGATGATTTCTTGTGAGAAAATGATATAAAAAGATAGCATAAATACTACTCCATCATCCTCATCTAATCTAGTCCATTAGATTAGGGTGTTCACCTCATTAGAGTGAGAGAGCTTGAGTTATAGCAACTTCGACGTAGATCATTGGAGAAACGGAACACTACAAGCTAGCATGGAGCGTTCGAGTCGTGGAGCCTCTCTTGAGTCCGAGAGATCGTGGATCGCGGCGCAGGGACTTCTACTCAGAGCTTATGAAGTGAAGGAGCGGACTACAAAGGTTGTAATCCCTCACACTTAGTGGTAAAGATGTTTACTTGCATGTTAAACCCTAATAATCTAGCAAAGATCCCGGTTTTGGGTTGTTCGGCACGTCTAAAATTTTATTCGGGCATGTTTGATGCCTTATGAACCTTCACAAGAGTGTCTAGGAACCCTACAAAGTTATCAAAGGGGACAAGAAATAGTGAAAGTGAAATTCTCCCCCAAACTTATTTTTGGCTCGTAATTTTGTAAAATTTTTCTTTCAAAAGCCAAAATATCCCCCCCTAAACTTGAGTAAAATCATAATAAGCATTTAAAATTATAAGAGGGGGTCAAAGTTATTGGTCAATGCCAAGCTTTGTAAAGACCAAAAGTCAACACTAACCATTCGAAGAATTTATCAGTGAAACACACCGGTTGGTGGAAGAACATGTTGTATGGAGTCAGGAAGAAGTGGGGAAGAGATAAGTGGTGTAAACGAAAAGGATTGCGTCTCAATTTGGAGAGACGACACAGTGATAGTGATGATGGATTATTCGCATTCTTGTGATTGTCCAGAAGAAGGGTTGGAGGTTCAATTTCTTTATCTTGGAGTTGATTCATCTCAACACCCGTGTCTTTTAAAAATGCGAGTTCATCAGCGAAAATTTCCTCAAAGGTTTCATCGATACCCCGAAGAATAATCTCATCAGAAAAAATAGGGTGATCATCAGACTCCATGAAAGGTTCATAATTAGTGTTAGATGTTGACCCGGACAACACAATGGAAGAGTCCGTATGTGTATAATATATGGTTGGGGTCAAACAACAACATATGAAAAGAGTCTAGATCAGTATCATGAAGCTGATCAAATTCGCTGCTGTCGACATCCATTAATTTGACAGAACATGCTTGAGCATAAGGTTCGGAGGGTATACTCCCCAACTCGTAAATGTTAAGCTCTATTGACATCTTCCCGAAGGATAGGGTCATAGAGCCATTACGACAGTTGATTACAGCATTGGAAGTGTCCAAAAAGGGTCGATCGAGAATCACCGGAATTTAGTTTCGTGGGTTCGCTACGGGCTGTGTATCGAGAACAATAAAGTCCATAGGGAATACAAATTCCCCGACTTTTATTAACACATCCTCAAGCTCACCCCTAGGTTTGGTGATTGATCGGTCGGCCATCTGGAGAGTTGTGTTCAAGGGCTTTAACTCTCCGATCCCTAACTGCTCATAAACCGAGTAAGGAAGCAGGTTAACACTTGCGCCAAGGTCAAGTAGAGCACGGTTAATATTTTTACCCCCAATAGAAATAGAAATTGTAGGACAGCCGGGGTCCTTACGTTTCCTTGGTAATTGATGGGGAAAAACCGTGTTTACAGTACTCGACATGAACACCTTTTTTGGCACTTGAGTCTTCCTCTTCCTAGTGCACAAGTCCTTGAGAATTTTCGCATAACCCGGGACTTTTTGTATAGCATCTAGGAGAGGGATATTGATGTTAACTTACTTAAAGATGTCAATAATCTTCTCCATCTGCGGACTCGGTTTGTTTCCCCTTAACCGATTCGGATAAGGAACTTTAGTAATAATAGCCGGGTCCAACAGTGGAGAAGGTGGCGTGAGTAGGAAAGATCCCAGAATAGGAGTGGAGATCATTTTTGGTGGACTAGAAGAAGTGTGCTGAGCGTTCGAGCCTTGGGGAAAACGGAGAATAGGCTCGGAAGAAAATGGTGATATAGACGAACTGGGATCAGAAGTAGAAGTAGAAGTGGAAGGAAAAGTCTCAGCCGGGGTATCATCAATTGATTCATCATTAGTAGTATCAATCTCTTCACTGACATGGTTATCAAGCACTCTTCCAGATCTCAATGTGGTAATAGAATTCACATGATGTGAGTAGCCAGGATTCGGTACAGGTTGAGCTGGAAGTTTCCCCCTCTCTCTAGCACTTATTTCGGCTTTTAATTATGAAATTTGTGCTTCCATCAATTTAATACTCTCACCTTGGAAGGCAGAGTTCTTTTTTATGTCATCGACGAAAGACTTCATCTCAGCCGAAACTTGCATGAATTTTGTCAGAAGCAAATTCATGGTTTGTTCGAGTGAAGAGGAATTATCAGTACTAGTCAATTGCAAAGAGTTGTTATACGGTGCAGAAGTGTTGACCGAATTTTGAAAGTTTTGTGAATGAAAGGGGTGCTGACTCAATTGTAGTGGTTGCTGTTGTGGTGGAAGGACCCTTTGAAAGTTATTTTGGTTTGGAACCATGTTTTGAGTTTGTTGTTGGTTCCAAGCAAAATTAGGGTGATTCCTCCAACCCTGATTATAAGTGGAAGAATACGGACCGTTTCTAGGCCTTTGTTGAAAAGCAGCATTAGTATGCTCTTGACCTTGAAACGGAGAATTCAAAGGACATTCTTCCGTAAGATGTGATGGATCAGAACAGCATCCACAGACAGTTTTAGGAAGTGTCATCTGATTTAGGGAGGCTACTAAAAATTTATGTTCCATAGCTTCGAGTTTCTTTTGCATTGCTGCCATTTCAGCTCTAACTCCTATGGAAACATCAGATTGGTGAATACCACCCCTAGACGATGGTTGGTTTACACTCTCCCACTGTAAAGTTTTTTCAGCGAAATCTTCTAAAAATCTCCAGGATTCACCATCATCTTTAGTCATGAAGGTGCCTTGACACATGGATTCAAGTATCTGTTTTGTTGTAGGATTAATGCCCTCATATACAATTCTGCACATATCCTATCTAGGGATTCCGTGATGAGGACATTGAATCAACAGATCCTTGAAACATTCAAAACACTTAGAAAATGGTTCATTGGGAAACTGGGTAAATTGATTTATTTCGCTATGGACTCGAGCTGTCTTATGATTAGGGTAGAATTTCTTTAGGAAAGCTGTGACGAATTCTCCCCAGTTTGAAATAGAATGTGCGGCTGTGTTATAAAGCCACTTCTTAGCTATATCGCACAAAGTGAATGGGAGAAGACGTAACCTCATAGCATCCACAGAAAACTGTGAAGTACCCATCATAGCGCATATATTTTCAAATTTGGCAATAAAGACGTATGCATCTTCAGACTCAAGACCGTGATATTTTAGTAAAAGATTGATGTAGTGGGGTTTAATTTCAAAATTGTCCCCGTTGGCTGGTTGAATAGATAGACAAGTAGGAAGTGGACCACGTATAGGATAGCATTTTTCTTGGAGAGAGATGCGCGGTGTATTCTGCTCACCTACGGGCGGTGGCAGCGTGGTGTTATAATTTGATAGAGTACTGTCCATCTCGATCGTTGTGGTAGGTGGTGGGGAAAAAGAAAATGAAGAAGTACCGATTTCGGAGTCGATAGCAGGAACGTGGACAAGACGGGCACTAGAATCCCGTGTCCAGCCAAGCATGCACTAAACGGTTTAGCGCAAATGGCAGCGTGTATTATATTTAAAAATTGGTTTGTTTTGAAAAAGTGAGACTTAAGACAAATCACACAAAAATGCAAAAACAACCCTAGAACTAAGGTTACCTAGGTCAAGTCTCTAGACCGCTCCTAGACTTCCAAAAGACAAGCCGCATGATCAATCCTCTATCACCTCTTTACTACCCTTGCGGCCAGGTAAGTGCCAGGTAAGTGGGAGGTATCCGCTATACGATTCACCGAAAATAGCGGGCATGATTAAGTAACCACTTGCCTTAGACACACTTGCCTAGACACCATAAAAGTAATGCGGATAAGCGATAAATTACCCATGACCTTCCTCTGTCCTTATTGAGCACGACAGTCCTTAGAGTCTTGTCTAGATATTTTTTTTAATTAATGTAGGGCTGATGCAGATGCTTGTTTTGTGATTTGTGGGGCTTAGAAAGGGTGATAAAATCCCTAACTAATTTGAATGTTGGTCTTGCCCTTTAAAACCCGTATTAAAATATGAATAAACAAAACAAGTACAAAACTTTGCAAAAAGATTTTTTTGAGCGGCGATATTTTGCAAAGAATCCTGCAGAAAAGATATTTTATTGGATTTTAGAGGAGAGATAAAGAGTTGAGAAACTTACCAGAGAAGTTACGACCCCTAACTCCTCCATTTACCCGTGCTTCCGCCACGAATGTGCTACTTGTGCCACGGTTCCGCCGCAAGGAAGAAGGATCAGTTGATGAATTTTTGCTCCGTGGCCTTCTGTACTCCTCTGGATCTCGATGAATGTCTCTGTCTTTCTGTTTCCTCAAGTCTGTGACTCCAGATCTCCTTGCAAAATTCACACACAATTCGTTAAATATACAATTTGCAGTTTTGTTTTAATTATGATATAAATCGAATAAGAATTCAACACAAATAGTAAGAATAAGAAATTACGCACGTATCCCAGCAACGACGCCATTTGATTGATCTGTTTTATGTGTAGTAGTTTACCGCAATCAATAACGGTGTCGCGTGTAGCTAGACCGAGATGAGTACGAGTCGTCCTCTGAGAAACGTTGAATCTTTTAATCTTACTTTAGGCGTGTTGAGAAAGAAAGGAGGAAGAATAAAGAATGGCGAAGAATGGTTATAGATTCTAGATCTACGTCAAACACGGATGCAGAATATAGATCTAGATTAACTACGGATGTAGGTTTTATTGTAAAAGGGGGCTTGTAGGGTTCATTAAGATTTAGTAGTCATGGATGATTAATTAAAGATTACTCTTTTTATCCTTTAATAGATTTAAAACTAGATCGACAGTGATGCATGTAGATTATGGTTTCTGAAGGGAAAAGGGTTCCCACTCTTAACCCCTATCTTGACATGGATCTCCGCTCATATCTAGCCTTTACCAAAACAATTGTTAATCTAATCTCTAATCGTGGTCGTGACTATCAATGAATTGATAGCGCGCCTGATTAGAATGTTAACTATTTTTTTGATAAAGTTTATAAACTTTATAGAATGTAAAAAGAGTTTAAGGATCTTCATCATCCATTAATTTACCATAATCCTATGAACCCTAACAAGCAAAGAATTACTCGTGCATGTTGAGAGAAGAAAAGATAGAGAGGAAAATCATACTACAAAGAAATAAAATAAGAAAAACTACCTTTATTAATCAACAGAATCAATTACACTTTGTTCCCTTAGAAAATGATTACAAAATTCTAGTTTGCTTCTCGATCTCTTCTAAGGAGGTAGATGAACCGTTGATAATCAACCAGGATTCTTGAGCCATCGTGGACTTCGTGATCTCGTTGGTGTGATGATTTTTCTAAGAGGCTCTTGGTCCTTATCTATAGTCATAGAGCCAAATCCCTAGTTTCCTTATTTGGAAACCAGTGGTTAAGATCCTAACAGAGAAAATCCCAACTCCTAAATCGTCTAAAACGCGGCGGAACCGCAGCCAATAAGTGGGTTTGGCCGCGGTTTCGCTGCCAAACAGGGAGATCATCTGTTAGTTTTTCTGGGGATTTAACTTGATCACACGTGGTGATTTTTTCACATCTCTGGAAACTGAAAATCTTCTCTTCGACACTGCCAGACTTGATTTCTTTAGTTTACTTTCTTAATTAGGCAAGTTTGTTTTGCTAACTTTGATTTCCTTGATTTCAGTCCTGAAAATTCTGCACAATAACTCAACAAATAATATTGGTTTGTTTTATGGAGATATTAACTTAACCATTAAGAATTGGTCAAAGGCTTTTAATAAGGTAAGCATATTTAAATGGGCCAAATGTCACATGGATATTTATGCTTATTTTTTCCTACATAATGTTAATTATAATATTTAAACACATGAAAATAGTATTTTTTACAGATAAACCTTCATATGTGTCATATATTATATAAACACCTTTTATTA
The DNA here is from genome assembly GCA_030015575.1 of Agapanthus africanus. Classification (NCBI taxonomy): domain Eukaryota; kingdom Viridiplantae; phylum Streptophyta; class Magnoliopsida; order Asparagales; family Amaryllidaceae; genus Agapanthus; species Agapanthus africanus. Next base: position 520,464,838 of record JASDDO010000001.1, on the reverse strand, counting down.
TATAGAAATAGTAGGAAAAATGTCATATTAAATGTGCAGTTTTATCAACTGAACAACTCTTAAACTTTCTGAACTAATAGAATTAAATTCTAATTAAAAGAAATAAAAAACCCTAATATTTCCCTAGATCTTTCCAAACAAAAAGATTGCGCTCTGTAAAGCAGAGCACCGTTGGATTAAAAATCCAATGGTGATTAAAAAATCACCAATTTATTGAAAGATTCTATACAAGGAAAGATTTCCCTGATATTTGCCAGGAATAACAGACAAAATATCTTTTGGATTAAAAATCCAATGGTGAATAAAATTCACTGAGTGATCTAAAAGATCATGTTGGTTACAAAATCAATTAAAATCTTTCAATGAAAAATTGACTAAATAAACTGATTCTTTTCTTTCTCCTATAAATAAGAGCCAAGGATTAAAGAGACAGAGAGAAAAAAAAGGAGGATGCAACAACAGAGAGAAAAAAGAAAAGAATTTAATTCTCCAGAGAGAAAAGAAGATTTCCTCAGAAGAAAAAGAAACCCTAGGTGAGAAAGGGAAAAAGATCATAAGCTCCACAAAACAAAAAGAGAATTTAATTCTCAAACTAAGAGTTTAACTCTTCTGAATAAGAACTTAGTTCTTCCTTTGGTTGAAGGTCGGCAGAAGTAGATCTCCCCATAAGTTGAGAATTTAATTCTCATCGGGAAGATTCTGCCATGCAGATCCAAAACCTAGAGGGAGAATTGAGTTTAAAGAATTTAATTCTTCCAAATGCCAAGGAATTTAATTCCTCCAAATACTTAGGAATTTAATTCCTCCAACAGGGACATGGTTTAACCCTTAAAACAAGAGCTTAGTTCTTCTTCATGGTTGAAGATCTGCAGAAGCAGATCTTCCCATAAGTTGAGAATTTAATTCTCATCGGGGAGATTCTGCCATGCAGATTCAAAACTTAGAGAGAGAGTTGGGTTTAAAGAATTTAATTCTTCCATATACAAAGGAATTTAATTGCTCTAAAAAAAATTAGGGTTTAACCCTACCAAAGAATTTAATTCTCAAACAAGGGACTTAAACTCTCCGTGCACGTAAACCTGATCACGTGGTAACACGTGACCCTCCTTTCAATGATCAGAAAAGAACGATTGAGACATGGTCACGTGCCCCCACGCGACCCTTAAATAGACTCCTCAAGATGAGAAAGAACAAGCCTGGAGGCAATACCTCACGTGCTCCCACGTGACCCTCAAAATAAAAGGAACAAAGCCAAAGGCGGTCTGATTTAGGGCGCCTCACGTGTCCCCACGTAAACCCTGATTAACACCTTTTTAAAAGGGCAAATGAGGGAAACAAAGGAATTAATACCCAATACATGGGCACTATCACGTGTCCACACGTGATGATTACAAAGACTAAGTGTTTAACACTTACTTGCATATTCTGAGGATAGAATAAAGGAAGTCTGGCCCCATCTTCAGATGCCTTACGTGTTTCCATGTGACCACTTCAATTTTAGTGTTTAACACTACTTTAAGTGCTTCGTCCCTAGTGTTCAACACTAATTTAAGCGCATCACGTGGGAACACGTGATCGCCAAATATCCTCTAGTGTTTAACACTATTTTAAAACTAATCTTAGCCCAAATTGGCTAAGTTTTCTAGAGGCAAGACTCCCCTTTTGACTGAGCCTCAAATATACTCTTATCTTCCAAGATTGATCATCTCATATGGTATATGAGTGCTCAGCACTCAATAAAAGACAAAATATGGTCAGATCCCCAAACCCCTGTTTAGCATTGCTAAATAATGGGGGGCTGAACCCAGACAAACGTTCAACAGTCCAAACAAAGGTCCAACATTTTAAACCTAATTGGACTTAGCCCAAGTTGGCCATAAGTCCTCAATTCAGATTTAACTGAGCCCATGTGCTCATAATCTAATTAATTTATGTTAGTCCCAAATTGGACTATAGATTTCCCAATCAACTTTGGTTCAAGGGTACATCTCTTCACTCCTTTGATATTTGTCGTTGTAATCCTTCAACGTCTTCAGAGAGGTGACGGGTCCCGATAACCAATCATTTCATAGACTGTGGAGTCCTTAAACTCATGGACTATGATGTCCTTAAACTTGGACTGTGGGGTCCTTAAGCCCATGGACTACGATGTCCTTAAACTTTATAGACTATGACGCCTTTAAACTACGGACTGTGGGGTCCTTAAGCCCATGGACTATGATGTCATTAACCTTGGACTGTGGGGTCCTTAAGCCCATGGACTATGATGTTCTTAACCTTTATAGACTATGATGTCTTTAAACTGGATCATAATATCCTTAAACTAATGTTGGACCGTAATGTCCTTAAACTAACAATGGACCGTAATGTCCCTAAACTAAACAGTATAGCCCGAATGCTCTGTTGTTGGATCTAAACGATCCCGTTAAGTTGATCTTAGTCTAAAATTAGACTAATGTATCCTTAAAAAACATTTAAGTTGATCTTAGTCTCAAATGAGACTAACGTATCCTTAAACCCAACCCCAAACCCAAATCTAAGAAAATACAGATTTGGACTAATCCACGCCCTGCGGGCAACAACATAAATTAGTCTCCGTATACAATCCACGGGCAACCAAAAAATAAAATAAACACACACCATACGAAGTGACCATCTGGAGAAGCAGAAAGTGGTTACCGCGATGCGGTAGCGTAATTAACTGCAGGGGCTTGCGCCTGCAGGGAAGAGCGTCCCCACAATCAAAAACCCCTTAACGAGGGGGGATCTGACGAAGTCTGCTACATCGGCCGCATCCGTCTAAACCTTCGATACACAGTGCCATAAATCAACTTGGTATCTTCGGAGAGGTGGACGGATAGCACCAATTAGCATCTGCCCCCAAATTCAGGCAAGACGGACCTACTCGGTCGCGTCTCTGTGTTCGGAGGAGAACAGACGCATTAGTCAAACTTGCTAAAGAATTGGCTGACGAAAACCTCACTGACGTGAGGATCGTTATACAAAGCCGTCGGGTTCTTGTACCAGCGGAAATGTCTCCAGAGTCAACTAAAGAAAAGGAAGCGACCAAGCAAACATCCCTACAAATAGAGGACCAAGAAACGATTAAGGATTGGAGAGAAGTCTTTATAGACTACTTCAAATCCCGTCGAACACTTCAAGATGCATCCTCAAGACATCAACTCATGAAATGAGCTCTATCTTTCGCCTTCGTCAATAATACTCTATATAAGAGATCATTCGACTCTTTATGGCCGAGATGCCTGGGACCGAAAGAATCAAGGAGAGTGGTCCAAGAAACTCATGATGGACTTTGCGGCTCTCATCAAGCCGGGCCAAAGATGAAGCTGAAGATCAAAAGAATGGGCTACTATTGGTCCACGATGATTCAGGACTGCCTCGAATACACGAAGCAGTGCCACTCGTGCCAAATTCATGGGAACTTTATCTACCAGCATCCAAACCCGCTACACCCAACAGTGGCTAGCTTGCCGTTCGAAATGTGGGGAACCGGCATAATTGGGCCCATCGAACCAGCGTTATCCAAAGGACATCGGTTCATATTGGCGACAACTGATTACTTCTCTAAGTGGGCAGAAGCAGTACCGCTAAGAGAAGTGAAGACGAAGAACATCCTCCATTTCTTCAAGACACACGTCCTCTACCGGTTCGGCACTCCACGACGGATTATCTCTGATAACGGGCCGGCCTACAGAAGTCACAAAATCAGCCGCTTCGCACTGCAGCATAATATAGATTGGAGATACTCTTCGGTCTATAATCCCCAAGCTAACGGTCTAGATGAGACTTTCAACAAAAGCTTGACAAAGATCATAAAGAAGATAGTGTCCAAAAATAAAAGGATTGGCACGAGAGACTGCATGAAGCTCTCTGGGCTTATCGGACCACATTCAAAACAGCCACAAATACAACGTCGTATGTATTGGTATTCGGCACAGAAGCGGTACTCCCCCTCGAGATAGAGCCACCCTCTCTACGAGTGGTAGTTCATTACGAGCTAACAGATGAAGAGAATGCTCATCTTCGGCTTGAGGAGCTTGACGCCCTCGATGAAACTCATCTCATAGCGCAGCAAAGCCTAAAAGCTTACAAAGCAAGGATGACGTGCTCATACGAAAGATTGACTAGGCCAAGAACATTCCACCAAGGCGAACTCGTGCTAGTCATAAAAAGACCTATGATCCCTAATCGTGCCAAACGGGGGAAATTCGAGCCAAAATATGAGGGCCCGTACATAATAGACAAGGTCTACCAAGGTAGGGCTTACTTGCTCATGGATATGCATGGCGAAAGACCCTTCTGGCCAATAAACGACCAATTTCTGAAAAAATACTACGCCTGACGAGTCACGACTCAGATCAATGATAGATGACGATGCCTATATCCGCTCGCTATCTTCCTGAGTCCAAACTCTATAAGTAGTTAATTACGGACCGAAACGTCCTGAAACTAACTACGGACCGAAACGTCCTGAAACTAACAACGGACCGAAACGTCCTGAAACTACTACGAACCGCAGCATCCTTAGGCTAAAGCGGCAAAAAAAAGAGAACAGTACATCCATAAGCGAAATGGGCACGGATGAAAACCCGAAAGGGCTCTGTGTATAAAAACAGCAGGGCTACCGGCGAGTTTGTGAAAACCCGAAAGGGCGCAGACTCGTAAAAAATTTCTTGTGCACTTGCAGGGTCCTCTCGACCTTGTAAAGAGAAAATACCTACGAGAGATCCTTATGACTCACAAGGGAGCAACACACTTAGGGATCCCCACGATTCCTAAGGAGAAATTACACTTACGAGATCCTCACGACTCGTAAGGAGAATCCTCTTATGAGACCCTCACGGCTCACACGATTCAAAAGCCTTAAGCTACAGGGATCTGAACATGTTCTTAAACCATCGCATTCCCCAGTTTGCCATAAAAACGGTCCAATATTGACCCTTGTATGAAATCCACAGGCATAAATAAACGTCTCCCCTACCAAGTTCCACCAATGGCACATGCAGTGAACGACACTTGTAAGTCCTCTCGACTTACAAGGAGAAAACACTCTTGTAAGATCCTTACGACTTATAAGAGAACATACACTTAGGAATCCTCACGACTCCTAAGGAGAAAACACACACCTACGAGATCCCCACGACTCGTAGGGAGAAATATCTTTATGAGACCCTTACGGCTCACGAAATCAAAAGCCTTAGTCGTCGGGTCCCTAACCCTGTCTACTAAGCCACCTTTGTTCGAATCGACAAAGGCAAATGATAATTCACTCTTGGTAATATCCCAGTTGTAGCGATGCTGATGCCTAAATCGTTAACAAATTCCAAATCCTTTCACGGCAAGTGATGATTCGCTCCGGCAATATTCCAGTCATTGCGATGCTGACGCTAAGATTGGTATCAGCTCTCGAGTTCCAAACTCGCAATAAAATCAGCGAGCCAAAAATGCACATGAAATAGCCGAAATGATGGGGCAACTCACAATAAATAGCAGCGAGTAAAATATGTGCATATAAAAATAGCCGAAATGTTTGGGCGACTCGCAATAAAAAGCAGCGAGTAAAAAGAAAAACAGCCGAAATAATTGGGCACCGCGAAAAATAGCCGAAATGATTGGGCAATCGCAACTTTTGCGATATAAAAGCTGAAATGATAGAGCATCGCGGAAAGAAAACAAAAAAATGAAATGAAACTTTTGCCCTGCAGGGGGAATCACATTGACCCCTGTATACAATCTATGGGCACAAACAAAAAGGGAACCACATTGTCCCACCAGGCCTCGTCAAAGGGGAAGCCAGATCTCGATGGCTACACCTACAACCGGAGACTAACAACAGCGTTCCTCCTCATTCCAGTAGGATACGGATGCGACACCACCAATCGGAGCCACGGCAAAGTCCCTAGTTCTAAGACTGCACAGTTCACAGACAACCTAGAGTCAACCCCGACACCGCAGAAAGTGGAGAAAGTCAACCAATGATCCCTCGATTCGTCTCGACTCATAGGGAAAAGCCTTAAGCAATAGGGATAAGGACCTGTTTCCTAAGCAATGGGGCCTACAAGCAGGTCCAAACTGACTCTTGTATACTATTCACGGGCCACACTCTCCAAAGTTGAATCTCGACAATGAGGGAAACAACCACTTACGAATCCTCTCGACTCGTAAAGGGGAAAAATTCTCTTGTGAGATCCTTACGACTCTTGAGAGAAAATACATACTTAGGAGTCCTCACGACCCCTAAGAAGAAATTACACTTACGAGATCTTCTCGACTCGTAGGGAGAAAAGTCTTTATGAGACCCTCACGGCTCATAAAGTTGAAAAGTCTTAGGCAGCAGACCTGAACTTGCTACCTAAGCCATCACTACCTGACAAAGAAGTCAAGATGGACCGTTGTCTACCATCTATGGGCCATATTTACTAAAGTAACATACCAATGACACAACAAAGAAAAGAAAGTGACAATATGAGATAAAATATGTCATTTATTCATGAGCTCAAGTGAATACAAGATACATTTCACAAAAGAATCAAAACGAATACATGTTATTTATAAACCGCAAGTTTAAAAAAAAGGGGGGTACAAAGACGTTTATTGAGGAGGAGGCATTTTCAACAAATTAGCCAGTTGCTCACGCGCTCCTCTCAATCTTTTCTTGCAATCGGCTGCCGCGGCCAACTCCGCTTCGACTCGGGCCCGCTGTCGCAAACATGACGAAAGCTTTTCATCAGTCCCCAGCATGACAGCTTCGCAGTCCTGCATAACCCGCTCCGCAGAGTCAAGCGCCCGTCTCAGCGTCAACCCATCCGAAATGCATCGCTGGAGATTATCAAAGGCAGCTTTCAACTGCGCAGCGTTCTCTTCGACCTAGCCGCGCAACCGGGCGGATTCGCTTGAAGTTACTTCATGTTCCTTTAGCCTCAAGGTCATCTCTTGTTCAAAATGGCGGATGAAAGGAATACTTTGCTCAACCCACGCAACCTGCTGGGAGTTTAAAACTGATACTTCAGGAGCGGGACGCTTGAGCTCAATCTCATGCAGGCAGGTCTCAATCTTTCTGCAGTAATTAACCCAAGACTCGACGACACCTTCGCCATGGAAGTTCATGAGCGTCGCCAATATGGGATTAACCTCAGCAGCAAAATCTGCAGCGAATGTGAGGGCCTCGGTATCAAGATCCTCGACGAATTCACTCAATATGCGCAGATTAGTCGTAGCGCCCCTGGAAGATGGATGTCTAGAAAAGGGCCCTGCCGACATTAGGATGCGAGACTCAAAGGGAGCTGGGGCTGGTGCGATTGTTGCAAAACAAGTTATGGTCAAATGTTGGCTCAAGAGATAAAGAAAATATACGAGCGATGGAGTCTACTATACCGGCTGCGACAGGTGGCAAAGTTGGGAGTACCGGAGGCGCGGCTATTCTCTCGTTCCCTCCTCCAATCTGTAGCGCTGCAATCAATGCGAAGAAGAGTTAGCAACGACATGGCTGCCCGTAAAAGAACGTAAAGGATGTCAGTTAAAAACTATACTCACCGACACTAGCAGGCAGGACGCTTGCTGACTGGAAGGAGAAATGTGGGTTCAACACTTGATACAGATGGTCAAAAAAGACTTCAGCAAAGTTGTGCCAATATACGGTCAGTACAAGGAGGATGATACCTATAATGAAACCGATAAGTTGCAAACCCATACCTTCCAGCATTCCAGAGGACATAGGAGAAGGCGAAGGGACAACAACCGTCATGGCGGTGACCGAAGGTGGTTCAGATGACACAATCTCAGCGTTCGCTGCACCTACAAACAAAATATCGTCAGAAGAAGCTGAACGGGATTGCGAAATAAAAAGTAAACAACGACCCAAGACTTACCTGATGGGTCGTCAACCAAAACCGCGACGGAAGCATCACCAGGCATAGCGGCTTCTTCGCTCTCCTTCAGTGGGAAAGTTTTGGCGTTGTTTCCCTAATCAGAGCAAAACTCTGTTCAAATTTTGAAATTTGAAATGAAGTAGCGCTCATGTACAAAACACGAGAGCGCTAGCGCTAGCAGTGCCAGCACTGAGAGTCAAAGACTCTGAGGCAGCGCACCACGTGCAGAGCACGTGGTGCGCTTGCGCTAAGAGCACTGCACTCTAAGCAGCGCACCATGTGCAAAGCACGTGAGCGCTAGCGATAGAACAAAATATTCTCGACCTTTAGATCAAAGATCCAACGAACATGATTAAAAATCATCAATTGACCAGAATAAAATTCTGTTAAGGAAACATTCCTCAGAATCTTTCCAAACAGGAAAGATTATGCTCTGAAAATCAGAGCACCGTTGGATCAATGATCCAATGGTGATTAAAAAATCACCAAAATTTCAGTATTGGAAAAGATTTCCCAACCTTGTTAAAAACAAGAAGATTGCCTTCTGTGAAACGGAAGCCCTAGGATCAAAGATCCAACGGTGGGAAACATCCCCAAATCAATTAGAGAAAAGATCTCTTCAACTAATTCAACAAATCAGCCTCTACTATATAAAGGACCCAAGATGTCAAGTCTCACAGAGAGGAACCCCCCCCCCCCAAATTTTGAGAAAGTTCAGAGAAAAGAGCAAGCTCTTGGCAGAAGAAGAATTTCTTTAAGGTAAAATAAAGAGATCAAAGCATCTCATCAGAAAAAGAACTTAGTTCTTATACTAGATCATGGATCTATAAAGAAAATGTCTTTCACAAAGAGATCATAATATCTCATTATAAAAAGAGGGGAGAATAATTCAATTCTCTTAGGATCACAGATCCATAAAGGCAAAACCTTTTACCAAAAACATAAGAGATTGAAATATCTCCTATAAAATAAGAACTTTGTTCTTAGATCCATGAGAAAAAATCTCTTATAAGAGAGAATTTAATTCTCAGAGAGCAGAGTTGCATAAAAAGAGCCTTAGCGCTCCAATTAAAAGAAGCGTTTCAGCGCTCTAAAATCTAGCGCACGGCACTGCAGAGCCTTAGCGCTCCAATTAAAAGATGCGCTTTAGCGCTCAAAAATCTAGCGCACAGCGCTGCAAAGCCTTAGCGCTTCAAATTTACAGAAGCGCTCTGCGCTCATTGTCTGACGCTCAGCGCCAAACGCGCCACGTGCTTCTCATGTATGCGCTACTTAAATAGAAGTGCTCTGCGCTCATTGTCTGGCGCTCAGCGCCAAGAGCGCCACATATTCCTCATGTGTGCGCTACTTAAACAGAAGCACTTTGCGCTCATTGTCTGGCGCTCAGCGCCAAGCACGCCACGTGCTCCTCACGTGTGCGCTATTAAACAGAAGCGCTCTACGCTCATTGTTTGGCACTCAGCGCCAAGCGCGCCACGTGCTCCTCATGTGTGCACTGCTAAACAGAAGCGCTTTGCATTTAGGGCCAAGCGCGCTACGTGCTTCTCACGCGTGCACTGAGGGAAAAAAAAGTGTTCTTTAAATAAAAGCCTCAGTGCTATAATGAGTGTTCAGCATTCAATAAAAGACAAAAACAATTGTCAGAACCCTAACCAATGCTCTGCATTGTTAAATGAAAAAGGACCAAGCCTAATTAAATGTCTAACATTTTAACTGAATGGGCCGAGCCTAAGTTGGCTACAGATCCCTAATTCAGATTAATTGAGCCCATATGCTCACAAATCTTTGATCTTATCCCCAATTTGGACTACAGATCTCCCAATCAATATTGGTTCAAGGGTACATCTTTTCACTCCTCTGATATTTGTCGTTGTAATCCTTCAACATCTTCAGAGAGATGACGGATCCCGACAACTAGACATTTCACGGACTGTGGGGTCCTTAAACTCATAGACTATGATATTTTTAAACTTTACAGACTATGATGTCTCTAAACTACCATGGACTGTGGCGTCTTTAAACTTTACAGACTATGACGTCTTTAAACTATGAACTATGATGTCCTTAAACTCCATGGACTATGATGTCCTTAAACTTTTGGACCGCAAAGTCCTTAAACTAAAACAATAGAGCCCAAATGCTCTTTTGTTTGATCTAAATGATCCTGTTAAGTAGATCTTAGTTTAAAATTAGACTAACATATCCTTAACAAATGGTTAAGTTGATCTTAGTCTAAAATTAGACTAACGTATTCTTAACAAACGTTTAAGTTGATCTTAGTCTCAAATGAGAGTAACGATCCTTAAACCCAACCCAAAAACTAATCTAAGAAATTACGGATTTGGACTAATCCATGCCCTACGGACGACAACATAAATTAGTATCCGTATACAATCCACGGGCAACTAAAAATAAAATAAATACACACGACACGAAGTGACAATCTGGAGAAGGAGAAAGTTGTTACCGTGATGCGGTAGCGTAATTAACTGCAGGGGCTTGCGCCTGCAGGGAAGAGCGTCCCCATAATCAAAAACCCCTCAAACAAGGGAGAATCTGACGAAGTCTGCTACCACGGCCGCATCCGTCTAAACCTCCGATACATGGTGCCATAAATCAACTTGGCATCTTCGGAGAGGTGGACGGATAAAACCAAATAGCATCTGCCCCCAAATTCAGGTGAGATGTCAGTCTTCCCGGTCTTTCGGCGGCGAACAGATTCTGGCACGCCCGGTGGGACCTTTTCCTCTTTCCACTCCACACTTCGTGTGTCGTGTTTTGTGAACGAATTGCGGTTTGCTATGGTTACCCTTGGATTCAAGGTACTAAGATTTGGTGGCTTGCTCCGTGCAGAGAAAATGGCTTCCAAATGTACAAACTGCAACAACTCCTACTCCGTCCTCGCCGGAGGAGTGACCTACGGGCCTCAAGAGGCCTCCCTTTTTACGATGCTGGTGGACCAGGTGACGCAAACCACCACAGGGCTATTCTTTGGGACCATGCTCCCACCAATGAGCTTCAACGCCCCATTGCCGTCGCAAGAAGCTCTGAAGAAGTAAATTTTTGATCGGCTTACAACTACCGCGACCCCTCTCAACGGGTCGCCCAAGTCCAGTGCCTCAGTTTTCAACAGACTGGGCCAAAGCTTAAGTGGGCCCGTGAAGAAGCCCGCGATACCTGAAGTGGCCATCCCAAAGCAGATAATCATTCCTATTCCTGAAGTCATCAAAGTGACTTCCCCTGCTAAGGAGTCGGTCTTTACAAGACTGGCCGTTTCAGCTCCCGTTCCAGGCGAAGTCATCAAAACTGCTCCCCCTGCGCGAAAGTCTGCCTTCAATAGATTGGTCATCCCCACTCAGCGGACATCAGTCTTCAAGAGAATAACGCCGGTAGCAACCCTCCGCCAGAACAGGGGGCATGACGAAGCCACCCCCATAACTGAGCTGGTCCCGTCAGCACGACATGCTCGCCGTCGTCACCGGCGCCGAGTAAGGAAGGCTAGGGGCATCTCTCCTTCTGGACTGACTCCGCCAGATCCGGTGGTGGAAATTGATGCTTCTGTTCCAACTGGGAACAACTTTGAACCACTTAGGAGGGTATGCAAGAACTCTCCGAAGACCGTGCTAAAAAGATCTACTCCACCTATGGAGAATGCTACAAAGGTGAAGCCAGAGCAGCCCCCTCAGTGGCTGTCCTCTAAAATTCATAAAGTTTGCCGACAGGTCCAAGACTTGGTGATCAACCAAGACTACTCCCGCCAACTTAAGAAGATGAAAGTTCGGCAAGAGAAGGACCACCCTATCATACCACAGAAGGTGTCATCTACTTGGGTGCCCGTTGCAACGGCCCCCTCAACTTCGACCGCCCATAAAAGAAGGAGGCCGGAGAAAGTTTCCAGGTCCGCGACGAATCTTAAGGACACTGAATCTAAACGCCCCAAGTCTGGGGGCATGGTAGTGCACACTATTTATATGGCATCCGGGAAAGAGGATAGCCGTATCTCTACAGGACATCGACCACTCACTAGATCCGTAACAAGGGCCTAGGAGCAACAACAGAAGCTTCAAGAATTGTTAACACAGATGACCGTACTCACTGGGCCAAAAGAAAGCCCGGAGACATCGTCAGAGCAGCGTCATGAACAAGAAACCGATGCTGAGTTCCTCCGCAGAATCCTCGAAAAGAAAGACAAAGAGGCAGCCGAACAAGCGGCCAACATAAACGAATGGCACTTTTATTCCAAGATACGGTCGGGATGATATTACAGCCAGATCATCCAGCTGAAGACCTCCCGATTATCCTTGAAGACGATAAGGGAGAGACATTGAACCCTCTTCCGGCTTGTTCAGCAGCCAAGGAAGAGACCATTTCCAAAGCCGCCCTGGATGACTATATCGCTCAGCAGATACGAGCTCATCAGGGGAGCGAAGCGGCCGGGCAAATTGTTAAGACTGGACGACCTTATCCGGGTTGGTATGACCAAATAAAGTACCCGCCGGGATATACGATCCCTAAATTACATATATATAAGGGGACGGGGAATCCACACCAGCACGTTGCTCAAATCATAGCTCTGTGCGGCAACACCGGAGGTGACGATAAGCTACTGCTTCGCCGGTCTGTTGGCAGCTTGTCGGAGACAGCGTTTGAATGGTACTCTGAGCTCCCGAATGACTCCGTTAAGACATTTGCAGAAATAGAGTTATTGTTTACACAAAGGTTCGCAAGCGCTAGAACGCACCTGCATCATAGCATTAATTAATGCCAGGGTGAAGCCGGGCGAAACATGGGTGCAGTACGCGATACGGTGGCAGAATCTATGGTCGAAGTGCAAGCAGCGCATCGAAGAAGCGCCTGCGGTAGGCATGTTCGTGGGTACTCATGATTCGCAGGCGACCATATCCCAGTTCATGATGTTCTTCAAGCCAACTACTTTCCAGGCCTTGATTGACAAGCTGGCCCTGTAAGTCTACGGTAGCGCCCCGGCCGTCAAACTGACGCCAAATGCGAAACAAAAATTTTTATAACTGGCGCTATCGCATACTATAACCCGGATTTGCCATTAACGCTAAACTAACAATCTACAAAGAGGGTAGAAAGGTTATACCGAACGATCCGAGTCCTTCGTTCTTTAACCATCATCCCATGCTCCGTTGCGGCTGCTCCGATCTAGTCGATCTCCGATCTCCTCGTCCAGGTGGCACCATGTCAACAGATCTTTAAACGAGCTCCCGCCTATGACCCGAGGCAACTCGGTCACCAAGTTTGCTAAAAGAGATGACCAAGATTGATGTAGAGAATGAGTAGAACACTTTTTCTCGTTACGTCCAAAGCCATGGACGAACGGTTAATGAAGTTGCCTTTTGGATTCAACTGAAATGAGAAATGAATATCTGAAATTTCCATGAAACCAAAACTTGTATCTTTTTCAAATCCACAACCATGATTCCTCACAAATGAATGGACAGCCATATTTGTAGAGAGGGGAGGTGAGTGTAGGAGAGGGGAGGGTCACCATAACAATAATGAAGAGGATAAGTCATCTAATATCTAGTATGAACACAATTAATGTATACAATGAACCTTCTAACCTAGTCATCAAGCATTAATTGCACAATAAATGCACTAATGACTCACTAGCCTAATCACCTCATCTAGAAGCCTCTAGAAACTTCCACACTCATGACTCACTTCATGAAGAAAAGATAAATCCGTATTTAACCGAATGTTAAATACGGGTGATAGAAAACTGGAAACTGGCAACTTCCAAAAGTGATCCCGAAACGAATTTCAGGATAACCCCGTAACTGTATAAACATACCCGCATTTGTATTACGACCGAATACAAATGCAACTGAGACAAAGATATTATATCAACTCTGTATAATACATGGATCCGGCTTAAACTAAAGCCCACCAGTATTATCTGTCCGAAATATGACACGTGCGTAAACGCACGTGCATTTTCCAAATCCTGCCATAAAACCATACGGCCTCTACAACGTTTCGCACGAATTTGGGAAACTATCTGTGGGGGACTCTAATGACTCGTCAGTACCCTGGCAGTGGGTTTAACCACAAGCCGTCAGCGGCACTAGCTGTGCGTAACGGCTGCCTATGTACTGACCTCAAGGGAGGCCGATGAGCGAACTCATCCGGAAACCCTACTGAGCCTAACAGTGACAATGTATATACAGTCCGGTCCGTTCGTCTATGAGTATCGCATATCCTGCCTAGGGGGCTAATAACGTCAGACCCCCAATAGCGGTATAAGTCGTGTCGGAGACAAGCCCTGAACACCCTGAGAAACTACCGGAGTGCCTACCAGTAATTCTCACCTGTCTTGGCCAAGGACTTGGTGTAATGGATTTCCTAGACACAGCACGATCTCACCCCCAATACCGGGAGAGACGAATCCCCTGCCGATCCACTCACGTGCCTCCATGTGGCTCGGGACTGTACCCAAAAACTACCTGTTTGCACGACTCCTTTGAGCCGTGGTAGGGTAGAAATCAAAGCACAGTGGGAACTCACACAAGACAAATGACGACCTCAGGTCGATGAACTAACCTGTACACATGTCACCAGGGAACTGCTATCAACGATAGGTATAATACCAACTAGCAGATTCCCGACAAGTCCTGTCCGGTGTACTCATAACCCAATGAGCACCTGTATACATCTTAGGTGATCCAACTGACACCAGTGGCTTGTGAGACCGGCCACCGCCCCTCGTCGGGGTCTCGACTGTATACACTAGTCTACTCCGGAGTATCGATGCCCTGTCTCGAAACTCCCACGACTAGGGACCACTATTAAGGATATGCTTATAGACCACCCAACTCTCACGTATATGATCGGCCTCATACTGTTGGTAGTCAAGCAAGATCCTAAGGGCTCTATCAACGTGTAATCGTGATCAGTTACCTGAACCTATACACGACTGATAAAGGCAAACCAGATAGCATACTATCATCTCGAGTAAGACTGTCCTACCGGTATAGGTCCTCCTCAATCATTGCAATCACGTACCTGCGATCCAATAATTGACTTTGAGGGCACTATATCCAACAATCTCCCACTTGCACTTAAGGCTAATTATTGCGATGTCGCGTACTCACAGCTCGTGTGAAACCAACACCCAACTCCTCTACTAATCAGTTTCACAAAGCCCGTTTGTAAAACTATTGTGTTCGAGAAATAGCCTCAGTGAGTGGATCCGCCCTGATGTTTCTTTCTGTGTCTCTCTTAATCTCAAGTTCGCGGAGAAAGCTATCTCCCGAATTGAGTAATACCTGTCTTAGAATATGTCTGGATATCTGATGGGACCTAGTTCATAAATGAACTCCAAATCCAAACTTCTTAGACTGTATCGTCAACTGAACCTAATCAGTATCCTGCACCATGCCTCCCACAGTATCCTCTTGGACCACCTATCCATAATACCGCCCCCTTCGTCAGAGAGAAAACTATAACTCTGACAATCACTCTGTCATCCATGTAACCTTTGAAGCCTGGAATGATAACCGCCTCTCGAAGGAGGTTGTCGTCATAAAATCCGTAGAACATGCACTTATGTTCTAAAACTGCTTCCTTATGTTTCTCCAGGATTGGATTAATACAAACTTATTGCATCTAGTGCAAAAATAACATCTGGTGTGGTACTTGACATCTCACGATTGACTCAATTGCCTAAGCAAGTGATATGCCAATCATGCACATCCCTCTCCTCTTTAGTCTGTAAGACACCTTTAGAGAGGGTGACTCCATCACCTGCAGGTACACCACCATGCCAGGAGTCATTTATTCTAAAAACCATTAGAATAATGTAAAAGTACCCACATTGGGAAACTACCCAAATCCAGATGTAAAACCATAGATCTAGAAACCAGAATGTCAGATATTATATCCATATCCTGTCTGGAGAAACAACTGTGTGACGACCACAGTACAACCGATCGTAGTATAAGAATTTTACTTCCTACTCTGTGTATGTCATCCAAATACCAAGACATCACACCCTACTACCTTCTTAACAGATCCATCCCCTATTCTGATGAAGTCAAACCCATGACTGTCAAATCAAAATTAGATGATCTATCTCCGCTATAACTGCTCAAGTCTATAAATAGACATAAGCTACTTGCCCACTATGCTTCCGCTGCTCCCACTGACCACAACAACCCTCTGGCAGAATAATATATACGTGGACTTCTAAAACTAGTTTAGAACGACGCTATACTTAACCTCCTGCCGGGTCTCATAGTCTGGAACAACAGTAGTGTCAAGTCTGGGTATGCAAGAACCTTCCTGTCACCGTCCTTAAGGCTACCGGAGTACCTCTCGGGTGTCTGAGGTTACCCACCATATCTGCGGAGTGGCTAATGGAATGTCAAATCTGATTGAATCTATAGGTCCTATTAAATTTTCCGTAATCGTTTGCGGTTCTGGAATCACTTCCAGTTCTACCATACTCCCACTACTGTTTTCTGGAAAAATCCCTTTTACTAAAACTGTGGCGAGTCAAGAACAATATCACTATTGATCTTCCAGATGGTAGAAAGTCAACCCTCGACATAGCCCGGGCCAACCCACAAATAGCCATTACAGAAACGTGTCCTGAGTTATCCAGAGTCTGGCTTTAAGTATAAGCCGGACAACTCCCCGTACCTTAACATCGTTAAGATATGAACCATTCTATATCCAATATAGAAAATTTGGCACATATTTAATTAGAACCATATTCAAATCATGCAGCTGTCTCTAGTGCATATCAACTTAATAGAGAGAGGCTAATCAGTATTACTCAACTTAGGAATCCATCCAATTATGAGTAACGTGAAAGAGAAACAAGTTTCTCAAAAACATCACTATCAACTGAATACCAATCACAAGTATCTACATCTTCGATCTCTTTGAAGAATCCCGATACTTGCGAAACCTGGTCCTCTACTTTATTCATATACCCACAACTTCTCAAAACTTAGACCTTGTATTTCTACGAAACACTTGTCTAAGAACTAGAGAAGTCATAAGTAAACAGAACATAGTACGAGGACCTACCCCTTTGTCCTGATGGACACTGGACAACATACAATACTCTGTATAAGTCCGCTGAGTTGAATAACTCAAAGCCTGAGCATCGTAGGTTGAAAACTGTACTTATGGTTAAGAACTACTCCGTTGTTCAATGATCCTTACCCAATCGTCAACTGATGTAGGTAAATGTCACGGAAATAATTTCAAAAAGTTATATCTCACTTTATAAAAATAAACGTACAGATATATCAATTTGAAATTGGTGCACAACAGTGGATACTCAAAACCAAATATATGTCGTCCGGCAAAAACCCAGGCGACTTCCTCAAATATCACCAATTACAACGAATTGCGATATAATGAGGATGATCACCTAATTCCCAATAACTTCCTCCAACTCATCATCTGTAAAACCATACAGATGTGAGAATGAAACCTGGTAAATACATACCCTGGAGTAAGTATCTAATCGGGAAAACAGTTTTCCATTAACAATGCACTGAAACATGAAAATATTTCGTAGGGGTATCCTGGTATTCCTAGTAATGCCTCTTCCATAATCCAATTCATGACTTTAACCGTATATTTCTTTGCCATCTCTCCAAATCCCTTTATTTGTCTTTAGTCGTTACCTTCTGTACACCATCGGTAGGCTAAACGGTTTTCTTCCTTCCTTACCATTCGGCACCAGCCTATGGTTTGGAAGAAGACTATCCAGTAAGCATAATAGGTGTACCCTCCTCAACCTAGGAGTACTCACATCTTGAGAGAAGGTGATGATAAAAGACAACTGAATAATACCTTATTCTTTTAAAGGTGAAATAGGAGTGGCGATGAAGTACGCGGTTTGGTCGTGAATGATAACAGTCGCAATTTACTTTGCCCTCTTTCTAATCCCTTTATTTTGTCTTTACATATTACCTTCTGTACACCCTACTTAGGCTAATTGGTTTTCTTCATTCCCTACCTTTCGGCACCTGCCTATGGTTTGGAAGAAAACTATCCAATAAGCGTAATAGGTGTACTCTCCTAAACCAAGGAGCCCTCACAACCTGAGAAAAGGTGATAATAAAAGACAACTGAATAAATCAATTATATTTCTCCTGAACCTGGATCCATCCTCGAAGAAGTCCCTTCGAGTTCGTATATAACCATACGATGGATCTATCCAATGGAAGTGGATGTCCGTAGTAATACGAGGTGTTCTGAGAAATGCAAAGGGTAGAAGAAGGAGTGGCAATGACTTATGCAACTCAGACAATCCAAAAGCCAGTATTTTAAGAAGGTTCGGTCAACTTAGTCCCTGAGTCATAGTCTAGGGTCGGTCAAAGGTCGCTGCCAGAGAGAGAGAGAGAAAAGAAACACTCTGCGTGCACTCTAACCTAGATCAGAATGGTTATCACTTTATCTAATCCGGAAACCTCCCACTGTACTGTCAAATTCTCCTCCAAAGCTGAAAGAAGAATCAATCGGGATCACCCGAAGAGTAAACCAACTCATCAGTGGGAATCGGGATCCAACTCTCGTCGCATGATAACGTGATGGAATCCACTCACGTTATCACACTCCAGAAGGTATGCGCATGCCTGGCAAGTTTCAGTTTCTTTAGAAACTCCCGATAAGATTTTTGCCCCATGCTCTTATGACCTTGGCGTTGGTCAAAATGTCATAAGTCGCATGCCAAGTTCTACCCGTCACTATCTTGTCAGTTTGAACCCACCCGCACATGCCTCTGACGTTGGCCAAATGGCAGAACGACTATCCCAAACCAACTCATCTATCTATGCAACAAATGAATACCCAGCAGCTACCAAACACTATGCCTTAACTTTGGCTAAAATGCATAGCTTGAATACTACTGAATACCCAAAAGAAATGACGGAGGGCTACGGCGGGTTTTTGGCGAAAAACCTTTAACGTAATGAACTTGATCTCATTGAAGGAACCTGATAGCTTTTTATAAAAATATAGTGGCGAAAACCTTTGCTAAAGAGGTCACTCCCGGTGAAGGGATCTCGGCTCTTTCCTCGTGGAATGAGGTGCAGGATATTCCACTGAATACCGCGATGCAAAGCAACTTGTAATCGACTATAGTGAAGTTATTACCCTAATGTAAACTTCTGCCCAAGGGGTCATTCCCGGTGAAGGGATATCGGCCCTTGCCTCGTCGAATGAGGTGCAGGATATTCCACTGAATATCACTATGCAAAACAAAAGAAAACGTCTTTGTAATAACACTTTTTAAAACTGTTCCAACAACATCCAAACAGGTTTGTTTTCTTTTGCATTGATCAAAATCAACGCAGTCCCATCAATTAATCACACCAGAAAAGAACGAAAATAAAATGTACGTATATGCCATCCGCATTCGTCACTGGGTCCCGTCATCACCCGTTAGGTTACTTAACTAACGACAGAGTGGGGCTGGACTAGCGCGGGTGCAAAACATATACAACATCTACTAGTATATATACCAATATACAATAATCGCTCCAGGCGTGATAATATGCAACATTACAGAAAAGTAATAAGCATCACAGAACAATACAGATAATCTGGGATCCCCGAGTTTCACAGAGCCGCTGCTGAAACCCGACGTTCCCCTGGTCGTGTGGATAGCCTGTGCAATGAAACCTAGACCCCTACGGGTGCGGCAAGTTACCCGCCAAAACCTGAAGCGAGGCAGCCCCCTACAGCATAGTGAATGGACCACCCTGCACTTCACGGAATCCGGTAACATGAGCACCCCTCCTTGGGTCAACCTGTACCCCTTACAAGTGCGGCGAATAGTCTGCCAATTCTAGAGTAAGGCCCCTCTGCCTCTCAAAGCCATGAGATGCGGACCCGTTGCCCTCCAGAACCCGGCTATCCGTGCACTCCGTCGCGGGGTAAAACATAGTACAGAAATGAAAAATATGTACAACGGGTACATCGACCTCAACCCGGTCGTGCCCCAAAAGAATATTATACAAACAGGCAGTGACGGCATTCCACATGTTGGACGCTCGCCCCGCAATATCAAATGTACAAATAAATCCAAACTGCACTACCATTGCACACTGCTTTTCACCATGACAAATCCGCAACATCACAGCACAACACAGAACATCAACGCGAATGTCACGTTCGCAAACCCGTCTAAAAGAACTATAGCAATCAGACGCGGTTTACCGCTCAAATGACATTCACGGTCGGAGATATAATGTAAGTACTGTAAACTGACATGTGTAAATTTCGATCGACTAAATTTCCCGAAGTGGGCCCCATGTACATCTGCTGTACAGTAACAAAAACTGGGCCCAAAAGAACAATTCCAGAAACCACAATTTTCCAAGTAGAAGCCCCAAAAGAAAAACTACCCAATGATTCACCAAGGGAGCCGCGGTTCCGCGGTCAAAGCAAGGTTTTGACCGCGTTTCCGCGGCCTTATGGTCGAATCATTTTGTCGTTTTTCTCCAGTGTTCTTTAAAAAGCCTGCTCGATTTTCTGAGATACTCAAAATGATTTTTAGACCAGTTTTAAAATCAACAGAAACTTTAAACTTGAAAATTGCGATTTTCGAAAATCCGTTCGATCGATGTTTTAAATGCGTTAGCACAAGTTACTAAAGCTTAATGGCCTGGCTCTGATACCATGTAAGTCTACGGTAACGCCACGGCCGTCAAACTGACGCCAAATGCGGAACAAAAACTTTTATAACTGGCGCTATCGCATACTATAACCCGGATCTGCCATTAACGCTAAACTAACAATCTACAAAGAGGGTAGAAAGGTTATACCGAACGATCCGAGTCCTTCGTTCTTTAACCATCATCCCACGCTCCGTTGCGGCTGCTCCGATCTCGTCGATCTCCGAACTCCTCATCCAGGTGGCACCACGTCAACGGATCTTTAAACGGGCTCCCGCCTCTGACCCGAGGCAACTCGATCACCAAATTTGCTAAAAGAGATGACCAAGATTGATGTAAAGAATGAGTAGAACACTTTGTCTCGTTACGTCCAAAGCCATGGACGAACGGTTAATGAAGTTGCCTTTTGGATTCAACTGATTGAAATGAGAAATGAATATCTGAAATTTCCATGAAGCCAAAACTTGTATCTTTTTCAAATCCACAACCATGATTCCTCACAAATGTATGGCCGGCCATATTTGTAGAGGAGGGAGGTGAGTGTAGGAGAGGGGAGGATCACCATAACAATAATGAAGAGGATGAGTCATCTAACATCTAGTATGAACACAATTAATGCATACAATGAACCTTCTAACCTAGTCATCAAGCATTAATTGCACAATAAATGCACTAATGACTCACTAGCCTAATCACCTCATCTAGAAACCTTTAGAAACTTCCACACTCATGACTCACCTCATGAAGAAAAGATAAATCCGTATTTAACCGAATGTTAAATACGGATGATAGAAAACTGGACACCGGCAACTTCCAAAAGTGATCCCGAAATGAATTTCAGGATAACCCCGTAACTGTATAAACATACCCGCATTTGTATTACGACCGAATACAAATGCAACTGAGAAAAAGATATTATATCAATTCTGTATAATACATGGATTCGGCTTAAACCAAAGCCTACCAGTATTATCTGTCCGAAATATGACACGTGCGTAAACGCACGTGCATTTTCGGAATCCTGCCATAAAACCATACGGTCTCTACAACGTTTTGCCCGAACTTGGAAAACTATCTGTGGGGGACTCTAATGACTCGTCAGTACCCTGGCAGTGGGTTTAACCACAAGCCGTCAGCGGCACTAGCTGTGCGTAACGGCTGCCCATGTACTGACCTCAAGGGAGGCCGATGAGCGAACTCATCCGAAAACCCTACTGAGCCTAACAGTGACAATGTATATACAGTCCGGTCCGTTCGTCTATGAGTATCGCATATCCTGCCTAGGAGCTAATAACGTCAGACCCCCAATAGCGGTATAAGTCGTGTCGGAGACAAGCCATGAACACCCAGAGAAACTACCGGAGTGCCTACCAGTAATTCTCACCTGTCTTGGCCAAGGACTTAGTGTAATGGCTTTCCTAGACACTGCACGATCTCACCCCCAATACCGGGAGAGACGAATCCCCTGCCGATCCGCTCACGTGCCTCCATGTGGCTCGGGACTGTACCCAAAAACTACCTGTTTGCACGACTCCTTTGAGCCGTGGTAGGGTAGAAATCAAAGCACAGTGGGAACTCACACGAGACAAATGACGACCTCAGGTCGATGAACTAACCTGTACACATGTCACCAGGGAACTGCTATCAACGATAGGTATAATACCAACTAGCAGATTCCCGGCAAGTCCTGTCCGGTGTACTCATAACCCAATGAGCACCTGTATACATCTTAGGTGATCCTACTGACACCAGTGGCTTGTGAGACCGACCACCGCCCCTCGTCGGGGTCTCGACAGTATACACTAGTCTACTTCGGAGTATCGATGCCCTGTCTCGAAACTCCCACGACTAGGGACCACTATTAAGGATATGCTTATAGACCACCCAACTCTCACGTATATGATCGCCCTCATACTGTTGGTACTCAAGCAAGATCCTAAGGGCTCTATCAACATGTAATCGTGATCAGTCACCTGAACCTATACACGACTGATAAAGGCAAACCAGATAGCATACTATCATCTCGAGTAAGACTGTCCTACCTGTATAGGTCCTCCTCAATCATTGCAATCACGTACCTGCGATCCAATAATTGACTTTGAGGGCACTATATCCAACAGGCCCAAATGGATCAGTTGGGTCATAGACCATCTTCTTCGAAGTTGGAATCTCGAAACGAAAAAGGGAAAGGGAAAGCGACCTTCGTCGCCAATGGTCAGCAGCAGCCTAGTGGTCCAAAACCAACTGATCGCTAAGATGATAGATGGCAATTCTTCAATGAGAAACTGAAGCGCCCTTATTCGTTTCCCCGGGATAAAACAAGGAGACTGTTCGAGCTGGCGGTGCGCCATAGGTTCATCACCTTGCCGGATCCAAAACGCCCATTGCAACCCGGTGAGGCCAATAATCCTAATTATTTCCCCTGTCACCAAGTGGTAGGCCATCCAATCGAAAATTACTTCGTCTTCAAAGGCTGGATTGAGGACCAGTACCAACAGGGAAAATTCACACTGTCCGAGAATTGAAAAGTAAGCCTGTCTCAGCCGCACGCTCTTAAAAGGGGGGACACACCGGGGGCATCATGCTCTTTTATAGAAGAAGCTCCATGGGAGGTCGCTCATTCAGCCAAAACGAAAAGAATGCTGAAAGATTTCCAAGCATGTCCGGCGATTAGGTGGAAGAACCCGCTGGAACCCGAGATTATTGAGGGGGTGCTGAAGCCGCGCCCAACGCTGAAAGTTGGTGAAGGTGGAAAAAACATTCAAGTCAAACCTCCAAAGTCTTTAAAGAAAAAGAAGAAGGACAAGAAGCCCGTCCAACCCGAAGACAGCCGTACAGGTCTACAAAAATACATCGATACACTGGAAGAATATAACCAGAAGGCACGGACCTCAATCACGTTGAACGAATTCTATAAGCATGTTCTTGAGAATGAAGACGATGACACTAACGAAGGAGACGATTCTTCAGAAGGGCCTAAAGACTATGTGGCGAGCTACCACATGATCTCTCACTCAATAAATGGCAAAGAAGCTCCTGACGCAGAAAAACTGGGGGCAGATCCCGAACCGGAACTCCTAGAACCGTCAAACGAGATGATTGACATATTCCTAAATGAGGTGCTTCAGGAAAGCAAAGCTGATCGAGAGCGCGAAATGGCCATATTTGAAAAAGCCAAACGCCGGAGACTGTACAAAAGGGTAAAAACACTCCCCCGGGATCAAAGCACATCCACCGCAGACAGAAGCAAGCTTAAGACGAGGAAACGATTCGTTAAAGCCCTGTCAATGGGAATGAAGCTGGCACCCTCCAAAGGGAACACTCCCAGCAGGATACACCTTGACGAAGCAGATGCACATCCTTGCTACTGCTTATACCATCAAAGGATTGCACACCCTACTGAAGAATACAGTGCCTTTAAAAAATAGTGGCAAGGATATGTTGCCCATCAGCAGCATTTTAAGCGGATGAAGCGCAGAACTCGTCGGGAAAAAAGAAGCACGACAAATGAGCATAAAAAGAACAGCCGGTGAATGTCACATGGTTAATTCTGGGGGATCGTATGTTCTCACCTTCGAGAGTGATTCTGATGAAGAAATAGCCCTCGGCCCTCTCTTCAAGGAATCCATCCCTGAAACAGAAGAGATGAAGACCTGCGAGAACATTCAGCTGCGCAATCGCACGCTACCTGAAAAGAATCTCGGACCCGCAAACAAGAGATTGAACAAAAAGGATAAGGGAAAAGAAAAGGTCCCTGAGGATATCACCCTCGATGACTGAGTCGTTGAAGAGCTGGCAGCCAAGGACCCGCCCAAGAAAAACAAGGTGGATTACAACGTTCTGGCACACCTGAGGAAGATACCCTCGCAGCTAAGCATTCTCGATGCCCTCCTGCTATCTAAAGAGGCAAGAGATTCTTTGATCAAGGCACTACAAGAGCCCGAGCAATTCCAAGCTTTCCTTACTGAAGAAAAGATGAAGGACGAGCTGGAAGAAGTGCACACAGCTGACATCACTTTCAATAATGAAGATCTCCTCCTCGGAATATGCGAGCACAACCATCCCCTATATGTCTCTGGGTATTGCCATGACATCAAGATAGGGAAGATCCTAATTGACAACGGGTTCTCTATCAACCTCCTAAATGTAAGGGTGCTAAAATAAATCTGCATGAGCGTACAGCACCTCGCTCGGGATAAAATCACCATCTCCAGTTTCGACTCCCAGTCATCACGGACGCTCGGGTCTGTGATGCTGACATTACGCTTTGGGCTGCTCGTTACTGACATCAAGTTTCACGTCATTGATGCCAAGACTTGCTACAACGGTTTGCTCGGACGGCCTTGGTTACACGAGTACAACATTATCCCTTCTCCACAACATCAGTGTATGAAGTATTTCAAAAATGGTCTCGAGTATACCGTGACAGGGGAGCTGAACCCATTCTCCATGAATGAAGTCCGAAAGTACGAAGATGCAAAGTACTTCTTACCAGACTTCGAAGACACGGAAAGATGTCATAAACCTAAGGATAAGCAAAAAGCTATCACCACCATTCCGGTCTTCGGGAGTGATACCGAGGAGGAAGAAGAGATAGTCTATTCGGGACCTCCCCGATACAACAAACCGGGACCGTCTACCCCTATTCTGGACTTTGGCAGTGACTCTGAAGACGAGGTCAACGCAGTATTCTCGGCTCGTCCATCAGTGCAAGCCTTCATTGGAGATGAACGGAGTTTACAAATCGCTATGATTCCGCGGCAACACTACAAAGAGCTCGACGCACTTGATACCTATAGTGTGCAAGAACTGCAGACATTCTACATCCCTCCCAGACGAAGAAATGAAAAGGCAATCCTCTTTTATCGATCCACGGAAACCAAAGTGGAGAAAGAAATCTAGCATGGTGTCGATTCTACACTTGACAGGCTCCAGCTCATCCGTTTGCCCAGATACTATACAGAAGGATTAAAAATGCTGTTGAGGCGCCAAGGCGTACCCTTCAATCAGACTGCTCGACAAGCTTAATTCTACAACAGGATCTGGAACGTCCCCAAAACTCAGCGAAAATTGCCCAACGGGAGAATGGAAACGATCGGGTTTGGATATGTTCAATCCAAGAAACGGGAACGATTCCATGGCTGCTACGTTATACATGACTTTGATGAAGAAGGAGATGCTCTGTTAGAGGATGCTAACCTTGAACTAAAACAAGGTCCTGCCATGAAAGTGCCAAGTCCGTCGTTCGAAGAACAGATGAACAACCTAATAAGGGAAGCGGGTCAAAAGGCCCGGGATGACCATAGCCGTGAAATGGCCATATACAAGAAAGCCAGGACACAACGCCTCCTTCAGCAGGCTGCGGAGAATGAAGATGCCCTTCGTCGCCAGCCCGTCATACGGAAGACTCGACGCGGAGGTAAAAATAAACTGAAGAATGGAAAAAATGTTCGACGGCAGCAAAGCGGGTCCAGGAAGCCTCGCGATCGAAAATTGAGCAGCCGAGATCCGTCTCTTATAAAAAAGATAGGTCAAACATATTCTTTTCTCTAAGACAAGACAAGGAAGGTATTCGATCTTGTCATGAAACATCAAATGATTACGCTCCCGGAGTCCAAGCACCCCAAATATGCAGACGAGGTCTCTCACCCGGATTATTGCTCCTATCACCGAGCGATAGGACATCCTCTCGAAGACTGCTTCACATTCAAAAAATGGGTCAAAGACCAATATCAACTGGGCAGGTTCGCTCTATCCAACAGTTGGAGAGTAGCCCCAGCGCAAAAACATGTGCCAAAAGCAGCGTATGTGGCAAGAGTAGAATCAGATCAACATCGGTCTTGGAAGCAATCTCGCACCTGTCACGCAGTAACGCTGTTAGAAGGAGTGCACGAGAACATGGATGACCTGTCCTGGTGCTTCGAAAATGATGAAGATGAGTTGATCTCAGAATTTCCACCGGCGCCAAAAGAACTGGAAGATGGAATACATACTACTGCAGATAACCTCAGGAAAATCGACTTGGGGACGGCAAACGACCCACGGCCAACGTTCGTCAGTGAGCAGTTGTCTGAAAAAAAGATGGCTACGCTCAAAGACGTGCTCATGCAGTATAAAGACTGCTTCGCATGGAACTACTCCGAGATGCCGGGACTAGATCCAGAAGTAGTTGTGCACAAATTGGCGATATCCCCAGACGTCAAGCCGATCAAACAATTGCTGAGAAAAATACGGCTCGAACTTGAAATAAGCATCAACGCCGAGGTCAAGAAGCTAATCGACTCTGGCTTCATCCAAGAGCTCAGTACCCTGACTGGATTGCCAACATCATTCCAGTGATGAAGAAAAATGGGACAGTGCGCATCTGCGTGGACTTTCGAGACCTCAACAAAGCTTGCCCAAAGGATGATTTTCCTGTACCGGTTACTGAGCTGATGATAGACAACATGTCCACTCACGAAGTTTTCTCCTTCATGGACGGCTCATCGGGGTACAATCAAATAAAGATGCATCCCGACGACCAGAAGCATACCGCTTTCCAGACTCCGCTGGGGATATTTTGCTACAAAGTAATGCCTTTCGGTCTGAAGAACGCCGGCGCTACCTATCAGAGGGCTATGACGAAGATTTTCGATGACCTCATACATGAAATCGTCGAATGCTATATTAACGACCTTGTTGTGAAAAGCAAATGACACGAGGAGTATTGGGAGCATCTGAAAATCGTGTTTCAGCGCCTTCGAAAATACAACTTGAAGATGAACCCTCTCAAATGCGCGTTCGGAGTCTCCTCAGGTAAATTCCTAGGATTCATTGTACGACATCGAGGTATCGAAATAGTCCCGTCAAAGATCAAGGCAATCATGGAAATGCCCCCGCCAAGAACTCTCAAACAACTGCGGTCCCTCCAAGGAAAGCTCGCATATATCCGGCGGTTCATAGCTAACCTCTCCGGCAAATGCCGCCCCTATAGTCATCTAATGAAGAAGGGGACCCATTTCATCTGGGATCGTAAATGCCAGAGCGCACTAGACGAAATCAAGCAATACCTGAAGAATCCGCCAGTGCTGACCGCTCTGGTCAAGGAAAAACCTCTCATTCTGTACACAACAGACCTTGAAGGTTCTTTAGACGCGCTATGGACATAAAAGAATGACCAAGGGAAAGAGAGGGCCCTCTACTATTTGAGTCGAGTTCTCCTGGGGGCAGAAAACAACTACTCCTCCATCGAAAAACACTGTCTGGCATTAATTTTCGCGATAACGAAACTCCGGCATTATGCTTTGGCGCATGAGGTCTACCTCATATCAAAAGTGGATCCTCTCAAATATTTGATGTCAAGAGCCATACTAACAGGACGGCTCGCTAAATGGGCCCTACTCTTGATGGAGTTCTCGATAACATATCGACCGCTCAAGGCAGCAAAAGGCCAGGCCATCGCCGACTACCTCGCTGAGCATCCGATACCTGTCGATTCACCCCTAAATTGTGAGCTGCCAGACGAGCACGCATTTGACACGATCGACAAGGAGAAAGGAGAGAGTGACACCCGTTGGGAACTCTACTTCGATGAGGCATCTTCCATGAAGAAGCGAGAGCACAGCACCCCCATAATCAAATCTGGGGTAAGCCTTATCTTCGTGACTCCACAAGAAGGGATAATGTGCTTTGCCTTCTCCTTAACAGAGCCGAGGACGAACAATAAGGCCGAATATGAAGCTTTGATAGCAGGTCTTGAAATCGCTGTCGACATGGGAATCAAGAACATCCTCATATACGGAGACTCCCAGCTGGTCGTTAGTCAAGTAAATGGCGACTATCAAACGTGCAAATTAGAGTTGGTAAAGTACGGTGAGAGAGTGCAATAACTGCTAACTCGAATCCCTTTCTACATGCTGGAGAGCATACCGCGCATGGAAAATAGCAAAGCCGATACACTGGCCAAGCTCGATAAAGAATTGGCTGATGAAAATCTCGATGACGTAAGGATCGTTGTGCAAAGCCATCGGGTTCTTGCACCGGCAGAAATATCTCCGGAGTCATCCGAAGAAAAGGGAGCGATCGAGCAAAGGGCCCTACAAATAGAGGACCAGGAAAAGGTCAAGGATTGGAGAGAAGTCTTTATAGACTACGTCAAATCCCGTCGGACACCTGAAGATGCGTTCTCAAGACATCAGCTCATGAAACGAGCTCTATCCTTCGCCTTCGTCAATGACACTCTATATAAGAGATCATTTGATTCTCTATATCTAAGATGCCTGGTGTTAGTTATATATATGCCTTAGAGGCCATTGTTGTACATATGATGTATATTATAGTGGATGCTTGGATATATATAGAGAGGACTTTCTTGCTCGAAATGATAGTATGCTATTTAGTTTCACTTTGTCTTAACGTGTTGACTTGTATTAGTTTACTGTCTTACTCTCACATGTTGATAAAGCCCTTAGTATATGTACTCGACTACTGGGACTATGATGAGATCATACTAGTGGGGCCACGGTAGTCTATGAGTACATCCTATAATTGTTCCTAGTCGATGGTGTATCGAGACAGGGCATCGATACACCAGAGTAGACTAGCGTATACGCATCTTGACCCATATAATGGGCGATGGATGATCCCATATCCATCGGTGTTTGACATCAAAGATGGTGTACGGGTGCTCAGTAGAGACTGGGTACACTGAACGGACTCGCCGAGAACTCCCAGATAGTATTATACCTCACGTCAGATGGCAGTTCTCTGGTGACACTGGTATACGTTAGTCTGTAGACCCGAGATCGTCATAGAGTCTTGTGTGATTCCTACTGTGCTTTGATTTCCACCTTACCACGTCCAAGTGGGCGTGCAAAACGGTGGCTTTTGGGTACAATCCTGAATCACATGGAGGCAATGAGCAATAGGAGGGGTTTCGTCTCTCCCGATATAGGGAGTTGATGTTGTGCTGTGTTTGATTGGCTATAACTGGAAGTCCCTGGCCAGGGCTGATATAGAGTGCTGCTGGTAAGTGTTATCAGTAGTTTTCTCGACCTGTTATGAGCCTCACATCAACACGACTTATCGATTACTGGGGTCTGACGTATACCACCCCTAGACTGGATATGCGACATATCAGACGAAGAGACCGGACTGTACGGTACTGTTACTGATCGGATTCACAGGAGAATGTACAGGCTTGCTTGTTGATCTTCTGATCGCTCAATCCTGGGTGGCTGTTACGTTTAGCTGACCGCTTGCAGCTTGTGGGTGTTTGATGTGATCATCACCCACTGTTGGCATATTGACGATTCTTTAGAGTCCTACACAGAGGTTTCTTGGCTCAGGCAAAACGGAGTAGGAGCACATATGTGATATGTGCGGGATCGAGAATATTACGATATAACCGTATTCTATTCTCGCGATATATGATATAGCCGGGTCATCGGATCAAGTGTTGATTCGATGAATCGGTACATGTTATATTAGTCGGTTATATGCGATATAGCCGGATTGTCGGATTAAGTGTTGATTCGATAATTTAATGTATAATTATATATGTGATATATTACATTATATTAACTAATAAAGGCTCGCTTTATTGATTCATTTTCTCACCGGATATTACATTGATATATATGCGATATATGTTAATTGTATTATTTTCTTTTGTTACAAAAATATATTATATATGTGATATATAATATTGTAATAAGTTATGATTACAAATGCAACATGATTTGTGGAGATTAAACATGGTTAGGGTTTGATTTGGGTTAGCATTTTCATGAAGCTTCTAGAAACTTTATGTTTTGTTTTAAGCAAAGATATTTTGTGTTGATATTTTGGAGATATTATTTAACCCAACACAAACCCTTAACCCTAGTCAATTCTCTACATGAGTTAATACTTGATATTATTAACTCAAGGTTGTTTTGTAACCATAGTAATGGTTTTCATTATTCATCACAAAAGGTTTCATCTTCTTCTTCCTCCTTGAAAAACTTTCTAGCTTTTGGTTTTTTGATGATTTAGTGTGAGAATTTGAAAAGAAAAGAGAGCTAAATTCCTACTTCATCATCCTCATCTATTCTAGCCACTTAGATTAGGGTGTTCATTTCTCTAATACTTGATTAGAGAAGTGAGAACTTGAGTTAAAGATTCTTCAAGGTAGATCATCTTCGAAAAGGAAGACTTCTAGCAAGCATGGGTCGTTCGGCTTGTGAAGACTCTCTGGAGTCTGGGAGATTATGGATCGCGGTGAAGGGACTACTACTCGGAGCTTATGAAGCGAAGGAGCGGACTACAAAGGTTGTAATCCCTCTCTCTTAGATGTAAAGATATTTACATGCTTTGGTAACCCTAATTATCTAGTAAAGATCCTCACTTTATGTTATTCGGCACTTGTAAATTTTAAATCGGGCATGGTTGATGCCTTATAGACCCTTGTGACTATGCCTAGTAACCCTACAGTGGTATCAGAGCCTAGCTAGAGCATTAGGCGACATGTAGATGAAGTTAAAAGTCCGATTGAACCCCGAAACATCGATTTTGACCCCCTCTCTGAAAATTTTCTAAAAAGTTGGTTTTTTCCGTATTAAAAATACTCAAAAAAATAAGCAGGTAATTCTATGAATGATAGAGAAATACAAGCCCCTAATACCTTAAAGTCGCCACCGAACCGCGGCCATAACAGGCTTTTGGCGGTGGTTCCGCGGCCGTACTTGGGTATTAGGGTTAGTTGTTTCTGGGTAACATCCGTAGGTATTACTACATACTTCTGGGAATTTTTAATATTACTTAAGTGTTGAGTTTTCTGGAGTTTTTTTTTGGAATTCGTTGATTCGATCGGAAAGTTTAACATCGTTTAGTTTTTCGGGTAATTTAGAACGTGTTAAAAAGTTCGAACGGATTTCAATAACTCATTTTTTTCATGACGGAAAACTTTCAAGTGTTAGATTTTTCCTCTGTTTAAAACTTTCGGGAAATCATGCTAGCGTATCTGTAGACCCTCTAGAAGAACATAACCTTAACTCGATTATGTGACAGTCAAAACTGCCACTGAACCCTAGGGTTTGTGGTAGTTTAGCGTTGCTACATGTGAGGCGTTGGTTTGACCCTTCTACGGCTGGTTCATTGGCGCAGTGACATATTCTGGGATTTTTGAACTCCGCTCAAGCGTTGAGCTATTTGGGAAATCTTGGGTATTTGATTATTCGATCGGAAAGTTTAACATTATCTATTTATCTGGAATGTGATACAATATGTGGAATTCATATAGTTAGGCATGAAATGCGAAGTATGTGATATTTCAGATTTAAGATGTCTAAAGTATTTATGGATTCCAAATGTTGTAGTTTTACACTTTCTTTTCTGTGACCGTAAGCGTAGTATGTGGTGTATCGCCGGCTTCGTTGCTATACATCAACGACAATCGGGATACGCATACTTGCTTACGTTGATAATATGAGATATTATGTGTTGCTGGGATATGTTATATTGGATCGTCGTGTTCTGAATAGCCGGGGATTTTATGTGAGATAAGGGTTTTTATTTACATTCATGTAAAATTCATTTGTATGTAATATTTTTTTATTGGGGCACTTCCGGGTTGAGGATGATGTCACCATTTTATATTATTTACTTTTCCGCATTAGGTAGACCCAAGGAGGGGAGCACAAGTAACCGGGTTCTAGGGTCCAGTGGGAGGCCATCTCGAGGAGTCGAGACCGGGTCTCCTAACCCTAGAATTGGCAGTGTTGCTTGCCTCTCTCGTAAGGGTCTAGGGATGTGGGTTTGGCTATTCATCGCGACCGTGGAATCCGTGTTTTAAACGTATTAGCACAAGTCTAGGGGGCTGGATAAAGTCAGACCCCTAATAACGCGATAAATCGTGTCGGCATGAAGCCCATCACCATCTGAGAAACTACTGATCCAAATCAGTAATTCTCCACTACCTCGGCCGAGGATTTCTAGTGATGGCCACCCGTGCACTGTGCGACATCAACCCCCAATACCGAGAGAGACGAATCCCCGACGATCCGCTCACTGCCTCCATGTGGCTCGGGACTGTACCCAAAAAATACATGTTTGCACGTCTCCTTTGAGCGTGGTAGGGTATAAATCAAAGCACAGTGGGAACTCACATGAGACAAATGACGATCTCAGGTCGACAAACTAACCTGTACACATGTCACCAGGGAACTGCTATCTGACGATATGTATAATACCAACTAGCATGTTCCCGGCGAGTCCTGTCCGGTGTACTCATAACCCAATGAGCACCTGTATACATCTTAGGTGAACCAACTGACACCAATGGCTTGTGAGACCGGCCACCGCCCCTCGTCGGGGTCTCGACTGTATACACTAGTCTACTCTGGAGTATCGATGCCCTGTCCCAAAACTCCCACGACAAGGGACACTTTTAAGGATGTGCTTACAGACCCCAGCTCCCACGTATATGATCGCCATCATACTGTTGGCAGTCAAGCAAGAATCCTATGGGCTCTATCATCATGCAATAGTGAACTAAAGCATGTATACGATGATAAAGACAAACCAGATAGCATACTATCATCTCGAGCAAGACTGTCATATCGGTATAGGTCCTGCCTCAATCATTGCAATCACGTACCTGCGATCCAATAATTGACTTTGAGGGCACTATCTCCAACAATCACCCACTTGCACTTAAGACTAATTATTGCGATGTCGCATACTCACAACCCGTGTGATACCGAACATCCAACTCCTCTACTAATCAGTTTCACAAAGCTAGTTTGTAAAACTCTTGTGTTCTAGAAATAGCCTCAGTGAGTGGATCCGCCTTGATGTTTCTTTCTATGTCTCTCTTAATCTCAAGTTCGCGGAGAAAGCCATCTCCCGAATCGAGTAATACCCGTCTTAGAATATGTCTGGATACCTGATGGGACCTAGTTCATAAATGAACTCTAAATCCAAACTTCTTAGACTGTATCGATAACTGAACCTAATCAGTATCCAGCACCATGCCTCCCACAGTATCCCCTTGGACCACCTGTCCATAATACTGTCCCTCATCATAGGGAAAACTATAACTCTGACAATTACTCTGTCATATATGTCACCTCTGAAGCCTGGAATGATAACCGTCTCCCGAAGGAGGATGCCGTCATCAAATCCGTAAAACATGCACTTATGTTCTAAAACTGCTTCCTCATGTTTCTTCAGGATTGGATTAATATAAACTTATCGCATCTAGTGCAAAAACAACATCTGGTGTGGTACTTGATATCTCATGATTGACTCAATTGCCTAAGCAAGTGATCTGCCATTCATGCACATCCCTCTCCCCTTTAGTCGGTAAGACACCTTTAGAGAGGGTGACTCCATCATCTGCAGGTACACCACCATGCCAGGAATCATCTATTCTAAATACTTTTAGAATACTGTCAAAGTACCCATATCGGGAAACTACCCAAATCTAGATCTAAAACCATAGATCTAGTAACCGGAATGTCAGATATTATATCCATATCCTGTGTAAAGAAACAACTGTGTGACGACCACAGTACAACCGATCGTAGTATAGGAATTTTACTTCCTTCTCTGTGTATGTCATCCAAATACTAG
Organism: Agapanthus africanus; assembly: GCA_030015575.1. NCBI lineage: Eukaryota > Viridiplantae > Streptophyta > Magnoliopsida > Asparagales > Amaryllidaceae > Agapanthus > Agapanthus africanus. The sequence goes on along the minus strand of JASDDO010000001.1, from coordinate 520,430,688 downwards.
GACATCACACCCTACTACCTTCTCAACAGATCCATCTCCTATTCTGATGAAGTCAAAAACCATGACTGTCACATCAAAAATAGATGATCTTATCTCCGTTATATATGCTCAAGCCTATAAATAGACATAAGATACTTGCCCACTATGCTTCCGCTGCTCCCACTGACTACGACAACCCTCTGGCAGAATAATATATATACGTACACTTCTAAAGCTAGTTTAGAACAACGCTATACATATCCTCCTGCCGGGTCTCATAGTCTGGAACAACAGCAGTGTCAAGTCTGGGTAAACAAGAACCTCCATGTCACCGTCCTTGAGGCTACCTAAGTACCTCTCGGGTGTTTGAGGTTACCCACCATATGTGCGGAGTGGCTAATGGAATGTCAAACCTGATTGAATATATAGGTCCTATTAAATTTTCCGTAATCGTTTGCGGTTCTAGAATCACTTCCAGTTCTACCACACTCCCACTACTGTTTTCTGAAAATAAAATCCATTTTACTAAAACTGTGGCGAGTCAAGAACAATATCACTATTGATCTTCCAGATGGTAGAAATGTCAACCCTCGTCAAAGCCAAGGTCAACCCACAAACTGCCATTACAGAAACGTGCATTGAGTTTTCCAGTGTCTGGTTTTAAGCATAAGCTGGACAACTCCCCGTACCTTAACATCGTTAAGATATGAACCATTCTATATCCAATATAGAAACAGAGGCACTAATTTAATTGGAACCAGATTCAAATCATGCAGCTGTCTCCAGTGCGTATCTACTTAATCGAAAGTGGCGACTCAGCATCACTCAACTTAGGAATCCATCCAATTATGAGTAACCTGAAAGAGAAACAAGTTTCTCAAAACCATTACTATCAACTGAATACCTATCACAAGAATCTACATTTTCGATCTCTTTGAAGAATCCCGATACTTGTGATACCTGGTTCTCTACTTTATTCTTATACCCACAACTTCTCAAAACTTAGACATTGTATTTCTACGAAACACTTGTCTAAAAACTAGAGAAGTCATAAGTAAACAGAACATAGTACGAGGACCTACCCCTTTGTCCTCACGGACTCTGGACAACATACAATACTCTGTATAAGTCCGCTGAGTCGAATAACTCAAAACCTGTGCATCGTAGGTTGAAAACTGTACTTATGGTTAAGAACTACTCCGCTGTTCAAAGCTCCTTACCCAATCGTCAACTGATATAGGTAAATGTCACAGACATAATTTCAAAAAGTTATATCTCACTTTATAAAAAATAAACGTACAGATATATCATTTTGAAATTGGTGCACAACAACGGATATTCAAAACCAAATACATGCCGTCTGGCATAAACTCAGGCGACTTCCTCAAATATCACCAATTACAACGAATTCCAATATAATGAGGATGATCACCTTATTCCCAATAACTTACTCCCTCTCATCATCTGTAAAACCATACAGATGTGAGAATCATACCTGGTAAATACATACCCTAGAGTAAGTATCCAATCGGGAAATCAGTTTTCCTTTAACAATACACTAAAACATGAAAATGTTTTGTAGGGATATCCTGGTATTTCTAGTAATGCCTCTTCCATAAATCAATTCATGACTTTAACCGTATATTTCATTTGTCATCTCTCCAAATCCCTTTATTTTGTCTTTAGTCGTTACCTTCTATACACCATCGTTAGGCTAAATGGTTTTCTTCCTTCCCTACCGTTCGGCACCAGCCTATGGTTTGGAAGAAGACTATCCAGTAAGCATAATAGGTGTACCCTCCTAAACCAAGGAGTACTCGTAACTTGAGAGAAGGTAATGATAAAAGACAACTGAATAATACCTTATTCTATTAAAGGTAAAATAGGAGTGGCGATGAAGTACGCGGTTTGGTCGTGAATGATAACAGTCGCAATTTACTTTGCCCTCATTCTAATCCCTTTATCTTGTCTTTACATATTACCTTCTGCACACCCTACTTAGGCTATTTGGTTTTCTTCATTCCCTACCTTTCGGCACCAGCCTATGGTTTGCAATAAGATTATCCAATAACCGTAATAGGTGTACTCTCCTAAACCAAGGAGCCCTTGCAACCTGAGAGAAGGTGATAATAAAAGACAACTGAATAATACTTTATTCTATTTCTCCTAAACCTGGATCCATCCTCGAAGTAGTACCTTCGAGTTCGTATATAACCATACGATGGATCTATCCAATGGAAGTGGATGTCCGTAGTAATACGGGGTGTTCTGAGAAATACAAAGGGTAAAAGAAGGAGCGGCAATGTCTTATGCAACTCAGACAATCCAAACGCCAGTATTTTAAGAAGGTTCGGTCAACTTGGTCACTGAGTCATAGTCTAGGGTCGGTCAAAAGTCGCTGCCAAAGAGAGAGAAAAGAAACACTCTGCGTGCACTCTAACCTAGATCAGAATGGTTATCATTTTATCTAATCAGGAAACCTCCCACTGTACCGTCAAATTCTCCTCCAAACCTGAAAGAAGAATCAATCAGGATCACCCGAAGAGTAAACCAATTCATCAGTGAGAATCGGGATCCAACTATCATCGCATGATAACTTGATGGAAGCCACTCAAGTTATCACACTCCAGAAGGTATGTGCATGCCTGGCAAGTTTCTTGTATATTTGAAAATCCCGATGTAATTTTTGCCCCATGCTCTTATGACCTTAGAGTTGGTCAAAATATCATAAGTCACATGCCAAGTTCTACCCATCACTATCCAAGTCAATTTGAACCCACCCGCACATGCCCTTGACGTTGGCCAAGTATGACAGAACGACTGTTCCAAACCAACTCATCTATCTATGCAACAGATGAATACCCAGCAGCTACCAAACACTATGCCTTGGCGTTGGTCAAAATACATAGCTTGAATACTACTGACCATCCATAAGAAATGACGGAGGGCTACGACTGGTTTTTGGCGAAAAACCTTTAACGTAATGAACTTGATCTCGTTGAAGGAACCTGATAGCTTTTTATAAAAATATAGTGGCGAAAACCTTTTGCTAAAGAGGTCACTCCCGGTGAAGGGATCTCGGCTCTTTCCTCGTAGAATGAGGTGCAGGATATTCCAACTGAATACCGTGATACAAAGCAACTTGTAATCAACTATAGTAAAGTTATTACCCTGACGCAAACTTCTGCCCAAGGGGTCACTCCCGGTGAAGGGATCTCGGCCCTTGCCTCGTCGAATGAGGTGCAGGATATTCCAACTAAATATCACTATGCAAAACAAAAGGAAACATCTTTGTAATAACACCTTTTTAAAATTTGTTCCAACAACATCAAATATAGGTTTGTTTTATCTTGCATTGATAAGAATCAACGCAGTCCCATCAATCAATCACACCAGAAAAGAACGAAAATATAATGTACGTATATCCCATCTGCATTCGCTACTGGGTCCCGTCATCACCCGTTAGGTTACTTAACTAACGACAGAGCAGGGGCTGGACTTAGCGCGGGTGTAAAACATATACAACATCTAATAGTATATATACCAATATACAATAATCGCTCCAGGCATGATAATATGCAACATTACAGAAAAGTAATAAGCATCACAGAACAATACAGATAATCTGGAATCCCCGGGTTTCACAGAGCCGCTACTGAAACCCGACGTTCTCCTGGTCATATGGATAGCCTGTGCAATGAAACCTAGACCTCTATGGGTGTGGCAAGTTACCCGCTAAAACCTGAAGCGAGGTACTCCCCCACAGCATAGTGAATGTAACACCCGGCACTTCACGGAATCCGGTAAATTGAACACCCCTCCTTAGGTCAACCTGTATCCCCTACGAGTGCGGCGAATAGTCTGCCAATTCTAGAGTGAGGTCCCTCTGCCTCTCAAAGCCATGAGATACGGACCCGTTGCCCTCCAGAACCCGGCTATCCGTGCACTCCGTCACGGGGTAAACCTAGTACAGAAATAAAAATATGTACAACGGGTACATCGACCTCAACCCGGTCGTGCCCCAAAAGAATATTATACAAACAGGCAGTGACGGCAGTCCACATGTTGGACGCTCGCCCCGCAATATCAAATGTACAATTAAATCCAAACTGCACTACCATTGCACACTGCTATCCACCACGACATATCCGCAATATCACAGCACAACACAGAACATCAACGCGAATGTCACGTTCACAAACCCGTCTAAAAGAACTATAGCAATTAGACGCGGTTTACCGATCAAATGACATTCCCGGTCGGAGATATAATGTAAATACTGTAAACTAACAAGTTTAAAATTTCGATCGATAAAATTTCCCGAAGTGGGCCCCACATACATCTGCTGTACAGTAACAAAATCTGGGCCCAAAAGAACTATACCAAAAACCATAATTTCCACAAAGAAGCTCTCTGGAAAAAGTTGGTGCACTGTTCCCACAGAAGCGCCGCGGCTCCGCGGTGGTCTTATGGGATCACGTGCCCAAAATTTTCCAGAATGCTTAGAAAAGCCTACTTAGTTTTCTGCAATATGTAAAATAATTTTTAGACTGTTTTAAAAATCGAAAGAAACTCAGATCATAGAAATTGCAGTTTTTGGAAATTCGGTTCGATCAATATTTTAAACGTGTTAGCACAAGTTAGTACAGCTTAATGGTGAGGCTCTGATACCACTGTAAGTCCACAGTAGCGCCCCGGCCGTCTAACAGATGCCAAATGTGGAACAAAAACTTTTTACAACTGGCGCTATCGTGTACCGTAAGCCGGATCTGCCATTAAAGCTAAACTAACAAACTACAAAGTGGGTAGAAATGTTATACCGAATGATCCGAGTCCTTCGGTCTTCAACCATCATCCCACGTTTTGTTGCGGCTGCTCTGATCTCCGGAATCTCCAGTCTTCTCGTCCAGGTGGCACCACATCGACGGATCTTTAAACGGGCTCCTGCCTCTGAACCGAGGCAACTCGGTCGTCAAGTTTGCTAAAAGAGACGACCAAGATGTTGTAGAGAATGAGTAGAACACTTTGTCTCGTTACGTCCAAGGCTATGGACGAACGATTAATGAAGTTGCCTTTTGGATCGGGTGGAAATGAGAAATGAATATCTATCAAATTTTCATACACTAAAACTCTCATCTTTTTCTCTCAAGCAACCATCATTTCCACCAACCATCATTTCCACCAAGAGGTGGCCGGCCACTTATAGATGAGTGGGAGGTGAGTGTAGGAGGAGGAAGGTGACCACAAGGATAAAGATCTTAAGCAAATATCTTTAACAAGAACAAAGCTCATTAATGCAAATGGTGCCACATAATAACACCTCACCATTCAATTAATGCATACAATGAATCACTAATCCTAGTCACCAACTTCTAGAAGCTTCCACACACATCACCCTCATGACTCACCCAAGTGACGAAAAGAAAAATCTGCATTTAACCGAATGTCAAATACGGCTGATAGAAAACTGGAAACTGGCAACTTCCAAAAAGTGATCCCGAAACGAATTTCAGGATAACCCCGTATCAGTATAAACATACCCGCATTTGTATTACGACCGAATACAAATGCAACTGAGACAAAGATATTATATCTACATAGTATAATACTCCGATCCGGCTTAAACCAAAGCCGACCAGTATTATCTGCCCGAAAAATGAAACGTGCGAAAACACACGTGCATTTTCCGAACCTTGCCATAAAACCATACGGCCTCTACAACGTTTCGCCCGAACTTGGGAAAGTGTCTGTGAGGGACTCTAATGACTCATCAACACACTGGCACTGGGTATAACCACTAGCACGTCAGAGGTACGAGCTGTACGTAACGTTTGCCTATGTATTGATTGGAAGGGAAGCTGACGAGCAAACTCATCTATAAACCCTACTGAGCCTGACAGTGACAATGTATATACAGTCCGGTCCGTTCGTCTAAAGAGTATCGCATATCGAGTCTAGGAGGGTGGATAAAGTCAGACCCCTAATAACGTGATAAATCGTGTCGGCATGAAGCCCATCATCACCTGAGAAACTACTGATCCAAATCAGTAATTCTCCACTACCTCGGCCGAGTATTTCTAGTGATGGACATCCGTGCACTGTGCGATATCAACCCCCAATACCGGGAGAGACAAATCCCCGACGATCCGCTCACTGCCTCCATGTGGCTCGGGACTGTACCCAAAAAATACATGTTTGCACGTCTCCTTTGAGCGTGGTAGGGTATAAATCAAAGCATAGTGGGAACTCACACGAGACAAATGATGATCTCAGGTCGACATACTAACCTGTACACATGTCACCAGGGAACTGCTATCTGACGATATGTATAATACCTACTAGCATGTTCCCGGCGAGTCCTGTCCGGTGTACTCATAACCCAATGAGCACCTGTATACATCTTAGGTGAACCAACTGATACCAATGGCTTGTGAGACCGGCCACCGCCCCTCGTCGGGGTCTCGACTGTATACACTAGTCTACTCTGGAGTATCGATGCCCTGTCTCGAAACTCCCACGACTAGGGACACTTTTAAGGATGTGCTTATAGACCCCAGCTCCCACGTATATGATCGCCATCATACTGCTGGCAGTCAAGCAAGAATCCTATGGGCTCTATCATCATGCAATAGTGAACTAAAGCATGTATACGATGATAAAGACAAACCAGATAGCATACTATCATCTCGAGCAAGACTGTCATATCGGTATAGGTCCTGCCTCAATCATTGCAATCACGTACCTGCGATCCAATAATTGACTTTGAGGGCACTATCTCCAACAGATACTTGTCAGTCATGTCTCAAAGGCAAGATGGCCAAAACTCTGTTTAGTGGACATGGAGAAAGAGTTACAGAACTCTTAGGGCTGATACATAGTGATGTATGTGGACCCATGTCTACACATGCCAGGAACGGTTCTTCCTACTTCATTACATTCACTGACGATCTCTCAAGATACAGAAATGTGTTCCTGATGAAACACAAGTCTGAAGCTTTTGAGAAATTCAGGGAATATAAGCACTAGATAACCAAACGGGCAAAAGTAGTAAGATTCTTCGATCTGATCGAGGAGGAGAATACTTGAGCAATGAGTTCCTGGACTATCTAAAAGAGAATAGGATTCTCTCTCTGCTAACTCCTCCCTATAAACCACAAAACAATAGTGTATCGGAGCGAAGGAATTGCACCCTATTAGATATGGCACGCTCTATGATGAGCACTGCTGAGTTACCTATTTCCTTCTGGGGACATGCACTGGAGACAGCTGCATACCTATTGAATCAAGTTCAATCTAAATCTGTACGGTGGCAGATTAGGGTTAAAGAAGTTTGATGGATTCGGATCCATCGGTGTGTGTGTGGTAGTGGGTAAAGGAAAGGTAAATGGAGAAATATCGACTTCGGAGTCGATAAAGGGTACGCGGACTAAACGAGCACTAGAATCCCGTGTCCAGCCTATCTTGCACTAAAAAGGGTTAGTACAAGTGGCAGCGTTGGCTTATAATTAGGTGTAAATGAATGAATGCGGTGCTTGCTTTGAAAAGGGGACGGATTTTTGAAAAAAATGATGCGACAAAACAAATGCAGCACACAAACCCTAGAATCTAGTGGTCACCTAGGTCCGGCTCTAGACCGCTCCTAACTGCCAAAAGACAAGTCGCAGGATAGAATCCTCCACTGCCTCTTTGTCCCCCTATGGCCGGATAAGTGCCAGGTAAGTGGGAAGGTACTCCACTACGTAAGTAGTGGGCCTAATTAAAAACCACTAGCCTTAGACACACTCGCCTTAGGCACCACAAGAAAACGCGGATAAGCAATGAATTACCCACGGCCTTCTCTTGTCCTAATTGAGCGCGACAGTCCTTAAAGTCATCTCTAGATTTCTTTTAGTTAATGTGGGTCAATGCGGATGCAAGTTTTATGGTTTTCGGGGCCTAGGAAGGGTAATGAAATCCCCACCTAATTTGGATTTGGCCGTGCCCCTTAATATCCGTATTAGAATGCAAACAACCAAGAAACAAAATCACGCACAAATTTAATTTGCTTTTTGCGGCGCTGCGATTATTTGCAAAGAAACCTGCAGAAAATTTTTAGTTATAGCTAAAAGAGGAGAGAGGAGAAGGTAAGAAGTCACCTGAAGGAAAAGTTTTGCAGAGATCCCCCAGGCCTGCCGCGGTTCCGCCGCAAATGCTCCTATATGCCGTGCTTCCTCGGTCTCTTGATGAGATCACTCCACCAAACTTTTTCAGGGAGCTTCTGTAGACTCTCTCAACTCTCTGGTATTTTCCAAAAAATTTCTTCAATTGCCAAACAGCTCCAGATTTCCTTGCAATGAACCACAACAAATCGTTTAGGGTTTGCACGAATTTTGATCTCAAAATAACAATGGAATAATTCTTTCAATTCAAACTATAATATGAAACGAATTAGCGCGCGATCCCCGGCAACGGCGCCATTTTGATTGTTAATAAATTTCCGGATTGTGTAATGTGAAAAGGTAAAAGTATCGATTCAAATAGTCCCCGATTTTGGCACTATTTGATTGATCATAGAATGCGAGACTAAGTAAGTAAATCAAATTGATAAGAGTCTCTTTGTGTCGGTAATTAGAAAATTGAATAAAGTTCACAATCAAAAAATTATATTTGACCGCAATCAACTACGGTGTCAGTTGTAGATCGTAAGCGAGTGCGGATCGTCCACAGGTATTGTGCGATTCGTTTTTATATTTGATTTGTTTGAATCGAAAAGTTAATCGAAAAGAAAAGAAAACATGATTCAAGAATTTATCAATTGATTCAGGTGTCACGAGTTTAATCAATAATCAAGAAACTGATAAACAATCAAGAATTGGGTTTCGATAATATTTCCAACCAAAATGTCAAGAATCTAAATGAGGCTCGTAGGAATCGATCGGATCTATAGACGTGATGTAATTTCAAGATTTCGTATTCTTGTCCTTCGAAGGATTGATACTAGATCGATGATGATCGACGAGAGTTAGGGCTTTCTTGATGAAACCAGGGTTTCATCGTTTAACCCTTGTTCTTTCATCGATATCATTCACATTCTAGCCTCTAACAATTTCAAGAAACGATCGTAACTCCCCAATCTCGAGCGATATCAATCAAGAAAGCATCGCAACGAATTAGGTCGTCGATTCTTGAACTTGCTAGGGTTTACAAAACTCGTAGGATTCAAGAATCGATTTAAGATATATTACATCATCATTCTATTGATCGTCTCGACTCCTCAACGAGCGGAGTATTACTCAAACATCATCACACAGAAAGTATTCAAGAATTGAAAAGATATCATGATGCGAGAATTTAAAGAAAACAAGATAAAAGAATATCACCTTTTATTTATATCAACAATTTGATTACAGTCGCTCAAGAACTACAAGAGGAAGAACTAAATTGTTGAATTGGCGTCGCTCGGCTCCGTGAGTCGCGGATCGGCTTGGACCACTTGCTCTGTTGAAGATCGGCTCGGCTCATAAAAGGTTGCAAGGCTTCTTGCTTGATGGGTACTCGGGATCTTGGCTTTTGATTGGAATTAGGGTTAGGGTTTCACACAAGCCTTCTCACTAGACTTGTGGAAGAAGATGAAGAGAGTGAATGGATCTAGATTGATACTAAAATTGGCTAAAGATCATTCAATGCATAATCCTTTTACAAGTGAGCCTAGGGTCTTATTTATAGATCACTCAAACCCTAGGTCTAGGTTTGAAATTACAATTCCCTCTAAAAGTTTGTTGAGGCTTCTAGAAGGAGTTTGTTAGGCTTTAGCTTAGGGTTTAAGCTAGGGTTTAAGGAGAAGTTTCTGGAATGATAGGCTAGTTTAGTGTTGATCCCAAAGCTTGCTGATCTGGCAGAAGTCTCTGGAGTCTTCTGGAAATTGACATGTCATTTTGAGCTGTAGGCCTTGAGCTAGGAATTATGGTGCAAAGCTGAAGTGATGATGTCATCAAGACACCGCGGAACCGCGGCACAAGGAGGCTTAGGCCGCGGTTCCGCGGCCATTTGGGCTCTTTGTGGCTTGGTTCTTCTGGTATAGTCTTGGGTTGATACTTGGGCCTTTATCTGATATGTTGATTTGTATTTATCCCTTTGGATTGATACCAGAACTGAAATCATTGAGTTGGCGTCATGTTTTAGCGGTACCCTGTAAATTTTGGCCTTTCTTTGGATTTTCCTGCACAGATCTCAAAACAAGTGTTGCGCAAATGTAGGGATGGTGCGATGCCATGAAATGTGGTCAATTTCCTTTATAGTGTCGGTTTTAGTGTCTAATACATGCAATCTTGATATTTTGCGACAGTTTTGCTAATATGTAAAAATATGAATGCCGAACACTTCTATATGGATGCAAATGATGAAGAAATTGCCGGCTAAAATATGCAATATTTTCGACTAATCAAATTCCCCCAAACTTAATTTCGATCGTCTCGAGCGAACTATTTTATTTAAAAAGAGAGAAGGAGAAAATAAAGAAAGAGAAAAACTATTTAGCACACTTTCGTAGGCAACATGATTGCACTGAGCATGTGCAACAAGCCTTTAAACCTCTAGGTGTCCCTAGTAGGAGGAGTGTTGTCTCCTGAGGGTTTTCAGCGGATTGCACCCACAAAATCCAATAATAAAAGAAAGATCATGAATATTACATTTAAAGAAAAGAATTGTAAAAGAAAAGCTTCGAAAATTAGGGTTTCCAACTAAGCTAGCTTTTCGGTTGTCATGAGCCCTATCTTAATGGTCATGAAAAGATATTAGAAATCACGTCCTCTCTCAATAAAACATCGTCTTATTGTTCATTCCTATCTTTATTCCAAACATCGATCATATAACCCTGCGTGTGTGTAAAGACATCCCTACACCCGGAGAATTCAATTCAAGCTATCATACTCTTGCCCATCAGCCTCAGTACTTTTTAATTAATGAATATTTAGAATTGCTCACACACTTTCATGGGACCGTTAATACTTCTTGAGGTACTAACCGACCGATTACTCCTGTGCTTGCTTACTTGGTGTATTTTCCTCGTCTTGCACCACCTCAAGCATAGCAGTGACTCCCAGACCAGTTGGCCTTAGGGCACTAGGTGAAGAAACACCCTCGCTGTACATTTTTATTGCCCTTGGTGATAACAAAACCAGTGTTCATTTTTCTCACCACTTTATATTTTCTTTATTCACTTTTTTTCTTTTTATTTCCTTCATACATCGGCTTTAAGACAAGAGCATTTCAAGGTATCCTCTACTATCCCAGGCTTCAAGACGTGTGTAAGTGCGAATAGCAGGGTAGCAACGTTCAAAATGTTTGGCTTCTAGAATAGAAACTATTTTTTAGACTTATTTTTATCCTCAGATTAGTGACTTCCTTTATCTTACTAACCCTTGGGACAACGGCTCATAACTACTTATTACTAGTTCGTATAAGAAAACTTCTAATTTTCTTAGTTTTCTAAAAATTTTCTAATCTCATGGATGTAATTTTTCACTATCTAAACTTTTATTATCTTATTTATGTACAAAAAAGTGTAAATATTAAAATTATTTTTATACTTGAAAAAAAAATTAAATTTTTATGGGTTTTGAAAATTTTTCAATTTTTATAGATTTTTAAAAGAAATGTTTTGTGCTTATGCAAATGATATGTACATGATGCAAAAATAAGCACAAACCTCCCCCAAACTTGTTTTCAACAGTGTCCTCACTGTTGCCAAACGCTATACCTACAAAAACTGTAAGCCTGGGGGAATTATTAGTGGGGGCAAAATATATAAGTGAAGAACTTCCCCCAAACTTACTCTTTTCACTCACCTCCATTCCAAAGATGATGCAGTGATATACAGGATATGAAGGTGAGACGGAGGAATTTTAATCCAAATAAACTGGCTCTTGTAAGAACAAGAGCTCCTCCGTGGGGTCAGTGGAAAAATACGGCTTTAGTCTATGTCCATTTACTTTGAAAAAGGTGCCGTTTTTAACATTTTCTACTTCTACTGCCCCGTGCGGGTATACAGACCACACAACAAAAGGTCCCTTCCATCGAGATCGGAGCTTACCCGCGTGAAGGTGTAATCATGAATCATAAAGAAGGACTTGTTGACCAGGTGAAAATGTTTTCCTCAAAATGTTTTTATCGTGAAAAACCTTAGTCCTATTCTTTGTGATTACAGCATTATCATAAGCTTCATCGCGGAGTTCGCTTAGCTCATTTATTTGCAGCTTCCGAAAGTTGCAAGCAAGGTTCAGATCAAAATTTATTTCTTTTATAGCCCACAATGCTTTATGCTCTATCTCGACGGGTAAATGACATACTTTCTCAAACACTATCCTATATGGAGACATTCCTAGGTCGGTTTTATATGCAGTTCGGAATGCCCAAAGAGCATCCGTCAGTTTGGTCGACCAGTCTTTTCTATTTTTAGCAACAGTTTTCTCCAGGATAAGTTTGATTTGTCTATTTGAGATTTCAGCATGCCCGCTTGTTTGGGGATGATAGGGTGTAGAAAGTCGGTGGTTGATTGAGTATTTTCGCATCAGAGTCTCAAAAGACCTGTTGCAGAAATGTGTCCCATTATCGCTAATGATAGCGCGTGGGTGTCCAAATCGCGAGAAGATATTCTCTTTCAAGAACTTAATGACAACTTTCTTGTCATTAGTGCGACATGGAATGGCTTCTACCCATTTTGAGACATAATCAACCGCCAGCAGAATGTACAAATTCCCAAAGGAGTTGGGAAAAGGACCCATAAAATCAATGCCCCAAACATCAAATATTTCAACAACCAAGATGGGTTGCTGAGGCATTTCATTCCTCTGGGATATTCTACCCGTGTACTGACATTGTGTACAGGTTTTGCAATAGTCAAATGCGTCCTTGAATAAGGTCGGCCAATAAAATCCACATTGCAAAACCTTTTCCGCTGTTTTTCTAGAACCAAAGTGACCCCCACAGGCCTGATCATGACAAAATGAAAGAACACTCTTGAACTCTTCATTCGGGATACACCGGCGAATGATCTGATCAGGACAATATTTAAACAAATAAGGCTCGTCCCAGTAAAAGTGTTTTACTTGGGAAAGAAAACGATATTTGTCCTGTTTTGACCAATCGCTCGGTATAAGTCCCGTGGCATGATAGTTCACAATATCCCTGAACCATGGTTCAGCGGATATGCTCAAGAGTTGTTCGTCAGGGAATGAATTATTGATCGGTAGAGTCACAGGGGAAGAAATGATGCGTGAAAGATGGTCAGGTACTACGTTTTCACATCCTTTCTTATCTTTGATAACAAGATCGAATTCTTGTAATAGTAGGATCCAACGTATTAGTCGACCTTTTGCATCTTTCTTCGCCAGAAGATATTTTAAAGCGGAATGGTCATTATACACAACTATAGGTGAGCCAATTAAGTAAGGCCTGAATTTTTCTAATGCAAATACAACCGCTAAAAGTTCTTTTTCTGTGGTTGTATAATTGATTTGCGCATCATTCAGGGTCTTACTTGCATAGTATATCACGTGTGGCATCTTTTCGATGTGCTGTCCTAAGACTGCACCTACTGCAAAATCAGATGCGTCACACATCAGCTCAAAGGGGTAGTCCCGGTTTGGTGATGATAACACGGGGGCTGAAGTGAGTGAGTTTTTAAGTGAGTCAAAAGCTGTCTCGCAGTCCGAGTCAAAATGGAAGGTCGTATCCTTGGCCAGGAGAAGAGTTAAAGGTCTAGCAATTTTGCTAAAGTCTTTAATGAATCTCCTATAAAAGCCCGCATGGCCAAGGAAAGATCGAATATCTTTGACGCTTTTGGGATGAGGGAGGTTTTGAATGACATCTATCTTAGCTCTGTCAACCTCAATGCCTTTCTGTGAAATGACATGTCCAAGTACTATTCCTTCTTGGACCATAAAATGGCATTTTTCCCAGTTCAAAGTCAAGTTCTTCTCTTTGCAACGAGTAAGAACAGCATCAAGATTCGCTAGGCAATCAGAAAAAGAGTCCCCAAAAATCGAGAAATCGTCCATAAAGATCTCCAGAAAATTCTCTACCATATCAGAGAATATCCCCATCATACACCGCTGAAAGGTAGCGGGAGCATTGCATAGCCCAAAGGGCATGCGACTGTAAGCAAAGGTACCAAAAGGACAAGTAAAAGTGGTTTTATCTTGATCCTTTTTGGCGATGGGGACCTGATTATAGCCTGAGTAACCGTCCATAAAACAATAATACTCTCGTCCCGCTAAGCGTTCCAGCATCTAATCAATGAATGGTAGAGGAAAATGGTCTTTCCTCGTGGCAGCATTGAGTTTTCTATAATCGATACATACACGCCATCCAGTTTGGGTGCGTGTCTGAATCAACTCATTCGCCTCATTGGTTATAACAGTGATGCCGGATTTCTTAGGAACGACATGTATAGGACTCACCCACTGGCTATCAGAGATGGGGTATATAATACCATTATCTAAGCATTTGACGATCTCTTTCATGACCGCTTCCTTCATGACGGGATTCAACCGTCTCTGTGGTTCTCAGGTCGGTCTGGCATCATCCATCACATGTATATGATGTTCAACTATCAAGGGACTAATCCCTTTGATGTCCGCCATACTCCAACCAAACGCCTCTTTGTTAGATCTCAATACCGATAAAAGGGCATTCTCTTGCTCTGATGCAAGAGAAGCGGATATGATAACCGGTAAAGACTCATTCTCACCTAGATATGCATATTTCAGGTGAGAAGGTAAAATTTTGAGATCTAACTCAGGCAGAGACATGATAGAAGGAGGGATCATTGAGTAATTTTTGGATTTACAAAGAAGCTCAGAGCCTGTGAAAGATACAGACTCGGGTGGAGAAAAGTCAGGAGTGCAGGACTCAAGTGTAGAGAAAGTGTCCTCACTAAAATCTTGTGTAAAGTCAAACAGAGATGTGGTAATGCCATCGAGATCAGTAAAGCAAAGTTCCTCAGCTCCACAACTATCGGGAGCGATCTCATGGACAGAGCACACATCTAAAATATGAGCAGAGGGTTCTGATGGCTGACTTCCAACTTTGTAGATATTTAGTTCAATGGTCATATTTCCAAATGATAAATTCATTGAACCATTTCTACAGTTTATAACAGCGTTGGAAGTGGCAAGGAAAGGACGACCCAGAATCACCGGAATTTGGCTCCGGGGGTTTGCTACAGGCTGTGTGTCGAGCACAATGAAGTCTACAGGGAAAACAAATTCCCCGACCTTTATCAACACATCCTCTAATTCACCTCTTGGTTTGGTGATAGATCGGTCTGCCATCTGGAGAGTGCAGTGAGCAGGTTTCAGCTCTCCAATCCCTAGTTGCTCATAGACAAAATAAGGGAGTAGGTTAACACTTGCGCCAAGGTCTAAAAGTGCACGATTTATGTTTTTACCCCTAATAGAAATCGATATTGTAGGACATCCTGGGTCCTTTCGTTTCTTTGGTAGCTGGGGAATAAAAGCAGTGCTGATATTATTAGCCATAAAGACCTTCTTCGGCACTTGAGTCTTCCTCTTCCTAGTGCACAAGTCCTTAAGAATTTTCGCATATGCCGGGACTTGTTGAATTGCATTTAGGAGAGGGATATTGATGTTAACCTGTTTGAACATTTCCATAATTTTCTCCATATGTGGACTCGTTCTATTACCCCTTAACCGATTTGGATAAGGAGCTTTCACAATAAGCGCAGGGTCCATCACAGGAGAAGGAAGAGGGGGTAGACGAGGTCCCAAAAGAGGTGTGGGGACCGTCTGTGGAGAACTATAAGGGTTGGGAGAAGGTGTCGAGCCTAGTAGGAAATGGAGAATAGGCTCGCGAGAAAGTGGTATGGTAGAAGAAGAAGGATCAGAAGGAGAGATGTGTGTGTGTGGAAAGGTCTCAGCCGGGGTGTTGATATGATTTTCAGTATCATCAATACCTTCCCCGACATGATTGTTCAGCACTCTTCCCGATCTCAACGTTGTGATGGCATTTACATTGTAATGCCCAGGATTCTGTAGGGGTTGAGAGGGAAGTTTCCCTTTTTCTCTGGCACTCATTTCGGCTTTAAGTCGTGTGATTTCAGCTTCCATCGTTCTGATACTCTCAGCTTGAGACGCTGAGTTTTTCTTTATCTCACTGACGGAAGATCTAACCTCAGTCGAAACCTCTATGAAATTTGATAAAAGTGATTTCATGGTTTGAGTGAATTGAGAGAACTCGTCAGAACAGGTCATAGGATTAGACTGTGCAGGGGTGTTGACCTGATTTTGGAAATTTTGTGACTGGTAGGGGTGCTGAGTGAGTTGAAGGGGTTGCTGTTGTGGTGGAGGAAGAGCCCTTTGAAAATTATTCGTGTTTGGAACCGTGTTTTGAGATTGGTTTTGGTTCCAAGCAAAATTCGGGTGATTCCTCCAACCCTGATTGTACGTAGAAGAATATGGATCGTTTCGAGGTCTTTGAAATACAGCATTAGAATGCTCGTGACCTTGAAACGCAGAGTTTAATGGACATTCTTCCGTTAAATGAGACGGATCAGAACAGCACCCACAAACAGTTTTGGGGAGCGACACTGGGTTTAGGGAGGCTGCTGCAAATTTGTGTTCCATAGCGTCGAGCTTCTTTTGCATTGCTGCCATCTCAGCTCGAACACCTATGGACACATCTATTTGGTGTACGCCACCCCTATTCAATGATTGGGTTCCACTCTCCCACTGTAATGATTTTTCAGCGAACTCTTCTAAATACTTCCAAGCTTCCCCATCATCTTTGGTCATAAAAGTACCTTGACACATGTTTTCAAGGCTCTGTTTAGTGTTTGGGTTAATGCCCTCATAAATGATTCGGCAAAGCTCCCATCTCGGGATGCCGTGATGAGGACACTGAACCAATAGATCCTTGAAACGTTCAAAGCATTTAGAGAATGGTTCAGCAGGGAGCTGGGCAAATTGATTCAGTTCGCTACGGATTCGAGCTGTCTTTTGTATTGGGTAAAATTTCTTAAGGAATGCAGCGACGAATTCTTCCCAATTCGTAATAGAGTGTGCGGTAGTGTTATATAGCCACTTCTCGGCTATATCGCACAATGTAAATGGAAGAAGTCGTAGACGCATAGCATCCACTGAAAGTTGTGACGTACCCATCATTGCGCATACGTTTTCAAATTTGGTAATGAAAACGTAAGCGTCCTCAGTTTCGAGTCCGTGAAATTTGGGTAAAAGATTGATATACTGGGGTTTAATCTCAAAGTTATCCCCATTGGCTGGTGGTGTGGATAAGCAGGTCGAAAGAGGACCTCGAATAGGGTAGCAGCTCTCCTGGAGAGAGATGCGGGGTGGATTCTGCTCACCAACGGACGGCGGCAGATTAGGGTTAAAGAAGTTTGATGGATTCGGATCCATCGGTGTGTGTGTGGTAGTGGGTAAAGGAAAGGTAAATGGAGAAATATCGACTTCGGAGTCGATAAAGGGTACGCGGACTAAACGGGCACTAGAATCCCGTGTCCAGCCTATCTTGCACTAAAAAGGGTTAGTACAAGTGGCAGCGTTGGCTTATAATTAGGGGTAAATGAATGAATGCGGTGCTTGCTTTGAAAAAGGGACGGATTTTTGAAAAAAATGATGCGACAAAACAAATGCAGCACACAAACCCTAGAATCTAGTGGTCACCTAGGTCCGGCTCTAGACCGCTCCTAACTGCCAAAAGATAAGTCGCAGGATAGAATCCTCCACTGCCTCTTTGTCCCCCTATGGCCGGATAAGTGCCAGGTAAGTGGGAAGGTACTCCACTACGTAAGTAGTGGGCCTAATTAAAAACCACTAGCCTTAGACACACTCGCCTTAGGCACCACAAGAAAACGCGGATAAGCAATGAATTACCCACGGCCTTCTCTTGTCCTAATTGAGCGCGACAGTCTTTAGAGTCATCTCTAGATTTCTTTTAGTTAATGTGGGTCAATGCGGATGCAAGTTTTGTGGTTTTCGGGGCCTAGGAAGGGTAATGAAATCCCCACCTAATTTGGATTTGGCCGTGCCCCTTAATATCCGTATTAGAATGCAAACAACCAAGAAACAAAATCACGCACAAATTTAATTTGCTTTTTGCAGCGCTGCGATTATTTGCAAAGAAACCTGCAGAAAATTGTTAGTTAGAGCTAAAAGAGGAGAGAGGAGAAGGTAAGAAGTCACCTGAAGAAAACGTTTTGCAGAGATCCCCCAGGCCTGCCGCGGTTCGGCCGCAAATGCTCCTATATGCCGCGCTTCCGCGGTCTCTTGATGAGATCACTCCACCAAACTTTTTCAGGGAGCTTCTGTAGACTCCCTCAACTCTCTGGTATTTTCCAAAAAATTTCTTCAATTGCCAAACAGCTCCAGATTTCCTTGCAATGAACCACAACAAATCGTTTAGGGTTTGCACGAATTTTGATCTCAAAATAACAATGGAATAATTCTTTCAATTCAAACTATAATATGAAACGAATTAGCGCGTGATCCCCATCAACGGCGCCATTTTGATTGTTAATAAATTTCCGGATTGTGTAATGTGAAAAAGTAAAAGTATCGATTCAAATAGTCCCCGATTTCGGCACTATTTGATTGATCATAGAATGCGAGACTGAGTAAGTAAATCAAATTGATAAGAGTCTCTTTATGTCGGTAATTAGAAAATTGAATAAAGTTCACAATCAAAAAATTATATTTGACCGCAATCAACTACGGTGTCAGTTGTAGATCGTAAGCGAGTGCGGATCGTCCACAGGGATTGTGCGATTCGTTTTTATATTTGATTTGTTTGAATCGAAAAGTTAATCGAAAAGAAAAGAAAACATGATTCAAGAATTTATCAATTGATTCAGGTGGCACGAGTTTAATCAATAATCAAGAAACTGATAAACAGTCAAGAATTGGGTTTCGATAATATTTCCAACCAAAATGTCAAGAATCTAAATGAGGCTCGTAGGAATCGATCGGATCTATAGACGTGATGTAATTTCAAGATTTCATGTTCTTGTCCTTCGAAGGATTGATACTAGATCGATGATGATCGACGAGAGTTAGGGGTTTCTTGATGAAACTAGGGTTTCATCGTTTAACCCTTGTTCTTTCATCGATATCATTCATATTCTAGCCTCTAACAATTTCAAGAAACGATCGTAACTCCCCAATCTCGAGCGATATCAATCAAGAAAGCATCGCAACGAATTGGGTCGTCGATTCTTGAACTTGCTAGGGTTTACAAAACTCGTAGGATTCAAGAATCAATTTAAGATATATTACATCATCATTCTATTGATCGTCTCGACTCCTCGACGAGCGGAGTATTACTCAAACATCATCACACAGAAAGTATTCAAGAATTGAAAAGATATCATGATGCGAGAATTTAAAGAAAACAAGATAAAATAATATCACCTTTTATTTATATCAACAATTTGATTACAGTCGCTCAAGAACTATAAGAGGAAGAACTAAATTGTTGAATTGGCGTCGCTCGGCTCCGTGAGTCACGGATCGGCTTGGACCACTTGCTCTGTTGAAGATCGGCTCGGCTCATAAAAGGTTGCAAGGCTTCTTGCTTGATGGGTACTCGGGATCTTGGCTTTTGATTGGAATTAGGGTTACGGTTTCACACAAGCCTTCTCACTAGACTTGTGGAAGAAGATGAAGAGAGTGAATGGATCTAGATTGATACTAAAATTGGCTAAAGATCATTCAATGCATAATCCTTTTACAAGTGAGCCTAGGGTCTTATTTATAGATCACTCAAACCCTAGGTCTAGGTTTGAAATTACAATTCCCTCCAAAAGTTTGTTGAGGCTTCTAGAAGGAGTTTGTTAGGCTTTAGCTTAGGGTTTAAGCTAGGGTTTAAGGAGAAGTTTCTAGAATGATAGGCTAGTTTAGTGTTGATCCCAAAGCTTGCTGATCTGGCAGAAGTCTCTGGAGTCTTCTGGAAATTGATATGTCATTTTGAGCTGTAGGCCTTGAGCTAGGAATTATGGTGCAAAGCTGAAGTGATGATGTCATCAAGACGCCGCGGAACCGCGGCACGAGGAGGCTTAGGCCGCGGTTCCGCGGCCATTTGGGCTCTTTGTGGCTTGGTTCTTCTGGTATAGTCTTGGGTTGATACTTGGGCCTTTATCTGATATGTTGATTTGTATTTGTCCCTTTGGATTGATACCAGAACTGAAATCATTGAGTTGGCGTCATGTTTTAGCGGTACCCTGTAAATTTTGGCCTTTCTTTGGATTTTCCTGCACATATCTCAAAACAAGTGTTGCGCAAATGTAGGGATGATGCGATGCCATGAAATGTGGTCAATTTCCTTTATAGTGTCGGTTTTAGTGTCTAATACATGCAATCTTGATATTTTGCGACAGTTTTGCTAATATGTAAAAATATGAATGCCGAACACTTCTATATGGATGCAAATGATGAGGAAATTGCCGGCTAAAATATGCAATATTTTTCACTAATCAGCCACCTTTTTAGAAAAGGAATTTCTTGCAAAAGAAATTAGTGGCAATGCGGTAAAGGTGGAAGAAGTTCTGGCAGAACAAATTACAACTGAAGATTTAGTGGAACAAGAGGACTCGATAGTAGCCAACGAACCTCAACCTCTCCTCCGATCTAATAGGGTTTCTCATCCACCTGAGAGATACTACGGTTTTCTCGTTGATAGTGGGAGCGAGGATTGCATCATGGAAGATGATAACCCGACTAGTTTCGAGCAGGCCATCACGAGTGGTGACTCTGTGAAGTGGCTAGATGCAATGCGATCTGAGATGGAATCCATGTACACCAACAAAGTATGGACTTTGAAAGTTGCTCCTGATGGGGTAAACCCCATTGGGAGCAAATGGATCTTTAAGAAGAAACTTGGTGTAGATGGAAAAGTTGAGACTTTCAAAGCTAGACTTGTTGCAAATGGTTTTCGTCAACGACCAGGTGTGGATTATGATGAAACATTTTCTCCAGTAGCTATGCTTAAGTCCATCCGGATCTTACTTGCCATTGCTGCATACCATGACTACGAAATCTGTCAAATGGATGTTAAGACCGCCTTTCTAAATGGTGATTTAGAGGAGTGCGTGTATATGACTCAGCTAGAGAGTTTTGTGGATAGTGGGAGCAGCGAAAAGGTATGCAAGCTGCTTAAATCCATCTACGGGTTAAAGCAGATATCGCGGAGTTGGAACATCTGCTTTGATGTCGTAGTCAAAGAGTTTGACTTCATCAAAAACGTATATGAACCTTGTATATATAAAAAGGTTGCAGAGAGTAAGGTTGTCTTCCTCGTATTGTACGTCGATGACATACTCTTGATAGGAAATGATGTTCCGATGCTGCAATCAGTCAAGCTCTTCTTATCACAAAGATTCTCAATGAAAGATCTAGGTGATGCCTCCTACATACTGGGAATAATGATCTATAGAAATAGATCTAAACGGATACTGGGATTCTCCCAATCCAGGTACATTAACACCATACTAAAGAGGTTTAGTATGGAAGAATCCAAGCGTGGGAAGCTACCCATGATCTTTAGACTCACTCTCTCCAAAGAGATGTCTCCCAAGACTGATTTGGAAAAAGCTCGCATGCAAGGGATACCCTATGCTTCGGCAGTAGGCTCTATCATGTATGCGATACTATGTACCAGACCTGATGTAGCATACTCACTAAGTATAGTGAGTAGGTATCAAGCAGATCCTGAAGAGAGTCACTGGATAGCTGTGAAGAACATTCTCAAGTACTTGAGAAGAACTAAGGAGATGTTCTTGGTGTATGGTAACGGAGAACTCCAGGTGGAGTCCTTTACCGATTCAAGCTTCCAGAGTGATAAGGACGACTCCAAGTCGCACTCGGGATTTGTCTTTACCCTCAATGGAGGGGCGGTGTGTTGGAAGAGTTCCAAACAGGAAATCGTTGCAGACTCGACGATGGAGGCTGAGTACATCGCTGCCAATGATGCTACAAAAGAGGTTGTCTGGATGAAGAAGTTCATTACTGAACTTGGTGTGGTTCCATCCATTGAGCATCCAATACCTTTGTATTGTGATAACAATAGAGCTGTGGCTTTGGCCAAGGAACCCAGGTCCCATCAGAAGTCCAGACATATTCTGAGGCGGTATCACCTGATCCGAGAGATTGTTGATCGCCGGGAGATCGAGGTCAGGAGAGTTGATATGAAGGACAACACTGCGGATCCACTCACGAGGGCCATTCCCCAGACATAGTTTGAGAGACTCTTCGGGATGTTGGGTATGAGATACTACAACAGCTGGCCTTAGTGCAAGTGGGAGATTGTTAGTTATATATATGCCCTAGAGACCATTGTTGTACATATGATGTATATTATAGTGGATGCTTGGATATATATAGAGAGGACTTTCTTGCTCGACATGATAGTATGCTATTTGGTTTCACTTTGTCTTAACATGTTGACTTGTATTAGTTTACTGTTTTACTCTCACATGTTGATAAAGCCCTTAGGATATGTACTCGACTACTGGGACTATGATGAGATCATACTAGTGGGGCCACGGCGGTCTATGAGTACATCCTATAATTGTTCCTAGTCGATGGTGTATCGAGACAGGGCATCGATACACCAGAGTAGACTAGCGTATACGCATCTTGACCCATATAATGGGCGATGGATGATCCCATATCCATCGGTGTTTGACATCAAAGATGGTGTATGGGTGCTCAGTAGAGACTGGGTACACTGAACGGATTCGCCAAGAACTCCCAGATGGTATTATACCTCACGTCAGATGGCATTTCTCTGGTAACACTGGTACAGGTTAGTCTGTAGACCCGAGATCGTCATAGAGTCTTGTGTGATTCCCACTGTGCTTTGATTTCCACCTTACTACGTCCAAGAGGGCGTGCAAAACGGTGGCTTTTGGGTACAGTCCCGAATCATATGGAGACAATGAGCGATAGGAGGGGTTTCGTCTCTCCCGGTATAGGGAGTTAATGTTGTGCTGTGTTCGATTGGCTATAACTGTAAGTCCCTGGCCAGGGCTGATATAGAGTGCTGCTGGTAAGTGTTATCAGTAGTTTTCTCGACCTGTTATGAGCCTCACATCAACACGACTTATCGGTTACTGGGGTCTGACGTACACCACCCCTAGACTGGATATGCGACATATCAGACAAAGAGACCGGACTGTACGGTACTGTTACTGATCGGATTCACAGGAGAATGTACAGGCTTGCTTGTTGATCTTCTGATCGCTCAATATCTGGGTGGCTGTTATGTTTAGCTGACCGCTTGCAGCTTGTGGATGTTTGATGTGATCATCACCCACTGCCGGCGTATTGACGATTCTTTAGAGTCCTACACAAAGATTTCTTGGCTCAGGCAAAACGGAGTAGGAGCACATATGTGATATGTGCGGGATCGAGAATATTACGATATGAGATACCGTATTCTATTCTCACGATATATGATATAGCCGGGTCATCAGATCAAGTATTGATTCGATGAATCGGTACATGTTATATTAGTCGGTTATATGCGATATAGCCGGATTGTCGGATCAAGTGTTGATTCGATAATTTAATGTATAATTATATATGTGATATATTACATTACATTAACTAATAAAGGCTCGCTTTATTGATTCATTTTCTCACCGGATATTGCATTGATATATATGCGATATATGTTAATTGTATTATTTTCTTTTGTTACAAAAATATATTATATATGCGATATATAATATTGTAACAAGTTATGATTACAAATGCAACATGATTTGTGGAGATTAAACATGGTTAGGGTTTGATTTGGGTTAGCATTTTCATGAAGCTTGTAGAAGCTTTATGTTTTGTTTTAAGCAAAGATATTTTGTGTTGATATTTTGGAGATATTATTTAACCCAACCCAAACCATTAACCCTAGTCAATTTTCTACATGAGTTAATACTTGATATTATTAACTCAAGCTTGTTTTGTAACCATAGTAATGGTTTTCATTATTCATCACAAAAGGTTTCATCTTCTTCTTCCTCCTTGAAAAGCTTTCTAGCTTTTGTTTTTGTGATGATTTAGTGTGAGAATTTGAAAAGAAAAGAGAGCTAAATTCCTACTTCATCATTCTCATCTATTCTAGCCACTTAGATTAGGGTGTTCATTTCTTTAATACTCGATTAGAGAAGTGAGAGCTTGAGTTAAAGATTCTTCAAGGTAGATCATCTTCGAAAAGGAAGACTTCTAGAAAGTATGGATCGTTCGGCTTGTGAAGAGTCTCTTGAGTCCGGGAGATCATGGATCGCGACGAAGGGACTACTACTCGGAGCTTATGAAGCGAAGGAGCGGACTACAAAGGTTGTAATCCCTCTCTCTTAGATGTAAAGATGTTTACATGCTTTGTTAACCCTAATTATCTAGCAAAGATCCTCGCTTTAGGTTATTCAGCACTTGTAAATTTTAAATCAGGCATGGTTGATGCCTTATAGACCCTTGTAATAGTGCCTAGTAATCCTACACCTGGGACCTGAAGAAGCAAAGAGAGTCGTCCAAGAAACTCACGACGGACTCTGTGGTTCTCACCAAGCCAGGCCGAAAATGAAACTGAAGATCAAAAGGATGGGCTACTATTGGCCCACAATGATCCAAGACTGCCTCGAATACGCGAAGCAGTGCCACTCATGCCAGATTCATGGGGACTTTATCCACCAGCATCCAAATCCGCTACATCCAACGGTGGCTAGCTGGCCGTTCGAAATGTAGGGAACTGACATAATCGGGCCCATTGAACCAGCATCGTCCAGAGGCCATCGGCTCATATTGGCGACACCTGATTACTTCTCCAAGTGGGCAGAAGCAGTACCACTAAGAGAAGTGAAGACGGAGAATATCCTCCATTTCTTCAAGACACACGTCATCTATCGATTTGGCACTCCGCGACGGATTATCTCCAATAACGGGCTGGCCTACAGAAGTCAAAAAATTAGCCGCTTCGCACAGCAACATAATATAGACTAGAGATACTCTTCGGTCTATAATCCCCGAGCTAACGGTCTGGTTGAGGCTTTCAACAAGAACTTGACGAAGATCGTGAAGAAGACGGTGTCCAAAAATAGAAAGGACTGGCACGAGAGACCGCATGAAGCTCTCTGGGCGTATCGAACTACGTTCAAAACGGCCACAAACACAACGCCGTATGCATTGGTATTCGGCGCAGAAGTGGTACTTCCCTTGGAGATAGAGCTACCCTCTCTACGAGTGGCGGTCCATTACGAGCTAACAGACGAAGAGAACGCACATCTTCGGCTTGAGGAGCTTGATGCCCTCGATGAAACTCGTCTTATGGCACAGTAAAACTTGGAGGCTTACAAAGCAAAGATGACGTGCTCATACAAGAGATTGACTAGGCTGAGAACATTCCGCCAAGGCGAACTCATGCTAGTGGTCAAGAGACCTATGATCCCCAATCGTGCCAAATGGGGGAAATTCGAGCCGAATTATGAGGGCCCGTACATCATAGACAAGTTCTACCAAGGTGGGGCTAACTTGCTCATGAATATGAATGGCGAAAGACCCTTCAGGCCAATAAACGGCGGTTCTTGAAAAAATACTATGCCTGACGAGTCACGGCCTAAGTCAACGATAGATGACGACGTCTATGTCCGCTCGTTATCTTCCCAAGATCAAACTCTATAAGTAGTATCCGACAAAACCTCACCTCGAAAACGTGCGACGGACCGTAATGTCCTTAAACTAACAACGGACCGTAATGTCCTTAAACTAGCAATGGACCGAAATGTCCTAAAACTAACTACTGACCGAAACGTCTTTAAACTACTGCAAACCCGCAGCATCCTTAGGCTGACGCTTTAAAAAAAGGTATGTCCATAAGCGAGATGGGCACGGATGAAAACTCGAAAGGGCTCCATGAGTAAAAACAGCATAGCTACCGGCGAGTTTGTGAAAACCTGAAAGGGTGCAATTTCGTTAAAAGACATTTGCAAGGTCCTCTCGACCCTGTAAGGAGAAAATACCTGCGTGAGATCCTTATGACTCACAAGGGAGCAACACACTTAGGAATCCCCACGATTCCTAAGGAGAAAACACACTCACGAGATCCTCATGACTCGTAAGGAGAATTCCCCTTTGAGACCCTCACGACTCATAGGATTCAAAAGCCTTAAGCTACAGGGTTCTGAACCTGTTCTTAAGCCGTCATACACCCCGATTTTGCCCTACAAGCATTTCAATATTGACCCTTGTATACAATCCACGGGCACGAATAAACATTTCCCTAACAAAGTCCCACCGGCGACTAGGGATATGCTCACATGGTGAACGACTCTTGTAAGTCCTCTCGATTTATAAGGAGAAAACACTCTTGTAAGATCCTTACGACTTATAAGAGAATATATACTTAAGAATCCTTACGATTTTTAAGAAGAAAATGCACTTATGAGATCCCCATGACTCGTAGGGAGATACACCTTTATGAGACCCTTATGACTTATGAAGTTAAAAGCCTTAGTTTACAGTATCCTATCCCTGATTGCTAAGCCACCTTTGTTCGAACCGACAAAGGCAAATGATGATTCGCTCCTAACAATATCTCAGTTGTAGCAATGCTGATGCCTAAATCGATATCAGATCCCAAGTCTCATACTCGCGGCAAAAGTCAGCGAGCCATAAGTGCATATGAAATAGCCAAAATGATGGGGCAACTTGCAACAAAATCAGCAAGAAAAAATATATGCATACAAAATAGCCGAAATGGTTGGGCAACCCGCAATAAAAAAACAGCGAGTAAAAAGAAAAAATAGCCGAAATGATTGGGCACCGCGAAAAATAGCCGAAATGATTGGGCAATCGCGACTTTCGCGATAAAAAAAGCTGAAATGATAGAGCATCGCGGAAAGAAAACAAAAAAAAATATAACACATATAAAATGAAACTTTTTCCCTACAGGTGAGATCACATCGATCCCTGTATACAATCCAGGGGCACAAACAAAAAGAGAACCATGTCATCCCACCAGGCTCCATCAGAAAGAGAGCCAGGTCTCGACGGCCATATCTACAGCCTGGAGACCCACAACAGCGTTCCTCCTCATTCCAGCAGGATTCGGACGTGACAATTAATCTAGGAGCCACGGCAGAGTCCCTAGTTCCAAGTCTCGATGGCCACATCTACAGCCTGGAGACCCATAAGAGCATTCCTTCTCATTCCAGCAGGATTCAGACTCGACAATCAACCTCGGAGCCATAGGAAAGTCCCTAGTTCCAAATCTCGACGGTTCACAGACAACCTAGAGACCACCTCGACATTCGTCTCATTACAGCAGACGCAACATCAGCAAAGCGGAGCCATGGCAAAGTCCCTAGTTCCAAATCTCGATGGTTCACAGATAACCTAGAGACCACCTCGACATTCGTCTCGTTACAGCAGATGCAACGTCAGCAAAGCGGAGCCATGGCAAAGCCCCTAGTTCCAAATTTCAAATGTTCAAAGAAAGCCTAAAGACTATCTCGGAGCCGCGACAAAGTTCCCAGTTCCATGACTCGGCGGTGCACAGACAACCGAGAGTCAACTCCTGACCCCATATGGCTAAAGTCAATCCTGACCCCGTATGGCTAAAGTCAATCCTGACCCTGTACGGCTAAAGTCAATCCTGACCCCGTACGGCTAAAGTCGATCCTGACCCCGTACGGCTAAAGTCAATCCTAACCTCGTATGGATAAAGTCAATCTTGACCCTATATGGCTAAAGTCAATCCTGACCCCGTGGAACACAGCCAAAGTCAACCCTCGACCTCCTTGTTGAAGCAATGCTTTGACTCGGCAGTAGGTTAACTCATCAACCACTTACAAGTCCTCTCGACTTGTAAGGAAGAAAATTCTCTTATGAGATCCTTACGACTCTTAAGAGAAAACACACTTAGGAATTCTCACGATTCCTAAGAACAAAACACACCTACGAGATCCTCTCGACTCGTAGGGAGAAAAATCTTTATGAGACCCTCACGGCTCATAAAGTTGAAAAGTCTTAGGCGGCAGATCTGAACCTGTTTCGTAAGCCATCACTACCCTGTAAAGAGTCCAAGATGGACAGCTGCCTACTATCTATAGGCCACACTTGCTAAAATCACATGACGACAACACAGCAAAGAGAAGAAAGCAACAGTAGGAGATAAAAATGTGTATCTTTTATTCATGAATTCAATTGAGTACAAGACGAATCATATAAAAGAATAAAAAATGGATACATGTTATTCAAAGATTACAAATGTTTAATTGATACAAAGTTAGTTACTGAGAAGAAGATGTTTTCAATAAGCCAGCCAGTTGCTCGCGCGCTCCTCTCAACTCCTTTTCATGGTCAGCCGCTGCGGCCAACTCCTCTTCGACTCGAGCCCGTTGCTGCAAACCAGACGAAAGTTTCTCATCGATTTCTCGTTGAGCAACTTCGCGATTCCGCATAACCCGCTCTAGAAGGTCGAGCTTTTGCATTAGTGCTAGTCCGTCCGAAATGCATTGTCGCAAATTGTCAAAGACAACCCTTAATTGTGCAGCGTTTGCTTCAACTTGGGCGCGCAGCCGGGCGGATTCACCTGAAGCCTCCTCGCGTGCCTTCCGCCTCAAGGTCGCTTCTTGTTCGAAATGGCAGAAGAAGGGAACGCTCTACTCAACCCATGCTGCCTGTTGAGAATTCAAAACCAACATTTCTGGAACGGGACGCCTGAGCTCAATCTTATGCAGACAAGCCCCGATCTTCCTGTAGTAGTTAACCTAAGACTCAACGACTCCCTTGCTATGGAAGTTCACGAGCATCGCCAACATGAGATTAACTTCGGCTACAAAATCTGCAGCAGATGCAAAGGCCTCGGCATCAAGGTCCTCGACGAACTCGCTTAACATCCGCAGGCTATTTGCACCACCCCTGGAAGAAGGGCGTTTAGCAAAAGGCCCTGCCGGCATGGGAATCTGAGACTTGAAGGGAGATGGAGTTGGTGTGATTGCTGCAAAACAAATCATAGTCAGATATCAGCTTAAGAGATAAAGAAGATGCAAGAGCGATGAAGGCTACTATACCGGCTACGACAGGTGGTAGAGCTGGGAGTACTGGTGGCGCGAAAATTCTCGCGTCCCCTCCTTCAATTCGTAGTGCTGTAATCAATTTAAAGTTAGCAACGGTAGGGTCGTCCGTTAAAGAAAAAAAGGCCGTTGGCTAGAAAAGATATTCACCGGCACTAGTAAGCAAAGCGACTTCCGACTGGAAGGAGAAACATGGGTTCAACACCTGATAAAGATGATCGAAGAGAACTCCTGTAAGGTTGCGACGATGCATGGTCAGTACAAGGGAGATGACATCCACAATTTAAATTAGACAAATCGCAAACCAATACCTTCCAGCATTTGAGAGGACACGAGAGAAGGCGAAGGGTCGGCGACCGTCAGAGCAGCAACCGGTGACGCTTCTTCGGGTGGCATGACCTCAACGCTCACTGTTCATACCATAATATTGCATTATTATATTCCCCATTCTTATGCATTTTACAAATAAACAGGTGCTTTTGACCCATGTCTGCTACATAGTACAGGTTACAGGTTCTTGGAGCGAAAACAGTGAAACAGACAAAAGACGATATAAAAGAGGGACTTTGACCAACAAATAGAAGGATCTTAGTCAAGCCTACACGAAGAACAGTTCACAATGTACAAGGCAACGCAAGGTCCAAGATTACAAAGCGAACGGTTAAAAGTCCACTGCAATTGTTCACTGAGGAGATCTGGAAGAAACCTAAAGGCCAATTTGAGAAAACTACTAAAGAATCAGAAAGCCCAAAAAGCCCAAAGTCAGCACAAAAAGTTTCAGAAAATGACTCCATCATTGGGCCGCGGAACCGCGGCCCAACCCATACTGAGGCCGCGATTCCGCGGCCGTATAGAGCCCGGAGAGAATAATATTTTTACCAAAATGTGGAGGCGGCGCTGACTAGTCTTCCTATGGGTATTTTTGTAAATGCAGACGTGCGGCAATTGTAAACCTAGGGTTTTCTATGTCCTATAAATAGAGACCCAATTCATTGTATTTTTTCATGCCTCTTTTCATCAATAAAATTTCAGATTTCCTTTGAAGTTTGGAGAGCATCAAAATTTGTAAGTAGGTTTAATTTCTGCCTTAGTTTTAGTTTTAATTTCTGCCCTAGGTAATTTCTTTTCTTGCCCTAGTTTAATCTAGTTTAGAATTTTTATTAACTTGCAGTAGATCTTTCATCTCTTAAATCAAAACAAAATAAAAATTATGTCTTTCGTAGATCCCTCAATGAGCGAGTAGTTTCCTCGCCTGTTAGGGTTAGGAATAGGGAAGGGTTTGAGAGATGAAGATCTCTCATCTCTTTCTTTGCCAATCTCTTATGAATAATTAGGACTCCATGCATACTTTCTTATTCCGCTCCCTACGGCACTCTACCCACGAGATAACGGTGATACCGTAGTATAAAAGACCGGATCTGTAAGTTTTCCATGGAGGTTAGGGTAAGGATCAATAAAGGACGGACAAAGATCTAGAGGAAGAAATATCTTTCCAATCATCCTAATCTCCTCTATTAATAATTACCATAACTCCTAATATGATATCTAATTTAAGGCATTGAAAGAGGTGTAGATCTTTATTTACCAAACTTTACCTAAACATAATCCTAGCAAGTTTCCTAATCCTAGTATAACTCAACTAAGTTTTAGATTTAATTAAAAAGATCCAACACCCTTTGGAATTAGCTCGTAAGAAC
The DNA here is from genome assembly GCA_030015575.1 of Agapanthus africanus. Classification (NCBI taxonomy): domain Eukaryota; kingdom Viridiplantae; phylum Streptophyta; class Magnoliopsida; order Asparagales; family Amaryllidaceae; genus Agapanthus; species Agapanthus africanus. The sequence continues at coordinate 520,399,932 of JASDDO010000001.1, read as the reverse complement.
ATTTAGGAAATTTACAATATCCCTGTGGACCGACCCGTATTCACCGGCTAGCTACCAAGCGACGCCGTTCTTGATTGCGGTAATATATTTTTGATCGATAAAATCCATCTAAATCAAATGGCGACGTTGCCGGGGATGGCGTAAAAACTTCCTTTTTGTAATTTCGGGTTAATATAAAATATAAAAAAATCATAAAAATTGAAAAAAAATAAAAAATAAAAAAATATATAAAAATTTTATCATCTTTTATTGTTTGAAGGGTTTCTTTTGTGAATGTTTGCAGGATTGACGGATCTGGAAAAATCCAGAGTGCGAAACAGAAAAAGGTACATCAGAACAGAGGGAGATTGGTTCAACAGAACTGCAGCAAGAATTTTGGGACCTGAACCCTTCCCTACACCGCGCTTCCGCCGCCGCAGACGTCTCCTGCCGCCTATCCGCGGTCCTCCTGGGTCATTATTGCGTGAAAATTGCTCTGTTTGTTTCCTATTTCTCCCCTCTGCAATCTAAAATATATCTTTTGCCAAATCTTCTGCAGGATTCTTTGCGCTAAAAAAATCTTCCCCCTTCCAATAATTGATTTTCTGCAGGATTCTTTGCGCCGCGCTTAAAAACAAATTGATTGCAAGTGATTTACTGCTTTGCATATTTTAATCGGACTTTAAGGGGCTTTTGACCAATTCAGATTGGGTGGGGAATTCATCACCCTTCCAAGGACTCCAGAAATCACTTAAAGCATTTGCATTGACCATTCTTAATTAAAAAAATACTAGACTCAGCCCTAAGGACGTCGCGCTCAATAGGACAGAGGACTAGTTATAGACATCGGCCGTTTATCCTAACCTGACTTTGTGGTGTCTAGGCAAGTGTGTCTAAGACAAGTGGTTACTTAATTAGGACCGCTACTTGTAGCGGGGAGCCTCCCACTTACCTGGAACTTACCTGGCCGCAATTGGTGGTGAAGAGGCGGTTTGAGGTTCTATTTCTAGCCCTTTGGAACAGTTAGGAGCTGTCTAGCTGACATAGGTGACCCTAGATCTTTTTGCGTTTGTGGTTGATTGCATTTGTGTCACAAGTCTCTTTTCAAAAATCTTTTTGCAAAAGCTCCACATAAAAGAAAAAGGAAAAATCTTTTCAAAACTTGCAACTTGTCGCTAAAGAAATCTTTGCACTTTACTTACACCACTTTCTCTCATTGACGTTTTCTTACCTCCACATTCTGTCTTTCACATTTTCGACTACACTACCTCTTTAGTGTATGTCCGGTTGGACTAGGCACACTAGCGCCCGGTTAGTCCGTGTTTCGTTGGTACCGACCGACGAACCTTTCGACTCCGAAGTCGAAAACCTTTCCACTTCTTCACTTTCACCTTTAAATTCTTTTTCCGAAGGTATGTCGGGATACAATCCTAACAATACCTTACCAACGGGAATGATTCCACCTCCGTTAGATGCGAATAACCCGAATCACCCGCCTGTTGAAGCGCCCCAACGAGTCGCACTCCAGGATCTTTTCTACCCCATCTGCACTGCCCTACCTACTTGTCTTTCCCTCCCACCGGCAAATGGGGACAATTTTGAGATCAAACCCCACTTCATCAATATGCTGCCCAAGTTTCATGGTTTGGAATCCGAAGATGCTTATATCTTTATCAACAAATTCGAAAACGTTTGCGCCATGATGAAAACAACCCAATTATCCGACGATGCTATAAGGCTAAGGGTCATTCCTTTCACCTTATGTGACTTAGCCGAGAAGTGGCTATACAGCACCGCGTCGCATTCCATTAAGAATTGGGAAGAGTTTGTGAAAGCCTTTCTTAAAAAGTTCTATCCTCATCACAAGACTGCTAGAATCCGTAATGAGATTATACAATTTTCACAGCTTCCTTCCGAACCATTTTGGAAGTGTTTTGAAATATTCAAAGACCTACTCGTTCAATGCCCTCACCATGGGATCGAAAATTGGCAACTTTGCCAAACATTATACGAGGGATTGAACCCGGCAATGAAGCAGTTGCTAGAAACCATTTGTCAAGGACACTTTCTATCCAAATCTAGTGAGGAAGCGTGACAGTTTCTTGAGGATCTTAGTGAACAAACAATTCAGTGGGAGAGCACCAAGACCACATCATCATCTTCTTCTATTGGTCAGTCTAGGGCAAGCATACATCACTTAAATATGTTGATTGCAATGAAGGCCGAGATGGCCGCACTTACGAAAAAGCTAGAAGCGATTGAGACCAAAATCTCATCGCCTACTCCTGCCCCTGTTGTGCCTCCACGAACTGTTTGTGCTTGTTGTTCGGATCCATCACATCTCACCGAAGAGTGTCCTTACAATGCATCTACTCAAGGACATGATCAAGTCAACGCTGCCTTTCAGCAACGACAAAGAAATGATCCCTACTCTTCGACATACAATTCGGGTTGGAAGAGTCACCCAAATTTCGCTTGGAACCAAAATCAACAATTCCAAGGAAACGACAATTTTCAAAGGCCTCCTCATCCACAACAACAAGCACCTCCACAAACTCAATTTCAACAACCTTTCCAACAGCAACCTTACCCTAATCAAGTGAACAATTTTGTGCCTAACACTTCTTACCCGCCAAACAATTTTGTTCCACCTCAGAATGATAAGGTTAGCTCGCTCGAAAGAAGTCTAGAAGCGTTCGTAAAGCAATCTACACAATCCGCAGCAAGATTAGAAACTTCTATTCAATCTTTGGTGCAAAACAGTGCCACACACGATCAAAGTATCAAATCTATTGAGGCACAAATTGCACAACTCAATGCTGCGTTGAAAGAGCGAGAAAAAGGAAAGCTTCCTTCTCAACCACTGCCAAATCCCGGTCACGCACATGTTGCATATGAACAGCAGAATCATAACGTAAATGCTGTGACCACGTTGAGATCCGGAAGAGTGTTGCAAAAATAATGTGGGTATTAATCATGACACCCCTGCCGGTGGTCCTTCTTCATCTTCTTCACCTTCTTCTTCTTCCTCTTCGTTAGAGCCTATTCTCCATCCTTCACACGGCTCTACTTCTTCTAGCTCGAACGGACCCACTTCTCACAACACGAACACATCTACACGGGGATCCGTTCCAACTCAACAATCTGATCCGCAAAAATTGGACTCAACAACTTTTCAAAATGTTCCTTTTCCAAACCGGTTGAGATCCAATAAACCAACTCCACAAATGGAGAAGATCGTAGAGTTGTTCAAACAGGTTAGCATCAATATCCCTCTTTTGGATGCAATCCAACAAGTCCCTTCATATGCAAAAATCTTAAAGGACTTATGCACCAAAAAGAGGAAGTCACAAGTACCAAAGAAAGTTTTCGTGGCTAATACTGTTAGCGATGCTCTTGTCCAATCTTTACCCCAAAAGCACAAGGACCCCGGTTGTCCTACTTTTTCGATAACAATTGGGGACAAGAACATCAATAGAGCACTATTAGATCTTGGTGCTAGTGTCAATTTGCTACCTTATTCGGTGTACGAGAAATTAGGCGTTGGAGAGCTTAAGCCCACTCATTGTACTCTCCAAATGGCCGACCGATCCATCACCCATCTTAGGGGAGAGTTGGAGGATGTGTTAATTAGAGTGGGGGATTTCATTTTCCCCGTTGACTTTATTGTTATGGATACACAACCTGTCGCTAACCCTCGAAGTCAAATTCCGGTGATACTTGGTCGACCATTCCTTGCGACTTCTAACGCGGTGATCAATTGTCGTAACGGTTCAATGAATCTATCTTTTGGCAATATGACAATTGAACTCAACATTTTTAAGTTGGAAAATCAGCCTGCCGAGCCTAATTCTAGCGTACTTGATGTTTGCTTGATCAATGAGATCGCGGAGGAGGACTGTTAGTTCGAAAATTTTATGTTTGATCACAGCAGTGTTGACGCCACTAGTGCGTTCCTCCTAGAATCCAACACAGCTTTCACGGTGGACAACGATTATGAGTGTTTCACCTTTGTAGACGATTTTGAAGACTCACCACCCGAGTTTGAGTCTTTTGCTTTTTCGGATGAGTTAGTTGAACCATCCGACTCGGTTGCGTACACTCGATTTGAACCTTTGATGGAATCCTTCGAGTTTGAAACAGTTACACCATTGTTACCATCAATTGTTTCACCTCCTAAACTTGAGCTAAAGCTTTTGCCGTCGCACCTTAAATACGCTTATCTCGGTGAGAATGAGACCCTACCCGTCATCATATCGGCCTCTCTAGCTCTTGAGCAAGAGAAGGCTCTTTTAATGGTCTTACAAAATAATCGGCAAGCTTTCGGCTGGTCTATGGCGGACATCAAGGGGATTAGTCCCCTCATAGTTGAACATCATATACACTTGATGAATGATGCCAAGCCGGTAAGGGATCCACAAAGACGCCTCAACCCCATAATGAAAGAGGCTGTCAAGAAGGAGATTGTTAAATGTCTTGATAGTGGTATCATTTACCCTATCTCGGATAGCCAATGGGTTAGCCCCATTCATGTTGTGCCAAAGAAATCGGGCATCACGGTCATTACCAATGAGGCAAATGAGTTAATTCCTACTTGCACCCAAACTGGGTGGCGAGTTTGCATCGACCATAGAAAACTCAATGCCGCGACAAGGAAAGACCACTTTCCTTTACCTTTCATTGCCCAAATGCTAGAACGATTGGCTGGGCACGAGTTCTACTGCTTTTTAGATGGCTATTCCGGCTATAACCAAGTCCCCATAGCCAAAGAGGATCAAGACAAGACTACATTTACTTATCCTTTTGGCACTTTTGCTTATCATCGCATGCCCTTTGGGTTATGCAATGCACCCGCTACATTTCAGCGGTGTATGATGGGGATCTTTTCAGACATGGTTGAAAAGTTTTTGGAGATCTTTATGGATGATTTCTCTATTTTTGGTGACTCCTTCGACGAGTGTTTGCTACACCTTGACGCAGTTCTTACCCGCTGTAGGGATAAGAACCTAACTTTAAATTGGGAGAAGTGCCACTTTATGGTACGAGAAGGTATTGTCTTAGGACATGTCATCTCGCAAAACGGCATAGAGGTTGATAAAGCCAAAATCGAGGTCATTTCTAATCTTCCTCCTCCTAAATGCGTCAAAAACATCCGAGCTTTCCTTGGCCACGCCGGTTTTTATAGACGGTTCATCAACGATTTTAGCAAGATTGCTAGACCTTTGACTCTCTTATTGGCCAAGGACACAACATTTGATTTTGACTCAACTTGCATAGAAGCGTTCGAGTCATTGAAACACTCTCTCATTTCTGCGCCCATTCTTTCATCTCCAGACTTGACGCATCCCTTCGAAATTATGTGCGACGTATCAGATTTTGCCATTGGTGCCGTTCTTGGACAACACATTAATAAGATGCCGCACGTGATTTATTACGCTAGCCGTACACTAAATGAGGCCCAACTAAACTACACAACAACAGAAAAAGAATTTCTAGCAGTTGTGTTTGCACTTGAAAAGTTCCGGCCTTATTTGATCGACTCTCCAGTTATTGTATATATAGACCATTCAGTTCTTCGCCACCTTTTTGCGAAGAAGATGCTAAATCGAGGCTCATACGTTGGATCCTCTTACTACAAGAGTTTGACCTTGTCATAAGGGACAAAAGAGGATGTGAAAACGTAGTGGCCGATCACCTTTCACGACTTCCTTCTTCGCCTACACTTGAACTTCCAATCAAAGATGTTTTTCCCGATAAGCAACTCTTAACCGTTTCTTGCGAACCATGGTTCGCTGATATCGTAAACTACTTAGCCACCAGCTTGATACCTAAAGATTGGTCGAAACAGGATAAACTTCGATTCTTGTCCCAAGTAAAGCATTTTTACTGGGATGAACCTTATCTTTTTAAATACTGTTCCGACCAAATCATTCGTCGGTGTGTACCGGAAAACGAGTTTAAGAGTGTGCTGTTTTTTTGCCACGATCAAGCGTGTGGCGGGCACTTTGGCCCAAAGAAGACTGCCGAGAAAATCTTGCAGTGTGGTTTTTATTGGCCACGACTCTTCAAGGATGCATATGAATACTGCAAGACATGCTCCCGGTGCCAACACTTGGGCCGGATATCGCGGAGAAACGAAATGTCGCTCCAACCAATTTTGGTTGTGGATGTTTTTGATGTTTGGGGAATAGATTTCATGGGACCATTTCCTAATTCTTTTGGGAATGTGTATATTCTTTTGGCTGTTGACTACGTGTCAAAGTGGGTCGAGGCTGTGCCTAGCCGAACGAATGACAACAAAGTTGTCATTCGATTTCTTAAAGAACATATCTTTTCTCGGTTTGGGCACCCTCGAGCGATTATAAGTGATAATGGTTCTCACTTTTGCAATAGGACTTTTGAGTCCTTAATGTGCAAATATTCTATTACCCACAAGCTGTCAACGCCATACCATCCCCAAACATGTGGGCAAGCCGAGGTCTCAAATCGGCAAATTAAGCAAATCTTGGAGAAAACGGTTTCTAAAAACCGTAAAGATTGGTCACTTAAGCTGATCGATGCACTATGGGCTTTCTGTACTGCGTACAAGACCGATCTTGGCATGTCTCCATACCGGCTTGTTTATGGGAAGGCTTGCCACCTCCCAGTTGAGATTGAGCATAAGGCATTTTGGGCTATCAAAGAGTTGAATTTATCATTAGGAGATGCGGGCAGCAATCGAAATCTGCAATTAAATGAACTAGAAGAGCGGCGGGATGAGGCTTATGATAATGCCATAATTGTTAAAAACCGAACTAAGGTGTTCCACAATAAACACCTTCTGCGAAAAACATTTAAAACTGGTCAACAAATTTTACTCTATGACACTCGGTTACATTATCACCCCGGCAAGCTCCGTTCTAGGTGGAAAGGACCATTTGTAGTTCGCACCGTTTATCCGCACGGTGCGGTCGATCTTGAAAATCCGGAGGACGGTACTTTATTCAAAGTAAATGGACATCAATTGAAACTGTTTCTCACAGCGGACCCATCGGAGGAGCTCCTGTTGTTGCAGGAGCCGATCTACACCAATTAAATCTCCTCCACTTTCACCCCCGAATTTCCAATCAATTTTTCCAAAACTTTTTTTTCAACTAAGTTTGGGGGTGTGTATCATTTGTAAATATATTAATAAACAGGAAATTGCCGACATTATCGACCCACTTGGTGCAGCATGACAGTGAGGACACTGTCCAGTTTAAGTTTGGGGGTATGCTCGGTAAGTCTTCTTCCTTCGCATTCATATGTATATTTCTGCATTGCAAACTTATATAAAAATCAAAAAAAAATTGAAAAAATTGAAAAAGAAAAAAAATCATAAAAATTGAAAATTTCAAAAATTATAAAAATTAATGTATTCAATTTTGGCCTCATTTGACAAATAGGTTAACTAGCTAGGAACAACTAGATCCCAGACTTAGTAAATTAAAAACCCTAAAAATAACCTTCCTTAAAGTTTAACGGTAGAAAGTATATGTCTTTGTAGTTTAGAAATAGGCAAATTTTGGGTTCACTTCTTGGACTAAGTCGAAACAAAGGAAAAGTATTGATATTTTTATTAGAGTATAAGTTTGAAAAATAATTCCTAGCTTAAGTCTAAATTCTGAAAATGTATACCCTACAAATTGCACCAACACGCACCTTGAAACTTGGAATAGTAGAGGAGACCTTGAAATGCTCTTGTCTAAAGTCCTTAGTACGAAGAAAATGAAAAAAAATACAAGTATGAATAAAGAAAAAAAATGAACACTGGTTTTTGTGATTACTTAAGGCTAAAAAATAGAAAAATATTTAGTAAGGGTGCTTCATCACCTAGTGCCTTAGACCAACTGGTTTGAGAGTCACAGCTAAAGCCTTGGGTGTTACAAGATTAGGAATTACGCTTTAAAGTGCAAACGCATTTTGTAATCGGTCGTTGGTACCTCAAGAAGTATTAATGGTCGCATGAAAGATGTGTAAGCAAAATTCAATTAAAAATTCACCAATTAATAAGTAATTTAGACAACGGACAAGAGTATGATTGCTTGATTTGAATTTCTAAGTGTAGGGGTGATATATACACACACGTAGGGGTATGTGATTGGAGTTTAGATGAGAGAAAGGAGTGAAGAATAGAACTTGTATCTTTAGTAAAGTTGATAAAAATTCCTAAGTGGAGATGGAACCCTAGAAGGAAAACTTAAGAGATGTCGAAAGCTAAGTAGGTCTGCAGAACGTATATAATCTTAAGTTAAATGATGAGAAAGTGTGAAGAATATGGGTGGATAATTTACAAGTCGACGATAATAGAATTCCTTGTTAGAAAACCTAATTGGAGAACAAAAAGTCGAAAAGCCGAATTGATAGGATTTTGTAGGTAGTATCCGCTGAAAACCCTCAGGAGACAACACTCCTCCTACTAGGGACACCTAGAGGTTTAACGGCTTGTTGCACGAACTCAGTGCAATCGCGATACCCTGCGAAAGTGAGGTTAGGTTTTTGTCGTGAATAAAAATAAGTTTGCTCGAGGACGAGCAAAAGATAAGTTTTGGGGTATTTGTTCATACCATAATATTGCATTATTATATTCCCCATTCTTATGCATTTTATAAATAAACATGTGCTTTTGACCCATGTCTGCTACATAGTACAGGTTACAGGTTCTTAGAGCGAAAACAGTGAAACAGACAAAAGACGATACAAAAGAGGGATTTTGACCAACAAATAGAAGGATCTTAGTCAAGCCTACACGAAGAACAGTTCACAATGTACAAGGCAACGCAAGGTCCAAGATTACAAAGCGAACGGTTAAAAGTCCACTGCAATTGTTCACTGAGGAGATCTGGAAGAAACCTAAAGGCCAATTTGAGAAAACTACTAAAGAATCAGGAAGCCCAAAAAGCCCAAAGTCAGCACAAAAAGTTTCAGAAAACGACTCCATCATTGGGCCGCGGAACCGCGGCCCAACCCATGCTGAGGCCGCGGTTCCGCGGCCGTATAGAGCCCGGAGAGAATAATATTTTTACCAAAATGTGGAGGCGGCGCTGACTAGTCTTCTTAGGGGTATTTTTGTAAATGCAGACGTGCGGCAATTGTAAACCTAGGGTTTTCTATGTCCTATAAATAAAGACCCAATTCATTGTATTTTTCATGCCTCTTTTCATCAATAAAATTTCAGATTTCCTTTGAAGTTTGGAGAGCATCAAACTTTGTAAGTAGGTTTAATTTCTGCCCTAGTTTTAGTTTTAATTTCTGCCCTAGATAATTTCTTTTCTTGCCCTAGTTTAATCTAGTTTAGAATTTTTATTAACTTGCAGTAGATCTTTCATCTCTTAAATCAAAACAAAATAAAAATTATGTCTTTCGTAGATCCCTCAATGAGCGAGTAGTTTCCTCACCTGTTAGGGTTAGGAATAGGGAAGGATTTGAGAGATGAAGATCTCTCATCTCTTTCTTTGCCAATCTCTTATGAACAATTAGGACTCCATGCATACTTTCTTATTCCGCTCCCTACGGCACTCTACCCATGAGGTAACAGTGATACCGTAGTATAAAAGACCGGATCTGTAAGTTTTCCATGGAGGTTAGGGTAAGGATCAATAAAGGACGGACAAGGATCTAAAGGAAGAAACATCTTTCCAATCATCCTAATCCCCTCTATTAATAATTACCATAACTCCTAATATGATATCTAATTTAAAGTATTGAAAGAGGTGTAAATCTTTATTTACCAAACTTTACCTAAACCTAATCCTAGCAAGTTTCCTAATCCTAGTATAACTCAACTTAGTTTTAAATTTAATTAAAAAGATCCAACACCCTTTGGAATTAGCTCGTAAGAACATTTAGGAAATTTACAACATCCCTTTGGACCGACCCATATTCACCGACTAGCTACCAAGCGACGCCGTTCTTGATTGCGGTAATATATTTTTGATCGATAAAATCTATCTAAATCACTCACCACACCTACATTAGAAACAAAAGAAATATCGTCAGAAGGGATTGAAAGGGATTGCAGAATAAAAAGTAAAACAATGACCCAAGATCTACCTGATGAGTCGCCAATCGAAACCGCGACAAGAGCATCACTAGATGTAGCGACTGCTTCGCTCTCCTCTATTGGAAGGGTTTCGCCGCCCGTGGCTTTATTCCCCGATTCTACGAGAGCCGTCGTGACACTCGCAATGCCAGGCAATGGCAGGGAACCACAAGGGGAAAGAGTGGCAGTTGGGGCAGTCCCGGACTCCTAAGAAAGAGTGGCCACTTCGGGCTCGGTGATTGCCATCATCTCACTTACCACCTCCTCACCAGGACTTGGCCCTGCAGGGTATGATATATAAGAATCTGAAGATCAAACTCTAATAAAAGGACCCAGTGTTACGTCACCTTGGGACGGCCTTTCAATTGCCTCCCGAGCCGTGCGTACCGCCTGTCTATGAGCGGTAGACAGGGCTGCCGGAGCACCCTCTGGAGAAATAGAGACATGGGAAGCAGTGCTCGAGCCTGCACCTACAGCCAAGGCGGCATCACGTTCTTTCGCTGCACGCCTCTTGCGCTTCTTTTCAGCCTGACCCGCGAGAACTGACCTCCTCAGGACTTCCGATAAAGGTAGACCATCATCTGAACCAAGTTCTGCCTCCGGCGCCGTTATGACGTCCATCATCGGCTGCTTCTGCGAGACCCCTGGTGGTGACTTGGGGATAGCCATGGCTGCAGTGGCCGGCGCTAACGATGCCGCTGCGTCACCACTCGCGATCGGCACTGCACTTGGGATAACCTGAGTCGAGATAGTCCCTGCAATAAGATGAAAAAGAAGAGTTAGTTTACCCATAAAAAGGGGAATGAAGGCACAATGAACCGAAATATACCGAGACCCAAGGAAGCGCGAAGCCTTTCTACCTCTTCGAAAGTCTTGAGGGAAGCTGCAAGAGCTTCTTCCGTGGAGATACCTGTTGAAGAAGAAAGCGTTAGTCAAATCATAGTAATTAAAATGATCACGGAAAGATAAGACTGAAGTATACCTGATTGAGCAATGGTGATCGATGCTGCCTCATTGCGAGCTAATTGCGTTGAAACCGCGATAGCAGCCTCCGGATCGGTATCATCCGGCGCCATGAATAAACCTTCTTTGGTCCCATACTCACTTAAATCCTCGCTATAGGGAGCATGGGGCTCTTGACCAAGTACGACGTCAAAAGAAAACATTGACTTCTTTTTCTTCTGTGAGCGAGTGCCAGGAACCGATAACATAAACTTGCGCTTGGCGGGCAATTTGGGGCGACGAGTCCCTATCTCCGTACCCACACTGGACTCGGGTGACGCCGCAGCTACCATTTTTTCGGGCACACGGGGTAAGGGCAACTCATGTATAACATGTGGTACCACAGCCACAGCAGCTTCTCTCAAGGGAGGATGGACGATGGTCCGTCGCTTCAAAGGATATACTAAGGGGTATAAGATCAGTTTAAACTGGCTAAAATATACATTTACTAATATTCCTGATGAAGCTACCGATGATGTCTTGGATAGACATGCACGTGCCTATATTCTGTATATGATTGGTTCTTGGTTGGTGCCGAACCAATCGGCAACGCATGTCCATCCTTTATACCTTGGGTTTCTTACGGAGTTTGATGTGTGTGGCCAGTATGCTTGGGGAGCAGGGATCCTGGCCTATCTTTACAAGGGAATAGATAAGGCATGTGCTCCTACGAAGAATAAAATTTATGGCCGCATTACATTATTTCAGGTACATAATATTTTTTAACGGCTTGGCATTTGTAAAATTGCAATATTGGTTCTTTCAAATATTATGACACTTTATATATAGATTTGGTCATGGAAGCACATGTGTATGGGAAGACCAGATCATATTCATATTTCTGCCGTGGATACCCCTGGAAAGCCTCTCGGCTCTTGGTGGAGTGGCAAGAAATCTTATAAGGCTCCTCGTCGAGTACTTAAATATTATAGAGATGGGTTGGATCGCATGGAGGAGATTCAGGTAACCATACATTAGGCAATTAAGTTTGTTTAAAAATTTTAATTTAGCTTCATTACAATTTTTGTACTATATTATTTGCGCAGTTCACGTAGACGGCTTATACAGTAGATCGTCTGCAAGGATTATCCGGCATCTGTATCGAAGGAGATCCAGTTTGGCGGGGTCGATGTCCACCACTATGCATTAATATCGTGGACATGCACCTACCGGACCGGGTGTTGCGACAGTTTAGTAGATTGCAACATATTCCTGTTCCGCCGCTTGCGTCTATGACAATAGAGGGAGACATGCAAGGAGGAAAGGCGGAGCGTGATTGGAGGAAGCATCATCATCAATATTTGCTGAAATGGGAAGATAGGCCGCTGTTTCCCCAATTAGAGAAAGGCTCTGTTCAAATTTTGAAATTTGAAATGAAGCAGCGCCAGCGCTAAGAGTCAAAGACTCTGATGCAGCGCTCACGTGCAAAACACGAGAGCGCTCCCGCTAGCAGTGCCAGCGCAGAGAGTCAAAGACTCTGAGGCAGCGCATTACGTGTAGAGCACATGAGCGCGTGCGCTAAGAGGGCATACGCTAAGAGCGCTGCACTCTAAACAGCGCACCACGTGCAAAGTACGTGAGCGCTAGCGATAGAACAAAATGTTCTCGGCCTTTAGATCAAAGATCCAACGAACATGATTAAAAATCATCAATTGACCAGAATAAAATTCTGTTAAGGAAACATTCTTCAGAATCTTTCCAAACAGGAAAGATTATGCTCTGAAAATCAGAGCACCGTTGGATCAATGATCGCCTTTTCATCTGGCAATTCGCAGTTCAAACGCGTGTCAAACGCGTGTCAAACACTGTAGAGTTCCCATCGGATATCACTCCCTCCTTTCTTCCCGTCGATCGTGTCAAACACATGCTCATCTGGAAATTCGCAGTTCAAGCGAGAATCGGTGGGTATCGGATGCTCAGCGAGGAAGTCGGCGATGGCCTGGCCTTTAACTGCCTTGAGAGGACGGTAAGTTATCAAGAACTCCATCAAGAGCAGGGCCCATTTAGTGAGTCGTCCTGTTAATATGGCCTTTGACATCAAATATTTAAGAGGATCCACCTTTTATATATAATGAACCTCATGTGCCAACGCGTAGTGTCTGAGCTTCGTTATCGCGAAGATCAATGCCAGGCAGTGTTTTTCGATGGGGGAGTAGTTGTTTTCTGCCCTCAGGAGAACTCGACTCAAATAATAGAGGGCTCTCTCTTTCCCTTGGTCATTTTCTTGTGCCCACAGCGCGCCTAAAGAACCTTCGAGGGTTGTTGTGTACAAGACGAGAAGTTTTCCTTTAACGGGAGCGGTCGGTACTGGCGAATTCTGTAGGTATTGCTTAATTTCGTCCAGTGCGCTTTGGTATTTGCGATCCCAGATGAACATGTTTCCCTTCTTCATTAGGTGACTGTAGGGGCGGCATTTGCCAGAAAGATTGGCTATAAATCGCCGGATATATGCGAGCTTTCCTTGGAGAGATCGCAGCTGCTTGAGAGTTCTTGGTGGAAACATTTCCATGATCGCCTTGATCTTCGATGGGTCTATCTCAATGCCTCGGTGTCGGATGACGAATCCTAGAAACTTGCCCGAGGATACTCCGAACGCGCATTTGAGAGGGTTCATCTTCAAGTTGTATTTTCGAAGGCGCTGAAACACGATCTTCAGATGCTCCCAATGCTCCTCGTGTGATTTGATTTTCACCACAAGGTCGTCTATATAGCATTCGACGATTTCATGTATGAGGTCATCGAAAATCTTCGTCATGGCCCTCTGATAGGTGACACCGACGTTCTTCAAACCGAAAGGCATCACTTTGTAGCAGAATATGCCCAAAAGGGTTCGGAAAGCAGTATGCTTCTAGTCCTCGGGATGCATCTTTATCTGATTGTATCCTGATGAGCCGTCCATGAAGGAGAAAACTTCGTGAGTGGATGTATTATCTATCATCAGCTCAGTGACCAGTCCTGGAAAATCGTCCTTCGGGCAAGCTTTATTGACGTCCCGAAAATCCACGCAGATGCGCACCGTCCTATTTTTCTTCATCACTGGGACAATGTTGGCAATCCAATCAGGGTACTGAACTTATTGGATGAAGCCGAAGTCGATTAGCTTCTTGACTTCGGCATTGATGCTCATCTCAAGCTCGAGCCGCATCCTTCTCGGCGCTTGTTTGACAGGCTTGATGTCTGGAGATATCGCCAATCTGTGCACGGCTATTTCTGGATCTAGTCCCGGCATATCGGAAAAGTTCCATGCGAAGCAATCTTTATATTGTATGAGCACGTCTTTTAGCATAGCCACCCTTTCTTCAGACAACAGCTTACTGACGAACGTTAGTCGTGGGTCACTTGCTGTCCCCAAGTCAATTTTCTTGAGGTTATCTGCAGTAGTATGTATCCCATCTTCCAGCTCTTTTGGCGCCGGTGGAAATTCTGAGATCACCTCGTCATCATCATTTTCGAAGCACCAGAGGAGGTCATCCATGTTCTCGGGTTCTTCTTCTGACAGCGTTATTACGTGACAGGTATGAGATCGCTTCCAAGACCAACGTTGGTCTAGATCTACTCTCGCCGCATATGTGGCTTTAGGTTCATGCTTCTGTAGCGGGGTTACCCTCCAACTGCTGGATAGAGCGAACCTGCCTTGTTGATATTGGTCTTCGACCCAGTTCTTGAAGGTGAAGCAATCTTCGAGAGGACGTCCTATTGCTCGGTGATAGGAGCAATAGTCTGGGTGAGAGACCTCGCCTGCTTGCTCGGGGTGCTTGGACTCCGGGAGGGTAATCATCTGATGTCTTATGATAAGATCGAGTATCTTCCTTGTCTTGTCTTGGGAAAAAGAATACGCTCGACCCATCTTCTTTATAAGAGATGAATCCTGGTTGCTCGATTCTCGATCGCATGGCTTCTTGGACCCGCTTTGTCGCTGTCGAATGCTTTTTCCGTTCTTGGGTTTATTTCTGCCTCTGCGTCGGGTCTTTTGTATGACGGGCTGGCGACGAAAGGCATCGTTACTTTCTGTAGCCTGCTGAAGGAGGCGCTGCGTTCCGGCTTTCTCGTAGATGGCCATTTCACGATTATGGTCATCTCGAACCTTGTGACCCGCTTCCCTTATAAGCTTGTCCATTTATTCTTCGAACGACGGACTTGGCATTTTCACGGCGGGAGCTCGTTCTGGTTCAGGGTTAGCATCTTCCTATAGAGCATCTCCTTCTTCATCGAAGTCATGTATGACGTAGCAGCCGCGGAATCACTCCCGTTTCTTGGATTGAACATATCCCAGCCCGATCGTTTCCATTATCCCATTGGGCAATTTTCGCTGAGTTCCGGGGACGTTTCAGATCCTGTTGTAGAACTGAGCTTGTCGAGCAGTCTGTTTGAAGGGTACGCCTTGGTGCCTCAACAGCCTTTTTAATCTTTCTGTGTAGTATCTGGGCAGACGGATGGGCTGGAGCCTGTCAAGCGTAGAATCGGCACCATGCCAAATTTCTTTCCCAACTTTAGTTTCTGCGGATCGATAAAAGAGGATCGCCTTTTCATCTTTTCGCCTGGGAGGGACATAGAATGTCTGCAATTCCTACACACTATAGGTATCAAGTGCGTCGAGTTCTTTGTAATGCTCTTGCGGAACCATGGCAATTTGCACGCTCCGATCATCATCAGCGAAGGCTTGTATCAATGGCCGAACAGAAAATGCGGCATTGACCTCATCTTCTGAGTCGCTGCCGAAGACCAACATACGGGTGGACGGTCCCGGCTTAGTGTATTGGGACGGCCCTGAATAAACTATTTCTTCTTCCTCCTCGGTGTCACTCCCGAAGACAGGAATGGTAGTGATAGCTTTGTTCTTCGGTTTGTGGCATCTTTCCATGTCTTCGAAATCTGGTAAGAAGTATTTTGCGTCTTCGTACTTTCTGACTTCATTCACGGAGAATGGGTTCAATTCCCTTATCACGGTATATTCGAGACCATCCTTGAAATACTTCATACACTGTGTAAAAGGGATGATGTTGTACTCGTGTAGCTATGGCCTGCGAGCAAAGCATTGTAGCATGTCTTGGTGTCAATGACGTGAAATTTAATGTCCGTGACGAGCATCCCAAAGAGTAACGTCAGTATCACAGACCCAAGCGTTCATGATGACTGGGAGTCAAACCCGGAGATAGTGATCTTATCCCGAGCGAGGTGTTGAACACTCATGAAGATTTCCTTCAACACTCTTACATTGAGGAGCTTGACGGAGGACCCATTGTCAACAAGGATTTTGCCTATTTTGATATCATGACAGTATCCGGAGACATAAAAGGGACGGTTATGCTCGCACGTCCCGAGGAGGAGATCTTCATCGCCGAAGGTGATATCGGCTGTGTGCACTTCTTCCAACTCGTCCTTCATCTTTTCTTCGGCGAGAAAAACTTGGAATTGTTCGGGCTCTTATAGCGCTTTGATCTATGAATCTCTCGCCTCTTTAGATAGCAGAAAGGCGTCGAGAATGCTGAGCTGCGAGGGTATCCTCCTCAGGTGTGCCAAAACGTTGTAATCCACCTTATTTTTCTTTGGCGGGTCCTTGGCTGTCAACTCTTCGATGACTCGGTCATCGAGGGTGATATCTTAAGGGACCTTTTCTTTCCCCTTATCCTTTTTGTTTGACCCCTTTTTTATGGGTCCGAGATTCTTTTTAGATAATGCGTGATTACGCAGCTGAATGTTCTCGCAGCTCTTCGGTTCTTCCTCTTTTCCTGAGGTAGATTCTTTGAAGAGAGGGACAAGAGCCATTTCTTCTTCAGAATCACTCCCGAAGGTGAGAACTTGCGATCCCTTGCTATCAACCATGTGACAGTTGCCGGCAGCTTTTCCACGTTCGCCTGTCGCATTTTTCCGCTGTCGACGAGCTTCACGCTTCATCCTCTTGAAGTGTTGCCTGTGAGCGACATACCCTTGCCACCAATTTTCAAAGGCGTTGCATTCTTCAGTAGGGTGTGCAATCTTCTGATGATATAAGTGTTAGTGTATATGCCCTAGAGGCCATTACTGTATCATACTAGTTTGTATATTACTTAATGGAAGCTTGGGATATTCACCTTGTATTGACAATCTTGCTCAAAATGGTAGTATGCTACTTGGTTTGTTTCTACTTTAATATGTGCATGTGTTTCTTTTAGCATATTGCTTATACATATTAGTAGAGCCCTTAGGATCTTTGCTTGATTACCAGCGTTGTGATGGCAGTCACACTCGTGGGGGCTGGGTAATCCACAAGCACATCCTTATACAGGTCCCTAGTCGTAGGACTATCGAGACAGGGCATCGATACTCCGGAGTAGACTAGCGTATGCGTTTCTCATCCCAGCAGGGGAGACGGTCTGTCCCACAGCCGTCAGTACGTCGTTCTTGAGATAGTATGCGGGTGCTCGTTAGGTTACGGGTACACTAGACAGGACTCGTCGGGGACTGATTGGTTGGTACTATACCTATCGTCAGTTATCAGTTCCCAGGTGACATGAGTACAGCTTAGTCCGCTGACTTGACACTGTCACTTCGCCTCGAGTGTGTTCCCACTGTACTTTGATTACTACCCTACCACGGCTCAAAGGAGTCGTGCAAACAGGTAGTAGTTGGGTGCAGTCCCGAAGCACTTGGAAGCAGTGACGGTTAGACAGGATTCGTCTCTCCCGGTATTGGGGGTTGACATCGCGCTGTGTCTAGGAGAGCCATTACACGAGTAGTCCCTGGCCAGGGCAAGCGAGATATACTGGTAGGCTTCCAGTGTTATCTCAGGGTGTTCTAGGCTACACTCCGACACGACTTGTACCGCTATTAGGGGACTGACGTTTGCCGCCCCCTAGGCCCGCCATGCGATGTATCAGACGAACAGACCAGACTGTACGGAGACTGTCACATTCAGGCTCAGTAGGAGTTCAGATGGGTTTCACCTCGTCAGTCTTCTTGTCGGCATCTACCTGGGGGCCGTTACGCACAACTAGTGCCGCTTGTGGTCTGTGGTTAAACCCACTGTCAGCGTAGTGTCGAGTCTTTAGAGTCCCACACAGAGAGCTATTCGCCTTTAGGCAAAAGAGTAGAGGTCGCATGGTTTTGCGACAGGTCGCATGGTTTTGCGACAGGGTTCGGTCACATCCGTGCACTTGTGCACGTTTAGTGTCCGGACAGTTAACACTAGCGGGCTTTGGTTTAAGCCAGATCCTAGTGTACGTTTTGGGATTGGTTTTATCTCGTATGTATTCGTGTTCCTCGGAACGCGGATGCGGGTGTGTATGCACAGTTGACAGAGAGACAGAGACAGGGGATTCTCATTAGGGTTGTTGACTGTTGGCTATTGACTTTTTGCTAAACCCTAATGAGAATATGAAATATAATTAACAATAATATTAATTAAGTATTATAGTGACATTGTTGTTGAGGGGTTGACTTTGTTGACTTGTTGACTTTGTTGACCGGTTGACTAGGTTGGACTAGTTGACCATCATCATGACAATGGCTATCATTTCATGGCAAAGACTTTTGCTTGCTTGTTTATCTTGTGCAAAATGAGTGCATGAAATGATATGGCTATTTTGACTTAAACCATCACATAATACTTGATTGCTATTATTTGTTATGATGGCTTTGGATTATAAGAGCCAAGAGGGAAAAAGTCTTTCTCATTCTCTCATTTGCTTTCTCTCTCTTACTTGAGCTCTCTCATTCTCTTGAGCTCTCCCTCTTCCTCTTGCTCTTTCTCTTGTCTATGGTTCACTTGTCTCATGTGTTGAGAAGCAAGAACCATAGAGAAAAATCCCAACACACGCTCCTCTACTCACTCTAGTTCACAAGGTTTAGCAAACCGAGTGAACTAGTTTCTTCAAAGTTCGAAGAAGAAGCTAAAGGTAGAAGCTTTTGGGTGGATCGATCTTCGGCGCAAGGAGACGACGGGGTGAAGCCGATCCGTACACCATCAAGAGTTGAAGATGAAGGAGTTCAAGAAAGGTATAACCCCCTAACCAAGTAGTTAACAACTCCTAGTTAGGTTGTTAGATAGATAGTTTAACAAAGATCCGGTTTGAGTCCATATTACCACCTCTAGAAAAATTGTTTTTCATCATTTCCGTAAGCCCGTAAGTACCGGGAGAGGTAGCATGGACTTACAATAAGCAGAAGTTAGGATGCACATCCTCTTCATTAAGGTGTATCTCATCAGAAGTGTTTCCTTTGGAGGGTGGCAGCTTCATTCCCATCGATATGGATTTGGTGAACTTTTTCCTTGCCTTGAACCTGCTTTTGCTGGCAGCCGAAGTGCTCCTATCTGGTTGGAGTGTTTTAACCTTTTCGTCCAGTCGCCGGTGTTTGGCTTTTTCAAATATGGTCATTTCGCGCTCTCGATCAGCTTTGCTTTTCAGAAGAGCTTCGTTCAGGAATGCATCAATCATTTCGTCTGATGGTCCTAGAAGTCCCGGCTAAGGATCTGCCCTCAGTTTCTCTGCGTCAGGAGCTTCTTCACCATCTATCGATGAGTGAGAGATCATATGGCAGCTTGCCACATAATCCTCAAGTTCATCTGACGAGTCTTCTCCATTATCATCCTCTTCGTCCTCAAGGACGTGGCTGAGAAATTCTTGGAGTGTGACCGGGGTTCGTGCCTTCTGGTTGTATTCTTCCAACGCGTCGATATGTTTCTGCAGGTCCGTACGCTTGTCATCAGGCTTCACGGGCTTTTTGGTCTTTTTATTATTCTTTGAAGACTTTGACGGCTGGGTATGGGCGCTTTGACTATCATCACCAATTTTTGGAGTCGAGCACGGCTTCAGCATTCCCTCGATGACTTCGGGTTCCAGCGGACTTTTCCATTTGATCGCCGGGCATGATCGGAGATCCTTCAGCATTCGTTTCGTTTTGGCTGAAAGAGCAACCTCCCATAGAGCTTCTTCTATAAAAGAGCATGATGCTCCCGGTGTTTCCGCCTTTTTGAGAGCGTGCGGCTGAGACGGGTTTACATTCCAATTCTCAGACAGTGCGAATTTGCCCTGTTGGTATTGGTTCTTAATCCACCCATTGAAGATGAAGCAATTTTCGATTGGATGGCCTATCGCTTGGTGATAGGGGCAATAATTGGGATTATTAGCCTCACCGGGTTGTAATGGACATTTTGGATCCGGCAAGTTGATGAGCCTGTTGTGCACCGCCAGCTCGAACAATCTCCTCGTTTTTTTCTGGGGAAACGAATAAGGGCGCTTCATTTTCTCATTAAAGAACCATTGTTTCTCGTCTTGGCGATCAGTTAGTTTTGGACCACCGGGTTGTTGTTGAGCATTGGCGACGAAGGTCGCTTTCCCTTTCCCTTTTTCATTCCGCGATTCCAGCTTCGAAAGAGATGGTCTGTGGCCCATCTGGTCCATTTGGGCCAGCTTGTCAATCAAGGCCTGGAAAGTAGTTGGCTTGAAGAACATCATGGATTGTGAAATGGTCGCTTGAGGGTCAAAGGTCCCTACGAACATGCCTACCGCAGGTGCTTCTTCGATGCGCTGTTCACACTTCGACCACAGATTCTGCCATCGTATTGCGTATTGCACCCACATTTCGCCAGGCTTTACCCTGGCGTTAATCAGTGCGGTGATCGGGGTACGCTCGCTAGTGCTTACGAATCTCTGTGTAAACAGCAACTCCATCTCTGCAAATGTCTTGACAGAGTCATTTGGGAGTTCCGAATACCACTTGAATGCTGTCTCCGACAAGCTGCCTACAAACTGGCGGAGCAGTAGTTTATCATCACCTCCAGTGTTTCCGCACAGAGCCCTGAATTGAGCAACATGCTGGTATGGATTCCCCGTCCCCTTATATACGTGGAATTTGGGGATCGTGTATCCCGGCGGGCACTTTATTTGGTCGTACCAACCCGGATAGGGCCGTCCAGTCTTAACAATTTGCCCAGTCGCTTCATTCGCCTGATGAACTCGTATCTGCTGAGCGATGTAATCATCCAGGGCAGCTTTGGAGATGGTCTCCTCCTTGGCAGTTGACAGAGACAGCAAAGGATTTGATGTCTCTCCTCTATCATCTTCAATTATTACTGGAGGATCTTCAAGTGGACGGTCCGGCTGGATCATCATGCCCACCATATCTTAGAATAGAAGGGTCATTTGTTTTATATTAGCCGCTTGTTCCGCAGCCTCTTTGTCCTTCTTCCCAAGTATTCTCCGAAGGAATTCAGCATAAGTTTCCTGCTCACGGCGCTGCTCCAAGGATGTCTTCGGGCTTACTTTCGGTCTCGTAAGTGTGGTCATAGCTGTTAGCATTTCTTGGAGCTTTTGTTGTTGTTGCTCCTCAGCCTTAGTCACTGATCGCGTAAGCGGTCGATGACCTGTGGAAATACGGCTATCCTCTTTTCCGGATGCCATATAGATGATGTGCACCACCATGCCCCCAGACTTAGGGCGTTTAGATTCAGTGTCTTTGCGATTTTCCAAAGACGCAGGGATCTTCTCCGGCTTCCTTCTTTTGTGGGCGGTCGAAGTTGAGGGGCCGTTGCAGTGGGCACCCAAACAAATGACACCTTCTGTGGCTTGACATGGTGGTCCTCTTCCCGCTGAACTTTCATCTTTTTTTGTTGGCGAGAGTAATCTTGATCAATCACCGAGTCTTGGACTTGTCGCCAAACTTTATAAATTTTAGAGGACAACCGCTGAGGGGGCTGCTCCGACTTCGCCTTTGTGATCTTTTCAATAGGCGGAGGAGACTTTTTTAGCACGGCAGTTAGCGAATTCCTGCGCACCCTGTTAAGTAGTTCAAAGTTGTTCCCAGTTGGGACAGCAGCATCAACTTCCACCATTGGAGCTGGCTGAGTCAGTCCAGAAGGGGAACTGCCCCCAACTTTCCTCACTCGACGCCAGTGGCGACGTCGAGCATGTCGTGCGGCCGGGATCACCTCCGCTGTTGGCTCAGCTTTTCCATGCCCTCTGTTCTGATGAGAGTCTGTTGTTGGCGCCAGCCTGTCAAAGACAGTTGCTCGCTGAGAGGGAATGGCCCATCTTGAAAAGGCCGATTTTCGTACAGGGAAAACGGCCTTGGTTACTTCACTCGGAGTGAGAGCTGAAACGGCCAATCTTGTGAAGACCGACCCCTTAGCAGGAGAAGCCGTCTTGGTGACTTCATGAGTCGGAATGGCTATCCGCTTCGGGATAACGCCTTCTGTTATTGCGGGCTTCTTCGCGGGCCCGTTGGAGCTTTGGCCCAATCTGCTGAAAACTGAGGCGCTTGGTTTGGGCGATCCATTAATAAGGGCCGTAGTAGTGGTAAGCCGATCAAAGACCGACTTCTTCTGAGCTTCTTGCAACGGTACAGGGGCATTGAAGCTCATCGGTGGGAGCATGGTCCTGAAGAATAGCCCAGTGGTGGCCTAAGTCACATGTTCCATAAGCATTGTGAAAAGAGAGGCCGCTTGGGGCCCGTAGGTTACTCCTCCAGATGAGGCAGAACGGGAGTTGTAGTTGCAGCTGGAGCAGTTAGAGGCCATTGCTGTTCTTTCTTCTGCACGGGATCAAAACCAAATCTTAGTACCTTGAACCCAAGGGCAAATATATTAAACCGCGATTCGTTCGCAAACATGACACACGAAGTGTGGAGTGGAAAGAGGAAAAAGTCCTACCGGGCGTGCCAGAATCTGTTTCCCGTCGGCAGATGCTAATTGGTGCTATCCATCCACCTCGACATTACGGTCTATGGAGTTTAAAGACATCATAGTCTGTGAGTTTAAGGACCTCACAGTCCAAGGTTAAGGACATCATAGTCCATGGGTCTAAGGACCCCACAGTCCGAAGTTTAAAGACGTCATAGTCTATAAAGTTTAAGGACATCATAGTCCATGAGTTTAAGGACCCCACAGTCCATGGAATGATTGGTTATCGGGACCCATCACCTCTCTGAAGACGTCGAACGATTACAACGACAAATATCAAAGAAGTGAAGAGATGTACCCTTGAACCAATTTTGGTTGGGAGATCTGCAGTCCAATTTAGGACTAAGATCTGTTAAAAGATTTATGAGCATATAGGCTCAATTATTCCGAATGTGGGGTTTATGGCCAACTTGGGCTCGGCCCACTCGGTTAAAATGTTAAACATTCGACAATGCTAAGCGTTGATTTGAGTTCTGACAATATTTTTGTCTTTTACTGAATGTTGAGCATTCATCATAGCTCAGGGCTTTATTTAAAGAATATTTTATATTCTATCAACGCACACGTAAGGAGCACGTGGCGCGCTTGGCGCTTTGCACCAGTCAAAGAGCGCAGAGCGCTTTTGCTGGGTAGCGCACACGTGAGGAGCACGTGGCGCGCTTGGCGCTAAGCGCCAGATAATGGGCGCATTGCGCCAGTTTATGAGCGCAAAGCACTATTTTATGAGCGCAAAGCGCTGTTTGTTCAGTAGCGCACACGTGAGGAGCACGCGGTGTGCTTGGTGTTAAGCACCAGTCTAAGAGCGCAAAATGCTAGTTTATGAGAGCAAAGCGCTATTTGATCAGCTTTATGGTCTGAGAAATAAATTCTTGTTTATAAGAGACTTTGTCTCAAGATTCTAAGAACAGTGTTCTTATTTTATAGGAGATATTTCAATCTCTTATTTTGGTGAAAGGCTTTGCCTTTATGGATCTGTGATCCTAGGAGAATTGAATTATTCTCCCCCCCTTTTATAATAAGACGTTCATGATCTCCTTTTGTAAAAGGCCTTAGTCTTATAGATCTATAATCTGTGAGAAGAATTATGTTCTTCTTCTTATTTTATGATGAGATCCTTTAATCTCTGTTGTGAAAGACCTTGGTCTTATAGATCTATGATCCTAAAGAAAGAAGTGAATTCTTCTTTTTAATATAAGATGATTTCACCTCTCTGTTCATTTTACCTTGAAGAAAATCTTCTTCTTCTACCGAGAGTTTGGCTCTTCTTTCTGAGATTTCTCAAAGTTTGTGGGAGGTTTGGTTCCTCTGTATGAGACTTGAAGTCTTGGGGCCTTTATAAAGGGCAAGCTGATTTGTTCAATCGGTTAAGAAGATCTTTTCTCCAATTGATTTCAGAATTTCCCCACCGTTGGATCTTTGATCCAAGGGCTTCTGATTTACAGAAGGCAATTTTCTTGTTTTTAACAAGATTGGGAAATCTTTTCCATACAGAATTTATTCTGTAATTTTGGTGATTTTTAATCACCTTTGGATCATTGATCCAACGGTGCTCTGATTTACAGAGCACAATCTTCTTGCTTGGAAAGATTTTGAAGAAAGAAGATTTTGAAGAATCTTTCCTTAACAGAATTTTATTCTGGTTAATTGATGATTTATCATCTTTATTAGATCTTTGATCTGACGGTGGGGAGCTTTTAGTTCCAGCGCTAGCGCACCCGTGCTTTGCACGTGGTGCACTGCTTAGAGTGCAGCGCACATAGCGCTAGCACACACATGCTTTGCACTTGGTGCGCTGCTTAGAGTGCAGCGCTCCTAGCGCTAGCGCACACGTGCTTTGCATGTGGTGCGCTACAGCGCACTTAGCGCTAGCGCTCATGTGCTTTACACGTGAGCGCTGCCTTAGAATCTTTGACACCTAGCGCTGGCGCTGTTATGAAGCGTCGCTTCATTTCAAAATTTGAAATTTGAACAGAGCTTTGCTCTGATTAGGATAAACAAATGCCCCCCGCCATTGCACTCGCGTGGCTCACATGTGAGTGCAACGGTGGCAGCATCTCGATTTCAATGACTTGTAATTTTGGCAAGTGTGGCGTGTAGACAGTATGTAGCTATCCATCTTGGACTCTTTGCAGGGTGGTGATGGCTTAGGAAACGGGGTTGGGATCTGTCTCCTAAGACTTTTCAATTTTATAATCCATGAGGGTCTCATAAAGATCTTTCTCCCTACGAGTCGTGAGGATCTCGTAGGTGTATTTTCTCCTTAGAAATCGTGAGGATTCCTAAGTGTGTTTTCTCTTGAGAGTCGTAAGGATCTCACAAGAGAATTTTTCTTGCTTACGAGTCGAGAGGACTTATAAGTGATTGTTTCCTTTCTTGTCGGAGAGTGTGGCCTGTAGAAAATCTACTTTGACCTTTCTGCGAGGCAATGATGGCTTGGGAGACAGGGTTAAGATCTGCCACCTAAGACTTTTCAAGTTCATGAGCCGTGAGGGTCTCATAAAGAATTTTCTCCCTACAGGTCGAGAGGATCCCGTAGGTGTGGTTTCTCCTTAGGAATCGTGAGGATTCTTAAGTGTGTTTTCACTTGAGAGTCGTAAGGATCTCACAAGAGAATTTTCTCCTTACAAGTCGAGAGGACTCGCAAGTGATTGATGAGTTGACCTACTCCCGAGTCAAAGCATTGCTTTGACGGGGAGTTCGAGGGTTTACTCTGGCTGTTTCCTACGGAGTCAGGATTGACTCTGGCAGTGTTCTACGGGACCAGGAGGGGTTGACTTTATCCGCATTTCATGGAGTCAAGGGTTGATTTTATCCGCATTTCACGGAGTCAGGGGTTGACCTTATCCACATTTCACGGGGTCGGGGGGTTGACCTTATCCGCATTTCACGGAGTCAGGGCTTGAACGCATTTCACGGAGTCAGGAGTTGACTTCATCCGCATTTCATGGAGTTAGGGGTTGACTTCATCCGCATTTCACGGAGTCAAGGGTTGACTTCATCCGCATTTCACGGAGTCAGGAGTTGACTTCATCCGCATTTCACGGAGTTAGGGGTTGACTTCATCCGCATTTCACGGAGTTAGGAGTTGACTTTATCCGCATTTCATGGAGTCAGGAGTTGCTCTGGACGTTTCCCACGGGGTCAGGATTGACTTTAGCCGTGTTCTACGGGACCAGGATTTGCTCTGGATGTTTCCCACGGGGTCAGAATTGACATTAGCCGTGTTCTTCAGGATCAGGATTTGCTCTAGGCGTTTCCTACGGGGTCAGGATTGACATTAGCCATGTTCTTCGGGACCAGGATTTGCTCTGAGCGTTTCCCACGGGGTCAGGATTGACATTAGCCGTGTTCTATCGGACCAGGATTTGCTCTGGGCGTTTCCCACGGGGTCAGGATTGACATTAGCCATGTTCTATCAGACCAGGAGGTGCTCTCTCAGTTGTCTGTGAACCGTCGAGGTTTGGGACAGGGACTTTGTCATGGCTCCAAGGTTGATTGTCGCGTCTGAATGCTGCTGGAATGAGGAGGGACGCTGTTGTGGGTCTCCAGGCTGTTGGAGAACCGTCGAGATTTAGAACAGGGACTTTGCTATGGCTCCAAGGTTGATTGTTGCATCTGAACCCTGCTGGAACGAGGAGGAACGCTGTTGGTGATCTCTAGGCTGTCGATGTGGCCGTTGAGACTTGGCTCTCTTTCTGATAGAGCCGGATGGGAAGGTATGGTTCTCTTTTCGTTTGTGCCCCTGGATTGTATACATGGATCGATGTGATCTCACCTGTAGGGCAAAAAGTTTCATTTTATATATTTTTCTTTCCTCGATACTCTATCATTTTAGCTTTTATATCGCGAAGGTCGCGATTGTCCAATCATTTCGGCTATTTTTCACGGTGCCCCATCATTTCGGCTATTTTTTGTTTTTTACTCGCTGCTTTTTATTGCGAGTAGCCCAACCATTTCGGCTATTTTGTATGCATACATTTTTACTTGCTAACTTTGTTGCAAGTTGCCCCATCATTTCGGCTATTTCATATGCATTTGTAGCTCGCTGACTTTTCGCTACGAGTTTGGGATTTGATACCGATTTAGGCATCAGTATCGCTACAACTGGGATATTGCCAGGAGCGAATCATCATTTGTCTCTGTCGATGTCGAACAAAGGTGGCTTAGCAAACAGGATTAAGATTCTATTGACTAAGGCTTTTTGACTTCATGAGCCGTAAGGGTCTCATAAAGGTATTTCTCCCTACGAGTCGTGAGGATCTCGTAAGTGCGTTTTCTCCTTATGAATCGTGGGGATTCCCAAGTGTATGGTCACTTATAAGTCGTAAGGATCTTATAAAAGTATTTTCTCCTTATAAGTCGAGGGGACTTACAAGGGCTGTTCACCGTGCGAACATATCCCTAATTACTGGTGGGACTATGTTAGGGAAATGTTTATTTCTGCCCGTGGATTGTATACAAGGGTCGATATTGAGACGCTTGTAGGGCAACATTGGAGATTGTGATGGCTTAAGAACAGGTTCAGATCCCTGTAGCTTAAGGCTTTTGAACCTATGAGCCGTGAGGGTCTCAAAGGGGAATTCTCATTACGAGTCGTGAGGATCTCGTAAGTGTAACTTCTCCTTAGGAATCATGGGGATCCCTAAGTGTGTTGCTCCCTTGTGGGTCATAAGGATCTCACGCAGATATTTTCTCCTCACAAGGTCGAGAGGACCTTGCAAGTGTCTTTTAACGAGCTTGTGCTCTTTCGGGTTTTCACAAACTCGCTGGTAGTCCTGCTATTTTTACTCACGGAGCCCTTTCGGGTTTTCATCCGTACCCATTTCGCTTGTGGACGTACCCCCCTTTTTTTTGTCACCCTTGGGATGCTGCGGTCCGTAGTAGTTTATAGACGTCTTGGTCAACAGCCAGTTTTAGGACATAGTGGTCCATTGTTGGTTTAAGAACGTTTCGGTCCATTTGCCGGATGTTTTCCCCAATCAGAGCAAGGCTCTGTTTGAATTTCAAAAAAATTCAAATTTTGAAGCAACGCTTCAAATCCCGTGCGCTGCGCGCAACGCGCCACGTGTCAGAAGTTGATACGACAGCGCAACGCCCAAGGCGGTGCGTCCAATCAGAGCAGGGCTCTTTTAAAAACTAAAAGTAAAAGAAACAACGTTCAGTTGCGCAAGAGCTGCGTTGCGTGACACGTGTCTGCGCAGTTGCGCAAGCATAACTGCGCACACACAGTTACGCAAACGCTGCACTGTGCGACACGTGTCCCGCAGGTGCGCAAGCACAGCTGCGCAAGCACAGTTGCGCAAACGCTGCACCGCGCGACACGTGTCTGCGCAGCTGCGCGAGCGCAGCTGCGCAAGCGCTGCGCTGCGCGACACGTGTCACGCGCTAAGGGAATTGCGCAAAACAGAATAAATCTTTTCTGTTCTTGTTAAAACAAGAAGATTTTCTTCTGTAAAATAAAGGCCTTGGGATCAAAGATCCAACGGTAGGGAAAACTCCCCAAATCACTCAGAGAAAGATTTTTTTTTAACCAATTTAACTAATTTATGGGCACTATAAAAGGAACCCCAGACCTCAATTCAAGGGGAGGAACATTTTCAAAAAAAAAAAGAAGAAGAAGGGAAGAGAACTCTGAAGAACTCCTCAAGAACAAAAAGGTAAAAACCTTTAGAAGGACGAGAAAGTTCTCTTATGAACAGATTATAGATCTAAAAACAAGATCAATGATCTTTAATAAAAATAAATAAAATAGTGCTTTGCACTTTTATGAACTTTTGGTTCTTTGAGATAAGAAAAACAAGAAAAACTTATCTTTTCTTTGATCTAAATTAGATCAAGAAATCAAATAGTGCTTTGCATTTCTGTTCTTGAATCTAAAAGATTCTTAGTGCTTTGCACTTGCAAACTGCGCTGTTGCGCTCTTGAAAGAGTGTCACATGTCAGCTACAGAACAACTTGCGCTACGCGCTTTTGAAATAGAGCTTTGCTCTCTGGACTTGGCGCAACTCACCAGAGCGCGCCACGTGTCAGCAGCGCAACAGCGCAGCGCACTGCGCTGTTGCGCTTGCGCTCACCAGAGCAGGACACGTGTCCTCATCACAAGCGCTTACGCTCAATAATTGGCGCAAAGCGCCAGACAAGCCACTATCAGATGATTAATGCACTGCATTATTTACAGAAGGGCCAAGCCCAATTAAAAAGGGCCTAACAGGCCAAATTAAATGCAATGCATTACTTTAAAAAGGGCAGAGCCCAAATAAAAAAAAAGATGTTGCGCATCATTTATAAAAGGGCAGAGCCCAAATAAAGGTCTAATAGACCAAACATTATTAAACAGGAGCAGAGCCCCAGTAAAGGCCTAACAGGTCAAATGCAAGTAAAATGTTGAACATTTTCAACCGGACTTAGCCCAATTCTGGCCGTAAGTCCTTAAATTAAATTGAACTGAGCACAAATGCTCTCTCTCAAATCAATTTACCTCCGGTTCGAGGGTACATCTCCGAACTCCTCTGACACCCATCGTTGTAATCCTTCAACGACGTCAGAGAGGTGACGGGTCCCGACGACCACACATCGATACGGACTACGGGGTCCTTAAACTCGTGGACCGAAACGTTCTTAAACTAATATCGGACCGAAACGTCCTTAAACTAATATTCATCCCAAAATGGGAACGATGGACCGAAACGTCCTTAAACTAATGATGGACCACTACGTCCTTAAACTGGCGATGGACCGAAACGTCCTTAAACTAACGATGGACCACTACGTCCTTAAACCGGCGATGGACCGGAACGTCCTTAAACTAATGTTGGACCACCACGTCCCTAAACTGGCGATGGACCACCACGTCCCTAAACTGGAACAATAGAGCCAATTGCTCTTTTGTCGGATCTAAACGATCCCATTAAGTCGATCTTAGTCCCAAACTGGACTAACGTATCCTTAACAAACGTTTAAGTTGATCTTAGCCTCAAATATGGCTAACGTGTCCTTAAACCAAAATCTTCAAACAGACTTTAGTCCCAAATTGGACTATAGGTCCCCCAATCAACTTTGGTTCAAGGGTACATCTCTGAACTCCTCTGACATCTGTCGTTGTAATCCTTCAACGTCGTTAGAGAGGTGACAGGTCCCGACGGCCATACATTTGATGGACCACTACGTCCCTAAACTGGAACAATAGAGCCCCCAAATGCTCTTTTGTCGGATCTAAACGATCCCGTTAAGTTGATCTTAGTCTCAAACTGGACTAACGTATCCTTAACAAACGTTTGAGTTGATCTTAGCCTCAAATATGGCTAACGTATCCTCAAACCAAAACCCCAAACCCAAATCTAAGAAAACACGGATTTGGACTAATCCACGTCCTACGGGCGACGACATAAATTGGTCTCCGTATACAATTCACGGGCAACCACAAACAAAACAAACACCCACGACACGAAGTGACCAGCTGGAGAAGGAGAAAGTTGTTACCGCAATGCGGTAGCGTAATTAACTGCAGGGGTTTGCGCCTGCAGGGAAGAGCGTCCCCACAATCAAAAACCCCTCAAGCGAGGGGGAATCTGACGAAGTCTGCTACATCGGACGCATCCGTCTAAACCTTCGATACATGGTGCCATAAATCAACTTGGCATCTTCGGAGAGGTGGACGGATAGCACCAATTAGCATCTGCCCCGAATCTCAGGCAAGACGTCATGTCGCGCCGTCTTTCGGAGGGGAACACCGGATACTACTTATAGAGTTTGTGTTAGTTATGTATATGCCGTAGAGGCCATTGTTGTATATATGATGTATATTATAGTGGATGCTTGGATATATATAGAGATGATTTTCTTGCTAGATATGATAGTATGCTATCTGGTTTCACTTTATCTTAACGTGTTAACAAATACTGTTTTATGATCACATGTTGATGAAGCCTTTGGGATATGTACTTGAATACTAGGACTATGATGAGATCATACTAGTGGGGCCAGGGTAGTCAACGAGTACATCCTATAACTGTTTCTAGTCGAGGGTGTATCGAGACAGGGCATCGATACTCCATAGTAGACTAGCGTACACGCATCTTGACCCATATGATGGGCAATGGATGATCCCATATCCATTGGCGTTGGACATCAAAGATGGTGTACGGGTACTCAGTGAAGACCGGATACACTGAACAGACTCGCCGAGAACTCCTGGATGGTATTATACCTATCGTCAGATAGCAGTTCTCCGGTGACACTGGTACAGGTTAGTCTGTAGACCCGAGATCATCATAGCGTCTTGTGTGATTCCCACTGTGCTTTGATTTCCACCTTACCACGTCCAAGAGGGCGTGAAAAACGGTGGCTTTTGGGTACAGTCCCGAATCACATGGAGGCAATGAGCGATAGGAGGGGTTTCGTCTCTCCCGGTATAGGGAGTTGATGTTGTGCTGTGTTCGATTGGCTATAACTGGAAGTCCCTGGCCAGGGCTGATATGGAGATTTACTGGTAAGCGTTATCAGTAGTTTCTCGACCCGTTATGAGCCTTACATCGACACGACTTATCGGTTACTGGGGTCTGACGTTTACCACCCCTAGACTAGATATGCAACATATCAGATGAAGAGATCGGACTGTATGGTAGTGTTTACTGATTGGATTTGCAGGAGAATGTACAGGCTTGCTTGTTGATCTTCTGATTGTTCAATACATGGGTGGATGTTACGTTTAGCTGACTGCTTACAGCTTGTGGGTGTTTGATATGATCATCACCTGCTTCCGGTGTATTAATGATTCTTTAGAGTCCTACATAGAGGTTTCCTGGCTCAGGCAAAATGGAGTAGGAGCACATATGTGATATGTGCGGGATCGAGAATAATACGATATGAGATACCGTATTCTATTCTCGCGATATGAGATATCGGGCGGGTATATTTGATATGGCCGGGTCATCGGATCAAGTGTTGATTCGATGAATTGGTACATGTATATTAGTCAGTTATATGCTATATAGCCGGATTGTCGGATCAAGAGTTGATTCGATAATTTAATGTATAATTATATATGTGATATATTACATTACGTTAACTAATATAAGCTCGCTTTATTGATTCATTTTCTCACTGGATAATACATTGATGTATATGTGATATATGTTAATTGTATTATTTTCTTATATTACAAAATATATTGTATATGTGATATATAATATTGTAACAAGTTAGGCTTACAAATGCAACATGGTTGTTAAGTTTAAACAAAGTTAGGTTTTGGATTTGGGTTAGCTTTTTCATAAATCTTCATGAAGCTTTCCTTTTTGTTTTCTAGCTTGATATTTTGTGAAGATATTTGTTAACCCAACCCAAACACTTAACTCTAGTTTATTCTCTACATGAGTTAAAGCCTTTATTATTAACTCATGGTTGCAATTGTAATCATAACAATATTCATTATTCATCACAAAAGCTTTCTTCTTCTTCTTCCTCCTTGAAAAAGGTTTCTAGCTTTTTGTGAAGTAATGATTTAAAGTGAGAAATTGAAAACAAAAGAGTGTAAAATTCCTACTGCATCATCCTCATCTATTCTAGCCACTTAGATTAGGGTGTTTACTTCACAAATACTTGATTAGAGAAGTGAGAGCTTGAGTTTGAGATTCTTCAAGGTAGATCATCTTCAAAAAGGAAGACTTCAAGCAAGAATGGATCATTCGACTTGTGGAGCCTCTCTTGAGTCCGGGAGATTATGGATCGCGGCAAAGGGATTACTACTCGGAGCTTATGAAGCGAAGAACGGACTACAAAGGTTGTAATCCCTCTCTTAGATGTAAAATAGTTTACATGCATAGTTAACCCTAATTCTCTAGTTAAGATCTTGGTTAGGGTTTGTTTAGCACCCCAAAATTTTCAATATGGCATGTGTGATGCCTTCCTAAACCTTGCTAAGGTGCTATGCTAACCCAACAGTTTGGGCTTAGGAAGATAGTGAGCGGACATAGGCGTCGTCATCTATCGTTGACCTAAGCCGTGACTCGTCAGGCATAGTATTTTTTCAGGAAGCGACCGTTTATTGGCCTGAAAGGGCATTCACCATGAATGTCCATGAGTAGATAGGCTCCACCCTGGTAAACTTTGTCTATGATGTACGGGCCTTCATAGTTCGGCTTGAATTTCCCCCGTTTGGCATGATTGGGGATCATAGGTCTTTTGACCACTAGCATGAGTTCGCCTTGGCGGAATGTTCTCGGCCTAGTCAATCTCTCATATGAACGCGTCATCTTTGCTTTATAAGCCTCCAGATTTTGTTGCGCTATGAGCCGGGTTTCATCAAGGGCGTCGAGCTCCTCAAGCCGAAGCTAAGCATTCTCTTCGTCCATTAGCTCATAATGAACCGCCACTCGTAAGGAGGGCAGCTCTATCTCCAAAGGGAGTACCGCTTCATTGCCGAACATTGTTCCCCGCCGAAACATGGAGACGCGACCGCGCAGGTCCATCTTGCCTGAATTTCGAGGGTAGATGCTAATTGGTGCTATCCGTCCACCTCTCCGAAGATGCCAAGTTAATTTATGACACCGTATATCGAAGGTTTAAATGGATGCGGCCGATGTAGCAGACTTCGTCAAATTCCCCCTCATTTGAGAGGTTTTTGATTGTGGGGACGCTCTTCCCTGCAGGCGCAAGCCCCTGCAGTTAATTACGCTACTGCGTTGCGGTAACCACTTTCTCCTTCTCCAGATGGTTACTTCGTGTCGTGTGTGTTTGTTTTGTTTTTTGGTTGCCCGTGGATTGTATACGGAGACTAATTTATGTTGTCGCCCGCAGAGCGTAGATTAGTCCAAATCCGTATTTTCTTAGATTTGGGTTTGGGGTTGGGTTTAAGGATACGTTAGTCTCATTTGAGACTAAGATCAACTTAAACGTTCGTTGAGGATACGTTAGTCTAATTTTAGACTAAGATCCACTCAACGGGATCATTTAGATCTAACAAGAGAGCATTTGGCTTCTGTTGTTTAGTTTAGGGATATTGCGGTCGATTACTAGTTTAAGGACATGGTGGTCCAAGGTTAAGGACATCATAGTCCATGGGTTTAAGGACCTCACAGTCCGAGGTTAAGGACATCATAGTCCATGGGCTTAAGGACCCCACAGTCCGAGGTTAAGGACATCATAGTCCATGGGCTTAAGGACCCCACAGTCCAGTTTAAAGACGTCATGTTTGTGAAATGTATGGTTGTCGGGACCCATCACCTCTCTGAAGACGTTGAAGGATTACAACGACAAATATCAGAGCAATGAAGAGATGTACCCTTGAACCGATATTAGTTGGGAGATTTATAGTCCAATTTGGGACTAAGATCAAAGATTTATGAGCATGTGGGCTCAATTAATCTGAATTGAGGACTTATGGCCAATCTTGGACTAAATCCAATCAAGTTAAAATGTTTAACATTTATTTTGGGATGTTGAACATTTATTTAGGCTTGGTCCATTTAACAATGCTGAGCATTGACTTGCATTCTGACAATATTTTGTCTTTTATTGAATGTTGAGCATTCATCAGAGCTCTGGGCTTATTAAAGAACAATTTATATTCTATCAGCGCAGCACATGGTGCGCTTGGCACTTTGCGCCAATCAAAAAGCGCAGTGCGCTAGTTTATGAGTGCATTGCGCTTCTGCTGGGTAGCGCACACGTGGGGGACACGTGTTGCGCTTGGCGCTAAGCGCCAGATGATGGGCGCATTGCGCCAGTTTATGAGCGCAGATCGCTATCTTATGAACGCAAGCGCTACTTGTATAGTGGCACATACGTGGGGACCACATGGTGCGCTAAGCGCCAGTCTTATGAGCGCAAAGCGCTAGTTCAACAGCGCAGAGTGCTAACTATTGAGTAGCGCACATGTGAGGAGCACGTGGTGCGCTCGGCGCTTTGCGCCAGATCAGGAGCGCTGAGATGCTTCTTTTTAATATGGAGCGCTAAGGCTCTTTTATGCAGCGCTATGCACTGAGAATTAAATCATCTTTTAAGAGACTTTGTCTCATAGATCTAAGAATAAACCTCTTAGATTCACAGGAGATATTTTAATCTCTTATATTGATGAAAGGTTTTGCCTTTATGGATCTGTGATCCTTAAGAGAATTGAATTATTCTCCCCCCTTTTTATAGTGAGATGTTCATGATCTCTTTGAGAAAGACTTTACTCTTATAGATCTATGATCTGTGAGAAAGAAGTAAATTCTTCATTTATTTTATGATGAGATCTTTTGATCTCTTTGTAAAAGGCCTTGGTCTTGTAGATATCTTAAAGAAAAAAGTGAATTCTTCTTTTTAATTATGAGATGATTTCATCTCTCTATTCTTTTACCTTGAAGAAAAGAAGTTCTTCTATCGAGAACTTGGCTCTTCTTTCTGAGATTTTCTCAAAGCTTCTGGGGGGGTTCCTCTCTATGCTTCTGTATCTCTCTTTTTTTTGACTTGAAGTCTTGGGGCCTTTATATAGGGCAAGCTGATTTGTTCAATCAGTTAAGGAGATCTTTTCTCCAATTGATTTGTGGAATTTCCCATCGTTGGATCTTTGATTCAAGGGCTTCTGATTTACAGAAGGTAATTTTCTTGTTATTAACAAGATTGGGAAATCTTTTCATACAGAATTTATTTTGTACTTTTGGTGATTTTAATCACCATTAGATCATTGATCCAACGGTGCTCTGATTTACAGAGCACAATCTTGTTGTTTGGAAAGATTTTGAGGAATCTTTCCTTAACAGAATTTAATTATGATTAATTAATGATTTATCATTATTATTGGATCTTAGATCTGTAGGTGGGGAGCTTTTAGTTCCAGCGTTAGCGCACCCGTGCTTTGCACGTGGTGCGCTGCTTAGAGTGCAGCGCACCTAACGCTAGCGTACATGTGCTTTGCACGTGGTGCGCTGCTTAGGGCGCAGCGCACTTAGCGCTGTTTCTAAAGCATTGCTTCTTTACAAAATTTGAATTTTAAACAGAGCTTTGCTCTAATTGGGGAAAACAAATGCCCCCCCACCGTTGCGCTCACATGGCTCGCACGTGAGTGCAGCGGTGGCAACATCTCCACCATTAGATCAACTTAGAAGTTGAAACGGCATTCAGTGCCTATAAATAGGACCCTTGTCCCTTGAGATGATTTCTATTTATCTTCTTCCTTCTGAGAATTTACATTCTCTTGCAGAGCATAGCTCTTTGGCTTAAGAACTTCTTTAAGGACAGAACTCTCTCAAAATCTTAGGTAAAGATTAAAGCTTTTAAAGAACATTTTAATAATTTAGGTTTTTGCCCATTAACAGAGCTTTGCTCTTCATAGATCTTTGATCTAAAGAAAACCCTTTTAGGGTTTCATCAATGGAGCTTTGCTCTCTTGAACCCATAGCTCTAAAGAGATCTTTTCTTGGGGTTTCTTAACCCATGGACAAAGCTTTGCTCATAAAGAACTCTTAGAGTTTGTTCATAGATCTTAAAGATCTCAGAATTTTTCATTCATTAAAACTCTTATTTTAAATTTGCTGATGGTTATTCCATCGTTTTTACAGAGCAAGGCTCTTCAGGAATTTTTATTCCTTCATCATTAGAGTTTGACAGATGTCACTCTGTCACAGAGCATTGCTCTCAATGGGAGATTTACTCCTTAGCCCGAGGGGTTCTCATTAAGTGAGAATCAATTGAGGATTTCCTCATTTAATTAACAGTCTCATCAAATGATGAGGCTGTTTTATTAATGATGAACTGTCATCTAGATTTTGTGGGTCCCCTTTTGGTCCCCTTTTTACTGCATTGCAGTGTGGTACAAATTCAAAGTACCTAGTGACAGCACTTAAACTGTAGCATTGGCGTCTAACAATTTGTTCTTTTCCCGAGCAGGTACTATGTCATTCGACACTTCTTTCCTGTTCGTCTGCTCGGAAGGCGGGTTCCCCGAAGCGCCCGTAGACCGAGAGGTTCTTGTGCTGATCAAAGACCATGACCCGGAGCAAAAGAGTCTTCATCTATAGGGTAGATGGTACGATCAGATTATCAGAGGCCGACGGAGCTTTTCTTGTGCGACACCCTCGAAGCCTATCTCTGCGATCCCTTATGCAGATGCGCCCCCGATAAGCTATACTATAGAGGAAGTGAACTCGACTTCGGAAGGTCTCTTTCGGCCTTCTATTGCTGCGGTACCCGTGCAGCCGCCGGTGGCTTTGGATACTTTAGGACGGCGTATATGCCAGGGTGAATCGCGCCCTTGGGGACAGCCCTACAACATAGGATTAACTCCCTGCCATCCGACCGGATACTTACAGTGGGCTCGATATATTTTATCGGCGAAGAAGTCGCAACTACTGAAGCTCGGATTGTACCCTGCGATCTACGCTTCCTTGTTCCAGTATTCTGCACCTCCGACATGGTGGATCAAGGCGTTTCTCGAACAATGGAATATCCCGACCCACACCTTCCTCTTATTGGATAGAGAAGCCTCCATTTCTCTAGAGGAATTTGCTGAGGTTTTTGGTTTACCCGTTAGGGGAGAGCATTATGAGGAGCTGCTTCCCCCGGATGAGTATATTTTTGCCAGCAAATCAGTGGTAATGGGTCTTACCCCAGAGAACGCCATTCAACACCAGTTCCCAAGTTTGATAAAGGTGTTGAATATGTATGAGAGTCTCTTTCTCGAATCCGGAGGCCGGGGGGTCAGCTTTGCGGACTTCATTGCCCGTTTTCTTCGCCCAGAAGTTTTATCGCGACAAGGTGAAAAGTTTGCCAAACTTGATGATCATTTGGGCTTTGGCTTGGATCGCCGGCCAATATTGGAAACCAATCAAAAGGATTTCTTTCTCCCAAACGTCGTGATCGTCCTTTTTTTAGAAATTGCCGCTACGGGCATCGATGAGGAAGCGTTCTTTCTAGGGTTCCTCGGTTTGTGGTTGAGCTGGTTTGCGCTTCCCATGCACCCTCTCTACATGAGGTCGTCTGTCTTCTACCCCGCGCATCGAATGGTTGTCGGGATACAAGTGGCCATTGGGATTGATGGGTTAGCACATCTGTATCACGGCCTCAGATTGGCAGCGGATACTACTGAGCCAGGGGTGCAGCCTGCTAACTTCTTAATGCATTATTTCACCTCATGGCTCGAGTTGCACATGCTTGGTGTCTTCGGTATCCACAGAAGACCTTCCTTTTATGACAGATGTAAGTTCCCTCGGATAATGCGGCTGGTCGACGCATCAATCGTAAGTCCAACACCACGGGAAGCTAGGGGTTTACTCCTTCATCCACGCACAGTTGGAGATGGTATGTCCTTCACCGATAAAATTTTGACCGTCGGCCAGGAATCTACAAAAGGGGTGCTGCCATTGCATGACATCTTTAAAGACGGGGCCTCTATGTTGAAAGCTCGGGAAATTCTTCATCTGTACTCCATCAGGCCGGGCTTTCTTGTATTTAGGCAAAACGATGCGGCATTATTCATGAGATACAACCCGCATCGTTTCGCCCAGCAGCTGAGCTATAATCAGGGCGTCCCGCTTGAAGCTTTCTTGGCAGAACCTGCTGCTATCGAAGAGGGTATACGAAGCGCGCTGCATCATTTTATGTGCCTGAACACAGGGTCCAACTTCTTTATCAGTGAACCCAGCTGTGTTCCAAAGGCCCTGAATGTGTATGTGGCCTGGTATCAACATTTGATGGGCGCTGTCATTAGGGAGGAGAAGCGATTGCTGCTTGATCGCAAGGGCATCGCTCCGGCTGGTAACCCAAATGTTCCTCTGAAGCGACGGACCATTGTCCGTTCTCCCTTAAGAGAAGTTGCTGCGGTCGAGGTCCCGCATGATAGACCCGAACTACCGATACCCCGTGCTCCCGTGGAAACGGTGACTGTAGCGTCTCCTGAATCTGGCATGGGTTCAGATATCGGGACTCGTCGTCCCAAGGTGCCCACCAAGCGTAAGCTTGTGCTAGCGGCGACCGGTACTCGATCACAGAGGAAGAAGAAGAAGTCAATTCTTTCTGCAGACGTTGTACTCGTCCAGGAACCTCATGCTCCTTATAGCGAGGGCCTATGCGAATATGGGACCAACGAGGGTCTATTTATGGCGCCGAATGATACCGACCTCGAAGCTGCTATTGCAGCTTCTGAGCGATTAGCAAGCCACAAAGCGGGATTGGTCATCCTCGCACAATCAAGTAAACTCCAACCGTATCTTTTTGCTGTCATGTTTTTGCTATCATATTTTAACTGACATTCCTTCTTTAATAGGCATTTCCACTGAAGAGGCTCTCGCGGCTTCCCTCAAGACTTTTGAGGAGGAGGGGAGGATTCACGCTTCACTGGGCGTTGGTATATTTCGGCTCATTGTGCCTTCATTCTCCTTTCTTATGGGTAATCTGACCCCTTTTTCATCTTATCGCAGGGACTACCTCGACTCAGGTCATGCCCAGTACAGTGCCAACCCCGCAGGGTGATACGGAGATGCTTCCAGGGCTAGCTATCGAAGTCCCGGCCTCCTCAGTTTTGCCAAAAGAGGCTTTACTTAAGCAACCGATGATGGACGCCATAACGGCTCCAGAGGTAGCTCCCAGCGTGGACGATGACGTCCCGTTGACGGAGGTCTTAAGAAGATCTGCTCTCACGGCCCGAGCGGAAAGGAAGCGCAGAATGCGTGCAGCAAGGGAACGTAACGCTGCCTTGGCCGCGGGTGCAGGCTCGAGCGCTACTACCCCTGTCCTTGCTCCTTTATAGGGTGGTTCGGCCATCCTGTCTACCGCCCATAGACAAGCAGCACGTGCGGCTCGGGAAGCAATTAAAAAGCCGACCCAAGGTAATGTAGCACTGAGCCTTTTTGCAAAAGTTTTAATCTTTAGATTCTCATATATCTTATTATGCAGGGCCAAGTCTTGGTGAGGAGGTAGCAGGTGAGATGGCGACAGCCACCGAGCCTGAAGTAGCCACTCTTTCTCAAGAGTCTGGAACTGTCCCAATTGCCACTCTTTCCCCTTGCGGTTCCTTGCCATTATCAGGCGCTACGAGTATCATGACGATTCTCGTGGAGTCGGGGGATGAAGCTACGGGCGGCAAAACCATTCCGATGGAGGAGAGTGAAGCAGTCGCTGCACCCAGTGACGCCCTTGTCGCGGTTTCGACCGGCAACTCACCAGATAGATTTTGGGTCATTGCTCTCTTTTTCATTCTGCAATCCCTTCCACTCTCTTCTAACAGTATTTCTCTCGTTTCTAATGCAGGTGTGGTGAGCGTTGAGGTTGTGCCACCCGAGAAAGCATCGCCAGTTGCTGCTTTGACGGTGGCCGCCTCTTTGCCTTCTCTCGTGTCCTCCCAATTGCTGGAAGGTACGGGTTTATGACTTATCGGTTTCATTGTAGGCAATATTCTTTACGTACTGACATTGCATTATTGCATCCTTGCAGGAGTCCTTTTTGATCACCTGTATCAGGTGCTGCACCCCCATCTCTCCTTCCAGTCGGAGACTGCTTCATCTAGTGGCATTGGTGAGTACAGCCTCTAGTTAATATCTTTTTTTATGGGCAGCCAAGTCGTTGCTAATTCTTCTTTGTTTTGACTGCAGCGCTACAGATTGAAGGAGGAGATGAAAGAACAGTTGTGCCACCGGTACTCTCGGCCTTGCCACCTGCCACAGCCGGTATAGTAAACTCCATTGTTCATGCGATTTATTTATTTTGCGAGTTGGCTTTTAACCGTAATTCATTTTGCAGCAGTCGCACCGATCCCTGCTCCTTTCGAATCTCGTATATTAATGCCAGCAGGACCATTTTGCATCTTTTAAGGGCGCTGCAACCAGCCTTCGTAAGCTGAGTGAATCCATTGAAGAGCTTGACGCGGAGACCCCTGCCTCTGCTGCAGATTTTGCTGCTAAGGTTAATCCTATACTGGCGACGCTCGTGAACTTTCATAGTGAGGGCATCATTGAGTCTTAGGTTAATCACTGCAGGAAAATTAAAGCCTGTCTGCATGAGCTCGAGCTCGGACGTCCTATTCCCGAGGTTCTGGCTGTGAACTCCCAACGGGCCACGTGGGTCGAGCAGAGCACTCCCTACTTCCGCCATCTTGAACAAGAAGCGGCTTTAAAGCGTAAGAAGTGTGAAGAGACTTCAAGCGAATCTGCCTGATTGCATGCTCAGGTTGATGCAAATGCTATACAGTTGAAAGCTATCTTTGAGGGCCTTCTACGATGTATTTCTGACGGGCTAACGCTGAGACAGAAGCTCGACCTCATCGAGCGAGATGCGCAAAGTCATGGGGCAGCTCAGCAGGTCATTGATGAGTAACTTTCATCTTACTTGCAGCAACGGGCTTAGGTTGAAGCGGAGTTGGCCGCGAGAGCTGACCGTGAAAAGGGGCTGAGGAGAGTGCGCGAACAACTGATTGGCCTATTGAAAACGCTTCCCTCTCAATAGTTGTTTTTGTACCAATTAACATTTGTAACTTTTGAATAACATGTATCCATTTTTATCCTTTCATATGATGTAACTTGTATTCAATTGAATTTATAAATAAAAGATACATTTCTTTCGTACTATCTTGTGTTATCTCTTGCTTTCTTCTCTTTTCTTTGTTGCCGGCATGTTACCTTAGTAAGCGTAGCCTATAGACGATAGAGAGTATTCCGTCTTGAACTCTTCGAGAGGTAGTGATGACTTAGGAAGCAGGTTCAGATCTGCTGCCTAAGGTTTTTTCAACTTTATGAGCCGTGAGGGTCTCATAAAGACTTTTCTCCCTACGAGTCGAAAGGATCTCGTGGGCGTATTTTCTCCTTAGGAATCGTGAGGATCCCTAAGTGTGTTTTCTCTTTAGAGTCGTAAGGATCTCATAAGAGAGTTTTCTTCCTTACGGGTCGAGAGGACCCATAAGTGATTGATGAGATTGATATTATCCGCATTTCACGGAGTCAGGGATTGCTCTGGTCGTTTCCCACGGGGTCAGGATTGACTTTAGCCGTGTTCCACGGACCCAGGATTTGCTATGGATGCTTCCCACGAGTTAGGATTGATATTAGCCATGTTCCGCAAGGACCGGGATCCGCTCTGGACGCTTCTCACGGGGCCAGGATTGACATTAGCCGTGTTCCACTAGACCAGGATTTGCTCTGGACGCTTCCCACGGGTCAGGATTGACATTAGCCGTGTTCCACTAGACCAGGATTTGCTCTGGACGCTTCCCACGGGATCAGGATTGACATTAGCCATGTTTCACAAGGACCAGAATCCGCTCTGGACGCTTCCCACGGGGTCAGGATTGACATTAGCCGTGTTCCACTATACCAGGATTTGCTCTGGACGCTTCCCACGGGATCAAGATTGACATTAGCCGTGTTCCGTAAGGACCAGGATTTGCTCTGGATGCTTCCCACGGGTCAGGATTGACATTATCCGTGTTCCACTAGACCAGGATTTACTCTGGATGCTTCTCACGGGGTCAGGATTGACATTAGTCGTGTTCCACAAGGACC
Organism: Agapanthus africanus; assembly: GCA_030015575.1. Classification (NCBI taxonomy): domain Eukaryota; kingdom Viridiplantae; phylum Streptophyta; class Magnoliopsida; order Asparagales; family Amaryllidaceae; genus Agapanthus; species Agapanthus africanus. The sequence continues at coordinate 520,357,766 of JASDDO010000001.1, read as the reverse complement.
AAGATCCGCTCTGGACGCTTCCCACGGTGTCAGGATTGACATTAGCCGTGTTCCATAAAGACCAGGATTTGCTCTGGATGCTTCCCACGGGGTCAGGATTGACATTAGCCGTGTTCCACTAGACCAGGAGTCGCTTTGGACGCTTCCCACGGGGTCAGAATTGATATTAGCCGTGTTCCACTATACCAGAATTTGCTTTGGACGCTTCCCACGGGGTCAGGATTGACATTAGCCGTATTCCGCAAGGACCAGGATCCGCTCTGGATGCTTCCCATGGGTCAGGATTGACATTAGCCGTGTTCCGTAAGGACCAAGATCTGCTCTAAGCGCTTCCCACGGGCCAAGATTGACATTAGTCATGTTCCACTAGACCAGGATTTGCTCTGGATGCTTCCCACGGGGTCAGGATTGACATTAGCCGTGTTCTGCAAGGACCAGGATCCGCTCTGGATGCTTCCCACGGGGTCAGAATTGACATTAGTCGTGTTCCACTAGACCAGGAAAGGTTGACTTTATCCGCATTTCACGGAGTCGGGGGGTTAACTCTCGGTTGTCTGTGCATCGTCGAGTCATGGAGTCGGGAATAGCCGCGGTTCCTCTTGGCTGATATTACGTCTGTTGTAATGAAACGAATGTTGAGATGATCTCCAGGGTTTCTGTGAACCGTCGAGATTTGGCTCTCTTTCGGATAGAGCCTGGTGGGAAGGTACGATTCCCTCTTTGTTTGTGCCCCTGGATTGTATACAGGGATCAATGTGATCTCACCTGTAGGGCAAAAAGTTTCATTTTATATATTTTTCTTTCCGCGATACCCTATCATTTCAGCTTTTATATCGCGAAAGTCGCGATTGCCTAATCATTTCGGCTATTTTTCACGGTGCCCAATCATTTCGGCTATTAGTTTTATTTACTCGCTGCTTTTTTTTGCTAGTTGCCCAACCATTTCGGCTATTTTGTATGCATACGTGGCTCGCTTGCTTTTCGCCGCAAGTTCGGGATTTGATACCAATTTAGGTATCAGCGTCGCTACAACTGGGATATTGCCAGGAGCGAATCATCATTTGCCTCTGTCGATGACGAACAAATGTGGCTTAGTAAACAGGGTTAGGATCCTGTCGACCAAGGCTTTTGACTTCATGAGCCGTAAGGGTCTCATGAAGATATTTCTCCCTATGAGTCGTGAGGATCTCGTAGGTGAGTTTTCTCCTTAGGAATCGTGTGGATTCCTAAGTGTATGGTCTCTTATAAGTCGTAAGGATCTTACAAGAGCGTTTTCTCCTTATAAGTCGAGAGGACTTACAGGGGCTGTCCACTGTGTAAACATATCCCAAGTCGCAGATGGGACTTTGTTTATTCGCGCGCGTGGATTGTATACAAGGGTCGATATTGAACCTCTTGTAGGACAACACTGGAGGTTGTGATGGCTTAAGAACAGGTTCAGATCCCTGTAGCTTAAGGCTTTTGAATCCTATGAGCCGTGGGGGTCTCAAAGGGGAATTCTCTTTACGAGTCGTGAGGATCTCGTAAGTGTAAATTCTCCTTAGGAATCATGGGGATCCCTAAGTGTGTGGGTCCCTTGTGAGTCGTAAGGATCTCACGCAGGTGGTTTCTCCTCACAAGGTCGAGAGGGCCTTGCAAGTGTCTTTTAACGAAATTATGCCCTTTCGGGTTTTCACAAAACTCGCCGGAAGCCCTGCTGTTTTTACTCACGGCGCCCTTTCGGGTTTTCATCCGTGCCCATTTTGCTTATGGACGTACAATTTTTTTTACGAGTCTGCGCCCTTTCGGGTTTTCACAAACATCGCCGGTAGTCCTGCTGTTTTTACTCACGGCGCCCTTTCATGTTTTCATCCGTGCCCATTTTGCTTGTGGACATACCTTTTTTTTAGCGTGTCAGCCCTAGGATACTGCGGTTTGTAGTAGTTTAACGACGTTTCGGTCAACAGCCAGTTTTAGGACATAGTGGTCCATTGTTAGTTTAAGGACGTTTCGGTCCGTAGCCAGTTTTAGGACATAGCGGTCCATCGTTAGTTTAAGGACGTTTCGGTCCGAAAGCCGGATACTACTTATAGAGCTTGGGCTTAAGAAGATAGCGAGCGGACATAGGCGTCGTCATCTATCGTTAACTTAGGGCATAACTCATCAGGCATAGTATTTTTTCAGGAATTGACCGTTTATTGGCCTGAAAGGTCTTTCACCATGCATGTCTATGAGTAGATAGGCTCCACCCTGATAAACTTTGTCTATGATATATGGGTCTTCATAGTTAGGCTCGAATTTCCCCCGCTTAGCACAATTGGGGATCATAGGTCTCTTGACCACTAGCATGAGTTCGCCTTGGCGGAATATTCTCGGCCTAGTCAATCTCTCGTATGAGCGCGTCATCTTTGCTTTGTAAGCCTCCAGATTTTGTTGCGCCATGAGCCGGGTTTCATCAAGGGCATCGAGCTCCTCAAGCTGAAGGTGAGCATTCCCTTCGTCCATTAGCTCGTAATGAACTGCCACTCGTAGAGAGGGTAACTCTATCTCGAGGGGGAGCACCGCTTCTGTGCCGAATACCAATGCATACGGCGTTGTGTTTGTGGCCGTTTTGAATGTAGTTCGATACGCCCAGAAAGCTTCATGCAGTCTCTCGTGCCAGTCCCACTTATTTCGAGACACCGTCTTTTTCACAATCTTCATCAAGGTCTTGTTGAAAGCTTCAGCTAGATCGTTAGCTCGGGGATTATAGACCAAAGAGTATCTCCAGTCTATGTTATGCTGTTGTGCGAAGCGGCTGATCTTGTGGCTTCTGTAGGCTGGCCCGTTATCGGAGATAATCCGTCGCGGAATGCCGAACCGATAAATGACGTGTGTCTTGAAGAAATGGAGGATATTCTCCGTCTTCACTTCTCTTAGTGGTATTGCTTATGCCCACTTGGATAAGTAATCGGTGGTTTCCAATATGAACCAATGTCCACTGGACGACGCTGGTTCGATGGGGCCGATTATGTCAGTTCCCCACATTTCGAACGGCCAGGTAGCCACTGTTGGGTGTAGCGGATTTGGATGTTGGTGGATAAAGTCCCTATGAATCTGGCACGAGTGGCACTGCTTCGCGTATTCGAGGCAGTCTTGGATCATCGTGGGCCAATAATAACCCATCTGTTTGATCTTCAGCTTCATCTTCGGCCCGGCTTGGTGAGAACCGCAGAGTCCGTCGTGAGTTTCTTGGATGACTCTCCTTGCCTCTTCAGGTCCTAGGCATCTTAGCCACAGAAATTCAAATGATATCTTATACAGAGTATCATTGACAAAAGCAAAGGATAGAGCTCGTTTCATGAGCTGATGTCTTGCGGACGTGTCTTCAGGTGTTCGACGGGATTTGAAGTAGTCTATAAAGACTTCTCTCCGATCCTTAGCTTTTCCTGGTCTTTTATTTGTAGGGCCGTTTGCTCGGTCGCTTCTTTTTTTCGGACAATTCCGGAGATATTTCTGCCGGCGCAAGAACCCGACGGCTTTGCACAACGATCCTCACGTCATCGAGGTTCTCGTCGGCCAGTTCTTTAGCGAGTTTGGCCAATGCGTCCGCCTTGCTATTTTCCGCACGCGGTATGCTTTTCAGGGTGTAAGAAGGGATTCGAGTCAGCAGTTGTTGCACTCTCTCACCGTACTTTACCAACTCTGGTTTGCACATTTGATAGTCACCATTTACTTGACTAACGATCAGCTGGGAGTCTCCGTATATAAGAAGGTTCTCGATTCCCATGTCGACAGCGATCTCAAGACCTGCTATCAAAGCTTCATATTCGGCTTCATTATTCGTCCTCGGCTCTGTTAAGGAGAAGGCAAAGCGCATTATCCCTCCTTGTGGAGTCACGAAGATGAGGCCCACCCCGGATTTGATTATGGGGTGCTTTGTTTGCGCTTCTTCATGGAAGATGCTCCATCGAAGTAGAGTTCCCACTGGGTATCATTCTCTCTTCTCTCCTCGTCGATCGTGTCAAACGCGTACTCGTCGGGCAGTTCGTAGTTCAAAGGAGAATCGGCAAGTATTGGATGCTCAGCGAGGAAGTCGGCGATGGCCTGGCCTTTCACTGCCTTGAGAGGTCGGTATGTCACCGAGAATTCCATTAAGAGTAGGGCCCATTTAACGAGCCGTCCCGTTAATATGGCTTTTAACATCAAGTATTTGAGAGGATCCACCTTTGATATGAGGTGGACCTCATGTGCCAAAGCATAGTGTCTGAGCTTCGTTATCGCGAAGATCAACGCCAGGCAGTGTTTTTCGATGGGAGAATAATTATTTTATGCCCCCAGGAGAACTCGACTCAGATAGTAAAGAGCTCTTTCTTTCCCTTGGTCATTTTCTTATGCCCATAATGCGGCTAGAGAACCCTCAAGGGCGGTTGTATACAGAATGAGAAGCTTTCCCTTGACCAGAGCAGTCAGCACCGGCGGATTCTGCAGGTATTGCTTAATTTCGTCCAGTGCGCTTTGGCATTTGCGATCCCAAACGAACGGAGTTCCCTTCTTCATTAGGTGACTGTAAGGACGGCACTTGCCGGAAAGATTGGCTATGAATCGCCAGATATATGCGAGCTTTCCTTGGAGAGACCGCAGCTGCTTGAGTGTTCTTGGTAGAGGCATTTCCATAATCGCCTTGATCTTCGACGGGTCAATCTCGATGCCTCGATGTCGGAGGATGAATCCCAAGAACTTGCCTAAGGACACTCCGAATGCGCATTTGAGAAGGTTCATCTTCAAGTTGTATTTCCGCAGACGCTGGAATACGATCTTCAGATGCTCTAAATGTTCTTCGTATGATTTGCTTTTAACTACGAGGTCGTCGATATACCATTCGACGATTTCATGTACGAGGTCATCGAAGATCTTCGTCATGGCCCTCTGATAGGTGGCACCGGCATTCTTTAGACCGAAAGGCATCACCCTGTAGCAGAATATGCCCAAAGGGGTCTGGAAAGCGGTATGCTTCTGGTCCTTGGGATGCATCTTTATCTGATTGTATCCTGACGAGCCGTCCATGAAGGAGAAAACTTCGTGAGTGAACGTATTATCTATCATCAGCTCAGTGACCGGTACTGGAAAGTCGTCCTTTAGGCAAGCTTTGTTGAGATCCCGAAAGTCCACACATATGCGCACCGTCCCATTTTTCTTTATCACTGGGACGATGTTGGCGATCCAATCAAGATATTGAACCTCTTGGTTGAAGCCGGAGTCGATTAGCTTCTTGACCTCGGCATTGATGCTCATCTCAAGCTCGAGCCACATTCTTCTCGGTGCTTGTTTGATCGGCTTGACGTCCAGAGATATCGCCAATTTGTGGACGGCTATTTCTGGATCCAATCCGGGCATCTCTGAATAGTTCCATGCGAAGCAGTCTTTATACTGCATGAGCACATCTTTGAGCGTAGGCATTTTTTCTTCAGACAACATCTCACTGACGAACGTCGGCCGTGGGTCGTTTACCGTTCCCAAGTCGATTTTTCTGAGGTTATCTGCAGTAGTATGTATCCCATCTTCCAGCTCTTTTGGCGCCGGTGGAAACTCGGTGATCACCTCGTCATCATCGTTTTCGAAGCACCAAGGAAGATCAGCCATATCTTCGCATATTCCTTCTCCTGAGATCGTTATCCCATGACAGGTACGAGATCGCTTCCAAGACCGACGTTGATCCGGTTCTACTCTCGCTGTATACGTGGCTTTCGGTTCATGCTTCTGTGGTGGGGTTTCCCTCCAACTAGTGGATAAAGCGAACTTGCCTTGCCGATACTGGTCTTCTACACAGTCTTTGAATATGAAGCAGTCTTCGAGAGGATGTCCTATTGCTCGGTGATAGGAGCAATAATCCGGATGATTAACTTCACCTGCTTGCTCGGGGTACTTAGACTCCGGGAGGGTAATCATCTGATGTTTTATGAAAAGATCATGTATCTTCCTTGTCTTGTCTTGGGAAAAAGAATACACTCAACCCATCTTCTATATAAGAGACGAATCCTGGTTACTCGATTCTCGATCGCGTGGTTTCTTAGTCCCGCTTTGTCGCTGTCGAACGCTTTTTCCGTTCTTGGGTTTATTTCTGCCTCTGCGTCGGGTCTTTTGTATGACGGGCTGGCAACGGAGGGTATCATCACTTTCTGCAGCCTACCGAAGGAGGCATTGCGTTCTGGCTTTCTCGTAGATGGTCATTTCACGATTATGGTCGTCTCGAACCTTTTGACCCGCTTCCCTTATAAGCTTGTCCATTTGTTCTTCGAACGACGGGCTTGGTATTTTCGCAACAGGGGCTCGTTTTGGTTCAGGGTTAGCATCTTCCCACAAAGCATCTCCTTCTTCATCAAAGTCATGTATGACGTAGTAGCCGTGGAATCGCTCTCGTTTCTTGGATTGAACATATCCAAGCCCGATCGTTTCCATTTTTTCCGTTGGGCAACTTTCATTGAGTTCCGGAGACATTCCAGATCCTGTTATAGAACTGGGCTTGTCGAGCAGTCTGTTTGAAGGGTACGCCTTGGCGCCTCAACAGTCTTTTTAATCCGTCTGTGTAGTATCTGGGCAAACGGATAGGCTGGAGCCTGTCAAGTGTAGAATCCGCACCGTGCCAAATTTCTTTCTCCACTTTGGTTTCCCCGGATCGGTAGAATAGGATCGCCTTTCACCTTTTCGTCTGGGAGGGACATAGAACGTCTGCAGTTCTTGTACACTATAAGTTTCAAGTGTATCGAGCTCTTTGTAATGCTCCCGCGGAACCATGGTGACTTGCAAACTTTGATCTTCATCAGCGAGGACTTGCATCGATGGACGAGCCGAGAATACTGCGTTGACCTCGTCTTCAAAGTCACTACCAAAGACCAGAATAGGAGTTGACGGTCCCGGTTTGTTGTATTGGGGCGGTCCTGAATAGACTATTTCTTCTTCCTCTTCGGTATCACTCCCGAAGACTGGAATAGTGGTGATAGCTTTGTTCTTGTCCTCCGATTTGCGACATCTTTCTGTGTCTTCGAAATCTGGCAGGAAGTACTTGGCATCCTCATATTTGCGGACTTCGTTCACGGAGAATGAGTTTAGTTCCCTTGTCACAGTGTACTCGAGACCATATTTGAAGTACTTCATACACAGATGTTGTGTAGAAGGGATAATGTTGTACTCGTGTAACCAAGGCCGGCCGAGCAAAGCGTTATAGCAGGTCTTAGCGTCAATGACGTGAAACTTAATGTCAGTGACTAGCAGCCCAAAGCGCAGCGTCAGTATCACAGACCCGAGCGTCCGTGATGACTGGGAGTCAAACCCGGAGATAGTGATCTTATCCCGAGTGAGGTGTTGAACACTCATGCAAATTTCCTTCAACACTCTTACATTGAGAAGATTGACGGAGGACCCATTATCAACCAGGATTTTGGCTATCTTGATATCATGACAGTATCCGGAGACATGAAGGGGACGGTTATGCTCGCACGTCCTGAGAAGGAGATCTTCATTGCCGAAGGTGATATCGGCTGTGCGCACTTCTTCCAACTCATCTTTCATCTTCTCTTCGTCGAGGAAAGCTTGGAATTGCTCGGGCTCTTATAGTGCCTTGATCAAAGAATCTCTCGCCTCTTTAGATAACAGAAGGGCGTCGAGAATGCTTAGCTGTGAGGGTATCTTCCTCAGATGTGCAGAACGTTGTAATCCACCTTACTTTTCTTAGGCGGATCCTTGGCTGTCAGCTCTTCGATGACTCGATCAACGAAGATGATATCCTCAGGGACCTTTTCTTTCCCCTTATCCTTTTTGTTCAAGCCCTTGTTTGCAGGTCCGAGATTCTTTTCCGGTATCGTGCGGTTGCGCAGCTGAATGTTCTCGCAGCTCTTCGGTTCTTCCTCTTTTCCTAAGGTGGATTCTTTGAAGAGAGGGCCGAGAGTCATTTCTTCTTCAGAATCGCTCCCGAAGGTAAGAACTTGCGATCCCTTATTATCAACCATGTGACAGTTGCTGATAGCTCTTTTATGGTCATCAGTCATATTTCTTTGCTCCCGACGAGTTTTGCATTTCATCCGCTTGAAATGTTGTCGGTGAGCAACATATCCCTGCCACCAGTTTTTAAAAGCGTTGCACTCTTCGGTGGGGTGCACAATCTTTCGATGATATAGGCAGTAGCTAGGATGTATATCTGCTTCATCAGGAGTGTTTCTTTCGGAAGGTGGCAGCTTCATTCCCATCGATATGGCCTTGGCGAACCTTTTCCTCGTCTTGAACCTGTTTTTATTTACGGCGGATGTACTTTGATCCGGTGGGAGTGTCTCGACCCTTTCGTCCAGTCGCCGGCGTTTGGCCTTTTCAAATATGGCCATCTCGCGCTCTCGATCAGCTTTACTTTTAAGAAGAGCTTCGTTCAGGAATGCATCAATCATTTCGTCTGATGTTCCTAGAAGCCCCGGCTCAGGATTTGCCACCATTTTCTCTGCGTCAGGAGCTTTTTCATGTCCTATTAATGAGTGAGAGATCATATGGCAGCTTGCCACGTAACCCTCAGGTTCATCCGACGAGTCTTCTCCCTCATCGCTGTCGTTGTCTCTGTCTTCAAGGATATGGTTGAGAAACTCCTGAAGTGTGACCGGAGTTCGCGACTTCTGGTTATATTCTTCCAGCGCGTCGATATATTTTTGCAGGCCCGTGCGCTTGTCACCAGGCTTCACGGGCTTTTGGTCTTCTTCTTCTTCTTCGAAGACTTTGACGGCTGGGTGTGAGCGCTTTGACTATCACCACCAATTTTTGGAGTTGGGCGTGGTTTCAGCATTCCCTCGATGATCTCGGGCTCCAGTGGATTTTTCCATCTGATTGCCGGGCATGTTTGGAGATCCTTCAGCATTCTTTTCGTTTTGGCTGAAAGAGCGACCTCCCATGGAGCTTCTTCTACAAAATAGCATGATGCCCCCGGTGTGTCCGTCCTTTTAAGAGTGTGCTGCTGCGGCGGGCTTACTTTCTAATTCTCGGACAGTGCAAACTTGCCCTGTTGGTATTGGTCTTCGATCCAGCCTTTAAAGACGAAGCAATTTTCAATTGGATGGCCTATCGTTTGGTGATAGGGGCAATAATTGGGATTATTAGCCTCACCGGGTTGCAATGGGTGTTTTGGACTCGGCAAATTAATGAGCCTGTTGTGCACCACCAACTCGAACAATCTCCTCGTTTTGTCCCGGGAAAACGAATAAGGGCGCTTTATTTTCTCATTATAGAATCGCCGTCTCTCGTCTAGGCGATCAGTTAATTTTAGACCACTAGGATACTGTTGAGCATTGGCGACGAAGGTCGCTTTCCCCTTCCCTTTTTCATTCCGCGGCTCCGGCTTCGAAGAGGAAGGCATGTGGCCCATCTGGTCCATTTGGGCCAGCTTATCAATCAAGGACTGGAAAGTGGTCGGCTTGAAAAACATTATGAATTGGGAGATGGTGGCTTGAGGGTCAAGAGTGCCCACGAACATGCCCACCGCAGGCACTTCTTCGATGTGCTGCTCGCATTTTGACCATAAGTTCCGCTACCGTATTGCATATTGAACCCATGTTTCGCCTGGCTTTACCCTGGCGTTAATCAATATGGTGATCGGGGTGCGCTCGCTAGCGCTTGTGAATCTCTGGGTAAACAGCAGCTCCATCTCCGCAAATGTCTTGACAGAGTCGTTCGGGAGTTCAGAGTACCATTCGAACGCTGTCTCTGATAAGCTGCCGACGAACTGGCGAAGTAGCAGTTTATTGTCACCTCCAGTATTGCCACATAGAGCCCTGAACTGGGCGACATGCTGGTGGGGATTGCCCGTCCCTTTATATACATGGAATTTAGGGATCGTATATCCCGGCGGGTACCTTATTTGGTCATACCAGCCCGAGTAGGGTCGTCCAGTCTTAACGATCTGCCCGTCCGTTTCGCTCGCATGATGAGCTCGTATTTGCTGAGCGATGTAATCATCCAGAGCGGCCTTGGAGATGGTCTCCTCCTTGGCTGCTGAAAAAACCGAAGGAGGGTTCGATGTCTCCCCTCTGTCATCTTCAATGATAATCGGGGGGTCTTCAGCTGGAGGTTCCGGCTATAACATCATCCCAGCCATGTCTTGGAACAAAAGAGCCATTCATTTTATGTTGGTCGCCTGTTCCGCGACCTCTTTTTCTTTCCTCTCAAGCATTTTTCGAAGAAATTCAGTATCAGTTTCTTGTTCCTGATGCTGCTCTGAGGTCTCTGGGTTTTCTTTCGGCCCAGTGAGTGCGGCCATTGCAGTCAGCATCTCCTGAAGTTTTTGTTGTTGTTGCTTCTGAGCCTTTGTTATCGATCGGATAAGCGGGCGATGACCCGTAGAAGCACGGCTTTCCTCTTTTCCGAAAGCCATATAAACGGTATGTGTTGCCATGCCCCCAGACTTGGGGCGTTTAGATTCAGCGTCTTTGCGGTTCACCGCGGTCATAGGGGTTTTCTCCGGCCTCCTTCTCTAGTGAGCGGTTGAAGTTGAGGGAGCCGTTGCAGCGGACACCTAGACGGATGACATCTTCTATGGTACCACGGGATGGTTCTTTTCTTACCGAGCTTTAATCTTCTTTGGTCGGCGAGAGTAGTCCTGATTAATCACCGATTCCTGGACCTGTCGCCAGACTTTGTAAATTTTGGAGGACAGCTGCTGAGGGTGCTGCTCCGGCTTCTTTTCTGTAGTATTCTCCATAGGTGGGGGAGATCTTTTCAGTATGGCGGTTGGAGAGTTCCTGCGGACCCTCCTAAGCGGTTCGAAGTTGTTCCCAGTCGGGACAGCAGCATCGATTTCCACCATGAGAGCTGGCGGAGTAAGTCCAGAAGGGGAGCTGCCCCCAGCTTTCCTTACTCGGCGCCAGTGATGACGGCGAGCGTGCCGTGCGGATGGGATTGTCTTGTAGGGTTCCTAGGCATCCTAATGAGGTCTCACAAGGCATCAACCATGCCAATTTCAAATTTAAACGGTGCCGAGAAACCCTAGAACGGATCGTTAACTAGAAATCTAGGCGAAAAAGCAACTAGTAAACTACTTTACTAAGAGAATACGGAAATACAACCTTTGTAGATCCGGTGCTCCACCTCCATAGCTCCGCAATGAAGTCCTCTCGCTGTCCAAAACAAATTCCGGGCTCTAGCGTCGGCTTCATCGGAGAACGAGCGGGCAAGGTCGTCGGCTTCGTGCCGAAGATGATCTACGTCGAGGCATCGCTAGATCAAGCTCCACCTTCACCAAACCATGATAACTTGTGAAGGAAACACACTCTACTACTTGGCAAGAGGTAGAGGATGAAGAAATAGGAAGTAGGTAGACTTTAGAATTGGATTTCTCACTTGTTTTCATCAATCACCATTGATGAAGTAAGCTTCTTCATGTGAAGAAGATGAAGAAGAAGAAGATAAATATTATGATAAGTTATTAGAAAATATAAAATAAAAGAATACTTATCATAATCTTAACCTTAGTTAAGTGTAGAGAATTGACTAAGGTTGGGTTGAATGGTTAGGGTTAAGGATGAGAACAAAAAAGTCATCAAGTCAAAGCTTCATGAAGCTTCAACTAAAAACAAATGAAGCCACCATTCATTTATCTTTCAATTTATTCATAATGAATAAATAAATAAGATAAGTGAATAAGTAAAACCCTAATCAACAACTTAATCTTTGTTTAATTCCTTACACTTAACCAAAAAGCATGTATCATCAAACATGATACAATCAAGTGCACAAAAGTATATCACATATACAACTTGTGAACATCAAGTGAGAAAATCCATTTAAAGTGAACCAATACTAGTTAATGCAAAGTAATATATCAAATATATAATTATGCATTAAATCATTAAATCAACACTTGATTTAACGATCCGGTCATATCGCATATAACCGACTAGTATCCAATGTATCGACTTATCGAATCAACTCTCGATTCGATAACTAGGTTATATCGCATATAACCATTCGACACATTGATCGCGAGAATAGAATACGGTATCACATACACGTATTATTCTCGGTCCCGCACATATCTCATATGCGCTCCTATTTCGTTTCGCTTGAGCCAGGAAACATCTGTGTAGGACTCTAAAGACTCGTCAATACGCCGGCAGCAGGTGATGATCATATCAAACACCCACAAGCCGCAAGCGGTCTGCTAAACGTAACGGCCACCCGGGTATTGAGCGATCTGAAGATCGATGAGCAAGCCCGCTCACACTCCAGTGAATCCAACCAGTAACACTACCGTACAGTCCGGTCTGATCGTCTGATATGTCGCATATTTCGCCTAGGGGTGGTAAACGTCAGACCCCAATAGCTCGATAAGTCGTGTCGATATGAGGTCTATAACAATTTGAGAAACTACTGGTAACACTTACCAGTAAATCTCAGTAACCCTGGCCAGGGATTTCCTGTTATAGCCAATCGAACACAGCGCAGCATCAACTCCCTATACCGGGAGAGACGAATCCCCTCCTATCGCTCATTGCCTCCATGTGACTCGGGACTGTACCCAAAAACCACCGTTTTGCACGCCCTCTTGGACGTGGTAAGATGGAAATCAAAGCACAGTGGGAACCACACAAGACTCTATGACGATCTCGGGTCAACAGACTACTCTGTACCAGTGTCACTAGAGAATTGCCATCTGACGTAAGGTATAATACCATCTGGGAGTTCTCGGCGAGTCCGTCCAGTGTACCCAGTCTCTACTGAGCACCCGTATATCATCTCTGATGTTAAACACCGATGGATATGGGATCATCCATCGCCCATCTATATGGGTCGAGAAGGTACACGCTAGTCTACTCTGGTATATCGATGCCCCGTCTCGATACACCCACGACTAGGGACTTTGAAGGATGTACTTATGGACTACCATGTCCCCACTAATATGATCCGCATCATAGTCTAGGTAGTCAAGTACAGATCCTAAGGGCTTTACCAACATGTAATAGAGAGACAATCTGTGTACACGTTAAGGTAAAGAGCAACCAGATAGCATACTATCATGTCGAGCAAGAAAGTCCTCCCTATATATGTCCCAGCATCCACTACAATATACATCCAATGTACAGTAATGGCCTCTAGGGCATACATATAACTAACAATCTCCCACTTGCACTAGGGCCATCTGTAGCAGTGGTTGTAGTATCTCATACTCAACCATCCCATAAAAGTCTCTCTCTGGGAACAGGCCTTTGTGAGTGGATCCGCTGTGTTGTCCTCTAAGTCTACTCTCCTAACCTCGATCCCTTGGAGATCAACCATTTCCATGATCAGGTGATACTGCCTTAGAATATGTCTGGATCACTGATGGGACGGACGTTCCTTGGCATAAGCCACAACTCCATTGTCTCACAATGGTAGGAACGTAGTTCATCTCATGAACCAATATACACCCAGACTGCCTCTTTGGTAGCATCTTAAGTAGCGATGTATCCAGCCTTAATCGTCTGGTATGTCACGGTATCTAGTTTGGAACTCTTCCAACATACCGTCCCTTTACTGAGGATAAAGACAATGCCTGCGACTGACATTCAGTCGTCTTTATCACCCTGGAACACTTCCAGTGATTCTCCCCAGGATCAACTGATACCATCTCACTACAGCTAGTGAGTATCCTAACATCCATTTAGATCTATCTCATAGATCCAAAACTCCGGATTTAGCAGGTATCATCATGATCCTATGTGGAGAATCATTGTGATATGCGGAGATTGATCGAGCGTAGCAAAGGAAACTCCTTCCCTATCAGGAGTATGTCATCCACGTACTCTACGAGGATCATCACCATACTCCCTACTACCTTTTTGTATATACAAGGTTCATCTACCATTTTGATGATGTCAAACTCTTTGACTAATCCATCAAAACAGATGTTCCAACTCCGCGATGCCTGCTTTAATCCTATAAAGCATCTTGCACACGTTTCCGCTGCTCCCACTGTCTACGAAGCCCTCTGGCTGTGTACTTATAGACGCACTCTTCTAAAACATCATTTAGAAAAGCTGTCATGACACCCAACCACCAGATATCGTAGTCATGGTATGCAGCCGTGGCAAGTAGGATTTGGATGGACTTAAGCATAGCTCCTTAGAAAAAGGTTTCAACATAATCCATACCTGGTTAGTGATGCAAACCTTTAACAAGTCTAGCTTTGAAAGTCTCAACTTTTCCATGTACACCAAGTAATCTTCTCAAGATATACTTGCTCCTGATGGGGATTTAACCCTTCAGATATAGCAACTAAAGTCCATACTTTGTTGGTGTACATGGATTCCATCTCAGATCACTAAGCATCCAGCCATTCTTACAGAGTCACACTCCTGATGGCCTGCTCGAAACTAGTTGGGTCATCATCTCATGATGTAATCCTCGCCCCCACTGTCATAGAGAAACCGAAGTATCTCTCAGGTGGGTGAGGAACCCTACTAGATCGGCGGAGAGGCTGAGGTTCGTTGGAATCTACTGAATCCTTTGGCTCTATCAAATCATCTGCTGCAGTTTGTATAACTGGAACATTTCCAGTTCTACATAACAGACCTTGCCTCGAGCTTGTCCGGATTTTGCTTTTAGACATAGGCCGGACAACCCCAAATCTTAACTAACTTAAGATATGGGCTCTTCCCCTTCCGTATCACATATGAAGTGGTAGGCAATTGATTTGATTGGAACCCTATTCAAAAGGTATGCAGCTTCTTAAGTGCACAACTCCCAAAAGGAAATAGGTAACTCAGTAGTACTCATCATAGAGCACACCATATCAAATAGGGTGTATCTGCTCCGCCCTGATATACCATCGTGCTATGGTGTATTCAGAGGAGTAATGCTGAGAGAGAATCTCATTCTCCTTTAGAATAATCCAGGATTTCCGTGCACAAGTATTCTCCTCCTTGATCTCATCATAGGACATAATACTTATACCCGTATTGGTTCTCTGCTTCTAACTTATATTCTGTGAATATCTCAAAAGGTTCGGACTTGTGTTTCAACAGGAACATATGTCTGAATCTCGAGAGATTATCAGAGAATGTAATGAAGTACAAAGAACCGGTCTTGGCATATGTAGACTGGGGATCTACATACATCAACATGTATCATCCCAAGAGTTCACTAACTCTTTCTCTGTTTCCAATAAACAGAGCTGGTGTCATTATATCTTTGTGACATGACTGGCGAGTTTCACAAGATGTAAATTCAAACTAATTTAAATATGCATCTTTATGTAACTCTAGCTAGTCGGGTCACATTGATCTGACCTAGTCTACAATACCTCAAGAAGGAATCGTTCAATTCTGAACTCTTCCTCTTGTGTGTGTTCCGTATACTAAAGAACTGTAGTTTGATTTAGAACATTAATGCTTTTAGATAACGTGCCTGAACCGATCAACTTTTGATATAGGAAATGTTCAAAACATTATCCAACAATACAAAATTTTATCATTTCTTTACTAATAAAGAGATAGATATGATTTTGTATATCAGGTTCGGTATCTAATAACATTCGTTCAGAATCAATGTATTGGTAATACAGGGTGACAGTGACCGACAGACTTGGCTGCAACTCTTGCCCCGATTTCTGCCTCATGAAACTTATCACCCGTTCTCAGTTCTTTACCTATCTGTAGCCCATGTAACATATTACATATGCGGGATCCTGATCCGGTATCACATACCCAGGACGTAAAGAATAGAGAAACAGTTCTGTATAAAGAACACACCCGAAGATGATGCATCAGCATGCACTCTCTTCGTTTGGGCGGCACGGGAAATCTGGTATTCCCCAATTTCCTGCTCTGTCTTATAACAATTATAAGTTGGAGCGGGACCAACGTTCCCCAGCTCAGTATAACAAGCGGGTTCGGTCAATAATCCGTTTTATTATCTTGATTAAGGCGTGATATGGTCGCTACCTGGAGAGAGAGAGAAGAAAACACTCAGCGTGCGCTCTTGCAAGAATAGATTGGTTATCATTTTATCTAATCAGGATGGCTCCCACTGCTTTTTATCAAATCTTCCTTCAAACCCTAAAAGGAAAGACTAGCCGGGATTAATTACACACTACAAGTTCGCCAATTTTTCAGCCAGGCCAGTGTCGGTACTTTGAGGGACGTCCCCCGTGCTTTCGCACGAACCTAATTAATGTAAACCTCATTTTCCCAGAGGCGTAACCTCGTTGACACCTTTCTAGACACCTACTTGATCGGCTAATTGTAATGTATAAAACTCTCCCAGGAGTAACACTTACTCGCAGCGGGTATCGGGATCCAACTATCTCATAGAAGGTATGCAATCTCATTGCAAATTTCAACACTTGAAATTCCCGATAATATTTTGCCCCTAGCGTCCTATGACCTTGACGGAGGCCAAACAACCCATAGTCCGCTAGTCAAGTTCAACCCGTCATTTCCTGATTGAATTAAACCCACCCGCACGACCCTTGACGGAGGCCAAACAACGCCGTACGAATACCCTAATCCAATCGCATCATATGCTAGCAGATAAGCACTAGTTAGCTACCGTACAGTACGCCTTGACGGAGGCCAAACAACCGCAGCACGAATACTAACTAGTACGTATCTGAAATGACGGAGGGCTACGACAGGTTTTTCTGAAAACCTATTGCGTAATGAACTTGATATCGTTGTAGGATCGAATGAATTTTGAAATGGAGTGCTTTTGAGGCTTTTCTAGTTTTGCTAAAGGAATCACTCCCGGTGAAGGGATCGTCGGTCCTTTTCTCGTCGAATGAGGTGCGGGATATATCACATATATCACTGTGCAAAGCAAAAACTCTTAAAAGCAATCAAAAGACAAACCGAGTGTGTAGCATCTGCCAGTTATTGCTAAAGGAGTCACTCCCGGTGAAGGGATCTCGGTCCTTTCCTCATCGAATAAGGTGCAGGATATATCACATATACCGCTGTACAAAGCAAGAACTGTAGCTACCTATTTTAATTTTGAAATTCGATTCTACAACATCTTAGGTTTCTTTTATTTCATTAATCACATTAATGAAGTCCCATCATTTAAGTACCTAAACATCACAGATAAATACGACGTACACTTATGCCATCCGCATTCGCCTCGATGTCCCCTTGTGCACCGTTAGGTTAGGTAACTAACGACAGAGCAGGGCAGGGCTAGCGCGGGTGTAAAACATAAGTAACGTCTATATAATATATCATATATACTATATACTGTATCTATCATAGAACATCACATGATCACATCACAGATATCGCAGCAGAAGAAACATATGAAATATTGGATATACTAGGATGTCCGTGTTTTCAATACGAGCCAGTATAAAACACGGATTCCACGGTCGTGATGAATAGCCAATCCCACACCCCTAGACCCCTACGAGAGCGGCAAGCAACCCTACCAATTCTAGAGTTAGGAGACCCGGACTCGACTCCTCGAGTTGGTCTCCCACTGGACTCCAGAACCCGGTTACTTGTGCCCTCCTCCTTGGGTCTATCCTAGTGCGGAAAAGTAAATAATATACAAAAGGTGACAACTTCCGCAACCTGGAAGCGCCCCAATAAAAGAATATTACATACAAGTTTTTACATGAATGAAAATGAAAAACACTCATCTCACATAAAAAAACCCCGGCTATTCAAACACGACGATCCAATATAACATATCCAGCAACACATAACATCACATGTCATCAACGTAAGTAAACATGCGTACCCCAATTGTCGTTGACATATAGCAACGAAACCGGCGATATCACATATTACACTTACGGTCACAGAAAAGAAAGTGTAAAACTACAACAGTTGGAATCCGCAACCACCTCAGACATCGCATGCCTGACCAAATGAATTACTTAGACATCGCATGCCTAACAATTATAAACCCCGCATTTTAGTCTCAAAATCGAAAACACTTTTCAATACTCAGTCGGGCAATTCAACAAGATTCCCGAAAAGCTGATCGAATGCTCGTCGCAAACTTTAGTAGGCGGCCGCACCCCTGATACCGTCGACGAAGTGCACCAAGGCGGAACACCACTACCGCGAGCACCCGAACGGATGCTTTCGGCGACGGGGTTCTCCTACAGTCACTTGGTCGGGGCTATGGAGTGAGGCTGTCTATTAAGTTTACCCGGCGAGTATCCGCGTACGCTACGTGATTGCGACGGACTTTTGATCACATCAAAATTCCGTGGCAACCGATCAAGTGAGACTAAACTGCTACGTTTATAACATTCATTCTGTTATCTCATAACTTCTTGTGAATTCCAATTATTGTATCACATTCCGGATAATTAGAAAATGTTAAACTTTCCGATTGAACATTCAAACACCCAAGTTTTCCCGATACAGCTCAACACATGAAATAAGTCTAACAACATTCAGTTCGTGCCTCAGTACCGACGGTCCAGCCGTAGAAGGGTCAAGCCAACGCCTCACATGTGGCACGCCGTACTGCCCCAAACCCGAAGGTTCAAAGTGCAGTTCAAGACGGTCACATAATCGAGTTAAGGTTTGTTGTCTTCTAGAGGGACCATCGCGTTACTTGCACTACTTAGAACGTCGTTAAACTACGGAAAAATCCAACACTTGGAAATTTCCTGACAGGGGAAAAATTGGGTATTTATATCCGGTCGAACTTTTTAACATATTCAAAAAATTATCCGGAAAGCCACACAGACAAAATTTGATACTCCGATCGAAACACCGAATCCCCAAATCAATCCCAGAAAATTCAACTCTTGAATAAATATTAAAAATTCCCAGAAAAATCAGCATCAGAAAACATGAATTACTGTGCAGAAAGGGGAGGATGACGTCACCATGTTGCGGCGGAACCGCCGCAGAAGCAAGGCTTCTGCCGCGGTTCCGCCGCCGTTTATACTGTTCATGAATAAATTTTTGTGCCGTAATTCTTAGAATTCCCTGCTGAATTTTTTAGCAATTTTTAATTTGGAAAAATCCCAGTTTTTGTAAAAAGGACAGAGAGCAATTTTGAAATGGGATTTCAGGTTCGTTCGGACTTCAAACTCCGTCTAGACTTCGCCTAAGGCTCTAGCTAGGCTCTGATACCACTGTAGGGTTCCTAGGCATCCTAATGAGGTCTCACAAGGCATCAACCATGCCAATTTCAAATTTAAACGGTGCCGAGAAACCCTAGAACGGATCGTTAACTAGAAATCTAGGCGAAAAAGCAACTAGTAAACTACTTTACTAAGAGAATACGGAAATACAACCTTTGTAGATCCGGTGCTCCACCTCCATAGCTCCGCAATGAAGTCCTCTCGCTGTCCAAAACAAATTCCGGGCTCTAGCGTCGGCTTCATCGGAGAACGAGCGGGCAAGGTCGTCGGCTTCGTGCCGAAGATGATCTACATCGAGGCATCGCTAGATCAAGCTCCACCTTCACCAAACCATGATAACTTGTGAAGGAAACACACTCTACTACTTGACAAGAGGTAGAGGATGAAGAAATAGGAAGTGGGTAGACTTTAGAATTGGATTTCTCACTTGTTTTCATCAATCACCATTGATGAAGTAAGCTTCTTCATGTGAAGAAGATGAAGAAGAAGAAGATAAATATTATGATAAGTTATTAGAAAATATAAAATAAAAGAATACTTATCATAATCTTAACCTTAGTTAAGTGTAGAGAATTGACTAAGGTTGGGTTGAATGGTTAGGGTTAAGGATGAGAACAAAAAAGTCATCAAGTCAAAGCTTCATGAAGCTTCAACTAAAAACAAATGAAGCCACCATTCATTTATCTTTCAATTTATTCATAATGAATAAATAAATAAGATAAGTGAATAAGTAAAACCCTAATCAACAACTTAATCTTTGTTTAATTCCTTACACTTAACCAAAAAGCATGTATCATCAAACATGATACAATCAAGTGCACAAAAGTATATCACATATACAACTTGTGAACATCAAGTGAGAAAATCCATTTAAAGTGAACCAATACTAGTTAATGCAAAGTAATATATCAAATATATAATTATGCATTAAATCATTAAATCAACACTTGATTTAACGATCCGGTCATATCGCATATAACCGACTAGTATCCAATGTATCGACTTATCGAATCAACTCTCGATTCGATAACTAGGTTATATCGCATATAACCATTCGACACATTGATCGCGAGAATAGAATACGGTATCACATACACGTATTATTCTCGGTCCCGCACATATCTCATATGCGCTCCTATTTCGTTTCGCTTGAACCAGGAAACCTCTGTGTAGGACTCTAAAGACTCGTCAATACGCCGGCAGCAGGTGATGATCATATCAAACACCCACAAGCCGCAAGCGGTCTGCTAAACGTAACGGCAACCCGGGTATTGAGCGATCTGAATATCGACGAGCAAGCCCGCTCACACTCCAGTGAATCCAACCAGTAACACTACCGTACAGTCCGGTCTGATCGTCTGATATGTCGCATATTTCGCCTAGGGGTGGTAAACGTCAGACCCCAATAGCTCGATAAGTCGTGTCGATATGAGGTCTATAACAATTTGAGAAACTACTGGTAACACTTACCAGTAAATCTCAGTAACCCTGGCCAGGGATTTCCTGTTATAGCCAATCGAACACAGCGCAGCATCAACTCCCTATACCGGGAGAGACGAATCCCCTCCTATCGCTCATTGCCTCCATGTGACTCGGGACTGTACCCAAAAACTACCGTTTTGCAAGCCCTCTTGGACGTGGTAAGATGGAAATCAAAGCACAGTGGGAACCACACAAGACTCTATGACGATCTCGAGTCAACAGACTACTCTGTACCAGTGTCACCAGAGAACTGCCATCTGACGTAAGGTATAATACTATCTGGGAGTTCTCGGCGAGTCCGTCCAGTGTACCCAGTCTCTACTGAGCACCCGTATATCATCTCTGATGTCAAACACCGATGGATATGGGATCATCCATCGCCCATCTATATGGGTCGAGAAGGTACATGCTAGTCTACTCTGGTATATCGATGCCCCGTCTCGATACACCCACGACTAGGGACTTTGAAGGATGTACTTATGGACTACCATGTCCCCACTAGTATGATCCGCATCATAGTCAGGTAGTCAAGTACAGATCCTAAGGGCTTTACCAACATGTAATAGAGAGACAATCTGTGTACACGTTAAGGTAAAGAGCAACCAGATAGCATACTATCATGTCGAGCAAGAAAGTCCTCCCTATATATGTCCCAGCATCCACTACAATATACATCCAATGTACAGTAATGGCCTCTAGGGCATACATATAACTAACATGTCTCAGCTGTAGGGGTGACTTCGTCATGCCCCTATTTTGGCGAAGGGTTGTTGCCGGCGTCAGCCTCTTAAAGACCGATGTCCGTTGAGAAGCAATATCCAATCTGTCAAAGATAAACCTCCAGGCAAGGGAAGCAGCTTTCAGGACTTCGCCTGGAGTGGGAGCCGGAATGGCCAGCCTTGTGAAGACTGACTTCTTGGCAGAAGAAGCCTCTCCGATGATTTCGTCTACTTGAACCGGGATGGCTATCCGCTTTGGGATGGCTGCTTCAGGTATCACGGGCTTGTTGGCGTTCTGGCCCAGGCTGTTGAAAACCGAGGCATTGAATTTGGGCGACCCGTTGAAAGGGGCCGCGGTAGTGGTAAGTCGATCAAAGACCGACTTCTTTGGGGATTCTTGCGACAACAGTAGGGCATTGAAGCTCATCGGTGGGATCATAGTCCAAAAGAACAACCCAGTGGTCTCCTGAGTTACTTGCTCCACTGGCATCTTGAACAGGGAGGCCTCTTGGGACCCCTAAGTTACTCCTCCAGATGAGGCGGAACGGGAGTTGCGGCTGGAGCGGTTAGAGGCCATTGATGTTCTCTTTTCTGCACGGGAGCAAAACCAAATCTTAGTACCTCGAACCCAAGGGCAACCATATCAAACCGTGATTCGTTCGCGAATACGACACACGAACTGTGTAGTGGAAAGAGAAAAAGGTCCCACCGGGCGTGCCAGAATCTGTTCCTCGCCGAATCACGGAGACACGACCGCGCAGGTCCGTCTTGCCTAAATTTTGAGGGCAGATTCTAATTGGTGCTATCCGTCCACCTCTCCGAAGATGCCAAGTTGATTTATGACACCGTATATCGGAGGTTTAAATGGATGCGGCCGATATAGCAGACTTCGTCAGATTCCCTCTCATTTGAGGGGGTTTTGATTGTGGGGACGCTCTTCCCTGCAGGCGCAAGCCCCTGCAGTTAATTACGCTACCGCATCGCTGTAACCACTTTCTCTTTCTCCAGATGGTCACTTCGTGTCGTGTGTGTTTGTTTTGTTTTTTGGTTACCCGTGGATTGTATACGGAGACTAATTTATGTTGTCGCCCGTAGGGCGTGGATTAGTCCAAATCCGTATTTTCTTAGATTTGGGTTTTGGGTTGGGTTTAAGAATGCGTTAGCCTCATTTGAGACTAAGATCAACTTAAACGTTCGTTGAGGATACATTAGTCTAATTTTAGACTAAGATCCACTCAACGAGATCATTTAGATCCAACAAAAGAGCATTTGGCTTCTGTTGTTTAGTTTAGGGACATTGCGGTCGATTACCAATTTAAGGATATGGTGGTCCAAGGTTACGGACATCATAGTCCATGGGTTTAAGGACCCCACAGTTTAAGGTTAAGGACATCATAGTCCATGGGTTTAAGGACCCCACAGTCCGAGGTTAAGGACATCATAGTCCATGGGCTTAAGGACCCTACAGTCCAGTTTAAAGACATCATAGTCTTTGAAATGTATGGTTGTCGGGACCCGTCACTCTCTGAAGATGTTGAAGGATTACAACGACAAATATCAGAGGAATGAAGAGATGTACCCTTGAACCGATATTGGTTGGGAGATCTATAGTCCAATTTGGGACTACGATCAAAGATTTATGATCATGTGGGCTCAATTAATCTGAATTGAAGAATTATAGCCAATCTTGGGCTAAGTCCAATCAAGTTAAAATGTTTAACATTTATTTTGGGCTGTTGAGCATTTATTTGGGCTTGGCCATTTTAATAATGCTGAGCATTGACTTGCATTCTGACAATGTTTTGTCTTTTATTGAATGCTGAGCATTCATCAGAGCTCTGGGCTTATTAAAGAACAATTTATGTTCTATCAGCGCAGCACATGGTGCGCTTGGCGCTTTACGCTAATCAAAGAGCGTAGTGCGCTAGTTAATGAGCGCATTGCGCTTCTGCTGGGTAGCGCACACGTGGGGGACACGTGTTGCGCTTGGCGCTAAGCGCCAGATGATGGGCGCATTGCGCCAGTTTATGAGCGCAGAGTGCTATCTTATGAGCGCAAGCGCTACTTGAATAGTGGCGCACACGTGGGGACCACGTGGTGCGCTTAGCACTAAGCGCCAGTCTTATGAGCGCAAAGCACTAGTTTAAGAGCGCAGAGCGCTAACTGTTGTGTAGCGCACACATGAGGAGCACGTGGTGCGCTCGGCGCTTTGCGCCAGATCAGGAGCGCTGAGATGCTTCTTTTTAATATGGAGCGCTAAGGCCCTTTTATGCAGCGCTATGCACTGAGAATTAAATCCTCTTTTAAGAGACTTTGTCTCATAGATCTAAGAATAAAGTTCTTAGCTTCACAGGAGATGTTTTAATCTCTTATATTTATGAAAGGCTTTGCCTTTATGGATCTGTAATGCTTAAGAGAATTGAATTATTCTCCCCCCCCCCACTTTTTATAGTGAGATGTTCATGATCTCTTTGAGAAAGACTTTAGTCTTATAGATCTATGATCTGTGAGAAAGAAGTAAATTCTTCTTTTATTTTATGATGAGATCTTTTGATCTCTTTGTAAAAGGCCTTAGTCTTGTAGATCTATGATCTTAAAGAAAGAAGTGAATTCTTCTTTTTAATTATGAGATGATTTCATCTCTCTGTTCTTTTACCTTGAAAAAAAGAAGTTCTTCTATCGAGAGCTTGGCTCTTCTTTCTGAGATTTTCTCAAAGCTTCTGGGGGGGTTCCTCTCTATGCTTCCGTATCTCTCTATTTTTTGACTTGAAGTCTTGGGGCCTATATTTAGGGCAAACTGATTTGTTCAATCAGTTAAGGAGATCTTTTCTCTAATTGATTTGGGGAATTTCCCATCGTTGGATCTTTGATCTAAGGGCTTCTGATTTACAGAAAGTAATCTTCTTGTTATTAACAAAATTGGGAAATCTTTTCATACAGAATTTATTCTGTACTTTTGGTGATTTTTAATCACCATTGGATCATTGATCCAACGGTGCTCTGATTTACAGAGCACAATCTTGTTGTTTGGAAAGATTTTGAGGAATCTTTCTTTAACAGAATTTAATTCTGATTAATTAATGATTTATCATTATTATTGGATCTTAAATTTATCGGTGGGGAGCTTTTAGTTCCAGCGCT
This sequence comes from Agapanthus africanus, assembly GCA_030015575.1. Taxonomy (NCBI): domain Eukaryota; kingdom Viridiplantae; phylum Streptophyta; class Magnoliopsida; order Asparagales; family Amaryllidaceae; genus Agapanthus; species Agapanthus africanus. Next base: position 520,333,361 of record JASDDO010000001.1, on the reverse strand, counting down.
AGCGCACCCGTGCTTTGCACGTGGTGCGCTGCTTAGAGCGCAGCGCACCTAGCGCTAGCGCACACGTGCTTTGCACGTGGTGCGCTGTTTAGGGCACGGCGCACTTGGCGCTGCTTCTGAAGCATTGTTTCTTTTCAAAATTTGAATTTTAAACAGAGCTTTGCTCTGATTGGGGGAAACAAACACCAATGCATACGGCGTTGTGTTTGTGGCCGTTTTGAACGTAGTTCGATACGCCCAGAGAGCTTCATGCAGTCTCTCGTGCCAGTCCTTCTTATTCTTGGACACCGTCTTTTTCACGATCTACGTCAAGGCCTTGTTGAAAGCCTCAGCTAGACCGTTAGCTCGGGGATTATAGACCGAAGAGTATCTCTAGTCTATATTATGTTGTTGGTCAAAGCGGCTGATTGTGTGGCTTCCGTAGGCTGGCCCGTTATCGGAGATAATCCGTCGCGGAGTGCCAAACCGGTAAATGACGTGTGTCTTGAAGAAATGGAGGATATTCCCCGTCTTCACTTCTCTTAGCGGTACGGCTTCTGCCCATTTGGAGAAGTAATCAGTTGTCGCCAAAATGAATCGATGTCCTCTGGATGATGCCGGTTCAATGGGCCCGATTATGTCGGTTCCCCACATTTCGAACGGCCAGCTAGCCACCATTGGGTGTAGTGGATTTGGATGCTGATGGATAAAGTCTCCGTGAATCTGGCACGAGTGGCACTGTTTCGCGTATTCGAGACAGTCTTGGATCATTGTGGGCTAATAATAGCCCATCCTTTTAATCTTCGGCTTCATCTCCGGCCCGGCTTGGTAAGAACCGCAGAGTCCGCCGTGAGTTTCTTGGATGACTCTCTTTGCCTCTTTAGGTCCCAGGCATCTTAGCCATAGAGAATCAAATGATCTCTTATACAGGGTATCATTGACAAAGGCGAAGGATAGAGCTCATTTCATGAGCTGATGTCTTAAGAACGCATCTTCAGCTGTTCGATGGGATTTGAAGTAGTCTATAAAGACTTCTCTCCAATCCTTAACCTTTTCCTGGTCCTTTATTTGTAGGGCCATTTGCTCGACCGCTCCCTTTTCTTCGGAAGACTCCGGAGATATTTCTGCCGGTGCGAGAACCCGACGGCTTTGCACAACGATCCTCACGTCATCGAGATTCTCGTCGGCCAATTCTTAAGCGAGTTTGGCCAATGCATCCACCTTTCTATTTTCCGCGCGCGGTATGCCTTCCAGGGCATAGGCAGTGATTTGAGCCAGCAATTGTTGTACCCTTTCGCCGTACTTTACCAACTCCGGTTTGCACGTCTGATAGTCGTCGTTTACTTGACTAACGACCAGCTGAGAGTCTCCGTATATGAGGAGGTTTTCAATTCCCATGTTGACAGCGATCTCGAGACTTGCTATTAAAGCTTCATATTCGGCTTCATTGTTCGTCCTCGGCTCTGTTAAGGAGAAGGCAAAGCGCATTATCCCTCCTTGTGGAGTCATGAAGATGAAGCCCATCCCTGATTTGATTATGGGGGTACTTTGTTTGCGCTTCTTCATGGAAGATACCTCGTCGAAGTAGAGTTCCCATCGGGTATCACTCCTTCCTTTCTCCCCGTCAATCGTGTCAAATGCGTGCTCATCTGGCAATTCGCAGTTCAAGGGAGAATCGCGGGTATCGGATGCTCGGCGAGGAAGTCGGCGATGGCCTGGCCTTTCACTGCCTTGAGAGGACGGTAAGTTATCGAGAACTCCATTAAGAGCAGGGCCCATTTAGCTAGTCGTTCTGTTAATATGGCCTTTGACATCAAATATTTGAGAGGATCCACCTTTGATATGAGATGAACCTCATGTGCCAACGCGTAGTGTCTGAGCTTCGTTATAGCGAAGATCAATGCCAGGCAGTGTTTTTCGATGGAGGAGTAGTTGTTTTCTGCCCCGAGGAGAACTCGACTCAAATAATAGAGGGCTCTCTCTTTCCCTTGGTCATTTTCTTGTGCCCATAGCGTACCTAAAGAACCTTCGAGGGCTGTTGTGTACAGGACGAGAGGTTTTCCTTTAACGGGAGCAATCAGTACTGGCGGATTCTGCAGGTATTGCTTAATTTTATCCAGTGCGCTTTGGCATTTGCGATCCCAGATGAACGGGTTTCCCTTCTTCATTAGGTGACTGTAGGGACGGCATTTGCCAGAAAGATTGGTTATAAATCGCCGGATATATGCGAGCTTTCCTTGGAGAGATCGCAGCTGCTTGAGAGTTCTTGGTGGAGACATTTCTATGATCGCCTTGATCTTCGACGGGTCTATCTCGATGCCTCGGTGTCGGACGACGAATCCTAGAAACTTGCCCGAGGATACTCTGAACGCGCATTTGAGAGGGTTCATCTTCAAGTTGTATTTTCGAAGGCGCTGAAACACGATCTTCAGATGCTCCCAATGCTCCTCGTGCGATTTGCTTTTCACCACAAGGTCGTCTATATAGAATTCGACGATTTCATGTATGAGGTCATCGAAAATCTTCGTCATGGCCCTCTGATAGGTGACACCGACGTTCTTCAAACCGAAGGGCATCACTTTGTAGCAGAATATGCCCAAAAGGGTTCGGAAAGCAGTATGCTTCTGGTCCTCGGGATGCATCTTTATCTGATTGTATCCTGATGAGCCGTCCATGAAGGAGAAAACTTCGTGAGTGGATGTATTATCTATCATCAGCTCAGTGACCGGTACTGAAAAATCGTCCTTCGAGCAAGCTTTATTAAGGTCTCGAAAATCCACGCAGATGCGCACCGTCCCATTTTTCTTCATCACCGGGACAATATTGGCAATCCAATCAGGGTACTGAACTTCTTGGATGAAACCAGAGTCGATTAGCTTCTTGACCTCGGCGTTGATACTCATCTCAAGCTCGAGCCGCATCCTTCTCAGTACTTGTTTGACTGGCTTGATGTCCGGAGATATCGCCAATCTATGCACAGCTATTTCTAGATCTAGTCCCGGCATCTCGGAATAGTTCCATGCGAAGCAATCTTTATATTGTATGAGCACGTCTTTTAGCATAGCCACCCTTTCTTCAAACAACAGCTCACTGACGAATGTCGGTCGTGGGTCACTTGCTGTCCCCAGGTCAATTTTCTTGAGGTTATCTGCAGTAGTATGTATACCATCTTCCAGCTCTTTTGGCGCCGATGGAAACTCTGAGATCACCTCGTCGTCGTCATTTTCGAAGAACCAGAAGAGGTCATCCATGTTCTTGGGTTCTTCTTCTGACAGCGTTATTACGTGACAGGTACGAGATCGCTTCCAAGACCAACGTTGGTCTGGATCTACTCTCGCCGCATATGTGGCTTTTGGTTCATGCTTCTATGGCGGGGTTACCCTCCAATAACTGGATAGAGCGAACCTGCCTTGTTGATATTGGTCTTCGACCCAGTTCTTGAAGGTGAAGCAGTCTTCGAGAGGATGTCCTATTGCTCGGTGATAGGAGCAATAGTCTGGGTGAGAGACCTCACCTGCTTGCTCGGGGTGCTTGGACTCCGGGAGGGTAATCATCTGATGTCTTATGACAAGATCGAGTATCTTCCTTGTCTTGTCTTGGGAAAAAGAATACGCTCAACCCATCTTCTTTATAAGAGACGAATCCTGGTTGCTCGATTCTCGATCGCGTGGCTTCTTAGACCCGCTTTGTCGCTGTCGAACGCTTTTTCCGTTCTTGGGTTTATTTCTGCCTCTGCGTTGGGTCTTTTGTATGACGGGCTGGCGATGAAGGGCATCGTTTCTTTCTGTAGCCTGCTGAAAGAGGCACTGCGTTCTGGCTTTCTCGTAGATGGCCATTTCGCGATTATGGTCGTCTCGAACCTTTTGACTCGCTTCCCTTATAAGCTTGTCCATTTGTTCTTCGAACGACGGACTTAGCATTTTCACGGCGGGAGCTCGTTTTGGTTCAGGGTTAGCATCTTCCCACAGAGCATCTCCTTCTTCATCGAAGTCATGTATGACGTAGCAGCCGCGGAATCGCGCCCGTTTCTTGGATTGAACATATCCCAGCCCGATCGTTTCCATTCTCCCGTTGGGCAACTTTCGCTGAATTCTGGGAACGTTCCAGATCCTGTTGTAGAATTGAGCTTGTCGAGCGGTCTGTTTGAAGGGTACGCCTTGGCGCCTCAACAGCCTTTTTAATCCTTCTGTGTAGTATCTGGGCAGACGGATGGGCTGGAGCCTGTCAAGCGTAGAATCGGCACCATGCCAAATTTCTTTCTCCACTTTAGTTTCTGTGGATCGATAAAAGAGGATCGCCTTTTCATCTTTTTGCCTGGAAGGGACATAGAATGTCTGCAATTCCTGCACACTATAGGTATCAAGTGCGTCGAGTTCTTTGTAATGCTCTTGCGGAACCATGGAAATTTGCACGCTGTGATCATCATCAGCGAAGGCTTGTATCAATGGCCGAACAGAAAATGCGGCATTGACCTCATCTTCCGAGTCGTTGCCAAAGACCAACATAGGGGTGGACGGTCCCGGCTTGGTGTATTGGGGCGGCCCTGAATAAACTATTTCTTCTTCCTCCTCGGTGTCACTCCCGAAGACCGGAATGTTAGTGATAGCTTTGTTCTTCGGTTTGTGGCATCTTTCCGTGTCTTCGAAATCTGGTAAGAAGTATTTTGCGTCTTCGTACTTTCTGACTTCATTCACGGAGAATGGGTTCAATTCCCCTATCACGGTATATTCGAGACCATCCTTGAAATACTTCATACACTGATGTTGTGTAAAAGGGATGATGTTGTACTCGTGTAGCCAAGGCCTGCCGAACAAAGCATTGTAGCATGTCTTGGTGTCAATGACGTGAAATTTAATGTCCGTAACGAGCAGTCCAAAGCGTAACGTCAGTATCACAGATTCAAGCGTTCATGATGACTGGGAGTCAAACCTGGAGATAGTGATCTTATCCCGAGTGAGGTGTTGAACGCTCATGCAGATTTCCTTCAACACTCTTACATTGAGGAGGTTGATGGAGGACCCATTGTCAACCAGAATTTTGCCTATTTTGATCTCATGACAGAATCCGGAGACATAAAGGGGACGGTTATGCTCGCACGTCCCGAGGAGGAGATCTTCATCGCCGAAGGTGATATCGGCTGCGTGCACTTCTTCCAACTCGTCCTTCATCTTTTCTTCGGCGAAGAAAGCTTGGAATTGTTCAGGCTCTTGTAGCGCTTTGATCGGTGAATCTCTCGCCTCTTTTGATAGCATAAAGGTGTCGAGAATGCTGAGCTGCGAGGGTATCCTCCTCAGGTGTGCCAGAACGTTGTAATCCACCTTATTTTTCTTTGGCGGGTCCTTGGCTGTCAACTCTTCGACAACTCGGTCATCAAGGGTGATATCTTCAGGGACCTTTTCTTTCCCCTTATCCTTTTTGTTCGACCCCTTGTTTACGGGTCCGAGATTCTTTTCAGATAATGCGTGATTGCGCAGCTGAATGTTCTCGCAGCTCTTCGGTTCTTCCTCTTTTCCTGAGGTGGATTCTTTGAAGAGAGGGCCAAGAGCCATTTCTTCTTCAAAATCACTCCCGATGGTGAGAACTTGCGATCCCTTACTATCAACTATGTGACAGTTGCCGGCAGCTTTTCCACGTTCGTCTGTCGTATTTTTCCGCTGTAGACGAGCTTCACGCTTCATCCTCTTGAAGTGCTGCCTGTGAGCGACATACCCTTGCCACCAATTTTCAAAGGCGTTGCATTCTTCAGTAGGGTGTCCAATCTTCTGATGATATAAGCAGAAGTTAGGATGCACATCCTCTTCATTAAGGTGTATCTCATCAGAAGTGTTTCCTTTGGAGGGTGGCAGCTTCATTCCCATCGATATGACTTTGGCGAACCTTTTCATTGCCTTGAACCTGTTTTTGCTGGCAGCCGAAGTGCACCTATATGGTTGGAGTGTTTTAACCTTTTCGTCCAATCGCCGGCATTTGGCTTTTTCAAATATGGCCATTTCGCGCTCTCGATCAGCTTTGCTTTTCAGAAGAGCTTCGTTCAGGAATGCATCAATCATTTCGTCTGATGGTCCTAGAAGTCTCGGCTCAGGATCTGCCCTCAGTTTCTCTGCGTTAGGAGCTTCTTCACTGTCTATCGACGAGTGAGAGATCACATGGCAGCTTGCCACATAATGCTCAGGTTCATCTGACGAGTCTTCTCCATTATCATCCTCTTCGTCCTCAAGGACGTGGCTGAGAAATTCTTGGAGTGTGACCGGGGTTCGTGCCTTCTGGTTGTATTCTTCCAACGCGTCGATATGTTTCTGCAGGTCCGTGCGCTTGTCATCAGGTTTCACGGGCTTTTTGGTCTTTTTCTTATTCTTCGAAGACTTTGACGGCTGGGTATGGGCGCTTTGACTATCATCACCAATTTTTAGAGTCGGGCGCGGCTTCAACATTCTCTCGATGACTTCGGGTTCTAGCGGACTTTTCCATTTGATCGTCGGGCATGTTTGGAGATTCTTCAGCATTCTTTTCGTTTTGGCTGAAAGAGCGACCTCCCATGGAGCTTCTTCTATAAAAGAGCATGATGCCCCCTGTGTGTCCGCCTTTTTGAGAGCGTGCGGCTGAGGAGGGTTTGCTTTCCAATTCTCAGACATTGCGAATTTGCCCTGTTAGTATTGGTTCTCAATCCATCCCTTGAAGACGAAGCAATCTTCGATTGGATGGCCTATCGCTTGGTGATAGGGGCAATAATTGGGATTATTAGCCTCACCGGGTTGCAATCGGCGTTTTGGATCCGGCAAGTTGATGAGCATGTTGCACACCACCAGCTCGAACAATCTCCTCGTTTTGTCCCGGGGAAACGAATAAGGGCGCTTCATTTTCTCATTAAAGAACCACCGTTTCTCGTCTTGGCGATCAGTTAGTTTTGGACCACCGGGTTGTTATTGAGCATTGGCGACGAAGGTCGCTTTCCCTTTCCCTTTTTCATTCCGCGATTCCAGCTTCGAAGGAAATGGTCTGTGGCCCATCTGGTCCATTTGGGCCAGCTTGTCAATCAAGGCCTGGAAAGTAGTTGGCTTGAAGAACATCATGAATTGTGAAATGATCGCTTTAGGATCAAGGGTCCCTACGAACATGCCTACCGCAGGTACTTCTTCGATGCGCTATTCGCACTTCGACCACAGATTCCGACATCGTATTGCGTATTGCACCCACGTTTCGCCTGGTTTTACCCTGGCGTTAATCAGTGTGGTGATCGGGGTGCGCTCGCTAGCACTTGCGAATCTCTATGTAAACAGCAGCTCCATCTCTGTAAATGTCTTGACAGAGTCATTTGGGAGTTCCGAATACCACTCGAATGTTGTCGCCGACAAGCTGCCAACAAATTGGCGGAGCAGTAGTTTATCATCACCTCCAGTGTTGCCGCACAGAGCCCTGAATTGAGCAACATGCTGGTGTGGATTCCCTGTCCCCTTATATACGTGGAATTTGGGGATCGTGTATCCCGGCGGGTACTTTATTTGGTCGTACCAACCCGGATAGGGTCGTCCAGTCTTAACAATTTGCCCAGCCGCTCCATTCGCCTGATGAACTCGTATCTGCTGAGCGATGTAATCATCCAGGGCAGCTTTGGATATGGTCTCCTCCTTGGCAGTTGACAGAGCCGGCAGAGGATTTGATGTCTCTCCTCTATCATCTTTAATTATTACTGGAGGATCTTCAGCTGGAAGGTCCGGCAGGATCATCATGCCCACCATATCTTAGAACAGAAGGGTCATTTATTTTATATTGACCGCTTGTTCCGCGGCCTCTTTGTCCTTCTTCTCAAGCATTCTCCGAAGGAATTCGGCATCAGTTTCCTGCTCACGGCGCTGCTCCGAGGATGTCTCCGGGCTTGCTTTCAGTGCCGTAAGTGCGGCCATAGCTGTTAGCATTTCTTGGAGCTTTTGTTGTTGTTGCTCCTGAGCCTTAGTCACTGATCGCGTAAGCGGTCGATGACCTATGGAGATTCGGCTATCCTCTTTTCCGGATGCCATATAGATAGTGTGCACCACCATGCCCCCAGACTTGGGGCGTTTAGATTCAGTGTCTTTGCGATTTGCCAAAGACGTAGGGATCTTCTCTGGCCTCCTTCTTTTGTGGGCGGTCGAAGTTGAGAGGGCCATTGCAGTGGGCACCCAAACAGATGACACCTTCTGTGGCTTGACAGGGTGGTCCTCTTCCCGCTGAACTTTCACCTTTTTTTTTTGGTGAGAGTAATCTTGATCAATCACCGAGTCTTGAACTTGTCGCCAAACTTTATAAATTTTAGAGGACAGCCGCTGAGGGGGCTGCTCCGGCTTCGCCTTTGTGATCTTTTCAACAGGCGGAGAAGACTTCTTTAGCACGGTAGTTGGCGAATTCCTGCGCACCCTGTTAAGTTGTTCAAAGTTGTTCCCAGTTGGGACAGCAGCATCAACTTCCACCATTGGAGCTGGCGGAGTCAGTCCAGAAGGGGAATTGCCCCCAGCTTTCCTCACTCGGCGCTAGTGGCGGCGTCGAGTATGTCGTGCGGCCGGGATCACCTCCGCTGTTGGCTCAGCTTTTCCATGCCCTCTGTTCTGATAAGAGTCTGTTGTTAGCGCCAGCCTGTCAAAGACAGATGCTCGCTGAGAGGGAATGGCCAATCTTGAAAAGGCCAATTTTCATACAGGGGAAACGGCCTTGGTTACTTCACCCGGAGTGGGAGCTGAAACGGCCGGCCTTGTGAAGACCGACCCCTTAGCAGGAGAAGCCGCCTTGGTGACTTCAGGAGTCGAAATGGCTATCCGCTTCGGGATAACGCCTTCTGGTATTGCGGGCTTCTTCGTGGGTCCGTTGGAGCTTTGGCCCAATCTGCTGAAAACTGAGGCGCTTAGTTTGGGCGATCCGTTAAGAAGGGCCGTAGTAGTGGTAAGCCGATCAAAGACCGACTTCTTCTGAGTTTCTTGCAACGATACAGGGGCGTTGAAGCCCATCGGTGGGAGCATGGTCTCGAAGAATAGCCCAGTGGTGGCCTGAGTCACATGTTCCACAGGCATTGTGAAAAGGGAGGTCGCTTGGGGCCCGTAGGTTACTCCTCCAGATGAGGCGGAACGGGAGTTGTAGTTGCAGCTGGATCAGTTAGAGGCCATTGCTGTTCTTTCTTCTGCACGGGAGCAAAACCAAATCTTGGTACCTCGAACCTAAGGGCAACCATATTAAACCGCGATTCGTTCACGAACACGACACACGAAGTGTGGAGTGGAAAGAGGAAAAGGTCCCACCGGATGTGCCAGAATCTGTTTCCCGCCGGTAGATGCTAATTGGTGCTATCTATCCACCTCGACATTACGGTCCATGGAGTTTAAAGACATCATTGTCTGTGAGTTTAAGGACCTCACAGTCCAAGGTTAAGGACATCATAGTCCATAGGTTTAAGGACCCCACAGTCCGTAGTTTAAAGACGTCATAGTCTGTAAAGTTTAAGGACATCATAGTCCATAAGTTTAAGAACCCCACAGTCCATAGAATGATTGGTTATTGGGACTCGTCACCTCTCTGAAGACGTTGAAGGATTACAACGACAAATATCAAAGGAGTGAAAAGATGTACCCTTGAACCAATTTTGGTTGGGAGATCTGTAGTCCAATTTAGGACTAAGATCTGTTAAAAAATTTATGAGCATATGGGCTCAATTAATCTAAATGAGGGGTTTATGGCCAACTTGGGCTCGGCCCACTCAGTTAAAATGTTAAACATTTGACAATGCTGAGCGTTGATTTGAGTTCTGACAATATTTTTGTCTTTTACTGAATGCTGAGCATTCATCATAGCTCAGGGCTTTATTTAAAGAACATTTTATGTTCTATCAGTGCACACGTGGGGAGCACGTGGCGCGCTTGGCGCTTTGCACCAGTCAAAGAGCACAGAGCGCTTCTGCTGGGTAGCGCACATGTGAGGAGCACGTGGCGCGCTTGGCCGTAAGCGTCAGATAATGGGCGCATTACGCCAGTTTATGAGCGCAAAGCGCTGTTTGTTCAGTGGTGCACACGTGGGGAGCACATGGTGCGCTTGGCGTTGAGCGCTAGTTTATGAGCGCAAAGCGCTATTTGATCAGCTTTATGGTCTGAGAAATAAATTCTCGTTTATAGGAGACTTTGTCTCAAGATTATAAGAACAGAGTTCTTATTTTATAGGAGATATTTCAATCTCTTATTTTGGTGAAAGGCTTTGCCTTTATGGATCTATGATCCTAAGAATTGAATTATCCCCCCCCCCCCTTTTATAATGAGACGTTCATGATCTCCTTTTGTAAAAGACCTCAGTCTTATAGATCTATGATCTGTGAGAAGAATTATGTTCTTCTTCATATTTTATGATGAGATCCTTTAATCTCTATTGTGAAAGACCTTGGTCTTATAGATCTATGATCTTAAAGAAAGAAGTGAATTCTTCTTTTTAATATGATTTCACCTCTATGTTCTTTTTACCTTGAAGAAAATCTTCTTCTTCTACCGAGAGCTTGGCTCTTCTTTCTGAGATTTCTCAAAATTTGTGGGAGGGTTCCTCTGTATGAGACTTGAAATCTTAGGGCCTTTATATAGGGCAAGCTGATTTGTTCAATCGGTTAAGCAGATCTTTTCTCCAATTGATTTGAGAATTTCCCCACCGTTGGATCTTTGATCCAAGGGCTTCTGATTTACAGAAACCAATTTTCTTGTTTTTAACAAGATTGGGAAATCTTTTCCATACAGAATTTATTCTGTAATTTTGGTGATTTTTAATCGCCTTTGGATTATTGATCCAACGGTGCTCTGATTTACAGAGCACAATCTTCTTATTTGGAAATATTTTGAGAAATCTTTCCTTAACAGAATTTTATTCTGGTTAATTAATGATTTATCATCTTTATTAAATCTTTGATCTGACGGTGGAGAGCTTTTAGTTCCAGCGCTAGCGCACCCGTGCTTTGCACGTAGCGCGCTGCTTAGAGTGCAGCGCACCTAGCGCTAGCGCACACGTGCTTTGCACGTGGTGCACTGCTTAGAGTGCAGCGCTCCTAGCGCTAGCGCACACGTGCTTTGCACGTGGTGCGCTGCAGCGCACTTAGCGCTAGCGCTCATGTGCTTTGCACGTGAGCGCTGCCTTAGAGTCTTTGACTTCTAGCGCTGGCGCTGTTATGAAGCGCCGCTTCACTTCAAAATTTGAAATTTGAACAGAGTTTTGCTCTGATTGGGGTAAACATATCTTAGTCTAAAATTAGACTAACGTATCCTTAACAAATGGTTAAGTTGATGTTAGTCTAAAATTAGACTAACGTATCCTTAACAAACATTTAACTTGATCTTAGTCTCAAATGAGAGTAATGATCCTTAAACCCAACCCAAAAACCAAATCTAAGAAAATTCGGATTTCGACTAATCCACGCCCTACGGGCGACAACATAAATTAGTCTCCGTATACAATCCACGGGCAACCAAAAATAAAACAAACACACACGACACGAAGTGACCATCTGGAGAAGGAGAAAATTGTTACCGCGATGCGGTAGCGTAATTAACTGCAGGGGCTTGCGCCTGCAGAGAAGAGCGTCCCCACAATCAAAAACTCCTCAAACGAGGGGGAATCTGACGAAATCTGCTACAACGGCCGCATCCGTCTAAACCTCCGATACACGGTGCCATAAATCAACTTGGTATCTTCAGAGAGGTGGACAGATAAAACCAAATAGCATATGCCCCTAAATTCAGGCGAGACGTCACTCTTCCCTGTCTTTCGGCGGCGAACAGGTGCATAATATTACCTTACAGCAAATAGGTGACAAAACAACCACCGACGCTACAGAAACATATCTTCAATGGTATAAGCATGTCACTGTAAGATATCTTTCTGCTCCCCCTAACGACTTTCCAAACATCCGGCAGTACGAGCCTAGAGGCCACGTGGAACGAGAAATGATAAGTTAAAATTTTTAAATTAAATTAGTTTCTAACATCCGGCGGTATGAGTCAATAATTATATCTTATTTTTAATGTAAAGACAGGCTCGTGGCTTGCATCATATACAATCATTGATACAGAATCCATATTCGACTGATACTGGTCCAGTAACTCAGGCTTTATTTCCTGTTGTAGACTCATATATTGGCGGTATATTCAGTTCATATCATATGCTTCCACATTTATCGCCATCGCTAGAGCCGCAGCATGAGCCGGCACCAGAGCCGCAGCATGAGCCGGAACTAAAGCCGCGGCATCAGGCAGATCCAGAGCAGCGAGATCAGTGGTTCGGAGCACCATACTGTCAGCAGCAACCCTGACATATTGAACAAGCGCAACAACCGGATCAACGACAATCTTGAGGGACATGTTTTGCGCAACAACAGCTGTCTTGGGGGTCAGGCTTTATGCAACAACAACAGTCTTGGAGAACAGGTTTTGCGCGGCCTTGGGGGCCAAGTGTTGTGCAGCAGCAGCATGAAATCGGGACAGGTTCTTCGTAACAACAACCCAATTGGGAGACGGATTTATCGTCTTACATACAGTTGTTGGGAGGCAGCACATATCCGACACCTATCCCACATTCAGGACTTGCGGAACAACAGCCTGTCCAAGACGATGCTGAAGACGAAGTAGAAGATCCGATTGCCGCCACCGCCATATATCCAAGACACGGGAGGGTCGTCCAGTCACCCCAAGAGGCATAGGCTTATGTCAAGCCTTCTCGAATTGGGAAAGGGAAAGAGAAAGAGAAAGAGAAAGCGATAATTGTATACTTTTACAAATGAATGTCAAAGTGTCCAATTCTTTTGATAGATTCATTTTGTTAATGAAATGTATACAAGATTCATATTTATAGTATGATCTAAATATTGAATTACTTCTATATAAACTGTAATAACACTTGTCACCACGATCCGTAACAAAAACAGCAATCTTATTATTTATTCCTCTTAAGAAAGGGTATTTTAAACGGTGATTTTTTAAATTCTTTTTTGATTTATTTTAATTTTTTAAAATTTTAAAAATTCTAAGGGCGGGTTCTATTGGATATATGTATGCCTTAGAGGCCATTATATGATAGTATATGTACCGGTGTGTGTGTGTGTGTGTGTGTGTGTGTTCAGGGGACATTCTTGCTCGACATGATAGTATGCTATCTGGTTGAACTTTATCTTGACATGTTCATTTGATCATGCTTTCACTCATTTGGTACATGTTGATATAGCCCTTAGGATATCCTTGACTACTGAGATTATGATGCGGATCATACTAGTGGGACATGTGTAGTTTATGAGCATATCCTTGAAATGTTCCTAGTCGTGGTTGTATCGAGACGGGGCATCGATATCACCAAAGTATACTAGCGTATATGTTGCTTGTCCCATATGATGGGCGATGGATGATCCCATATTCATTGATGTGGTGACACCAAAAACCGTATACGGGTGCTCAGTGAGACTGGATACACTGAACGGACTCGCCGAGAGCTCCTATGTGATATTATATCTATCGTCGGATAGCAGTTCTCAAGTGACACTGGTATAGGTTAGTCTGTAGACCCGAGATCGTCATAGAGTCTTATGTGTCCTCCTACTGTACTTTGATCTCTATCCTACTACGGCTCTACTGAGTCGTGCAAACAGGTGGATTTTGGATATAGTCCCGAGGCACATGGAGGCAATGAGCGATAGGAAGGGTTCCGTCTCTCCCGGTATTGGGGGTTGATGTTGCGCTATATACGATTGGCTATAACAGGAAGTCTCTGGTCTGGGCTGCTGAGATTTACTGATAGGTGTTATCAGTAGTTTCTCGATCTGTTATTAGCCATATACCGGCATAACTTATTGGGTTAATGGGGTCGACGATACCACCCTTAGACTTAATATGCAGTACTATTGACGAAGAGACTGGACTGTACGGTAAGTGTTACCAGTTGGCTCGACGGGAGTTTTAGCAGGATCGCTTGTGTTTCTTCTGATCGCTCAATACCTAGGAGCCGTTACGTACAGCTTGTGCCACCGACGGTTTGTGGGCATGTGATGTGATCACTGCCTACTACTAGCGTATTGACGAGTCTTAGAGTCCCACAAAGGGGTCTCCTAGCTCAGGCGAAACGATGTGGGGTGCATTTGAGATATGCGCAGGAGCTCGATTAAATGCGAGTAGTTGATACCGTATTTTAATCGGACGTTTACTATTGTACGGGTCGTATGTGATATGACCGGGTTATTAAATCAAATGTTGATTTAATATTAAGTCTATTAGCTCATTTATTAAAACCTATTTCTTTATGATGCATGCATGAGTGTATGTACATGTTGATATGGATGTACACATGCAAGCATACATGTGTCATGGTTGACGATACATTGGTGGCGGCAATGCAAGACTTACATGGTAACATATTTAGATATTTTGTTTATTTGAGAAAAACAAAATGGCGACATAATCATGGTTGACTATTCAACTCTTTTGAGTTGACCCAAGCCAATGGTTTCATTTGCCCATGGTTTTGTAACCCATGGTTTTGCTTAACCTCAAGTCACAAAATATCTAGATATTTTGTAACAATAGTTTAGCATGAGATAATTCACTTACTCTCTTGAGATTAGGTTGAGTTATTCATTATTCTCTTGAGTCAAGCTTGAGCCATCTCCTTCTTCTTCTCTCTCCTCAAAACTCTCTAGGATTTAAAAAGAAAGAGAAGAAATTAAAAAGAAAAGGTTTTTAAGTGAGATCCAAACCCACATCACCAATCTATACTAGTCTAGCCCATTAGTCTAGATGGTTTGCTCCACTTCTTCATAGATCAAGTGAAGCTAGGAGCTTGAGCAAAGGGACTTCATGGTGGATCATCGTAAACTCGGAAGGATTCAAGCGAACCGGTTCAAACCGCAATCGATCTAAGGAGTCAAGGAGGAGGTCTACAAAGGTTGTATTTCTCCCCACTTAGTGTTATACATTACTTAGTATAAGATACTATATGTTGTTACTCTATGTTTCTAATTCGATTCATAGTTGGTATTGTTTAGCACCCCATAAAATTTTAATATGGCATATGTGATGCAACCCAAAACATAGGATAGTGCTCGAGAATCCCTACAGTGGTATCAGAGCCAAGCTAGAAACTTAGACGATATTAGATTAATTACGAAACCGAAACAACTCCGAATTAACGATTTCTGCAACCCTGAAAAGGGCTCTCTGTCGATTTTTAAATGGGCTCAAAATTTTTTTTCCAGCAACTGCAGAAGTTTACATGTGATGTACTGAGAACACCAGAGAAAAACGAGGGGATTCTACCGGTTTTGAACCGGCCACATACCTCAAAAATCCGGCCTGGCCGACCCCCTGCTTAGGAATCGACTCGTTTTGCTCTGGTGCTTTAGTTTGTAGATTTTGGGGTTTCAGGTGTTGTTTGTTTAGGCTAAAATTTCATGTGATGCTAATTTTGCTTAGGGGCTTATTCGGAGTATTTCGTAGTCGTAATTTTAACATTGTTTTGGTAATTTAGATGATGTTAAACAGTTCGAACGAACATCACACACCGCATCATTACCCTCGCTGGAAATTTTCCAAGTGTTGGAATTTCCTAAGTTAAAGATATTTGAATGTTCATGCAAGTAACCCTATGGACCCTCTAGAGGAACAAAACCCTAACTCAATTCTATGACCATGGAACCGCGGCTAAACCTTAGGATTTGTCATAGTCCCGTAGCGCCATAGGTGAGGCAAGGGTTGACCCTTCTACGGTTGGTCCATAGGCACTGTGGCACGTTTTTGGGTATTAGCTTTGCTCAAGTATTGAGCTCTCGGGGTAATTTGTGGGTGTTTGTTGACTCGATCGAAACGTTTAACATTGTATAGATATTTGTGAATGTGATACAATAATTGGAATCTACACTAATTAGTTTTGTGAAAAGTAATTAGTTGCGTGTAAATCTAATATTTTGGCCTCAATAGAATCGGGAATCTTGTTGAATTACCCAACTTCTTTTGAAAAGGTGTTTTCATGGATGAGACCCAAATATAAGATTTGCATCGTTAGGTATGAAATCCTGAATATGTGATATTCCGGGTTTATGATGTCTAAAAGCAGTGTCAATTCCAATTGTTGTAGTTTTTCACCTTTTTTCTGCGACCGTAAGTGTAGTATGTAGTGTATCGCCGGTTTCGTTGCTATACATCAACGACAATTGGGGTACTCATACTTACTTACGTTGATAATATGTGATATTATGTGTTGCTGAGATATGATGTACATGACCATCGCGAATGATTGGTCGGGGGTTTTATGTGAGATGAGAGTTTTTCTTTTCATTCATGTAAAATTAATTGTATGTAATATTCTTTTATTGGGGCACTTCCGGGTTGAGGATGATGTCACTATTGTTATATATTATTTACTTTTCCACATTAGAATAGACCCAAGGAGAGGAGCACAAGTGACCGGGTTCTAGGGTTCAGTGGGAGGTCATCTCGAGGAGTCAAGACAGGGTCTCCTAAATTCTAGAATTGGTAGGGCCACTTGCTGCTCTCGTAGGGGTCTAGGGGTGTGGGCTTGGTTATTCATCACGACCGTGGAATCCGTATTTTCTATTGTTGGCTAAATACAAAATACGGACCTCCTAGTATATCCTGTATTTTCATATATGTGATTCTGCTGTGGATATTCTGTGATGTGATCACTTTATATGTTGAGACGAATGATGTATTATATATATGATATATAATAAACGTTGCTTATGTTTTGCATCCGCATCAGTCCCGCCCTGCTATGTCGTTAGTTAAGTAACCTAACGGTACATAACGGAACATTGTGGCGAATACGGATGGCATAAGCGTACGTTCTATTTTCGTTTCTTTTCTGTAATGACTTAAGGACTTAAATGATGGGACTACATTAATAAGATTAATGTAAAAAAAAAAAGAAATCTAAAAGATGTTGTAGAATCAGATTTGAAACCTACTCGGCTTTTTGTGAAAAAGCAAGTTTTCAAATTGCGGAGCTTAAGCCACTCCTTTTAAAACCATTGGATTCTATAACGATATCAAGTTCAAAACGTTAAAGGTTTTCTTAAAAACTATTCGCAGCCCTCCGTCATTTTAGGAAGTAGAGTACTTAGTATTCGTGCTGCGTATTTTGAATATAGTTAAGGCGCAGTGTACGGTAGCTAAGTGATGTCTTCCTACACCGCATATGATGCGATTGGTTAGGACATTCATATGATTATATTGACTATAGTTAAGGGTCATATGGGTGGGTCTAGTTAATCACAAAATGACAAGAAGAACTTGACTAGTACTTATGATATGTTGACTTTAATTAAGGTCATGAGTGCTAGGGGTAAAAATCATATCGGGAGTTTCAAGAGTTGAAATTTGCAATGAGACTGCATACCTTCTATATGATAGTAGGATCCCAATCCCACTGTGAGCAATAGTTGCTCCCGGGAGAGGTGTCTAAAGAGGTGTCAACGGGGCTACGCCTCTAAGAAAATGAGGTTTATGTTAATTAGGTCCGTGCGAAAGTACGGGGAACCTCCCTTAGAAGTACCGGCACTGGCCTGGCTGAACGGTTAGCGAAGTTGTAGAATATAATTAATCCTGGCTAATTTTTTCCTTTTAAGGTTTGAAGGAAAATTTGATAAAAGCAGTGGGAGATATCGATTAGATAAGATAATAAACCAATCTGATCTTTACAAGAGTTTTCGCTGAGTGTATTCTTTTCTCTCTCCTAATGGCAGATAACCATGACTGAACTTAAGCTACTATTAGAGAAAAATAAGCTAAGTGGACCGAACTATAAAGACTGGTTGAGGAACATTAACATTGCTATCATATATGATAAAGTATCATATGTCCTCACTGCCACAGCCCCGCCCAGCCCAGGCTCTGAATCTTCTGTTGCGGATCGGGAGATCCGCAGAACGTAGGATATTGACTGTGCTACTGCCAAATGTCTCGCGCTTGCATCGATGGACAATACACATCAAAAGCAGCATGAGCATATGGATATTCAATCCATCTTTCTCCATACAAAAGATATGTATGGGGAGCAATCTCGTATCTTTCGATACGAAGCATCTCGAAAGCTGTTTCAGATGCGGATGGCTCCCGGCACACCAGTAGGCGATCACGTTTTGAAGATGATAGCTCTTATTGAAGAGCTTGAGGGCCTCATATGGACAATGGAGAACAAGCATTATATTGATATTGTTCTACAATCTCTTCTCTCTGTCTTTGCTCAATTTATAGTGAACTTCAACATGCATAGCATGAAGAAATCACTATCCGAACTTCTTAATATGTTGAGAAATACGGAGAGCACGCTTAAAGCGAAGTCCCCTTCTCTGATTGTTGGACAATCTTCCTCTTCCATCCTAAAAGCCAAGGCTAAGGGAAAGAACAAGAAGAAATCCACTAAACCGAGAGATGGAATCAAGAAGGCGAAGGGGAAAGACAAATCCAATGCTGCGGAGTCGGGAAAAGGAGAATGTTTTTAATGCAAGAAGACGGGGCACTGGAAGCGGAACTGTACTGAGTACCTTGGTCTCAAGAAAAGGAAGCATGGTGATGCTTCAACTTCAGGTGTGTTCGTAACTGAAAACTGTTTTTCTACAAACTCTGCTTCCTGGGTATTGGATACCGGTTCGGGTTCTCATATCTACAATTCTGTGCAGGGGTTGAGAAATAGCAGAGTTTTGAAGACTGGTGATCATACTCTCAGAGTTGAAAATGGTTCCAATGTAAATGCAGTTTCAGTGGGAGAGTATCACCTAGGGTTGCCATCGGGTTGTATATTGGTTTTGAACCCATGTTATTTTGTACCAAGTATGCTTTGTAATATTGTTCTGTTTCTTTGTTAGAAAATGAAGGATATCATTTTGTATTGCAGTATAATGTTATGAACATTAAATTAAATCAAGAGTTGATTGGTTATGGTACACTTAATAACGGGATATAGGTCCTGAATCAACACACGGTTTTCAATATACAACACACAAATAAAAGGAAATTTTTAGATATAAATGAAGCTTTTCTTTAGCATTGTAGACTTGGTCATATTAATGAAACAAGACTAAACAAGTTTCATAAAGATGGATATTTAAATCTTTTTGAGTATAAATCTTATGCGACTTGTCAGTCTTGTATCAAAGGGAAAATGACCAAAACTCCGTTTACTGGACACGGAGAAAGAGCTACTGAGCTCTTAGGCCTAATACATAGTGATGTATATGGGCCAATGTCTACACATGCGAGAGGCGGTTTTTCATATTTCATAACTTTTACTGATGATTTCTCCAGATTCGGTCATGTGTTTTTGTTAAAACATAAGTCTGAAGCTTTCGAGAAATTCAAGAAGTACAAACTTGAAGTAGAAAAACAAACTGGAATGAGCATCAAGATACTTCGATCAGATAGAGGTGGAGAGTATCTTAGTATAGAGTTTTCGAACTTCCTAAAAGATAATGGGATTCTCTCTCAGCTCACTGCCCCTTACACACCACAGCACAACGGTGTGTCAGAGCAGTAGAATTGTACCCTATTAGATATGGTACGATCCATAATGAGTGATACTGAGTTGCCTCTCTCCTTTTGGGGGCATGCATTGGAGACTGCAGTTTTTCTGTTGAACAAAGTTCCAACCAAGACCGTGTCTACCACTCCATATGAGATATGGTATAGGAAGAGACCATCTCTTAAACGAGTTAAGATTTGGGGTTGTCCGGTTTTTGTTAAAAAGCAAAATCCAGACAAACTCGAGACACAATCAGTCAAATGTTATTTGTGGGATATCCGGAACATTCGTTTGGGTATCTTTTCTATCACAAGGAGGAACAAAAGGTGTTTGTTTCTCAGTATGCCACGTTTTTAGAAAATGAGATTTTTCCAAATGATACTGATGGCAATGTAGTAGATCTAGAAGTGGTTCTAGAGACACAAGTTATAAATGACGACTTGGTTGAACCTGAAGTTGCAACAGAACCTAATGAACCTCAGCCACTCCGTAGATCTGGTAGGACTTCTCGCCCACCGGAGAGATACTACGGTTTTCTCGTTGATGGTGATGGAGAAGATTGTATCATGGATGATGATGACCCTACCAGTTTTCAGCAAGCTATCACGAGTGGTGACTCTGTGAAGTGGCTGGATGTCATGAGATCCGAAATGGAGTTTATGTACACCAACAAAGTATGGATTTTGGATGTTGTACCCTCTGGGGTAAAACCCGTAGGGTGCAAATGAATCTTTAAGAGAAAGATCGGTGTAGATGGGCAGGTGGAGACCTATAAGGCAAGTCTTGTGGCGAAAGGATTTCGATAAAGACCGGGACTGGACTATGACGAAACCTTTTCTCCTATAGCCATGCTTAAATCCATTCGGATCCTACTTGCTATTGCTGCTCACTACGACTATGAAATCTGGCAGATGGACGTTAAAACGGCTTTTCTAAATGGTGATTTAGAAGAATGCGTTTATATGGATCAGCCAGAGGGCTTCATTGATAGTGGGAGCAGCGGGAAAGTATATAGGTCGCTTAAATCCATTTATGGATTAAAGCAGGCATCACGGAGTTGGAACATCTGTTTTGATGATGTTATCAAAGAGTTTGATTTCGTCAAAAATCCAGACGAACCTTGTGTTTATAAGAAGATTGTAGGAGGTGCTGTCACGTTCCTCGTATTATATGTAGATGACATTCTTCTCATAGGAAACGATGTTCCTATACTACAATCGGTCAAACTGTTCTTATCACAAAGGTTCTCCATGAAGGACCTGGGTGATGTCTCGTACATATTGGGCATGAAGATCTATAGGAATAGATCTAAAGGTTGTTGGGATTGTCCCAAATCAGGTACATTAACACCATCCTAAAGAGGTTTAGTATGGAAGACTCCAAGCGGGGTTCCTTACCCGCTAGTCATGGGGTCACTCTCTCTAAGGACTTTTGCCCAAAGACTGATGAAGAGAGAGCTCGCATGAGCATTATACTCTACGCTTCTGATGTAGGATCTATAATGTATGCGATGTTATGTATACGCCCTGATGTAGCTTATGCACTGGGTGTAGTAAGCAGGTATCAATAAAACCCAGGGGAGAATCACTGGACAGATGTGAAGAACATTCTTAAGTACTTGCGAAAGACCAAAGAAATGTTCTTGGTGTATGGTAATGGAGATCTTCAAATGGAGTCCTTTACCAATTCGAGCTTCCAAAGTGATAAGAATGACAACAAATCTATCTCAGGGTTTGTCTTTACCCTCAATGGAGGGGTGGTGTGTTGGAAGAGTTCCAAACAGGATACCGTTGCTGACCCCACGATGGATGCTGAGTATATTGCTGCAAATGATACTGCCAAGGAAGCCGTCTGGATAAGGAAGTTCATCTCGGAGCTAGGAGTAGTTCCGACCATTATTGATCCAATACCATTATATTGTGATAATAATAGGGCTATGGCGTTAGCCAAAGAGCCCAGGTCTTATCAGCGATCCAGACACATTCTCAAGCGATATCATCTGATCCGGGAGATAGTTGATCGCCGCGAGATCGAGATTCGGAGAGTAGATACAAAAGATAATACCACGAATCCACTCACCAAGGCCCTCCCTTTGCCGCAGCATGAGCGACTTTTTGAGATGTTGGGTATGAGATACGCCAATAATTGGCCTTAGTGCAAGTGGAAGATTGTTGGATATATGTATGCCCTAGAGGCCATTATATGATAGTGTATGTACCGGTGTGTGCGTGTGTGTGTATTCAGGGGACATTCTTGCTCGACATGATAGTATGCTATCTAGTTGAAATTTATCTTGACATGTTCATTTGATCATGCTTTCATTCATTTGGTACATGTTGATATAGCCCTTAGGATATACTTGACTACTGAGATTATGATGTGGATCACACTAGTGGGACATGTGTAGTTTATGAGCATATCCTTGAAATGTTCATAGTCGTGGTTGTATCGAGATGGGGCATCGATATCACCAGAGTAGACTAGCGTATATGTTGCTTGTCCCATATGATGGGCGATGGATGATCCCATATCCATTGATATGGTGACACCAAAGACCGTATACGGGTGCTCAGTGAGACTGGGTACACTGAACGGACTCGCCGAGAGCTCCTATGTGGTATTATATCTATCGTCGGATAGCAGTTCTCAGGTGACACTGGTACAGATTAGTCTGTAGACCCGAGATCGTCATAGGTTCTTATGTGCCCTCCCACTGTACTTTGATCTCCACCCTACCACGGCTCTACTGAGTCGTGTAAACAGGTGAATTTTGGGTACAGTCCCGAGGCACATGGAGGCAATGAACGATAGGAGGGGTTTCGTCTCTCCCGGTATTGGGGGTTGCGCTATGTATGATTGGCTATAACAGGAAGTCCCTGACCAGGGCTGCTGAGATTTACTGATAAGTGTTATCAGTGGTTTCTTGATCTGTTATTAGCCATATACCGGCATAACTTATTGGGTTAATGGGATCGACGATACCACCCTTAGACTTGATATGCAGTACTATTGACGAAGAGACCGGACTGTACGGTAAGTGTTACCAGTTGGCTCGACGGGAGTTTTAGCAGGTTCGCTTATGTTTCTTCTGATCGCTCAATACCTAGGAGCCGTTACGTACAGCTTGTGCCACCGACGGTTTGTGGGCATGTGATGTGATCACTGCCTACTACTAGCGTATTGACGAGTCTTAGAGTCCCACAAAGGGGTCTCCTAGCTCAGGCGAAACGATGTGGGGTGCATTTGAGATATGCGCGGGAGCTCGATTAAATGCGAGTAGTTGATACCGTATTTTAATCGGGCGTTTACTATTGTACAGGTCGTATGTGATATGACCGGGTTATTAAATCAAATGTTGATTTAATATTAAGTCTATTAGCTCATTTATTAAAACCTATTTCTTTATAATGCATGCATGAGTGTATGTATATGTTGATATGGATGCACACATACAAGCATACATGTGTCATGGTTGACGATACATTGGTGGTGGCAATGCAAGACTTACATGGTAACATATTTAGATATTTTGTTTATTTGAGAAAAACAAAATGGCAACATAATCATGGTTGACTATTCAACTCTTTTGAGTTGACCCAAATCAATGGTTTCATTTGCCCATGGTTTTGTAACCCATGGTTTTGCTTAACCTCAAGTCACAAAATATCTAGATATTTTGTGACCATAGTTTAGCATGAGATAATTCACTTACTCTCTTGAGATTAGGTTGAGTTATTCATTATTCTCTTGAGTCAAGCTTGAGCCATCTCCTTCTTCCTCTCTCTCTTCAAAGCTCTTTAGGGTTTAAAAAGAAAAAGAAAAAATTAAGAAGAAAAGGTTTTTAAGTGAGATCCAAACCCACATCACCAATCTATACTAGTCTAGCTCATTAGTGTAGGTTGTTTGCTCCACTTCTTCATAAATCAAGTGAAGTTAGGAGCTTGAGCAAAGAGTTTTCGTGGTGGATCATCGTGAACTCGGCAGGATTCAAGCAAACCGGTTCAAACCCCACTCGATCCAAGAAGTCAAGGAGGAGGTCTACAAAGGTTGTATTTCTCCTCACTTAGTGTTAGACACTACTTAGTATGAGATACTATATGTTGTTACTCTATTTTTCTAGTTCGATTCATAGTTGGTATTGTTTAGCACCCTCTAAAATTTTAATATGGCATGTGTGATGCAACTCAAAATATAGGATGGTGCAAGAGAATCCCTACAGGTTCTTAGAACCCGTCCTCTCCTTTTTAAAGGAGAGGGCGGGTTCCAAGAACCCGTCTCCATCCATGCAATAAAGAGAGCGGGTTCCAGGAACCCGCCCTCTCCTTTACCCGTCTTCTTCATTTGGAGGGTGGGGACGGGTTCTAAGAACCCACCCGCCCTCTCCTTTACCCGTCTTCTTCATTTGGAGGGTGGGGACGGGTTCTAATAACCCGCTCTTTTTATCGCATAGCGGGGATGGGACGGGGGTGAAAACGGGTTATGAGTTCCCGCCTTTAGTAAATTGTCCTATTGTACTAAATATAATTTAAATTATATTATTTTAATATATAATCATCCTATTTCGGGAAAAAACCGTAAATTTATTGGACACCGAATGTTTCTCTGCTTTTGTCCGCGTTTGTATATTTAGGCAACAGGTTTCACCCAATGACTTTTCTCAACTCCAATTCCTCCCTTGTGATCATTAGCTCATTATTGACTATTTCCATGATCACATGTGTCCCCCCCCTCCCCCCCAAACCCACCCCGCGTTGTATAAATAAGTACATAAACGATCCAGTAATTGAAGAAGAAGCCATTGATCTAGCTATACATTGAGCTATTAATCCAATGGCGAAGCCTAAGGTGACGGTCATCGAGACGAGTTTTGTAGAGACGGATGTGTTGCATTTTAAGTCCGTTGTGCAAAGCCTTACGGGGAAAGATTCGACAGTGGCGGTAGAGATGGTAGCGGAGAAGGAGAGGCCATGGGTGGAGGAAGCAGATGGAGGTTCAATGAAGGAAAATACGGTGATATTAGAGATTCCGCCGTCTTTGGAAGACCTGTATGATTTATGGGCTAACTGATCGAAGAGAATGTTTTAGACAACATTTCCATTGGTAGTTGAGAAAAGGCGCTTATTATTTTGTTTGGAAATGAAACTAAAGACCAGGAAGCACGAATTGATAGGACAAAGCATCTGAATATTACCAAAAAATTGTAGCTAATCTTTATAACATAAACAATTATACATGTTAAGTAATCTGAGATTTTTCCTCTTTATTTTGGGGAATAAAGGAGGTTATGTTGATGATTAAATTTGTCTTGATTTTGTGAAATCTTATAGTGTGTCGGATCCTGTATCTGACTTGTGATGTGGTGCTGTGTCGTGGAAAATGTTGGATTTTTCCCCACTATTGATCGATTGTAAGAATTTGTGTTGGGGTGTTGCAGCACATTTTGTGTATAATTTAGTTTTAATTTCTATTCTTTGAATTTAATTACTTGAAATTTAATGTATCCTAACAGAAGGACATTTTACCAAAGGAGCAGGAGTATATGGGCACTTCAGCTCCTGGGAGATTGCGGTGTCCGAACCCGGCCCAGGAATTTCAAGAGAGGAACTGGTCATAAATTGACTTTCAGGACAAATTCGTGGGTCCCTCGGTTTGTATGTGTTGTGTGCTTGTGTGTGGGTACAGGATTTGTTGTGTGCATGGATTATAGCTTATAAGTCGGTGCGGAAAAAAGCAAAACAAAAACAAAGGACATTTTCAATATGAAAAAAATGAAAAATTATCTTCACACTTATTTTTATGGTTCTTATTATTGGATTGGAATTTTTTATGTGGGCTTCCTTGTCATTCTTTCCTATGTTGATCGAATATCAACGTTCCACGGATTTCCTATAATGATTAACATATTCTAAGTTGTATGTCCAAAAAGAAAAAAGAATTTATATGATTTAGATACATCTTGTACTCGTATCGTATCGGAAGGTTGCAAATTTGATGGCTTATGGATAATATATATAACATTTACTACCACAAAATCGATGGAAAAAAAGTATCAGAATCACAGGGATATTGGTGTGCCTATATTTTTTTGGGAGCTGACCCGTTCACCTAATCTATGCACATATCATGCACACGCACCCAAGAGTCTCACAAATTTACACTGAACGCATTAAATTGTGAGCACTTTCCATCCCCGCACACTCCTCGGGAAGAAAATGCCATGACCAGCCGAGTTATACTCTTGGTTGTGTACGCATGTTTTAGACTATGAAGATGAAGATGGATGGTGCTGATCTTCATAAAATTATTGTGGAAAATCGATTTTTTTTAAGGAGATATATATATATACACACACAGGAGAGAGTTTCTCTTCTGCAACAACAATACCTACATTTCTTAAAGTAAAAGTTTATTTCTTTCTTATTAGTATTTTTTTGTTTATACATTTTTTTTGGGCGTGAATGATTGGTGTGGTTTTGTTCACTAAATATGTTCTAGCATTTAGGCGGCATTGTTTATTTTGCATGCACTCTTGATCCCAAACTTTTGTTGCTGTTATGTAAACCATATTCACATAATTCGTGAATTATTCTGCGAATTCGTGAATAATTCATGAATTTTTGATCGCCCGATTAAATCTCCTATTTAATCGCCGTTGACGAACGCGTATTATTCGAAAAAACAGCGAACAATTCATAAAAACAGCGAATAATTCACAAAATCAAAACCCAGCGTCTCATATATTAATTTCTTGCTCAAAAACCTTTCTGAAAATTTCCCAAACACTTACCGGTTCTTTCCCGAATACTGCCGATTTTTTCCGAATAGTTCTCCGAATCCGAATTTTCGATCTCGCCGAAGCATCACGTGACTACGATGTAAACTAGTATTTTTACATGTGCCACACACATGGATTTTGAGTACAAAGTCTTAAATATAACACTAGAAATTGAAAAACATGGCATGAATCTGATACTTGAGAAAGTTCTCACATGCATCATATATGAGGAATATATTAAAGTATTTTTCTAATTTCTTAATTTTAAAAAGAAAATATGATAGATCATCAATTCATGACATTAGCCACATCCATAGAAATTGCATTATAAGTGTTGAGAGAGATTATATGAGAATCCAAATTTGTTTTTCATTGATTATTGTTACCATGGGTGTATACGAGTCGAGCTTGAGCGAACTAAGCTCTCCTTGAGTTCAACTCGGTTTCTTTTGTTGGCACGAGTTCGATTGCTGAAGATATCCATCTTGAGTTTGGTTCGTCCTGATCAAGGACGGGGTCAAAGGGGGACGGGCTGAGGCCCGGGCCAGGCCTTCCAAGGCTCCGACAAACATATATATATTGCCTTTTTTTTAGGTTTTGATATCTTCGAAACTTATTAACATATTAATGCTATTGATACAAGTTGTAGTTCTGGTCTGTTGGTAGAGACATTGAAAACCTATTACTAAATACTTTTAAAATGTATGCAATCAGTATGATGTGTATGTTAAACCTGATATATTTGATTATGATAAATATTTTTTTAATTTTAACTATGCATACTATAGAAAAAAGACAGAAAAAAACATGCACATAACAATTCACTAAGAATGATATCTCAACTCGAGTTACTTTATGATGTAAACATCATTGAATTTATTATTTTTCGAGCATTTTTTACTTTAAATATCATAGATGAAAAATATGTATCTTTGAAGTCTTATAATTGAATCAATATTGCAAAAATTGAAAAAGGTAATGCATTGATCTAACTAGGTTTTAAAAATCATTTGGTAAATTTTTTTTACTGTATGGATATGTTCTTATGCTAGAGAATATGTTTTATCCGGCTGCCCCAATGAAAATTTCTTGACTCCGCCCTGGTCCTGATAGACCAAGCTCGAGTTCGATTTGAAATAGGCTCGCCAAATGAGCTCCATTGAGAATATATATATAGGTTATATTATAAAATATATATTTGATACCAGCTTAACTCGCCCGTTAGGGCCTCTTTGGTTGCAGGATTATGGAATTTGGATTCCAGAATAGTGAGGCTGAAATTTATGGATTTGGTGATTTGTTGTTTGATTGGTTTTGGATTTCTAATATTGAATTTGTAGATCATTGTAATTTTTTTTGGGTTGGTGAATAAAAAGTTGGATTTGGATTTGAGGATTTTAGAGAGAGATAGATAGAGAGAGATTATTAAATAAATAAAGTACACGGGTTCCATCTAAAAGTACAATGAATAGCGTCAAATCCTTGAAAATTCTTGAAATTTTATAGGTTTCAAGAATCCTTATTTTGTGGTGGGCCCCATAAAAAACAAAGAAATACTAAAAATTTAAATTCATCAACCAAATACAAAATTATGGAATCCCAAAATCGTTTTGCTTTGCGAGCTCAAAAGCTCCTCCTTTGCCTCGCAATTTCGAAACCCTAACCCTAAAATTTCCGTTCTCAAATCTTATGCATCGATCGATCCGATGCCATCTTCGACCAAATTCTTCTACTCACACTCCAACGCCTCCCCCTTCACCTCCCGCCTCCGCCGATTCACCTCGTCTTCGGCCTTCTCGATCTTCTGCCTCATCGTCGGCGTCGTTGGATTCCTCTTCGGATCGATATCGATATCGAAGCCTCTGATTTCGGGTCGCAAATGCAGCAACTTCGAACCAAGATCCGTTTCGGTCGCTTGGGAAAAGCGGCTAGATGGCGGATCTGTTGTCGGATCCGGATCCGATAAGGGTGGATTGAAGAAGGAGAGGCATAAGGTGATGGGGTTCGTTGGGATCCAAACGGGGTTTGGATCGATGGGGAGAAGGCGATCGCTTCGGAAGACTTGGTTTCCTTCGACCCGAGACGGCCTTCATCGGTTAGTGATTTAAAGTTCATTGTTTGAATTCAATCTTGATGTATTCTGAGATTCATTATGTAGCTAAATGTTTTGTAGTTATGTTCCAAGATTGTCTGCTCTTTTGATATGTTGATTGTGGAATCTAATAATGGTCAATCTTTTTGCGTAATTGTACTGAGTTGATTTCTAATGAGATATGGGAACCAGTCAATTACTGTTTTGCTGGTACTGCTTGAGGTAATCTGTTGCGTGTGCTATGTAGTTACTAGTTTATTGTAAATTGCAGCTATAGCCTTGTGAAGTATTCAGTTTACCTCTCAGAAAAGATTCTATAATCGAAAAATGAAAAGGTTACATCTTGATCTATTACCGAAACCAACTCTTGGGATCCCATTTTATTCTGGTATTATTTACTAGAAAACTTTAATTGTTTGACATGGTTATATCTAAACTCTTAAACCGCTGCTGATTTTATAGCCTTGGTCATTTACCCTAGGATGACGGTTTTGTTCTTATTTAATGATTTGTGAATACGGTTCAATGAAATCTGTTGATTATAGTTTTTATTCTTAGACCTGGTGTTTATTCCGCAATAATATAGCGACCAACTATAACATGGATCTAAATTTTGATCCTTAGTCTATGGATACATGTGTATAACCCTAATCCAACAGACTGTATGTAGAGTTGTGAAGGTTTTATTCATGCGGTAATGTAAAAGGGGAAATAAAGTGGAGAGAAGAACTATTTTTCTGAAGGGCTTGTATTAATTCTCCTCCCAACTAGGCTGGAGAACTCAGAATTACAAACTTCAAAAACCGTCATTTACAATGAGACTCTTAACCTTCTCTTATAGTCTTGGTATACCCCTGATTCATATATGATTAAGCTACAAAATTATATTGATTGCTCACATCCTAATTCCCATATTACCATACTTTAAATCCAAATTGATGATGCTCAATATTGGGGACCCCTAATATCAGGACACGTGGCGGACAACACGTCCCAGAACTCAGAAGGAAGGGCCCACAGAGGCCGACCGGGCCATCCCTGTGCCCGACCTGCCGGCACAAGCTAGCCCTCCTCGGGCTTCCTGCAGATTGGCCTCGGCCCCTCAGCTCACCCTGAGCTGCCACAAGACCAAGTATCCTCGGCTTTCTCGCTCGTCCGTGAGCCCCCTGATCGAGGCCGTCTTCCTCGGTCTTCCGCCTAGCTCCACCGCTCACAGGTGTAAACGCCGCTCCGCGAATCTCGCCATGCGCGGATTCTCCGCCTGCAACATCCCACTTTCACGCCTCCACAATCCCCATTGATGGGCGATCCGCTCTCTACGCGGGCGTAACGTCGGGAGCGTAACTGCTGGCGAGATTCTCACGCTTGCTGCTGCGTGTCTCCACCACTATATAAACTCCCATCACAGAGGGTCAAGTAAGCCATTTTTTGACTCCACTTAGCCGTTACGCTGTCGGATCCAGTACTAACTTGATCTTCGGAGGGTCCTCGGTGGTATCCAACCACCCCGGGACTTCTTTGCAGGTACTTGGCGCCAACTCCCCCAATCACCGAATTTCCTCTACACCCATTGAGACCCACACACAACAGGGAATCCCCTCCAGAATCTACCAGGAGATCGACGGAAGACATCTGAGGGAGATCTGAAAAGGACCTCCATCAGTTGGTGCCGTCTGTAGGAATGCAAACTCCACAAAAATAAAGTTGGCCTTCCGATCTCCGTCCACATGGCAAGCGACCATCCTGAGGATTTGGATACCAGCCGCCGCCTCCCTCTCACCGGAGGCGCGGATGAACCCCCTCCGGCGACCATCATCCACGCCATCGCCAGCTGAATAGATCGGCTACAGTCCCTCATGGAGGCGCTTGTTCGCGCCCAAACGGCCGAGCCTGGCCCCAGATCGTCGTCCCTCCGCCTCCGGAATGCACCTCCCCCCCGCATTCAACGCGCATGCTAACCATTCCTGTTCCCCAAATGTATGGTCGGGCGAAACCTCTTGAAGATCCGACCCGGCAGCTGCCCTGCTCGTTCACCCCTGGCGGGTAGCTTCCCTGCCGCAACGCCAGGGACCAAAGCCCTCATCAAGAGGCAACCTAGCAGCTGCCCTGCTCAGTCATCCTTGGCGGGTAGCTCCCCTACCGCAACATCGGGGATCAGAAAGTCCTCCCAGAGGCAGTCGGGCCTAACCATCGCTCGGCTATCCCTGGCGGGTAGCTTCCTACCGCAACGCCACGGATCAGAAAGTCCTCCCAGAGGCAGTCGAGCACAACCATCGCTCAGCTATCCCTGGCGGGTAGCTTCCCTACCTCAACGCCAAGGATCAGAAAGCCCTTCCAGAGTCGGTCGAGCTCGAGGACCCCTCGCTCGGCTATCCTTCAGGAAAAAAGCTCTCGTCAAGAGGCACCGGGCAGTGACCCTACCCGGCCAAGGGTCCTTGGTAGGCTTCTACAGCCCCTCCCGCGCCAAGGACCAAAGTCCTCCCAGACGCAGTCAAGTCCTTGCTCGGCTATCCCCGGCTGGTAGCATCCTACCACAACCGACATGGATCAAAGTTCTCGCCAAAAGGCACTGGGCAGTAACCCTGCTCGGTCCCCGTCCTGAAGGATCAAAGCCCTCACAAGAGGCAACCGGACAGCTATCCTGTTCGGTCATCTTCACCCGGTAGCTCCCTACCCACGACGCCAGGGATCGGAGCCCTCGTAAAAGGCATCCGAACGGCTACTCCCCTCGGTCGTCCCAGGCTGGTAGTTGCCTACCTATGGCCCCAGAGATCAAAAACCCTCGCAAGGGGCAACCGGGCAGCTACCCTGCTCGGTCATTTTCGGCTGGTAGCTCCCTACCCATGAAGCCAAGGATCGGACCCCTCGCAAGAGGCATCCGAGCGGCTACCTGGCTCGGTCATCCCAGGCTGGTAGTTGCCTACCCACGACGCCAGAGACCGAAGCCTCCATCCATCCTCGGCCCAAATAAGGCGGACAACCCTCTGCCCACCACACGCAGACGGTCCGAGCTGCCAACTAAAGGCATCAGGTCCATCCAAGTCTCGAGCGATCTCCCCTCGACTTCGGGGCCATAGAGACGCCTTCTCCTCAGCCGCGCTTGGATCAACTCGATGGACGATCGCTTGGCAGATAGCCGACCTGACATGGAGGCCCAACATCGCAAGAAGAAAAATTTTATAAGCATTCTTCATGAACAAAAGACCAAAGCGCAAATCAATGAAACCAAAGAAAGAAAAAGTTTTATTACTAAAAGGCGGTCTTTACAGAGGGTATTTTTGGCTCCCCAGCCTAACAAAATGCCCGGAGGCTTATAAAGTTCCAGACACAGCAAAATAAAAAGGAGGAAGACGAGGGATTTAGGCCTCGGGGCCAGGAGCGACCTCAGGGCCCTCGACATCCACCACGAGGCGCGCTGGGTCCTCGGCGACTTTCTCGTCATCAATCTCTTGCCCCTGCCCGCTGGTGTCCGCGAAGGGGTACTGGGCCCAGAGCTCTTCATCGGTGAACCCCGGCACCCGGACCTTAACAGCGTCGAGGGCCTCGTGCCAGATGAGGGTTGTGGCGACGGCCAGGTCATCGTAGTAGTCTTTCGACTTCTTGTAGCCTTCCACCTATTTCGCCGCCGAGAGGTAGGCCAACTCGGCCGCCCTCAGGTCGGCCGACTTCGCCCACTCAGTCACCGCCCCCAGCTCCTTCCGGAGGGTTTTCACTGTCTTCTTCAGGTTGCCGGCCAGCACCTGAGCGTTCTCAAGCTTGGCCTCAGCAACCACGAGGGCCTCACGGTGCCGGGCGACCTCCCGCTTCCCGGCCTCCACCTCGCCCTCCAAGGCGACAACCCTCGCCTTCGTCGCCTCCAGCTCCCGCTTGGAGCTCTCTTCCAGCGAGACGAGCTGGCCCGCAGCTTTCATCGCCGGGGTTACCACCTCGGCCTCCATGCGCAAGGCGAGGGCGACGTGCTAAAGGACCTGAAAAGCGGAAGAGAGATCAGGAAGATGAGAGAGGCATCGAACCTCGAAAATAATAATAATGAAAGACAAGCGCTTACCTGCATGGACTCCTGGACGATGGACGCCAGCTGAGCCCTGAAGGTTCTCCCGGGGACTCTACCCCCGGCCGATGCCTCTATCTCATGCAGCAGGCTATCCGCGACGGATAGTCTCGAAGGCACGGCGAACTGGAGACCGCCTTCCTCCACCGTGATCGGCGAAGGCGGTCCCCGGGCAGATCTCCTCTTGAGCGGCCTTGTGGGAGAGCCGATCTCCTCCTCCGAGGCCGGGTCCTCCAAAATCCGAGCCTGCCTCCGACCCGACGCTTTGCTGGGCCCCGGGGCGAGATCCGCCTCTGAGCGCTCGCGGGGCGCTACCACCGGGGGAGGAGCCGGGGCGGGCTGTGAACGGGAAGAGCCGGCGCCCCCAGCCTTCGCTACCGGCCTCGGCTGGCGCATGGACTTTCTGAGCAAGTCCATATCCATGGGTCCTGCACAAAACCGAGTGCAAAGGAGTCAGCGACACAGGCAATATACAAGTCAAAAAAACAAACCTAAACTTACCGACGAACTCAACGGGACTGAGTCCGGCCCAACTCAGAACCCTCTCAGACAACAACACGTCGTAGCAGGGGATGGGCTCCCACGACGCTACTCTCACCCGGCGGGGTCACTGGACTGGTTCCCCGGCAAGTGCTTCTCCCTCGACCACTCTGTAGGCACAGGCTAGTCCTCATCCCTGGGAAGGGAAACGAAGAACTTCTTCTTCCAGTCGTGAATGGAAGAAGGAAGGGCCACAACCCCGTCCCAACGGCGCCCTCTGGTCGCTTTCTGAAAGAGAGATAAACCCACCTCGGGTCGCCCGCTCGACCACCGGGGTGATTTTTGAAGACGAGGAAGGAATCAAGGAGGGAAAGCTGAAGGGAACCGCCTGTAACTTCAGAAAGATCAGGAACCCGAGGAGAATCCTCCACGAGTTCGGCACCAATTGACCGGGAGCTAACCCGAAGAAGTTCAACGCTCCTACGACCTCAGGAGAGAAAGCGCTCCGTCTGGCCAAGGAGGGAGAGAGGGCAGACCAAGTACGGGGCAGGGAGATCGCCCTGTATTTGGAAGCATTCTGGGGTGGAAACGAGCCCTAGCGTTAATATTGTGAGAGGATGTGGAAACAAGCCTGAGCGTTGGCAAGCTCGTCCTCATGCCTTCTCCAACACGAGGCGCCAGGGGCAGCATCTACCGCCTCCTTCCTGAGGGCTGCCCCAGCCGCACGATCCCGGGAAGAGGGGCCGACCCCTGCCCCCGGGAGGACTCAGACTCACCTAAAGGGTTCCTAGAACCTACCTCAACGACATCTACTGACTTGGAAAGAGAAGACATCTAACCTTGGGAAGAATGATCCTCAGGAAGCGAAAGTGGAAAGAAGGAGATGAGCGCCGAGCAACCGAGGCCTAGAACGAGAAATATGAAGGAGCAGGGGCCTTAGAACGGGCCCCATCCCTATTTACCGTCACAAGCGACCTCATCAAACGGTGCTCTTCATCTCCCGCCAAGACGCCTCCTCGCGTCCAACGGCTCCGATTGCTCCACTTGTCGTCCCCGCACTGGACCGTGCCCTTTCAGACGTCGCAGGTCTGCACAAGTCGCGTTAGCCAACCGACGCTTGACACGTGGGCCATCACTTCAAAGCGACACGAACCGGCGCACCCTCCTTAAATGCGGTGATTCCCCCCAATTCGCTAGCAGAAAAGACAGCTGACGGCCCGGGGACGCGCCCCGACGAAACCTTAGGAGGGAGCTCATCCCGGGAGGCCCGACAGTCCACTCCTGACCCGACCCTCTAACCGATCGGGACAGGAGTGGGGGGCTAATGATGATGCTCAATATTAGGGACCCCTAATATCAGGACACGTGGCGGATAGCACGTCCCAGAACTCAGAAGGGCCCACTAAGGCCGACCAGGCCACCCCCGTGCCTGACCTTCCGGCACAAGCCAGCCCTCCTCGGGGCTCCCTGCAGATTGGCCTCCTCGGCCCCTCAGCTCGCCCTCAGCTGCCACAAGACCAAGTATCCTCGGCCTTCTCGCTCGTCCGCGAGCCCCCCGACCGAGGCCGTCTTCCTCGGTCCTCCGCCCAGCTCCACCGCTCACAGGCGTAACCGCCGCTCCGCGAATCTCGCCATGCGCGGATTCTCCGCCCGCAACATCCCACGTTCCACGCCTCCACGATCCCCATTGATGGGCGATCCGCTCTCTACGCGGGCGTGACGTCGGGAGCGTAACTGCCGGCGAGATTCTCGCGTCTGCTGCTGCGTGCCTCCACCACTATATAAACTCCCATCACAGAGGATCAAGTAAGCCATTTTTTGACTCCACTTAGCCGTTACGTTGCTCGGATCCAGTACTAACTTGATCTTCGGAGGGTCCTCGGTGGTATCCAACCACCCCGAGATTTCTTTGCAGGTACTTGGCGCCAACTCCTCCAATCACCGAATTTCCTCAACACCCATTGAGACCCACACACAACAGAGAATCCCCTCTAGAATCTACCAGGAGATCGACGGAAGACAACATCTGAAGGAGATCTGAAAAGGACCTTCATCACAAATATTTAAATTCAAATTGAAACGACCTACTCCTGTTCCGTATAGTAGTAGTTACTTCAACTCAATCCTAATTTGCCCTTGGAGGACATGTCATGGTTCACCCAGTGGTCATCCTAATAGCTAATACAACTAATCAATCTAGGAGTACGTGCAAAGATCGACCAGATGAAATACGACGATTCCCGGTGAATTTTGCTGAGAAATTGTTTTATCCTGCATTTCCTTCCGTATCTTGCTCTAGTTCTTTGAAAAGTCCTTGCAACATTAAATATACATATTAATAATGCCACATAATGGCATCATCACCCTGAATCCTCCAAATTGTCCTTGTAATGGATGTCTATTTTTGTGTTTATTTCTCGTATGCCAGGGTTTATTTGGGTTTATGCTTATTTTTTTAAATTGCGGTGACATTGTCTTTGCAGTTTGGAAGAATCAACCAGTCTGGCTTTCAGATTTGTGATCGGCAAGACCAGTGACAAATCAAGAATGTCAGCTCTCAAAAGAGAGATTGAAGAATATGATGATTTCATGCTTTTAGATATTGAAGAAGAGTACAGCAAGCTTCCACACAAAACGTAACTACTACTAAACAGTTTTATGTAAACAATTAGCAGCTTCAATTTTGTTAGAGTTTTTGTTACTGTAGTAGTTTCACATTCTCATCAAGTCCTATTTTGTAGGTTAGCTTTCTTCAAAGCAGCCTATGCATTGTTTGATTCTGACTTCTATGTTAAAGCTGATGACGATATATATTTGAGGCCAGGTAATTCACCTTTGGGAAATAATGGTTATGTGCATTATTGGATTGTTGTATGTTAAAATTTCAGTCGTCTATGTTTGGCCAGATCGGCTTTCTCTACTTTTGGCAAAAGAACGTGCTCATCCACAAACTTACTTAGGATGCATGAAGAAGGGCCCTGTATTCACTGACCCAAAACTTAAATGGTTAGTTAACCATTGGCTCAAACAAGATACTTGTGTTCAAACACACTTTGACTATGTAAGTGCTAATGGATAGGTGTTGTCAACTCAATGAAAGGGCATACCTAAATAAGTTGTTAAACCAATAGATTTACGATTCTATATTCTAATTTGTATCGACTGATGCTCATATATCTCATGAGCAAGACTGAAAACTTAACATAGGTTCACGGACCTTTGAATTTCTTTATGCAATACGAATAAGCTTCATAACCTTCACAACTTTGTTAGCTTTTGTTATTCACTTGTTTACCCTGGGTCTGATAATCTGTTCTGAATATGTCATACCTTTGTTTATTTGAAGATATTGTGATGTTTATTTAACAGTTTAGATCTGTGGGGTTTGTGCAGGTATGAGCCTCTTTCATATTTACTTGGCAACGAGTATTTTTTGCATGCGTATGGTCCTATCTATGCTCTTTCTTCTGAGGTTGTTGCAAGCTTGGTTACCATGAGAAACAACAGGCATGTTTTGCTTACTCTCTTTCAACATTCATGCTGAAAATTTTAGGTGGCTGAATGCAAATTTTTTATCATTTTCTCTAGACATATTTATAAGTTCTTTCTTCACAACCCCAGCTACTTGTGTTTTGTCATGGTTGTGTTTGACTTAAAGTGAGTCGTGTGCATTGATTTTAAAGACATCTACATAGTTGACACACATACGGCTGTAGATTGCTTTTACTGTTGTAATAATCCCTTTTAGGTTTAGAAAAACCGTTTTTCTTTGGACTCTAGGGTTGTTATAGTACATTCACATTTCACATAATTAACTGTGTTACACTATTACTTTTGTCAAGGCGAGTTAAATGATATGGTAATGCGAGACAGTGTATCCGCTTTTGTGAACCAGAATAGGAGATTATTCAAACTACCTAAGTTTATTTTATATAAATGGAAAGCTTAACCTCGTCTTTGGGGTTTGTTTCTACCTTGTGGTACATCATTACTGATACCCTGTAACTCGATTTTAACATTATGGACCTTCAAAATATTTACTCGACACTTTATGCTTAAGTCTGTGAAAAATTAAATATATTGTAAATGGCTGATTGTGGTATTGGAAGGTATATAAATATTATTATCTTACAATTTGGCTTGCCAAGCTTTAAAGCTTTGTCAGCGAGGGTTATGATGCTTAACGTTTTGAGGAAACCATGATGCACCGACTTCATCTTTTAAGGCTAATATCAAGGTTTTGTAATGGGTTTTTGATGGTATTATCGGTCAGAAATATAAGAGGATGATAGATGTTGATTCTGCGAAAGGTTAGATCTATCAGATACTGGCACATTTGAATATTGGCTATCTGCAAGTACAGTTAAAACAAAAGAATAAATGAGGTGTTCCCTTAAAACGTTGGCAATAGAAAGATAAAAAGTAGAACGTATGCACATTACCTTTAGAGTAAACAATAAATCATATAAGTTTGCTATGCTATGCTTATAAAATTTTAATGTCGTGAACTAGACCTCAGAAAGAAAGACTATACAGTAGTGTATACTGTGTGGTAAGCTAAATCAAACTAAAAAACTCAATATCACCTTAATTCTTCGTAGTGCCCTTTAATATTTGATTTTCTCGTATTAGTATTTCTTGACAGATGAATCTTCCTGTCATTGTTAAATTCCACAAATATCTGTAGAATTTGGACTCTTCTTAGTTCATATTCAATATCTATGCATAATTCCATGGAATATAACACAATATATTTCGGTTTATATGATTGCAGTTACCGTTTGTTCAGCAACGAGGATGTTACTATTGGGTCCTGGATGCTTGCAATGAACGTAAATCATGAAGATAATCGGGCCCTTTGTGCTCCTGACTGCACATCATCTTCCATTGCTGTTTGGGATATTCCGAAGTGCTCAGGTTTGTTTACTTTTCCTTGGTTTAATAATGTAAAAAAATTTGATATCAACATAATTCATATTTTTGCTTGATTCATTGATGACTTTGTAACATATGCATGCAGAAGCACGCTTGCATGTTACTACCTTTTGAACCCATAGTCTTAGAAATTCAGATCAGATTTTACATAGGAAATATTTTGCTACCCTGCTGAAATTATAAACTAAAAGTTTGTCAATGTTTAAGTACAATAACGGTGGAAACTTATTAGAATTTGAGTCTGATTTTTGACTGCGCACCATCTATCTATCTATCTATATTATATATAAGAAAATTATACGAGAGAATATTCTTTGGAACATTCCCTCATCTAGTTAGTCTCAATTTAATTCTCTTACTGCATTTGGTTCATAAATTTTTTTTATTGTCTCTCTACTCGATATATATCATTTTTTATTCCATATAGATAGGTTTGTATGGTGGAAAAATTATGATCGGCCCCTTTCTTTAAAATCTCTTTTTATTTTCTTTCACCACTTAGGTTTTATTGGCAAAATATTGAAAACATTCATGATTTCTGTGTGCTTTATAACATGCAAAATATTGAAAAATAAAAAAAAACAGAAAATTTTCTAGAGTTAAAAATTGCATCATTCTTTTTGGGTATTGCAAAAAGAATATAGAAAAACAAAAAAGAAAATATTGACATGTTTGAAAAATCCGCTACTTTCATCTGCTTATAACATGTAAAATATTAAATTTTTGAAGGAAATAAAAAATTTGAGATTTTTGAAAATTTCGCGATTTTTCTGTGCTATATAGCATATATAATATTGAAAAATCAAAAGAAAATAGATTTTTTTTTTGAGATTTTTGAAAATTGTGTGGTTTTCTTGTGTTATAGCATATAAAATATAGAACAACGGAAGAAAATCAATAATATTAAGACTTTTGAAAATTTGTTCAAAATCATAATTTTCATGTGCGCAAACAAAAAATAGTGAAAACTGAAGTGACCGGAAAATTCTTGAGATTTTTAAAGATTTTGTGATCTTCGTATGCTATAAGCAAAATATTGAAAAATCATAGTAGATTTCAGAAAATTTATTACACAATTTTCATGTAGTAACATGCAAAATATTATAAATTTGAAAAAACAAATAATTTTGGGATTTTTGTAAATTTTGCGATTGTCATGTGATGCATGTATATTATTTAAAAGAAAGAAAAACAAAGTTTTTCGATTTTCGTGTGCTATATCATCGAAATATTGAAAAACCGATGAAAATAACAAATATTTTACTTTTAATTTTTTAATGATTTTCTTGTGATATAGCAAGCAAAATATTAGAATACCTAAGAAAATTGAAAGTTGGATTTAAATTTTTTTACCATATTTGTGTTGTAGCGTGTAAAATATTGAAAACTTGAAGAAAACAGGAAAAAGGATTTTTATACATTTTGTGATTCTGATAACAAACAAAATATTGAAAAACTGATGAAAAAGAAAATTTTGAGATTTTTAAAATTTTCATGATTTTTAAAATCTTCATGATTTTGTATGTTATAGCAAAAGATAATATTGAAAAACCGAAGAAAAATACCAAATATTTGCAAGCTAATATTTTATATATTTTACACATGAGGTTCATAAATATGAGATATTACAATTTACAGATCACATAGCTATAAAATTTTAAATTAATATGATTTTTATTGACTTTGGACTTCTTCCCCTGCATTGTGCTGGGGCCATAGCTAGTTATAAGTTATAAGCATATAATTTACCCCTTTTAACTTTGTAGATGTAGAAGAGCTTCTCACCGCGCATAAATGTAAACAACAAAATAATATATTTGAGATCTACGCCTTTATTCTTTTTTTTGGGTCATAAATAGCAAAGCATTGATTTATGAGGTTAGGGGGCTTGTGGATGGCCATGCGAATCCCACTACGAATCAGGGGCACAAGAAGAAGAGGGAGGGGGGGGGGTCGCGCTGATGCATGTGTGGGGGAATTACAGGGGCCAATTCACAGGCCCCTTTAATCTTAATTTATTGTATGAATTATGTACAAAATTTAAACATCTGATAAAACCAAGCTAGTTCATTCCTCATATTCTAACCTTGTTGAAGTGAACCTTCTGGTATTTTTTCAGGGTTATGCAACCCAGAGGCAAAGATGCTAATGCTCCACAAAAGAGAAATTTGTTCCAGCAGTCCTACCACTTCTGATTCTGATGGATGACTCCGCCGAAAGATAGATTTGATTCCGAAGCACCTGCGACCATTCTCTGAGCTCATTCAATTTTTATTTTAAAGAGGCCATCACAAGATTTTGAAGGATGGGTTACATTGAAGAGGCATTGTATAGGAATTTCGACGCCAAGGGAATTTTTGTATGCCCGTCAGCGTTATTTGTACCACTTACAAACCAAAATTATATGTTATTGTACCACTTACAAACCAAAATTATATGTTAAATTCCGTTGTAACATACAGTAATTTTCTGCAATAAGGTGTAGTGTTTTACTTTCTGTGTTCACTTTTTAGATTCCACCTAAAGTCTGAATGCTCTATATCAACGAGTAAATGTGCATGTCCTAATAACTTCTTTTTCATGAGCATCATACCTTAGTTTATTATGATTTACGCGACGTTTATGTGGAGAGAATTTAGCTGGAAATTTACAATGGGAGATGAACAGAAGATACAGAAAAGCATGCAACATCTTCGGCATATTCAAAACTCGGTGAGGTGAACTAAACGAGCCAGGAGGATTGAATAAAAATCTGAACAATGAAGTAAACGGACAAACACAAAACATGATAGGTAATCTTAAATCAGAGATAATAAATATTGAGTCCAATATTGTTATGCTACAACATTAAATGATTTATATGATTGATAATTATAAATTTAGTTGCTGAGGTTTTAAACAAGTTTCAACTAGTTCATTTAGTTATTAAAAACTATATATTTCCTATTGCTTAAGCTGTCAATTATAATATTGAATATGTATGAATTTTTTATTTTCTTGTAATTTTTTTCTTAATTGCTTTTAATCTAGATTTTGAATAGGCTCGGAAAAGTTCGAGGCTCGGGTCGGGTCCATTCGACAAATAGATAAGTCGAGTTTGAACAAGTTGTTAAGCTAGTCTAAAAAATTGAAAAACCCAAAAACGCAAATCTCTGCTTGTTTGGCTTGTTTAACGGACCTGGTTCTATCATCAAAATAAAAGAAGATTGATTAATATAAGGATATTATTATTTGTGAAAAATGGGTCCGGGGAGCTCCCATACATTGCACAATGTCAAGAATTCACAAAGCTGATTACATCATAAATTTGGATTCTTTGGTTTGGTGATCAATTAAGAAATGCCCTTTTGCTTACTGTAGAGAGGTAGTTTCATCAATTAAGAAATGCCCTTTTTTAATATGTTACACGCGGCTTCGGTTCACACTTTTTTTTGAAAAATAAAATGTATTTATTTAAAAAGGTCTAAGCTTGACCCTATGCTTAATTTTTTTCTAAATTTGTGATTACTGCTTATCTACCAAGAATTAAGAAGTGAGGCTTTGGACTTTGGGGGCTATATTTAAATTAAAAGCACCTTCACCTCATCTTTTGTCAAATGAATGTGGATAAAAAACAAAGTAGATTGTCAAAACCCCCAAGCAGTTTTTCCCGCTGACAAAAACCCTCCTGATCTCCAAGTGGTTGTCAAAACACCCGGAAAATTTTCATGTAGTATTTGTATAGTTGCCTGCTATATCTAAATAGGTCATATATATTGCAGAGAATTGTATAGATATCACATAAGTACTAGTAGACAACTTTAGACAACTTTACAGATACAAGCATGCTGCAAGCAGTTTTTTTTTTTGACAATTGAAGAACTATTCCGGGGGGTTTTAGTCAATCTCTGAGGCCAAGGGGGTTTTTGTCAGCAGGAGAAATTGGCTGCAGAGTTTTGACAATTTACCCTAAAAGATATTTGCATTCCTAAAGTCTACCAATAAAATTAGAAGCTTAATTAATTAACAAGAAGTTGTTCTTGAATTTCTTTATTATTTCTCAAATAAACAAAAGCCAATTTGCGAGTTGTTGGAGAATCACATTGGCTCAAGAAAAACTAAACATCATCTAATGATGTGTCAAAATAGAAATGAGAAGGTTAAATGAAGACAAAAGATTTAGATAGGAGAGAAAGGGCGAAGGTATTTAAGATGCCACCTCTTAATGACGTGTGTATATGTGGCCAATAGAAATGTCAAGACAAAAAAGCTCTTTCATTTTTTACCTTCGAAAAAATGGTATCGAGGTCATCAGAAGGCTATGGAAGGCTAATTACTTGAAAGATTGGATTATGTTGTCCGCAAAAATTAAAACGAAATAGCTGATGCATGTAATCAACATGTTCGGTCAGTAATTGACATGTATAAAATAGTTATTTCATATCTCATGTATGGTTGCAATTCATGTTTTAAATAGGTTATAAATATGGTTAACCATGGACAGCTTAAAGATCTGAATGTGCAGGATTTCATATATAAAATAACTGGACAAACGGTTCATGCTATATATAAAAATTACATCAAATAACTGGAACTTGGAACCTTTCCAAACTTAGGCATCAAAGAAGAACAACTTCTTGTGAATTAAGGTTTATTGTTTTTTTAGCTTTCGGTAAACCGGTTTTGAAT
Source organism: Agapanthus africanus (assembly GCA_030015575.1). Taxonomy (NCBI): domain Eukaryota; kingdom Viridiplantae; phylum Streptophyta; class Magnoliopsida; order Asparagales; family Amaryllidaceae; genus Agapanthus; species Agapanthus africanus. Next base: position 520,290,878 of record JASDDO010000001.1, on the reverse strand, counting down.
CGATGCTTTACAAAAGGAATAAAAGGATGCTTTTTAAAATAAAATTCTCGAAACAAGTTTACAGTCAAGGTAAAACATTTCTAGCCTAGTCAAAGCTTTTACTTCACGAAGCCAGCTTGTTGGTTCAATTCTATATCCACTGATATGAAATCTAGAAGACAAATAGAAAAAATGATAAGTAAACAAATAAATAATGTCTTCAAAATTGCTTAAATAGTCTCTCTCCCCCAAGTCTCAATTGTCCAAAGATTCCCCTTCACCCCCGAAAGATTCTAAGCTTCTCCATCTCAAAAAAAATTTGTGAAGAAAACATAAATTGTTGCAAGATGATAGAGATCATCAAGCGAAGATTAAAATCAAAACCCATCATCTTCTCCAATTGAAACACCCCCAATTTCTGTCTTAATCCCAAGAAATGGAAACACTCAGAAAACTCTTTTGGTCTTCACCCACAAGACGCCCTCCTGGTCCTTTAAAACCCCCATCTTTGTTGCTTGTTTTTGCCCCATTTTCAATCTAGTTTTGTCTTTCTTGATCAATTCCAAGAAATGGGTTCTGTCCCATTTCGCGAGAATTCGAGACCCGCTTCTTTGATTTTGGATGAAGAGAGGGGAGAGTTGGTGAGAGCTAGTTTGGGGAAAGTTGGAAAAAGGGGGAGAGGCGATGAAGATGGAGGTTTGAATGTGAAGGCAGCAATGGCGTTGAGGAGCCATAGCGAGGCAGAGAGGAGGAGGAGAGAGAGGATCAATGGGCATCTCGCGACATTGAGAAGCATGGTGCCTTCTGATGATAAGGTTGTGACTCTTCCCCTTCTCTTTGTTGGATTTTTCATTACTTGTGTAGTGTAGCTTTTTAAACTGGAGTTTCATAGAAGTTAGCAAAGTTTTACTCCAAAATGCTAACTTTGTGCTGTTTAGCATTCATTTTAGAGTTCAGATAATTGCAGGTATCTGATGGAGGTCCTTTTCAGGTCTCCGTCAGATGTTGTCTTCCGTCGATCTTCCGGTGGATTTTGGAGGTGATCTCCTGTTGCGTGTGGGTCTTAATGGGTTTTGAGGAGATTGGTGGTTTGAGGAGTTTGCGCCAAGTATCTGCAAGGAAGTCCCAGGGTGGTTTGGTACCACCGAGGACCCTCCGACGATCAAGTTAGCATAAGATCTGAGCAGAGTAACGGCCAAGTGGGGTGAAAAAAGCTTACTTGACCTCTCTGTGATGGGGGTTTATATAGCGGTGACGGCACGCAGTAGCAGGTGCGAGAATCTCGCCGGCGGTTATGCTCCCGACGTCACGCCCGCGTAATAAGCGGATTGCCCGTTAATGGGGATCGTGATTGCGTGGAACGTGGGATGTTTCCGGCGGAGGATCCACGCATGGCGAGATTTGCGGAGCGGCGGTTACGCCTGTGAGCGGCGGAGTTGGTCGGCCGGAGGGACCGAGGAAGATGGCCTCGGCGGGAGAGCTCGGGAACGAGTGGGAGGGCCGAGGTATCTTGGTCCTGTGGTAGCTCGGGGGCGAGCTGAGAGGCCGAGGAAGCCAATTCGCAGGGGATTTGAGGTGAGCCAGCTTGTGCTTGCAGGTCGGGTACAGGGGTGGCCTGGTCGGCCCTGTGGGCCCTTTCTTCTGAGCTCTGGGACACGTCATCTGCCACATGTCATGATCTGGGAGGTCGCCAATACAGAGCATCATCATTAGCCCCCCCACTCTTGTCCCGATCAGCTGGCGGGTCGGGTCAAGAGTGGACTGCCGGGCCGCCCGGGGTGAGCTCCCTCTCAAGATTTTGTCGCGACGCGTTCCCGGGCTGTCAGCTGTCTTTTCTGCCAGCGAACCAGGGCGAGATCTCTGCATTTAAGGAAGGTGCGCCGGTTCGTGCATCCTGTCACTGAAGCGACGGTCCGCGTGTCAAGCGTCGGTTGGTCGGCGTGACGTGTGCAGACCTGCGTCTGATGGGATACGGCCTAGTGTGGGAACGACAAGTGGAGAGATTGGAGCCGTTGGACGCGAGGAGGCGCTTCGGCGGGAGATGAAGGGTGTCGTTGGATGAGAGCGATTGCGGTGATAAATAGGGGTGGGCCCACTCCAGGGCCTCTACTCCTTCATATTTTTCTTTCTTTTAAGTCTTGGCTGCTCGTCGCTCTTCCTCTTTTGGATTGGATATATGGTTCGTTCCCACTTTTTGGGTTTCTTGTTTCAGAGGGAGGCCAGCGGCGCGGCCGTGCCCCCGGCGGGCTCGTGCCCTGCGCCGAATATTCTGCCGGCGATAGGGCCGTCCGCTTCGTTGATAGCTCTTGGTGATTGTTCCGGCGGCGGCCAGAGACGTCCATGGTCATTCGAGCCCCAGATGAGAGACGTAGGGGAGGGCGAGGACGGGTCCCCCTTAAGAGGAAAAGGACAATCTCTCGTGCGCCGCCGTCGAGGGTTCCTGAAGGGATTCCTATGCAGGAGGGTGATGCCGTCTTCATGGCTTCATCTGGGCTTTCCGTCGCTGCCGGCCTGCTCGCAGGGATGGAAGAGTCGGCCGGGGGAGGCTTCCGCATGGCACCCTGAGGATCCAAATGGAGGCCATAGCCCAAGGGGCGGTCCAGGTATGAACTCCCCTACACGTTGTTTTTTGACCTTTTTTTTGGCTCGAGCGTCTCTAAGTTTCTCATCCGTTTCTCGTCAGGTCCTCCAACACTGCGCCCTCGTTACTCGTATGGAGGCCGAGGGGGCGTTCCATGCACCGAGGCCGGTGGAAACGTTTCCTTCAGAGGTTGAGGTCCCGCGACGTGACCTGCGTCTGGAGAGGGCGAGGGCTGATGTTCTGGCAGCCCGAGCGGAGAGCACGGAGCTTGCCGTCTCAGCGAACCAGGGTGCCTATCGTCGCCTGAGTGCATCCCACCGAGTTGCTAAGGCGAAGCTGGCGGATCTGACCGATCGTTTCGCGGCTATGGAGGAGGAGAAAAACGCCAGCAGGAGGGTGCCGATGCGGCGCTTCGGGCGGCCGGGATTGCCGAGGTTCGAGCTAGGAAGGCCGTGGCCGATTACAAGGCGTCGGAGCAGTTTCACGCCGAGCTTGGCGAGCATTCCGCCGTTGCGTGGAACAAGGCTCTAGATGCCGTGAAGGAGCAGCTTCCTGAGTTCGCCGACGGCGAGCTCCGTGCTGGGGTCCCAATCCCGGTGGCAAAGCCTTCGGCAGACAGCGATGAGGGAAGCGAAGCGCACCCCTGGTGGCAAAACCTCCGGCAGACCGAGATGACAGTGATGAGGGAAGCGAGGCGCAAGAGGGGGTTTGCGACTTAGGCCTTTTTGATATTTTCTCGTCCTTTTGTAAGCGTCTGGAACTTTGTAAGGCTGGGGAGCCCCCAATACCCCTGTAAAAACATTTTACTTGTTCGAATAAAACTCTTGTTGTTTCATTGCTTTGCACTTTATCTTTTGGATGTGAAGAGTATTCGTAGAATATGCTTGCTTGCTTTGTTGGGCTTCCATGTCAGGCGATCGTACGTCGAGTTGATTTTGATCACTTGTCAAGCATGCCGAGTGCTGCTGAGAAGGAGGTATTCCCATGGCCCCGGAATCGAGTGGGGATCGCTCAGACTTGAACAGATCTGGTGTCTCTCGATGGGGTTTCGGGTCTGTGGCATTTGATGAGCAGCATGCTGCACACCGCAGATTTGCCAAGAAGAAGGGAACTAGGCGGCATCGTTATTAGGGCTTCAAACCGGCAGCGTCTGGTTGGCAGGAGGATGCCCCACGGTGGGCGCCATCCGGGCGGTGAAACTGCACGGTTGCCTCTTGGCGAGGGCCTTGATCCCTGGCGCCGCGAGTAGGGAAGTTATCGGCTAGGGATGACCGAGCAGGATAGCCGCTCGGTTGCCTCTTACGAGGTCTTTGATCCTTAGCGTTGGAGGGGCTGTAAGAAGCCTACTAAGGATAACCGGGTAGTTAAGCTGCGCGGTTGCCTCTTGGTGAGGGCTTTGGTCTCTGGCGTCGTGGGTAGGCAACCACCAGCCGGGGATGACCGAGCGGGGTAGCCGCTCAGGTGCCTCTTGCGAGGGCTTTAATCCCTGGCGTCATGGGTAGGGAGCTACCAGCCGGAGATGACCGAGTAGGGTAACCGCTCGGTTGCTTCTTGCGAAGGCTTTGATCCTTCAGGACGGGGACCGAGCAGGGTTACTGCCCAGTGCCTCTTGGCGAGGACGTTGATCCCTGTCGGTTGTGGTAGGAAGCTACCAGCCGGGGATAGCCGAGTAAGGGTCGGGCTCGACTGCCTCTGGGAGGACTTTGGTCCTTAGCGCGGGAGGGGCTGTAAGAAGCCTACCAAGGACCTTTGGCCGGGCAGGGTTACTGCCCGGTGCCTCTTGGCGAGGGCTTTTGTCCTGAAGGATAGCCAAACGAGGGTCGGGCTCGACTGCCTCTGGGAAGGCTTTTGATCCCAGTCGGTTGTGGTAGGAAGCTACCAGTCGGGGATAGCCGAACAGGGTAGCTGCTGAGTTGCCTCTAAGGAGGACTTTGATTCTCAGCGTTGGAGTGGCCGCAGGAGGCCTGCTAACGATAACCGGGCAGTGAAGCTGCGCGGTTGCCTCTTGACGAGGGCTTTGATCCCTGGCGTTGCGTGTAGGGAAGCTACCGGCCAGGGATAGCCGAACAGGGTAGCCGCTCGGCCGCCTCTTGGGAGGACTTTGACCTTTAGCGTTGGAGGGCCGTAGGAGGCCTGCTAGGGATAACCGGGCAGTGAAGCTGCACGGTTACCTCTTTGGTGAGGGCTTTGGATCACAAAGACAGAATTCTATTTGCAATGTTCCGACGTTCCTTTATTTGAATGGAAAGGATTTTTAGAAAACATTTACATCGTCTTCGCAAAAGGAGGGGTACACACTTGTTAGCCTCGGCCTCATTGGTGTAGCTTGAGCTTCTCGGCGTTGTAAGGCCGCGGGAACTTGCGTTCGTCCGCGTCTTGTAAGCGATAGGCTCCACCGGGTAGTACCTTAGAGACGAGGAAGGGACCGTCCCACTTTGGAGAGAACTTGTGTAGCCTATCTTGATCGATGAACTCGTTTCGCCATAGGACCAGATTTCCGGTCTTGAAGGAGCGGTGCTTGACCCGAGTGTTGTAGTATCGGGCCGTTTGTTATTGATAAGCGGCAGCCCTGATTTGAGCCCGGTCTCTCTTCTCCAACAAGATGTCTAGGTTGGTCCGTAGCGCCGAGGTGTTCGCATCGTCGTCGAAGTGCTCGACCCGATGATTGGGTAGCCCGATCTCCGCTGGGACCATTGCCTCGGTCCCGTAGCAGAGGCTGAAGAGGGTTTTCCCGGTAGGGGTCTTCTTTGACGTGCGCAGGGCCCATAAGACCCAGGGCAGTTCTTCGACCCAACTGCCTTGTTGCCCTTCTAGGCGGGTCCAGAGACCTCGGAAGACGTCTCGGTTAGCGGCTTCGGCCTGCCCGTTGCATTAGGGATGCGCGACCGCGGCGAACTTCATGAGGATATGGTACTCTTTGCAGAAGTTCTTCACTTTCTCGTTCTCGAAGTTCGTCTCGTGGTCGGTGATGATACATCTCGGGATGCCGAACCGGAGTATAAGATTGTTTTCAGGAACTTGATGGTCGTGGCGGCATCCGGTTTCCTGATGGGGACGGCCTCGATCCACTTGGTGAAGTAGTCTACCGCGACGAGGGCATATTTGTGCCCGCCCGTACCGGTAGGGAATTGGCCGATCATGTCCAATCCTCACTGGACGAATGGCCATGGGGATGTTAGGGCGGTCAGCTCGGTAGCGGGGAGGCGAGGGATGCTGCCGTGGAGCTGGCAACTCTTGCATCTTCTGACTAGCTTCTGGGTGTCCTCGTGAACAGTGGGCCAGTAGTACCCCTGGAGCAATGCCTTTTGGATCAAGGTTCGGGCCCCTTGGTGCGCACCGCCAACCCCCTCATGGATTTCATGGAGGACATAGTCGGTTTCGTGGGGGTCGATGCACCGGAGCAGGGGCTGAGTGAATGATTTCTTGTAGAGATTCCCATTGCTCCAGATGAAGTGGCGAGCTTTGGCCCGGAGACGGCGGGCGGCTCCCCGATCTTCTGGGAGCGTACTGTCCTTCAGGAATTCCACGAGGGGCTTCCTCCAATCTTGGTCGCCTTCCTGTGCCGCATATACGTGGAGTGTTGTCGCTCCGTCTTCCACGCTGGGCTGAGGCAAGGTTTCGAAGAGGATAAACCGCTTATTGTTGGCCGAGTATGACGAAGCCAACTTGCTCAGGGCGTCGGCTTGGGCATTCAGCTGCCTGGGTATTTGTTCTACTTGGACTTCATCAAACTTCCTCTGGAGTTTCCTCACCTTGTCCAGATACTTCATCATCAGAGGCTCCCGAGCTTCAAAGCGGCCGGTCACTTGGCCGACGACAAGGGCCGAGTCGCTGCGGATTCGAATTGTCTTCAGCCCCAGCCCGGCGGCCATGCGCAGTCCAGCCAGGATGGCCTTGTACTTTGCCGTGTTGTTCGAGGGTTTGAAACCGAGCTTCAGAGAGTACTCCATTTCCGTCTCGTTCGGGCCCCGGATAATGAGGCCGGCACAGCAGCCTTCCTCGGTTGAAGACCCGTCGACGTAGATGACCCACTCAGGAACCGAGCCAGGTCTTTCGGCGATGGGACACTGAGTTGCGAGAGGTGGTGTGGACTCCGGTTTCTTGCTAGGGATGGTGCATTCAACGATAAAATCGGCCAGGGCCTGCACTTTGATGGCCTGCCTCGGGCGATATTTTATGTCAAACTGAGATAGTTCCCACCTCCACTTTTCTAAGCGGGCCGAGGATTCCGGCGATGTAAGGATAGCCCCCAACGGGTGCTCAGTGAGGACGATGATGGTGTGTGCTTGGAAGTAGTGCCGCAGCTTCCTTGAAGCCACCACGAGGGCCAAGACAATTTTCTCTATGGCGGGATATCTCGTTTCTGCGTTCTTAAATACATGGCTCACATAGTACACCGGTTTCTGTGCTCCACCGACCTCTCAGACGAGCACCGAGCCTGCTGCTTGGTCGGATACCGCCAGATACAGCGACAGCTCGTCTCCTTCAACTGGTCGGGTGAGCAGTGGTGGTGTCGCGAGGTGCTTCTTCAATTGGTCGAAGGCTGCCTGGCACTCCTCCGACCATTCGAACCTCGGGATCTTCCTCAGAGCTTTGAAGAACGGGAGACATTTCTCTCCCCCAACCTGGACATGAAACGGCTCAGAGCAGCGACTCGTCCCGTGAGCCACATGATCTCGACGTTGGTCTTGGACGCGGCCATGTTGAGGATAGCGTCGATTTTCTCTGGGTTAGCTTCGATTCCACGGTGAGTGACCATGAAACCGAGGAACTTTCCCCCTATGACTCCGAATGCGCATTTAGCGGGGTTTAGCTTCATCTTGAACTTGCGGAGCACTTCGAAGGCCTCGTCCAGATCCCTGGTATGGTCGGCCGACGAGACGGATTTGACGAGCATATCGTCAAGACCTCCATATTCCTGCCGATCTGTGGCTTGAACATGCGATTGACCAACCGTTAGTACGTATCCCTGGCATTCTTGAGGCCGAAGGGCATCATCTTGTAGCAGTATACCCCCAGTCCGTTGTGAATGCGGTAAGATCTTCATCTTCCGAACTCATACGGATCTGATTGTAGCCGGAGAAAGCATCCATGCAACTCATCAACCTGTGACCGGCCGAGCTGTCGACGAGCTGATCTATCCGAGGGAGAGGATAGTTGTTCTTGGGGCATGCCTTATTGAGGTCGGTGGAGTCGACGCACATGCGCCACTTTCCGCTTGACTTCTTGACCAGAACTACGTTCGCCAGCCACTCCGAGTAGGGTACATTCTGGATGAAGTTGGCGGCGAGAAGTCGATTAACCTCATCTTCGATAGCCTTCTGTTTGACCGGGACGAAGCTTCGCTTTTTCTGTCTGACGGGTCGGGCCGCAGGATCGACCCCGAGCTTGTGAGAAATGATTTTGGGGTCGATCCCAGGCATGTCAGCAGGCGTTCAGGCGAAGACGTCTGAGTTATTTCTGAGGAAACCGACCAGGTCATCTCGTCAAGTCCCTGTCAGGAGTGATCCGATCTGGACGGTTTTTTCATTGTCCCCCTCTGTTAGGGGCACCTCGGTCAGTGGTTCGACCGGCGTCCCCCGGACCTCCTTTTGCTTGTCTCGGGTGTCCAGAGAACTCTCGATGTCGTCTTTTACCTCAGCGTCGTCGGCCGACTGCTCGGACGAAGATGTTTCGGTAAGGCATACCTTCGCGACCCGCTGGTTTCCGTAGACCCGACCTATCCCGCCCTGATCGAGAGGGAACTTCATCGTCAGGTGGTAGGTCGATATCTGGGCCTGAAAGGAGTTCAACGTCGGGCGGCCGAGAAGGACGTTGTAGGCCGATAGGACCTTTGCTACGAAGAAGTCCACAGGCAACGTACGGGTGCAGCCGGGCTTCCCGACGTTGAATTACAGGGCGACCACCCCTTCCGCCGGGATGGAGTGGTTGGTGAACCCTGAAAGGACGTGGGAGGTCGGTTTCATTTCTGCTGGGGTGAGCCCCATGCGCAGAAAGCAGTCGTGAAAGAGGTTGTCTGCCGAGCTGCCCGAGTCGACAAGTATCCGGTGGACCTCGTACCGGTGGACTCGGGCCATGATCACCAGAGGATCATTGTGAGGCATGGATATGTCGTAGAGATCCCCGTCGCCAAAAGTGATAGGCTCGTGGTCCCTGGCCTTTTTGCTCGGGCGGCCGTTGGCCTCCATTGCCGGCGTGGGGTGCTGAGTCTCGTAGGCATTCGACTGTCCCCTTGTCGTCATGACCATAGTTCTTGATAGGTCTATGTTCCTTCCGGCGAAGTCCTTTAGGCCCCGTGGTGAGGTTGCCTTCGAGCTGCCTTGGCAGGCCTCGTGGGCGCGACCCCGTCGAGGGAGGGGGCGCCGGTCATGCCTGGAAACAGACGAGCTGACCGCCACCGCCCTGGTAGGGACAGGGTTGCGACGAGGCTCGAGGCGAGGCTCTCCGACGCGGGACCTCGAGGTTTACTGGGACGGATCGAGGGATCGGCGACTGCTGGGGTTTGCGAAGCGGTGGCCGGCGGAGGGGTTGATGACATTTAGCGGAGGTTCACCCGCGCCTCCGTTGAGGGGGAGACGGCGGCGGGTGCTTGGATCTTTAGGGTGATCGCTTGCCATATGGATGGAGATCGGAAGGCCAATTTTATTTTTTTGTGGAGTTTAGTTTCCCACAGACGGCGCCAATTGATGGAGGTCCTTTTCGGGTCTCCGTCAGATGTTGTCTTCCGTCGATCTCCCGGTGGATTTTAGAGGTGATCTCCTGTTGCGTGTGGGTCTCAATGGGTTTTGAGGAGATTGGTGGTTTGAGGAGTTTGCGCTGAGTACCTGCAAGGAAGTCCCGGGGTGGTTTGGTACCACCGAGGACCCTCTGACAATCAAGTTAGCACAAGATCCGAGCAGAGTAACGACCAAGTGGGGTGAAAAAATCTTACTTGACCTCTCTGTGATGGGGGTTTATATAGCGGCGGCAGCACGCAGTAGCAGGCGCAAGAATCTCGCCGGCGGTTACACTCCCGACGTCATGCCCGCGTAATAAGCGGATCGCCCGTTAATTGGGATCGTGATGACGTGGAATGTGGGATATTGCCGGCGGAGGACCCGCGCATGGCGAGATTTGCGGAGCGGTGGTTACGCCTGTGAACGGCGGAGTTGGTCGGCCGGAGGGACCGAGGAAGATGGCCTCGACGGGAGAGCTCGGGAACGAGCGGTTGGGCCGAGGTATCTTGGTCCTCTGGTACCTCGGGGATGAGCTGAGAGGCCGAGGAAGCCAATTCGCAGGGGCTCTGAGGTGAGCCAGCTTGTGCTTGCAGGTCAGGTACAGGGGTGGCCTGGTCGGCCCCTGCGGGCCCTTTCTTTCGAGCTCTGGGACACGTCATCCGCCACGTGTCATGATCTGGGAGGTCGCCAATATAGAGCATCATCAGTAACTAAACTCCATTTTGATCTAACTTTTGTAAACTCCATTTTGTCACACATATTTTATGACATAACTATAGTTTATCTTTAAATGGAATTTGGGGCTTGCAAACCATAGTTGTGAGTTGGAACCATATGTATTAGCTGCCCAAGTTACCACTTTTCGTATTGCTCATTGATAAACCTCACATTGAGGTGATCTATTGCAGATGTACAGAAAAAAATTTCTTTACCGTTTGAGATGGTTGGCCATTGGTTTGGCAATTCTTTAGTTTTTCTTCGTTGGAGTTGAAGACATGTGTTTGTGTAAGAAATGTTGTGTGTCACACCCCGTAACGGGGGTATGGCCAGCCGGTCGCAATCCCCTTCCAACCTGAGAACTCTCAAGACCCTAACTCTCAAGACCAGAACATAAAGGTCACGTCCCCAAGAACACATAAAGATTGAACTTTACTTTTATATATCATTAAAATATGGTTTACATATACATGATCGAGTCTAACATCTTAAAGATGTCACCATTGTACAAAAAAATTCTCTTTCCTACATAAATCAGGGTTCAAAATATGATAAGCTACTAATTTTACAGTAAAAAATGTGCCAATGTACTAATAAAAATGCTAAGGATGCCAAAATTTCAAACAACCATCAATTGGCCCTCGCAAGATTTTCGAGCAAATCTGGACCGTTGCTTGTGATGCATCAATCTAAAAAATGTTTAAATATATAGAATGAGGTACGCGCTCACCAAGTGAATGAATCATATCGTAATACTCATGTCGATGAATTGATGTAGCAATGACTGAGAAAAATATTGTTAACAAATCCAAAAAGGGAATGCTAGATCCACAATTTAAATATTTACGATGAAGGAAAAGAAACTTAAGTAGTGCTATAAGATACGAGCTCCCACTTACCAATTGGTGGGTTGACCTACCATGGTCTGTCTACAACGGCAAAAGCAATTTAAAATTCCTAGGGCCTACATCGGCATATCCATGGGACGCTGGCACAGCTAAATCGTACACGCAACAACATAAACTACTTAAATTTTTAAGTATACACGTTAATGGAACGCTTATAGTATCAAGAGATAATCATACGTAACCGACAAAATGATACACAAGAGCATAATGACACCAATATAGTCCATATGACAATTCGATCAAGGATCACAATTATCCAATTTGCATAACATGTGACAATTCTTAAAGAGCATGTGATGTTTAATAATCAATATGTAATAACAACATGAAATGGATATTTGATTAGTATTTTGATCATACGGTGAATACGTAATCAAATGAATAAATCATAAGTTTCAAAACATGATACATCCATTTACCAAACTCTGAAGTTATGCTAACGTCATCATCTTAGGATTCAACTTGATATTTCTTCGTAAATGATTTCAAGAGAATGAAGAAGTTTGAGAAGTGAGAACTTGTGAAGAAAAATGAAAAGGCTTGGGGTTTATATATATACACTGTAGAGAAAGGAGGAGATGGAATGAAGTAGGCACGTGAAACATATACCTTACTACTCATTTTAGGAGTAGGAGGTGTCAAATAACAAGAAATCCTGATGGAGGCTGTGATCTCTCTCAGATGTTGTCCTCCATCGATCTCGCAACGAGCGGTTTTGAGCGGCTGAGATTTGTTTTGGGGGTTGTTGAGTGTGTGGATCTCAATGGATTGTTGGAAGTTGCTTAGGCCGAGCTACCTGCTAGGGAAGTCCCGGGATAGGGAAACCACCGTAGGACTCTCCGAAGATCAAGTTCGTACCGGGGAATTAGAGCAACGTAGCGGCCTATTGGAATGAGTTCGAGTTACCTAAATCGTTTGAAAGAAGGGTTTATATAGTGGTCACGTGGAGCGAGCCGGCGCGAGATTCTCGCCGTCAGTTACGCCCCAGCGTTATCCCCGTATTAATGGCGGGATACGCCCATTAATAGGGGGAGCGCCAGTGTGAGACACGGAACGTGAGAAGGCGGATATCTCGTCCTGGCGAGATACGCGGAGTCGTTGCGGGGGCGCTTGGGCTCTGCGCTCTCAGTTGATCGGGGAAGCCGAGGAAGCTCGATATGTCAGGAGGCTCGGAGACGAGCCGGGAGGCCGGGGAAGCTCGGCCTGTCAGATGGCTCGGAGACGAGCGGGGAGATTGAGGAAGTTCGGCCTGTCAGATGGCTCGGAGACGAGCAGGGAGGCCGAGTAAGCGCGGTTGTAGTATTGCTCGAATGTGAGCTGTTTTGCTAGGTGAACATGGAAGGTACTCAGGGAGGTCTTCGAAAGGTCGGATGCATCCTCGGAGACGAAGTCTCGAGGAGCGTCCCCAATGCATCTTATTTATTCCACCTCCGTAGCCTCCGGGACACGTCATCCGCCATGTGTCGTAATCTAAGGAATTCCTACTTGTGAGCATCATCATTAGCCCCCCACTCTCGTTCCGACCTATTTATGGGTCGGGTCGAGAGTGGCCTGCTAAGTTTTCTCTGCTCAGCTTGGTGCCGAGAATCCTTCGTGGTGGATTGCCCGGGAACGGCATGGCGTTTGGCGGTTGCGTCGTTTCGATCTTCAAGTCCATATGGCGTCTCACCGTGCGCCTAAGTTTTCGCGCGTATCCCTGATGACGTCGGCGGATCGGTGAAATGATTGCGCTTTAAAGAAGGGGTGTCGTTTCACTCGATCGTCAGTTGGGGTATATGCTACGTGTCCGACAACGGTCGGCGGGCATGACAAGCTGTCTCTGACTCCTGCAACGAAGAGAAGTCCCCAATAGTCGACCGCCACGTGGAGCCTCGACGGCCGCTAGGCGCGACGTTTCGTTTTGGCGGGAATTGATCTGGGCCGTAGGATATTCTCTTTGCGGTGTATAAATAGGAGATGACCATCCTAGGGCTAACACTTTGCCTCAATTCTTTTCGTTGTTTGAAGATTGCTCGGCGCACCTCCGTTTAGATCGGATCTTCTGTTGAATTTTTCTCGACGAGTTCCTTTCTTTGAATCAGGTTAGATGTCTTCCTCCGAGGAGTTTGTAGATGTAGCAGGGGTAGAGTCGGACGATGAGACTCCGGTTGCTGGGGCCGAGTCCAGTGGGTCTTCCTCCTCTTTAGCTTCAGATAGCAGAGAGGGTTCTTCTTCTGTGTCTTCTGCGTCGGGCTCGCCCCTAGAGTCAGAGCCACCCTCGTCACTCGCCGGCGGACAGCGATAAGGGCTCCTAAGGTGCGTATCGGGGACGCCCGCGATGCGCCCTCCGTCTTGAATCGTCTGGACGAGCTTTCCGACATCCGGACTCGATTCCATATCCCCTCTAGTTATTCACTCCGTTTAGCCAGAGAGGGTGAGCGGGCAGACCAGGTGTGGGGTAAAGAGATTGCTGTGTATCTGGAAGCATTCCGGACAGGAATGTGTCTGCTCTTCTCACTCGAGGTTCGTCGGTGCTTCATTGCCTTCGTCTTATCCCGGGCCAGCTAACGCTGAACTCGTGGAGGATCCTTCTCGGGTATCTGGTCCAGTTAAAATTTGATCGGATCCCTTTCAGTTTGACCCTCCTCTTGTATTTTCTTTGTTATAAAAATCACCCCTGTACTAGTAAGGAAGAGCCGAGCTGGGTGTACTTTTCGTTTAAAAAACATAAGGGTGGGGCGGTCGGGTCGGGATAGTGGTCGTCCCTTTTTCCATCATTGAATGGAAGGAGAAGTATGTATTCGTTGGGTCACCGGAGGGCCAGGATTGGCCTGTGCCCACACAGTGGCATAGGGCCGACTTCCCAAGGGCAAAGCAGTCAACCTCCCCCGAGGCGAGAGTGGTGTTCCAGTGGGAACCGGTCCAGCGGGCTGACGTCCTGCTTTCCAAGCAGGTACTGAACTGGGTTGGGCTCAGTCCCCCATGTTTTCTGGGTAAGTTAGGGTTTTGACGGTCTATTTAGATTTGCTAAGTTTTCTTTGCCTTTTCAATGTCGCTGACCTTTTTCTCCTATGTGTTCTTTTTTGCAGAGCTCATGGACCGATAAAATATCATGGCTGCCAAGGCCCAAGGAAGAAAGGCCGGCGACGTACGCTCGTCCTGACCCGGTCCAAGCACGGCCCCGAGGCAAACTGCTCCGGCTAAGCCTTCCGCAGCACCCCAGTCCTGGATGAGCGCCGTGGGGGTTTCAGATGCACGTGCGGGACCCGGCGCGCCGGGCGAGGGAGGAGGAGTTTCCCCCTGCCGAGGAAATCCCCCTCAAGAGACAGAAGCGAGTGGTATCTCGGCCACCCCCTACCGGGATCCAAGTGCAGAGGGCGACTTCTGCATTGAGGCGCCCTCGGGGCTATCTGTGGTCGACAGCTTGCTGTCGGACATGGAGAAGTCAGCTGGGACCAACATTCCTCGGGCAACCATGAAGGCCCAGGTGGCCGCAATAGCGCAGGAGACGGTTCAGATCGGTAACTAGCTTTCTTTGAAAATTCCTTAAGTTTTATTTCCTCAGTTTTATCTTTTTAACACGCTTGCTGTTTTTCTCAGGTCCTTCAGCTTTGCGCTCTCCTCGTCGCCATGGAGTCCGAGGAAATAGCCCCGGCGATAAAGAAGGCAGGCGAATCCTCCTCGCAGAAGGCAGAGCTTCGCCTTCAATTGCATCAAGCGGAGGAGAAGGCGGCCCTCCTTGACTCGAGATTGGTCGCCGAGGAGTTGACGATCTCAAAGCTGAAGGTGTCTCATCGGCTTCTAAACGAGTCCAACCGGGCTATCCAATCTAAGATGGATGAGACGAACGAACTCAACAATGCTATGAAAAGGCCGAGGGATGCCATCAAGAAGGATGCTCGGGCGGCCTTAGACACGGCGAAGCTTCCTGAAAGCCGGGCGGCCAAGGCCGTGAAGGAATACAAGGCATCTGATCAATTTTACCTTGATCTCGCCGAATCCACGACCGTCGGGTGACACCAAGCCCTCGACGCCGTTAAGGAATCTATGCCGGAGTTCGTCGACGGCGAGCTCCGTGGTAAGTTCCCCCTTGCCGAGGAAACACCGTAGGGGGAAGCACCGCAGGGGGAAGCACCCTGAGGTCACCGTTTTGGCCCCCGATGGTGGCGTCGAGCAGGGTGAGATCCCGGTCGAGCGGGTGGTCTGAGCTATCCTCCTCTACGATTTTTTTCTTCTTTCTTTTTTTAGACTTTTGTAAGCCTCCGGGCATTTTTGTAAGGCTGAGAAGCCCATAATACCTTTGTACATAACTTTTGTAAGGCTGAGGATCCCACAATATCTTTGTACATAATTTTTGTAAAGCCGAGGAGCCTACAATACCTTTGTACATAATTTTGATCATAAATAAAGTATGTATTTTCCTTTGCTCAAATGTCTGATCATCCAAGTGTTATGCCGGTGTCCACCTCTTTCTAGGTGACGATCGTATGAGTCGAACGATAACGTAAGTGTAGGAAGGTCGGTACCTTCCTTTTCTCCGGAGACGAGGGGTGATCGCGCATCGAGTATGAATCGAACGATAGCCAAGTGTAGGAAGGTCGGTACCCTCCTTTTCTCGGAGTCGAGGGGCGATCGCGCATCGAGCATGAATCGAACGATAGCCAAGTGTAGGAAGGTCGGCGTCACTCGATTCTACCCGGTCGTTTCGTGATGAGGGATTTTGATCCACAGCGTTTGTTGGGCAGGAAGCTACTCGCTGCGGATGGGACCGAGCAGGAATCTGCTCGGCGGCCTCATGAGGAGGGCTTTAGATCCACTACTTTATAGATCTATCCGCTTGTGGATGAGCCGAGCAGGAAGCTACCCGGCCGTCTCGCGGTGAAGGCTTTGGATCCACAGCGTTGTTGGACAGGAATCTACCCGCTTGTGGATGAGCCGAGCAGGAAGCTACTCGGCCGCCTCACGGTAAAGGCTTTGGATCCACAGCGTTGTTGGGCAGGAATCTACCCGCTGTGGATAGACCGAGCAGGAATCTACTCGGTGGTCTCGTGATGAGGGCTTTGGATCTAGAGCATTGTTGGGCAGGAAGCTATCCGCTGTGGATTGACCGAGCAAGAATCTACTCGGTGACCTCACGATGAGGGCTTTGGATCCATAGCGTTGTTGGGCAAGAAGCTACCCGCTGTGGATGGACCGAGCATGAATCTACTCAGTGGCCTCGCGATGAGGGCTTTATTATCTCTCTAGTATCTCCTTGGGGCGTCGTTCAACTTTCCGTGATCCATATAGGCGGGAATAGCGACCGTCGCGGATGACATGTGGCAGCACCATATCGGGAAAGTGTGATATTTCGTGATTTGCGTCGTTGTGCGAGTAAATTTCAGCCGTTGGAAGATTTTTGTTGAGGTTATAAATACCGAAGGCATATTGGTTTCTTTCTAGTCTTGCATTCCTTAAAGATGACCGGCCGTGTGTATACTATCAGGGAGATCGTTTCTCGTGACGATGTATACCTTTATAATCTCGATCGTTCCGAGGAGACGTACGAGGCGGTGATAGGCCGCCTAGAGGGCTACTGTGGGCGCCTGCTTCCCCGGAGATCTCCTCTCCTTCATGTGCTAATTTATGCGGTATGGATGGCTTTCCCGGGTCTGTACAACACCCTATCTCCGCAGTTGATGGACGAGGCGTTCGACAAAATGCACACTGTCCACGGGCTTGGTCTAATCTCAAAGAGTAGGCGGGATCGCTCGGTCGACCTCCTTCTTGAGAGTTTCCAGCAAAGGTTGGTCGTCGCATCTTGCTCGGCGGTCAGGGATCCTTAGGAGTCCGTGGCTTCTAGAGTCCGTGAGTATCGTCGGAGGGAACGGGTCAAGGCTGCTTGGGCTTGGCTGGAGGAGTTTTCTTCGGTGTATCACTGACAATGTTTCCTTAATCATCGTCTTTCTTTTTTGTAAGGCTGGGGAGCCCATAATACCTCTTAATAAATAAATTTATCTTTTGTTGAGGTGCATTGTCTCTTTTTATCCCCTCGGTACATTTTATACGTTTTCTTTGAAAAAAAACCTTGGAGTCTCGGAACCGAGAAAAGAAACAAAAGGCTGGAGCCCCATGGCGGCGTAAAAGGTCTCTTCTGTGAGAGGACCTAGCTCAGGAGGCTTAATGCCGATAGGAATTACATTATTTCAAAAGAGGGTATATATTTATTTATACAACTTAAGTTTCTCAGTGTTATAAGGCCAAAGAAAATTATGCCTCCCGGCGTCCTGCAGGCGGTATGCTCCACCGGGCAAAGCTTCTTTTACGAGGAATGGTCCGTCCCACTTCGGGGAGAACTTATGTAGTCTCCCTTAGTCTACGAACTCGTTTCTTCGTAAGACCAGATCTCCCATCTTGAAAGCCCGATATTTAACACGGGCATTGTAGTAGCGAGCAGTTTGCTGCTGATAAGTGGCCGCTCTGATTTGCGTGCCGTCCAAGTTGCTTCGGAGAGCCGAGGTGTTGGCTTCGTCGTCGAAGTGTTCGACCCTATAACTAGGCAGTCCAATCTCCGTGGGGACCATCGCCTCGGTACCGTAGCAGAGGCTAATTGAATCATCTGCAGGGTTGTCTAGCACGGCAGTAAGGTTTCGGAAGGCATCGTCCATGCCAAATTCAAAAATTTGCCATTCTAGCTAACCCTAATTAAGAATCGTTAACTAGAAATCGACGGAATGTAAATGCAAATGACTTTGCAAGTAAAGTGAACGAGAAATACAACCTTTGTAGACCGGTCCTTCATTTCATTAGCTCCGTGTAGTAGTCTCTTCGCTGCGATCAAGAAGTCCCGGACTCTAGAGACGCTCCGATGAAGAAACGAACATGATTGCTTCGAAGTCATCGAGGCCGAAGATGATCTACGTCGAGAAGACACTAACCCAAGCTATCTCTTCATTAATCATGGAATTAATGAAGCAAACACCCTATACTAAATGGCAAGTAGTAGAGGATGATGAAGTAGGAATTTTGCTCACATTAGAAATCATTTTCTCACTCAAAATCATCACCATTGAAAAAGCTAGAAAGCTTTTGTCAAGAAGAAGAACAAGTGATGAAATGAATTATTGTTAAGGTTAGAAATGCAACCAAGGGTTAAGTATGTCATGCTTAATCTTTGTAGAGAGTTAACCATGACCATGGGTTAAAGGGTTGGATTAAATAAATATCCAAAGCTAGACAAAAGAGTGGACAAAGTCAAAGATGCTTACAAGCTTCTATAAGCTTTCAACAAATATCAATCATGATAAAATCCACAATTTTGAATAACTTAATGATAAATATAAAACCTAATCTTAACCCTAGCATGGTTTAACCCTCATTAACCCTAATTGCATTTGTAACCTAGCTTGATACATTTAACATATATCACATATGCATTAATGTATCCAAAGTTAGAAAAGAAATCTTAAGCTAGCTAATATTAGTTAATGTAATGTAATATATCAAATATATAATTATACATTAAATTATTAAATCAACACTTGATTTAATAATCCGGCTATGTCACATATAACCGACTAATATCATGTGTAACAACTTATCGAATCAACACTTGAT
The DNA here is from genome assembly GCA_030015575.1 of Agapanthus africanus. Taxonomy (NCBI): domain Eukaryota; kingdom Viridiplantae; phylum Streptophyta; class Magnoliopsida; order Asparagales; family Amaryllidaceae; genus Agapanthus; species Agapanthus africanus. The sequence goes on along the minus strand of JASDDO010000001.1, from coordinate 520,272,402 downwards.
CCGATAACTCGGCTATATCGCATATAATCGACCAATGTCACAAATCGCGAGAATAGAATACGGTATCTTATATCGTATCAATCTCGGTCCCGCACATATCACATATGTGCTCATACTCCATTTCGCTTGAGCCAGGAAACCCCTGTGTAGGACTCTAAAAACTGGTCAATACCGGCAGTGGGTGATGATCATATCAAACACCCACAAGCCGCAAGCAGTCTGCTAAACGTAACGGCCATCCGGGTATTGAGCGATTAGAAGATCAACAAGCAAGCCTGCTCACACTCCTGTGAATCCAATCGGTAACACTACCGTACAATCCGGTCTCTTCGTTTGATGTCGCATATCTCGTCTAGGGGTGGTAAACGGCATACCCCAGTAACTCGATAAGTCCTGTCGATATGAGGCTCATAACGGGTCGAGAAACTACTGATAATACTTACCGGTATATCTCTAAAGCAGCCTGGCCAGGGACTTCCTGTTATAGCCAATCGAACACAGCGCAACATCAACTCCCAATATCGGGAGGGACGAAACCCATCCTATCGCTCATTGCCTCTATGTGATTCGGGACTGTACCCAAAAGCCACCGTTTTGCACGTTCTCTTGAACGTGGTAAGGTGGAAATCAAAGCACAGTGGGAATCACACAAGACTCTATGACGATCTCGGGTCTACAGACTAACCTGTACCAGTGTCACCAGAGAACTGCCATCTGACGTTAGGTATAATGCTATCTGAGAGTTCTCGGCGAGTCCGTCCAGTGTACCCAGTCTTCGCTGAGCACCCGCATACCGTCTCTGATGTCAATCACCAATGGATATGAGATCATCCATCGCCCATCTACATGGGTCGATAAGCTATACGCTAGTTTACTCTGGTATATCGATGCTCTGTCTCGATATACCATCGACTAGGAACATTTGAAGGATTTACTTAGCGACTACTTTTTCCCCACTAGTATGATCTGCATCATAGTCCTGGTAGTCAAGTACTCATCCTAAGGGCTTTATCAACATGTAACATAGAGACAATCAGAGTACATATTAAGATAAAGAGTAACCAGATAGCATACTATCATGTTGAGCAATAAAGTCCTCCCTATATATGGCCAAGTATCCACTACAATATATATTGTATGTACAGCAATGGCCTCTAGGGCATACATATAACTAACAATCTCCTACTTACACTAGGGCCATTTGTCGTAGTATCCAATACCCAACAATCAGCAGTGGTTGTAGTATCTCATACTCAACCATCCCATAAAAGTCTCTCCTGGGTATAGGCCTTTGTGAGTGGATCCGCTCTATTGTCCTTTGTGTCTACTCTCCTAATCTCGATCTCCCTGGAGATCAACCATCTCCATGATCAGGTGATACTGCCTAAGAATATGTCTGGATCTCTGATGGGACGGGGGTTCCTAGGCCTAAGCCACAACTTCATTGTCACACAATGGTAGGAACGAAGCTCATCTCATGAACTTATATATATCCAGACTGCCTTTTTGGTAGCATCCTTAGTAGCAATGTATCCAGCCTTTATCTTCTAGTTTGCCACGGTATCTAGCTTGGAACTCTTCCAACATACCGTCCCTCCACCGAGGGTAAAGACAGTGCCTGTGACTGACATTCAGTCGACCTTACCACCCTGGAAGCTTTCTAGTGATTCTCTCCAGGATCGATTGATACCATCTCACTACACCTAGTGAGAATCCTAACATCCATCTTGATCTATCTCATAGATCCAAAACACGGGATTTAGGAGGTATCACCTTGATCCTATATGGAGAATCCTTGTGATAAGAGGAGATTGACCGAGTGTAGCATAGGAAACTTCTTTCCTATCAAGAATATGTCATCCACGTACAATACGAGGATCACCACCATACTCCCTACTACCTTTTTGTATATACAAGGTTCATCTACCATTTTGATGAAGTCAAACTCTTTGACTACCACATCAAAACAGTTGTTCCAACTCTGCGATACCTGCTTTATCCCATAAAGCAACTTGCACATGTTTCCGCTGTTCCCACCGTCTACGAAGCCCTGTGGCTGTGTACTTATAGACGCTTTCTTCTAAATCATTATTTAGAAAAGCAGTCATGACATCCAACCGTCAGATATCGTAGTCATGGTATGTAGCAATGGCAAGTAGGATCCGGATGGACTTAAGCATAGGCACTAGAAAAAATTTCATCATAATCCACACCTGGTGGATGAAGAGAACCTTTTGCAACAAGTCTTAGTTTTGAAAGTCACAACTTTTCCATGTACATCAAGTAATCTTCTCAAGATATACTTGCTCCTGATGGTGATTTAACCCTTCAGATAAAGCAACCAAAGTCCATACTTTGTAGGTGTACATAGATTCCATCTCAGATCGCTTAGCATCCAGCCATTCTTACAGAGTCCCCATTCCTGATGGCCTGCTCGAAACTAGTTGGGTCATCATCTTATGATGCCATCCTCGCTCCTACTGTCATAGAGAAAACCGAAGTATCTCTCGGATGGGTGAGGAACCCTACCAGATCGGCGGAGAGGCTGAGTTTCGTTGGAAACTATTGAATCTTCCGGTTCTACCAAATCATCAGCTGCAGTTTGTATAGCTGGAACTCCTTCCAGTTCTACCTCATGACCACTAATTTTTTCACAAGAAATACCCTTTCTCAAAAGGTGACATGCTGAGAAACAAAACACATTTTGTTCCTCGGTGCGGTGGAAAATATTCCCTTTCGAATGCTTGGGATATCCAACAAACTTCCACGGAACTGACCTTGCCTCGAGCTTGTCCGGTTTTTGCTTTTGGCATAGGCCGGACAACCCTAAATCTTAACATCCTTAAGAGATGGGCTTTTCCCATACCATATCACATATGGAATGGTAGGCACCTGATTTGGTTGGAACCCTATTCAATAGGTATGTAGCTTCTCAAGTGCATAACCCCAAAAGGAAATAGGCAACTCAGTAGTACTCATCATAGAGCACACCTTATCACATAGGGTGCGATTGCTCCGCCCCGATATACCAACGTACTGTGGTGTATTCGGAGGAGTAATGCTGAGAGAGAATCTCATTCTCCTTTAGAATAGTCCAGGATCTCCGTGCTCAAGTATTCTCCTTCCTGATCACATCAAATGACATAATACTTATACCCGTATTTGGTTCTCTACTTCTAACTTATATTCTTTGAATATCTCAAAAGGTTCGGACTTGTGTTTCAACAGGAAATATATCCGAATCTTGAGAGATCATCAGTGAATGTAATGAAGTACAAAGAACCGGTCCTGGCATGTGTAGACAGGGGACCTACATACATCATCATGTATCAATCCCAAGAGTTCACTAACTCTTTCTCTGTTTCCAATAAACGGAGCTATGGTCATCTTATCTTTGTGACATGACTGGCAAGTTTCACAAGATGTAAATTCAAACTGATTTAAATATGCATCTTTATGTAACTTAGCTAGTCGGGTCGCATTGATATGACCTAGTCTACAATGCCTCAAGAAGGATTCGTTCATTTCCGAACTCTTCCTCTTGTGTGTGTTCTGTACGTTAAAAACTGTAGTTTGATTTAGAACGTATATACTTTTAGATAACGTGCCTGAATCGATCAACTCTTGATATAGGAAAATGTTCAAAATATTATCCAACAATACAAAATTATATCCTTCTTTACTTAATAAAGAGACTGATATGATGTTGTATATCAGGTTCGGTATCTACATTCGTTCAGAATCAATGTATTTGGTAATACAGGGTGATAACTGCCAACAAGCTTGGCTGCAACACTTGCACCGTTTCCAACTCTTGAAACTTTATCAACCGTTCTCAGTTCTCTACCTTTCTGTAGCCCATGTAACAGATTACATATGCGGGATTCTGATCCGGTATCTCATACCTAGCACGTAAAGGATACTGCGAAACAGTTCTCGGTAATGAACACACCCGAAGAAGATGTATCAACATACACTTTCTTCGTTTGGGCGACACGGGAATCCTGGCAATCCTCTATTTCCTGCTCGGTCTTATAACAATTATAAGTTGGAGCGGGACCAATGTTCCCCAGCTCAGTATAACAAGCGGGTTCGGTCAATACATCCGTATTATTATTTTGATTAAGGAGTGACATGGTCGCTGCCTGGAGAGAGAGAAGAAAACACTCAGCGTATGCTCTTGCAAGATTAGATTGGTTATTAATTTATCTAATCAGGATGGCTCCTACTGTTTTAGTCAAATCTTCATTCAAACCCTAAAAGGAAAGACTAGCCGGGATTAATTAGAGCTTACAAGTTCGCCAATCTTTCGGTCAGGCCAGTGTCGGTACTTTGAGGGAGATTCCCCGTGCTTTCGCACGTACCTAATTAAAATAAATCTCGTTTTTCCAGAGGCATAACCCCGTTGACACCTTTCTAGACACCTACTTGATCGGCTAATTGTAATATGTAAAACTCTTACAGGAGTAACTCTTACTTGCAGTGTGTATCGGGATCCAACTATCTCATAGGAGGTATGCAATCTCATTGCAAATTTCAACACTTGAAATTCCCAATAATATTTTGTCCCTAGTGACTTATGATCTTAACAGTGGTCAACAAATCATAAGCACTAGTCAAGTTCAACCCGTTCATTTCGTGATTAATTAGACCCACCCACATGACCCTTAACTATGGTCAACAAAGTCACATGACTGTCCTAATTAATCGCATCATATGCTATGTAGGAAGACATCACTTAGCTACCGCACACTGCGTCTTAACTAAGGTCAACAAACGTAGCACGAATACCGAGCACTTCCTAAAATGACGGAGGGCTACGATAGGTTTTTAAGAAAACTTTTTGCGTAATGAACTTGATATCGTTGTAAAATCGAGTGATTTTGAATGGAGTGTTTTTGAGGCTTTTACCAGTTTTGCTAAAGAGGTTACTCCCGGTGAAAGGATCTAGGCTCTTTCCTTATCGAATAAGGTGCAGGATATTTCCCAAATACCACTATGCAAAGCAAAAACTATAAAAGCAATCAAAAGGCAAACCGAGTTTGTAGTATCTGCTAGTTTCGCTAAAGAGGTCACTTCCGGTGAAGAGATCTCGACTCTTTCCTTATCGAATAAGGTGCTGGATATTCTACAAGGAATACCGCTATGCAAAGCAAGAACTAGAGCTACCAGTTTTCGAGATAAGTTTCTACATCTTTTAGGTTTCTTTTATTTCATTAATCTTATTAATGAAGTCCTATTTCTTATGCTTCCTAAGCATCACATATGAAACGAAAGCAACAATATATAATATATATCATATATATAATATAAGCATTCGTCTCAGAATATAATCAATGATCACATCACAGAATATCGCAGCAGAATACAACATATGAAATATTGGATATACTAGGATTTCCGGGTTTTATTTTTAGTCTGTATAAAACACGGATTCCACGGTCGTGATGAATAGCCAAACCCACATCTTTAGACCCCTACAAGAGCACAAGCAACCCTACCAATTCTAGAGTTAGGAGACCCGGTCTCGACGCCTCGAGATGGTCTCCCATTGGACCCTAGAACCTGGTTACTTGTTCTCCCCTCCTTGGGTCTATCCTAATACGGAAAAGTAAATAATATACAATGTTGACATCATCCTCAACCCGGAAGTGCCCCAATAAAAGAATATTACATACAATGAATTTTACATGAATGAAAATGAAAAACTCTCATCTCACATAAAACCCCCGACTATTCAAAATACGACGATCCAATATAACATATCCCAGCAACACATAACATCACATGTCATCAACGTAAGTAAATATGCGTATCCCAATTGTCGTTGACATATAGCACCGAAACCGGCGATACACCACATATTACACTTACGGTCGCAGAAAAGAAAGTGAAAAACTACAACAGTTGGAATTCGCAACCACCTTAAACATCACATGCCTAACCAAATGAATTCCTTAGACATCGTATGCCTAACAATTATAAACCCCGCATTTTAGTCTCGATCTCGAAAACACTTTTCAATATCAAGTCGGGCAATTCAACAAGATTCCCGACATCCTGATCGAACGCTTGTCGGAAACTTTAGTAGACGGCCGCACCTCCCGATGCCGTCGACAAAGTGCACTAAGGCGGAATACCGCTGCCGCGAGCACCCGAACGGATACTTTTGGCGACGGAGTTCTCCTTTAGTCACTTGGTCGGGGCTATGGGGTGTGGCTATCTAATAAGGTTACCCGACGACTATCCGCGTACGCTACGTGATTGCGACGAACTTTTGATCACATCAAAATCCCGTGGTATCCGATCAAATGAGACTGAATTGCTAGATTTATAACATTCAAATTAGTTATCTCATAACTACTTGTGGATTCCAAATATTGTATCCCATCACATAATACCCGGACGATATTAAACTTTTCGATCGATTCATCAAAATCCCATAATTCCCCGACAGCTCAACAGTTGAGCACAGTTTTAGTAATACCCAGAATATGCCACAGTACCTATACACCAGCCGTAGAAGGGCAAACCCAAGCCTCACTCATGTCGCCACGGAACTACGGCAAACCCTATGGTTTGATCGCGGTTCCGCGATCCAAAAAGTCGAGTTAGGCTTTCATTCTTCTAAAGGGTTTATAGAATTATTTGCATGTTTTTCCGAATACGTTAAACTTGGAAAAATGGGTTTTTGACATTCGATCGAACTTTTTAATTTCGTCTAGACAACATATGAATAACCCGAAACAATATTAAAATTACGAATACGAAACACTCCGAATTGCTTATAGTGTAAGATTATATCACATGCAAAATTAACAAAAACAAACAATACCTGAAACATCAAAACCAAGTCACTAGAACACACAAAAAAAATTCAGGAAGGGAGCTCGGATTTAGGCAGAGATTATGGGGGTAGTGGCCGGCCAAAATTTCATGAAACCCCGTGAAATTTTCACAGTGTTCATATTATACCACATACAACACTCTGTACTTATTTTAAAAAAAATTTGACAACATTTTAAAAACGACAGAAACTTCAATTTCACGATTCAAGTTTTGGAGTATTTCGGTTTCGTAATCCTAACAAAATCCATCAAAATTTCTAGCATGGCTCTGATACTACTGCAGGGTTTTCTAGCACGGCAGCAAGGTTTTGGGAGGTATCGTCCATGCCAAATTCAAAAATTTGCCGTTCTAGCTAACCCTAACTAAGAATCGTTAACTAGAAATCGACGGAATGTAAATGCAAACGACTTTGCAAGTTAAGTGAACAAGGAATACAAGCTTTGTAGACCGGTCCTTCACTTCATTAGCTCCGTGTAGTAGTCCCTTCGCTGCGATCAAGAAGTCCCGGACTCTAGAGAGGCTCCGATGAAGAAACGAACATGCTTGCTTCGAAGTCTTCGAGGCCGAAGATGATCTACGTCGAGGAGACACTAACCCAAGCTATTCTTCACTAATCAGGGAATTAGTGAAGCAAACATCCTATACTAAATGGCAAGTAGTAGAGGATGATGAAGTAGGAATTTTGCTCACATTAGAAATCATTTTCTCACTCAAAATCATCACCATTGAAAAAGCTAGAAAGCTTTTGTCAAGAAGAAGAAGAACAAGTGATGAAATGAATTATTGTTAAGGTTAGAAATGCAACCAAGGGTTAAGCATGTCATGCTTAACCCTTGTAGAGAGTTAACCATGGCCATGGGTTAAAGGTTGGGTTAAATAAATATTCTAAGCTAGACAAAAGAGTGGACAAAGTCAAAGATGCTTACAAGCTTCTACAAGCTTTCAACAAATATCAACCATGATAAAATCCACAATTTTGAATAACTTAATGATAAATATAAAATCCTAATCTTAACCCTAGCATGGTTTAACCCTCATTAACCCTAGTTGCATTTGTAACCTAGCTTGATACATTTAACATATATCACATATACATCAATGTATCCAAAGTGAGAGAAGAAATCTTAAACTAGCTCATATTAGTTAATGTAATGTAATATATCAAATATATAATTATACATTAAATTATTAAATCTAAATAGTCCGGCTATGTCACATATAACCGACTAATATCATGTGTAACAATTTATCGAATCAACACTTGATCCGATAACCTGGCTATATCGTATATAACCGACCAATGTCACAAATCGCAAGAATAGAATACGGTATCTTATATCGTATCAAGCTCGGTCCCGCACATATCACATATGTGCTCCTACTTTATTTCGCTTAAGCCAGGAAACCCCTGTGTAGGACTCTAAAGACTCGTCAATACGCCGGCAGTGGGTGATGATCATATCAAACACCTACAAGCCGCAAGAAGTCTGCTAAACGTAACGGCCATCCAGGTATTGAGCGATCAGAAGATCAACAAGCAAGCCTGCTCACACTCCTGCGAATCCAATCAGTAACACTACCGTACAGTCCGGTCTCTTCGTCTGATATGTCGCATATCTCGTCTAGGGATGGTAAACGTCAGACCCCAGTAACTCGATAAGTTGTGTCGATATGAGGCTCATAATGGGCCGAGAAACTACTGATAACACTTACCGGTATATCTCTAAAGCAGCCTTGGCCAGCGACTTTCTGTTATAGCCAATCGAGCACAGTGCAACATCAACTCCCAATACCGGGAGAGACGAAACCCCTCCTATTGCTCATTGCCTCCATATGATTCGGGACTATACCCAAAAGCCACCGTTTTACACGTTCTCTTGAACGTGGTAAGATGGAAATCAAAGCACAGTGGGAATCACACAAGACTCTATGACGATCTCGGCTCTACAGACTAACTTGTACCAGTGTCACCAGAGAACTACCATCTGACGTTAGGTATAATACCATCTGGGAGTTCTCGGCGAGTCCGTCCAGTGTACCCAGTCTTCACTGAGCACCCGCATACTGTGTCTGATGTCAAACACCAATGGATATGGGATCATCCATCGCCCATCTACATGAGTCGAGAAGCTATACGCTAGTCTACTCTGGTATATCGATGCCCTGTCTCGATACACCCTCGACTAGGAACATTTGAAGGATGTACTTAGCGACTACTTTGTCCCCACTAGTATGATCTGTATCATAGTCCTGGTAGTCAAGTACTCATCCTAAGGGCTTTATCAATATGTAGCATAGAGACAATAAGAGTACATGTTAAGATAAAGAGCAACCGGATAACATACTATCAAGTTGAGCAATAAAGTCCTCCCTATATATATCCAAGCATCCACTACAATATACATCGTATGTACAGTAATGGCCTCTAAGTCATACATATAACTAACACCATTGCCTTTCTTGACCGAGATTAGTTGTCGCGTGTATCTAAGGATCCCTGGAAATCATGCGCGTCTTCAAAATCGTCGCCCTGCTCTCCGGCGATGGACGTCGAGGCAAGGCAAATCTTGGCGGTTTGCTGGTTCCCGTAGGCCTGGCCTATCCCCCTTGATCAAAAGGAAATTTGATCGCAAGGTGATAAGTTGAAATTTGAGCCCGGAGGACGTTCAAGGTAAGGCGTCCCAGGAGAATGTCATAAGATGAAGGGACCTTAGCGACGAGGAAGTTCACCGGCATGGTTTGCGTATTGCCCGCTTCCTCAATGTTGAGGAGGAGGGTGACCATCCCCTCGGCCGGGACAAAGTGGTTTGTGAACCCAGAGAGGACATGGGAGGTCGGCCGAAGGTCAGATGGTCCTAGCCCCATACGCTGGAAACAATCGTGGAACAGGATATCCGCCGAGCTCCCTGAATCGACCAAAATTCTCTGGACCTCATAACGGTGGACTCGGGCCGTTATCACGAGGTCATCGTGAGGAAGCGATATGCCGTGGAGGTCTTCATCGGTGAAGAAAATCGGTTCGTCCTTCCTGCACCTTTTACGAGGTGGATCGCTTATACCTTCGACTGGGAGGCGTTCTCCCCGCTTTCCCGAGCTTGATCCGAGGTAACGACCATGATTTATCGAGTCGTTAATTCCCCGGGAGGAGTTTGGTCTTTTTACTCATGCTCCGCCTGCCGCTTGTCCCGTAAGTATTTCGCCAGGTGGCTAGAGTGGATCAACTCCTCGATATAGTCACAGAGTTGTTTGCAGTTCTCAGTCGGGTGACCCTGCAACCTGTGGAAGGCGCAGTACGGGCCGCGGAGATGCTTGCCCGCTCTTTGGGTAACTGGTGGAAGCTTGAAGAACCTCTCGCCCTTAGCTTCTTCCAGCAGCTCGATCTGGGAAATGTTTAGAGGAGTACTCCAGGAACCTTGGGGAGTAAGGTTTCGGACGGTCGACTTTCTTTTTCTCCTCCGTACCCTTTTTCTTTCGGTCTGTTTGGTCGGCTCGGGATAGATTTGAGTTCACCTCCAACTCGAGTTGGATCTCTCGCTCGGTTCAGGATTTCACTTCGTCCATGGTCTTAGGTTGCGCTAATGCAAAAGAGCGGAGCTACTCTTTGTGCCTAAGACCCGACCTTAGTGCGGTGATAACTGTTTCATCGTGGTGCTCAGGAACCTCCAGGAGGGCGTTGTAGAAGCGAGTGATATACCCTTTGAAGGATTTCTTGTCTTCGCTTTTGACAGTGAACAGGTAGTCGACCATCCTTTTCTGTCGTCGGTTTCCGACGAAATGACCGAGGAATTGGGTAACCAGCTCGTCGAAGGTCGAGATAGAGCGCGACACGAGTCCTCGGAACCAATCCCGGCCAGCCCGGATTAGGGTAGTGGGGAAAGCTCGGTATTGAGCTGCGTTCGAATTATCTTGGAAGCTCATGCCCGCCATGAATGCGTCCAAGTGGTCTTTCGGGTCGGACGTCCCGTCGAAGAGGGCCACTTTGGGCGGCTTGTTCCTGGACGAGACATGCTCGGCCAGCAACTCTTCTGTAAAGGGATTTGTGAGCGAATCGGCAGAATACCTGGCCCCTTCGTCGGACATGTGGCCATCTTGTCGTATGCCTTCGATTTTCTTTTCGAGGGCTTTAAGCCGGTGGTGGAACCCCGAGAATTCTGCACAGTCGGAGTGGTGGCTACCCCGCTCCGGGTCTGCGCGGTGGTGCGACTTCGATTCCGCTCTATTAAATTTCTTAAATCCTCGGGAGAGGCTCTTCTTGAGTAACCCCGACGTTCGCCGTTTGCGTGGCCTCGGCAGGAGTGGGGGCGTCGGTCATGCCTAAAAGTAGGCGAGCTGACCGACATCTCCTCAAGGGGTGGGAGCGCGCGGCGGGCGTCGGAGCGACGGCCTAGTCTCCCCTGAGATCGGGGTGTGGAACTGTCCGGTGCCCAGCGGGTCATGCAATCATTCACCGCATGCAGGCCATGGTTGTCGGAGTCAACACACCGGCGCTCAGTGATGCTCAGATGAGCGTGAGCGAGATCGAGGGCTTGAGCTTGCCGATTTGTCCTTCTGCGGACGTCGTTATCCCAAGGACGGGGAAAGGTGGCTTGATGGGTAGGGCCCGCCGTTTGTACGCGGACGAGCGCATCTACCATAGCTGTGAGTTCGTCGATTCGGGCGGACAAGGCGTCGATGACGTTAGGAGGGGAGGAGAACCGCTCCCGCCTTGTTATGGATGGTGGGGACGGCTCGTATTGGGATCGTCGCGGTTGTCGCTCGCCATCGGGTTGAGGGCGGAAGATCAACTTTATGGGTGGAGAAGCTTTTGAAACGTTCCCACAGACGGCACCAACTGATGGAGGCTGTGATCTCCCTCAGATGTTGTCCTATGTCGATCTGGTAGCGAACGGTTTTGAGCGGCTGAGATTTGTTTTAGGGGTTGTTGAGCGCGTAGATCTCAATGGGTTGTTGGAAGTTGCTTAGGCCAAGCTACCTGTAAGGGAAGTCCCGGGATGGGAAACCACCGTAGGACCCTCCGATGATCAAGTTAGTACCGGGGAATTAGAGCAGCGTAGCGGCCTATTGGAATGAGTTCGAGTTACCTTAGTTGTGTGAAAGAGGGGTTTATATAGTGGTCGCGTGAAGTGAGCCGGCGCGAGATCCTCGCCGTCAGTTCTGCCCCTGCGTTATCCCCGTATTAATGGCGGGATATGCTCATTAATGGAGGGACGCGCCAGCGTGGGACGTGGAATGTGGGGAGGCGGATCTCGCCCCGGCGAGATACGCGGAGCTGTTGCGGAGGCGCTTGAACTCCGTGCTCTCGGTTGATCGGGGAAGCCGAGGAAGCTCGGACTGTCAGGAGGCTCGGAGACGAGCAGGGAGGCTGAGAAAGCTCGGCCTGTCAGATGGCTCGGAGACGAGCCGGGAGGCCGATGAAGCTCGGCCTGTCAGATGGCTTGGAGACGAACAGGGAGGCCGAGGAAGCTCGGTTGTAGTATTGCTCGAAGGTGAGCTGTTTTGCTAGGTGAATATGGAAAGTACTCAGGGAGGTCTCCGAAAGGTCGGATGCATCTTTGGAGACGAAGTCCCGAGGAACGTCCCTAATGCATCTTATTTATTCCACCTCCATAGTTTCCGGGACACGTCATCCGCCACGTGTCATAATCTGAGGAATTCCTACTTGTGAGCATCATCAAATCCTCACCAATATAAATCTTATGTCAAGTTGTTTTATTCTTTATTTATGGTTATATATATATATGTATATATATATATATATATATATATATATATATAATGGAGGAAATGTGCAATATGAGGGAATTTCCTCCTATGGCGTTGAAAAATACATCCTTCATAATTTTATTTTTTTGACGATCAACACCTATCACCTCCATCTTTATCATTTAAGACGTGGATACACCAAATTTCACGTGGTCCTATCATTTTCACCGTTGATTTAGTGGGTGCAAATTTAACAGTTTACCGACATTAGAACTTTCTACATTGCTAATTCAAAGGCGGAAAAGTGGTAGAATCACGTGAAATTTAGTGTATCCACATCTTAGATGGTAAAGATGAGGATGATGAATGCCGACCGTCGAAAAAAATGGTGGGGGATAGATTTTTTACGTCATCTAATGAAAAAGCCTCCTAAGGCCTCTTTTCTTCATTATTCTCATATATATATATATATATAGAGAGAGAGAGAGAGAGCGCACTACATTGTGGGTCTTCTCCTTTGTTAGGGCCTGTTTGGTTGCAGGATTATGGATTTGGATTTGGATTTTGGATTGTGGAATCCTGGGATTCCATAATTTTATGTTTGGTTGATGGATTTGGATTTCTAGGATTCCTTTGTTTTTTATGGGGGGCTCACCACAAAACAAGGATTCTTGAACCTAAAAAATTTCAAGGATTTGGTACTATTCATTGTACTTTTAGATGAGACCCGTGTACTTTATTTATTTAATAATCCTCTCTCTATCTATCTCTCTCTAAAATCCTCAAATCCAAATCCCATTTTTTTTCACCAACCAAACAAAGATTACAAGGATCTACAAATCCAATACTAGGAATTCAAAACCAACCAAATAACAAATTACCAAATCCAGAAATTTCAACCGTACTATTTTGGAATCCAAATTCCATAATCCTGCAACCAAACAGGCCCTTAGGTGCTTGATGGATTGCTTCTTTTTGTTTGAGATCAATTGTTTGTACCTGCCAAATTTTGATAATATTATCAATTGAAGAAAGAAATGTATATTCAAAAGTGACCTAAGTTGCGGGACGGAAGCAAGAACTTGGTTGGCTAATGAATGCCAAACAAGGTACAGCAAGGGTAGGCTTCTTTAGAACGTTGAGGTGGAATGAAATATGATATATGATGGAAGAAATAGTTATTTTCGAATACTAAGATATTTTACTAGCTAGTTTTAAATACTTACTTTTCATTTCATACAATGAGAATATGTGCATTTTCTAATTGTTGATTGTGAAATGACTACTAAGGAAATTAAGAAGTCCTCTTCTAAATTAACATGCACTTCAGATATGTCCATGTTACAATTGTTTTCGGAACACCAAATTTTATTTTTTCCCACATTTGGATCGAAAGTTCCAAAGCGGAAATAGGAGTTAGACGGTTTTCAAGTAATTTAGGAATATTTTCTATACTGGAGTTGAACACGGGAGAGAGTCTGATATCTTGGGTCTTCAAGATATGGTTTTAAATGGCAGATGGATCTTTCTGGTGGAAAGAAAAAGGAGTAAGTCGATTTGATATGTTATAACTTGTTAAATCACTACTTAAATTCTTGGCTTCTTACTATTAGATATTTCTTTGTTAATTGTTTAGGTGATTTCTTGAAATCAAATGCAGTGAATATTTGCAAGTTGCAGAAGTTTGTTGAGTCGTAGTGTCATAGTCGATACTTGTAGTTGTTGCTTCAGTGTTGTACATGATGAATCATCCTTGATCATGAATATGGAGTTTATCGAATAAATTTCCATATGCTTGGCAATTTTATTAATTAATTTTTTGATGGTATTCTCTTATTGTATTTTTTTTTGTATATATGCTATTTGGTTGTTTTTCTTCTTGAAGCTTTAGCTTTTTTTGGTCAAGGATGTCCCTAAATTTGTACGCTTTTGGTATATATGTTTTTTCCCTCTACTCATCGATTGTTATGGTCTATTTGTGATTTATCTTAATCTTGCAACGTACATGGTCTTTCTATAAGTTATGATCGTTTGTTGGTTTCTACAAGTAACCTGTTAAAATAATGATTGTACATCGAATAGTGGTTTTTTAGAGATAAAGTCGACATTAAAGCTCCCTGTGTTGTGTAATAAACATTTTCATGAAACATCATCCAATATTATATATGACTGTAAACAATGTGATAAGCACATTCAACACATAACTCGTGAATCCTAAAAAACCATACTAATATAATAAACCTATATCCAAATCAAGTTAATTAAGACTCAGGCAGACATGCACAAGAGGTTTGTTCTAATGTTCGGTTTGAATTAGTCCATACACTCTTCTGATGTGCACTTTGGTTACCAAGTTTTTGTATCATGAAGAAGAATCAGCAAAAGTCCCTATACACAACATGCTCATTTTCTTCCTATATAGTTTAAGATGATATCATTATGGTAATATACTTTTGTTTTGATGTATGATCTTTCTATTAATATGTTTTTGCTCAACGGCCTTACGCCAGAATTAACTAAAGGCTTGTCTGCTTTGTGTAATTCATGTCTTTTTATTCTTTGTCTCAAATAAACTATATTTCTCCATAATGCTCGTGCCTCACCTTTATTTTTCTCACGTAAAGACTTTACATTCGCCCATTAGATTTACGATGTTGAACAACTCCTTCGAAGTTATAGAAAAGAAGCCATATTTTTGGAGATGCTGAAGTATCTGTTTGACTGCAGTTGGACAAATCTGCATTGCTTGGCGAAGTGATCAGCCATGTACAGAAACTAAAGACAAATGCAACTGAAACCACCAAAGGGTTTTCGACCCCATCAGTTTCCGATGAAGTGAAGGTTGAATTCATCAGTGATGAAATGAACAGCGGAAGCTTTTCGATCAAGGCATCTATTTCCTGTGAGGATCGACCAGATCTCCTCGAAGATCTAAAACAAACCTTTTGGTCTCTTCAGATTAAGATAGTTCAAGCCGAGATGTGTACTTTGGGTGGCAGAATAAAAAATGATTTTGTGTTGGCATGTGAACCAAATGTTAATGATGAAGAGAGAAATCTTTTCACGACAAATGTTGAGCAGGCATTGAGGTCTGTTCTTGATAAGGCCACTTCTTTTGAGTTTGTACTGCGGAACTCTTTTGATGGTAGCAAAAGGCGAAGTGTCACAACCCGGAAGCGGCACGTGACCGACACTTGAATCACGTGAAGTCTATAGGACCCCGCCGTAATCCAAGTAAGCCGAAAACCAGGAATCTAAACCTTTTAAAGTAAATAATGGAGGTGAAGCTTTGGAAAAGAGTTATAAATGAAATCAAGTTCCGCTTTTTAAAGTATAAGTAAAGTTTGTTGAAAATACAAGTGCATTGTATACTAAAATTTGAAAACATTTTCGTCATTTGAAATTTTGGCAGCACCTCCCTTGTAAATTTTTGATAAAAACCAATATATATATCTATAATATCAATATCCCAAATCGGGAGCTATCTCATCCCAATCGGCGGAATCATAACCACGCAGTATATACGACGCCCAAGGCGAATATCAACACAAGAAAAGAATAAAAGAAATACCAAAACGTTATCAAATCAACTATATCCAATTCAACAAAAAAATATAACATACAAGTCACGATTCTAAGTCCAAAAGAATATTCAAATCTGATTTCTAAGTCCACTCATATACAAGTCTGGTTGATGGAATTTTTAACTAGATTACAAATGAATAAATATATAAGCAGCGGTTACGATCTGTAATGTAACCCACCTATTAAGCAATCACCCGAAGAAGCAGTATGCCAGCAAGCTGCTACTGATCCGAACGGTTGGTCCTGCAAGAAAACTGTGGTACAACGGGGGTGGGTTGTCAACTCGTGAGTAGAAGACATCATCAGGTAAAAATCAAATGTATAACGATCTACCTAGATCATACTGTATAATAATATCATACTATATGGTAACGAAAGTGAATGTGTATATATAATATCGTGTCTGTATCAATATGTGTTAACATGTCATCCATAGCATGTTTATGTATATATCATCCAATGAGTATCCATCAACGACACTCGAAGTCATTATAAAACACTGAGTGTCCAGTATCGACACTCGAAATTCTCACAAATCCTTTGTCTAGTATCGACACGTAAAATCCTTATATCCATCTGTCTCATATCACTCCGGTCGGTATCTTCCGTGTAGGGTTCTCTAGGGTGGCAGCAAGGTTTTGGGAGGCATCTTCCATGCCGTTTTCAAATTTTTGCCGTTCTAAAGAACCCTAACCTCGAATCTTTAACTAGATATTTAAACGAACAATCAATATTAACATCTTAACATCCTAAGTGAATGAGGAATACAACCTTTGTAGACCGGTCCTTCACTTCTAAAGCTCCGTGTAGTAGTCTCTTCGCTCCAAGTAGTGAACTTCCGAACTCTAGTAAGGGTTCACATGAAAAAATGAACAACCTTACTCGATGTCTTCGAGACCGAAGATGATCTGTGTCGAGAAGACTCAAGTTCATGCTATCTCTTCACTAATTGTAGATTAGTGAAGCAAACACCCTAAACTAAATGACTAATATAGTAAAAAATGATGAAGTAGGAAATGGGCTCACTTTAGATTTTATTTTCTCACAATATTTTTTCACCTAGAGAAAAGCTAGTGAACTTTCTCATTGAGGAAGAAGAAGCTCAAGTGAAGAATGAGAGAATGAACTCTTGAGGTGAGAATAGCAATCATGGGTGAGTTAGTGTCATACACTAACTCATATAGAGAATAAACCATGGGTTAACAATAATGGTTGGGTTAATAAATATCTTCAAGTAAAACAAAATGGGTGGATTTGATCAATAGTTCCACAAGCTTCTACAAGCTTCAACCATGTGACTAATTACCACTAATTTGTGAATTACCAAGATAAATAAAAACCTTAGGATTATCATAACCATGGTGTAAGTCTCATACACCCATGTTGCATGTGGCATCAAGCATGACATAACTAAATGTACATTAATATATATCACATATATACCATATGCACACAAGTGAGAAAAAGAAATGTTTAAGTGAGCAAATATTAGTTAATGTAAATTAATATATTAAATATATAATTATACATTAAATTATCAAATCAACACTTAATTTAATAATCCGGCCATATCACATACAACCGGCTAATATCAAATGTAACAACTTATCGAATCAACACTTGATCCGATAACCCGGCTATTTCACATATAACCGACCGATATCACATATCGTGAGAATAGAATGCGGTATCACATACGCACATTAATCTCGGTCCCGCACATATCACATATGTGCTCCTACTTCGTTTCGCATGAACCAGAAAAGCTCTGTGTAGGACTCTAAAGACTCGTCAATACGCCGGCAGTAGGTGATGATCATATCAAACACCCACAAACCGCAAGCGGTCTGTTAAACGTAACTGCCATCCGGGTATTGAGTGATCAGAAGATCAATAAGGAAGCCTACTCATACTCCTGCGAATCCAATTAATAACACTACCGTACAGTCCGGTCTCTTCGTCAGATATGTTGCATATCGCAGCCCGGGGGTGGTATAACGTCAGACCCCAACAACCTGATAAGTCATGCCGATGCAAGGTCCATAACGGTTCGAGAAACTATTGATAACACTTACCAGTAAATCTCAGCAATCCTGGCCAGGGATTTCCTGTTATGACCAATCAAGCATAGCGCAACATCAACTCCTAATACCGGAAGAGACGAATCCCCTCCTATCGCTCATTGCCTCCATGTGACTCGGGACTGTACCCAAAAATCACCTGTTTGCACGATCTCTTGACCGTGGTATGTTGGAAATCAAAGCACAGTGGGAATCACACGAGACTCTATGATGATCTCGGGTCAACAGACTAATCTATACCAGTGTCACCAGAGAACTGCTATCTGAATATAGGTATAATACCATCTACGAGTTCTCGGCGAGTCCGTTCAGTGTACCCAGTCTCCACTGAGCATCCGTATACCATCTTTGATGTCAAACACCAATGGATGTGGGATCATCCATCGCCCATCATATGGATCAAGATGCGTATACGCTAGTCTACTCTGGAGTATCGATCCCTGTCTCGATACTCCCACGACTAGGAACAATTATAGGGTGTACTTGTGGACTACCCTTGGCCCCACTAGTATGATCTCTATCACAGTCCTGGTAGTCAAGTACACATCCTAAGGGTTTTATCAACATGTAAGAGCAAGACAGCATCACTTATACAAGTCAACATATTAAGACAAAGTGCAACCAGATAGCATACTATCATGTCGAGCAAGAAAGTCCTCCCTATATATATGTCCAAGCATCCACTACAATATACATCACATATATAGGAATGAACTTTAGGGCATACATATAACTAACACTCCGGATATCCGCCGAGTCCCATGCTGTCACTGGTAGGTAGTATTCCCGGCCAGGCTCAACGCTTTTCTATACGATTTTCTTGCCCGTGGATACCGTACTGGGTTCATTATGTATTCGCAGACGGTGACTCATCACTCCTCGAATCAGATAATAATCATAGCTCAGAAACGAGAAAACTCATAGTGGACACCGAAATATCATATTAAGAGAATACCACGTTTTTAAAACATTTACAAGTTTTATAAAATCATATATGCAGTTTCTTAAATCCAGAAATCTCATGAAAACAAAATCTCATAAGAAGATGGCAATAATGAAATAACATGTAAAGGCACAAAATAATAATATAATACATGGCAAGTGTGTTCATATCAACGTGTCGTATAAGCAGTGTAAAGAAGATACAATATCTGAAACAATATATGGTGTTGCGTACTAACAGAAATCTAAAATGCTAACATGGTATAGTGCGGTGACATAACAAGTTCTATTTATGTACGTGGTAGGGCAATTACCAATGATGTGTGTGAGCATACGGATATGTATACGTGCAATATGTAAGTCATCGATAATAGTGCGTGTATCCTAACAAACGAAATCAAGTAGAGATAAAGGTATAAACGTAGTATATATATTATGAATGATCGAAGTGCGAGCGTATGTAGAATAATGAAATCGTAACGTGAACACGTATTAAAATATCCAACTGCGTATGAGTTATACAGTTATAGTTTAAAATAGTACGAAACGTTTTGGAAATAGAGGACTACGATGTTTTTGAAATAGATACCATTTAAAAATTCATACCGCACCCCTGAAGTTATCATTTAAAAGTACGTAACGAATCGTTAGTTTTGCAAGCAAGTATGGTTCTAAATATCTCATAATATTCAATTTGTGATTTTAAATAAGGC
The DNA here is from genome assembly GCA_030015575.1 of Agapanthus africanus. NCBI lineage: Eukaryota > Viridiplantae > Streptophyta > Magnoliopsida > Asparagales > Amaryllidaceae > Agapanthus > Agapanthus africanus. The sequence continues at coordinate 520,252,529 of JASDDO010000001.1, read as the reverse complement.
CCATCGAGTCGAAATAAATATCGGCCGTAATCGGCAATCGATCCTCATTATATCACTTACGGAATATCTCTCGTACGATATCATCCAATTAATATGGTACGGATCTATAGTCGTATACACCAATCTCATATAATCTCATATCATATCGTCCAATCTCATCTTATATCGTCTTATATCATATCATCTCATATCATATCATCTCAAGTTATATCACACTATATCATGTATACTTATATCGTAAATTTCCTTATATATATGTATGTATGTATATAGCCTAATGGTAAGAAATAGAGACTAAGGGTATAATCATCTACCGAGTATACTACTATCGTGAATGGTTAGACTAGGTATATAATTCTAGTATATATATAGTATCCTAATCTCTACGGTTGCGGGGGTGTTATACGCCATCCATCCGACTTTCCCGTAGATATACATCTACTCATCTAAACGCCTCGTCCTAGTCGAAGCCGACGGATGTCTCGCCTTTCTTCGTCGTCTCGGAAGTCCACACAATTGCACCTACAATCGAAATCATAACCAAAATCACATAAAAATCCATATAAAAAACCGATACGAAGAGCGAAGCGCACATAGGTTAGAACCTATGGTCAATACGTGCTAAATTTGATAAAATACTTCCATCGTCAACGTACGAACGTCGAACGATCAAGTCGCAACATAGAAATCCGAAAACCAAATTTCAAAACTCACAAAATATCGTTAAAAGGCAAGTAAAACAACTCCAGATTTTAACTAAGAAAATCTAGGGCAAAATAGCATATAAAATAGGCTTATATATAATATAAAACACCTACTGATCAAACCCCGACATCTAATTGCTTCAGTAAACTGCCAAAATATTCGTTTTGGCAACAAATTACGGGTCGAGTTGGGAGTTAGGGCCTCGTCTTCGTGGTGGTGTCTCTTGGTGGTCTAACTAGGTTTAATATATATGCAAAATATTTTGCACAGACCCTAAGTTGCTCCAGATTTGAAATTAACATCAAAAACTCAATGAAAGGCTTGTTTTAAAACAAAAAAACTCATTTAAACCAAAAATACTTGCACTAAAACACTCCCACCTATCACTGATAAGGCCGTATTCACTCACTAAACCTCTACTACACTACCACTACAAGTAGTATCCATAAAAACCCTCTTTAGAAATCTCAAGTCTTGAAAACTTACACCTTTAGCTCTAAACTAATTTGTGAAGGCAAGAATACTTAAAACTTATCTAAAAGTGGGGTTTATTACCTCAAGATGGGAACTAAGGAAACTTCCAAGCTTGCAAAAGACCTCAAAGTAGAGACTTGATCCCATCTTCATGATTGGGATGAGGATGGGAACATTTTTAGTGAAGGTTTCATGGTGTTTTGAGAAAGGTTTTATATTGTTGATTGGGATTGAAATTGATGGTGGAGGAGGTGGAGAAGAAGGAGAAAAAGTTGATGAAGAAGGAATGAGATGGAGAAGAATGGTCAAGGCAAGCCAAACCCCTCTCTCTCGCTCTCACCCATACCACATATTTTAACACTCCCACCATGCTTCCAATTTCTTTTTTTCTTTTATAAAAAATGTAAAACCAAATTCAAAACACAAATGAAAAAAGAATAAAAGGAAGCTTAATATACATTCACTTATCCACATCATGTCATGTACACAAATCATGGTTTAGCGAAAATAACTTGGTTTAGCATAGTAAATAGTAAAACACTAATTAATTTTAACTTTAAACTTGTATGAACATAATTATATACTAATTTATGAAAATCCCAATTAAATACATGCTTTCATAAATAATTATTCATATTAAATTCCAAATATTTTTCAAAAATAGAAGTATATAATTATACCAATTTATGAAAACTCAAATCCATACTCGGTATAATATCCGTAAAATTCATTATATTATTAGTTAAATTCTAAAATAATATTTTTCATATTTTTCATTTTATGAAATGTTACACGAAGAGTTTCACATTTCGAATCATCGTGCTCGTCTTCATGATCTATTATGCCGGTATATTTATAAAACTCTTTTAGTTGGAAAATTTTGATGAATTGATGCAAAAGATCGCCTCAAGATATTTTTCTTTTGGTGCCATATTGATGTGCAATTGGGTTTTTCTTTATCGATTGTAGTTGCTATGTATGATTCAGGTCATACTTGAGAAGGTGTATGCATATGATTTGAACTATACATGATTTGTGTACAACTTATGATATATCTTTTGTGCAAATTGGGCATTGCTGTGAACGTACTTCTATAAATGAGGATTATATATGAACCTTACTCATTTTTTAAGGCATCATTGCTCTTAGTTTGCCTCACTCGCAAAACTGCAACAAATGTTGTATTATTTTTCTTCTTTTTTAATTTTATTTTGTAAGGTCTAACGCTATGATATAAAGACCCTGCAACAAAAAAATATGGGAAAATGGGTATGGATCTTTGCCCCAAGAAAGCAATAGGATAGACCCAAACAACTTGCCAAAAACATCCTAGTACATACATGTCATGTATTGAGATCCCTATGGTATTTTTATCATTTTCTTTTGTTTATTACATATCCATAGTGCCCTCCTCTCTCTCTTTCTCCATGTGCCCCACATGTGTTTGCCTCGTATCTTTTCAAACTACCACTTTTCAAACCGCTAGATATAATAGTTAACTCCTATATATAACAATTAACTACTACATTTAGCAGTTAACTACAATGTTTACCATAACTTCTACATACAATAATTAACTACTACATTCACCATACATTAGTCAGTTAACATGTACATATACCATTTAACTACTACATTTACAAGTTAACACACACACAGGTAGGCATGCACACATACAGACGTATACATACATACATACATATACCTATGCATGAGTGTACGTGTGAAGATTTGATGGTATCTTCATGGGATTCGGCAAAGGGATTACCAAAGGTGAATTGGAAAGATTTGTGAAGATCTTAACAAATTGGTTGGCAGTTACATGAATTAAGCACAATGTAAGCAGATCAGGCCGGAAGAATATGTAATTGACTGGAGATATTCGGACCGATAAGGAAAGAGATTAAGGAGTTACATGATTTGTTACCAAACATACACATAATCAATATACGAATCAAGGAAAATCTAGGTTTTTGAACTGTTTGCCAAACAAACCTTAGTTCTATAAAAATCGAAGTCCAATACAAACAAAGCTCTCGATCAATTAATCAACTAAACTACCATAGTTCTTTATCTCTAGGGATTCTCAGCCGCCTATTTAGTTCATGTAAGTTAGGGCTCCGGCGATCAACGACATCTTCATCGAAGCCTGATAAACATGTATGCCTCCATGTTCCTTTAGATCAGCCAACAGAAAAGCAAGATGAAGGAACGTCGACCGGCCTTCCTTTCGGCACACAAATCTATGTGGTACCGATCAGTTGATGGTCGAGGACGCCGATGACCGATTCGGGGCTGTTACCACTGTAGGGTGTTTTTCGTCACCCCATTGAGATGGGAATACGCGCACGCTTGTCAGGCGTACTACAGATTTCCTCTGCCTAGGGTAGGCGGGGGTCTAATGATTGTGGGGATCCGAATCTCCGGCAGCCGCGGACTAAGCTGTCGTTAATTACCCCTCGCCTTTGGGACGAGGGAACCTCCGATTAACGGGTTAAACAGGGCATGCGAACTCAATGTGCAGTGTGCGTGTGTTTTGTTTTGAAAGGGGGGTTTCAGATATATCGGGAGCCACGCAGAGTTTTTTACGGGGGTCCCGCTACCCGGATAGCGGGCTGGGGGTCAAGGGGGCTAGCAGCCCCCTTGCGGGGTTCGGGGCAGCGCCCCGGCCCGAAAATTTTTTTGGAGGGGGAGATTGTTGCGGAGTATGTGTATGTGTGAATTTGTATACATATGTATATGTATATGTATGTACATAAAAAGAGGGGGGAAAGGGCATCCAAGGGATGCGTGGGACCAGCGTCTTGAGCGCTGTGCGCTTAGGTGCTGTGCGCTCAGGCGCGCGCGCGCCACGTGTCGGCACGCGGGCGCTTTGCGCACGAGCGCTGCGCGCAGGCACGCGGGCGCTTTGCGCACGAGCGCTGCGCGCAGGCACGCGGGCGCTTTGCGCCACGTGTCGGCACGCGGGCGCTTTGCGCACGAGCGCTGCGCGCAGGTGCGCGCGCCACGTGTCGGCACGCGGGCGCTTTGCGCACGTGCGCTGCGCGCAGGAGCGCAAGCGCGTGCGCCACGTGTCGGCACGCGGGCGCTTTGCGCAAGTGCGCAAGCGCGCGCGCCACGTGTCGGCACGCGGGCGCTTTGCGCACGAGCGCAAGCGCACAGGTGCGCAAGCGCGCGCGCGCAAGTGTCGGCACGCGGGCGCTTTGCGCACGAGCGCAAGCGCACAGGTGCGCAAGCGCGCGCGCGCCACATGTCGGCACGCGGGCGCTTTGCGCACTTGCGCTGCGCGCTGGAGCGCAAGCGCGCCACGTGTCGGCACGTGGGCGCTTTGCGCTCGCGCACAGTGCGCTGGAGCGCAAATGCGCCACGTGTCGGCACGTAGGTGGTTTGCGCTCGAGCGCTAGCGCGCCGGCGAGGATAAGAGGCTTTTAGCCTCAAAAAAGATTTCTCAAAAGAGAAATCAGAGAGGAGTTGGACTCCTGAATGTGTTTTGGGGTTAATGGAAGGGGTTCTTCTTCTTCCTCCTGTTTGCTGGATCTTGAAGATCAAGGGATGTGAAATATCAAAATCTCTCTTTTTTGAGATCTGATGGCAGATCTGAGTTCCCCTTAATGGGTTTTGTGGTGAAAAACTAATTTGTTTTATGAAAAGAAGATCAAAACTCTTGATTTAATTCAAGAGAAAGAAGAAGGTTTTGGAACCTTGAAGAAGAAGAAAAAGATCTCAAATCTGGAAACTTTTTTAAAGAGAGAAAAATTTATGAGATATTTTCATTATCCTTTGTCTTTATAAGCTATACATTTTACACATAGCCCCTTGGGCTTCACAAAATGGCATTTTGCCTATCCTATGGCTCATGTGCCATTTCTTTTTGCACATAAGCCATGGGCTTTACAAAAATTTGGCTTTATGCCTATTTTTCTTACATTTATCCATAAAAGAAATGCAACAAAATTATTTATTACAAAAATTTTATCTTAGCATGGGGGGAGGCCGGCCGCTTCATGCTCTGGCTCGACCCGGGCATGGGCCCACTGGATCTGGGCTTGGGCCCACTTGGCTTGGGGTTGACTTTGATTTTGACTTGGTCAACCGGGGTGTAAATTTTTACCCCAACAAATTGCCCCCCATCAATAAATGCACACCACATATGTGGGTCGTGTGCATGAAATTGATGGATCTTCTTTTACTTGGAGGCAACCTGATTTCATTCCCGCTTTTTGGGAAGCTGGCACTGCCCTTTTTTTTACGACATGGACGGTCGTTGCTTGACATGTCTCCGAGACGGAGTGTCCGTGATAGACGTTTACTTGGCCCGGAGTAATCTGGTTCCCGCTTTGTAGGAATCCTGCACTGCCCTTTTTACGACATGGACGGTCAATGCTGCCCTTTTTGCGACTTGGACGGTCGATGCTGCCCTTTTAGCGACTTGGACGGTCGATGCTGCCATTTTTGCGACTTGGACGGTCGGTACTGCCATTTTAGCGACGTGGACGGTCGGTTCTGCCATTTTAGCGACGTGGACGGTCGGTGCTGCCCTTTTAGCGACGTGGACGGTCGGTTTTTCCATTTTTGCGACTTGGACGGTCGATGCTGCCCTTTTAGCGACGTGGACGGTCGATGCTGCCCTTTTAGCGACTTGGACGGTCGGTGCTGCCCTTCTAGCGACGTGGACGGTCGGTTCTGCCCTTTTTGCGACGTGGACGGTCGATGCTGCCCTTTTTGCGACTTGGACGGTCGGTTCTGCCCTTTTAGCGACGTGGACGGTCGGTTCTGCCCTTTTTGCGACGTGGACGGTCGATGCTGCCCTTTTTGCGACTTGGACGGTCGGTGCTGCCCTTTTAGCGACTTGGACGGTCGGTGCTGCCCTTTTAGCGACGTGGACGGTCGGTTCTGCCCTTTTTACGACGTGGACGGTCGATGCTGCCCTTTTTGCGACTTGGACGGTCGGTGCTGCCCTTTTAGCGACTTGGACGGTCGGTGCTGCCCTTTTAGCGACGTGGACGGTCGGTGCTGCCCTTTTTGCGACTTGGACGGTCGATGCTGCCCTTTTAGCGACTTGGACGGTCGGTGCTGCCCTTTTAGCGACTTGGACGGTCGGTGCTGCCCTTTTAGCGATGTGGACGGTCGGTTCTGCCCTTTTTGCGACGTGGACGGTCGGTTCTGCCCTTTTTGCGACGTGGACGGTCGGTTCTGCCCTTTTAACGACGTGGACGGTCGATGCTGCCCTTTTTGCGACTTGGACGGTCGATGCTGCCCTTTTAGCGACTTGGACGGTCGGTGCTGCCCTTTTAGCGACGTGGACGGTCGATGCTGCCCTTTTTGCGACTTGGACGGTCGGTGCTGCCCTTTTAGCGACTTGGACGGTCGGTGCTGCCCTTTTAGCGACGTGGACGGTCGGTGCTGCCCTTTTTGCGACTTGGACGGTCGATGCTGCCCTTTTAGCGACTTGGACGGTCGATACTGCCCTTTTACTGACTTGGACGGTCGGTGCTTGATTTGACTTGCTCTGCTTCTTGCGTGTCAGGGGTAGACTTGACTTGCTCCGCTTCTTGCGGTGTCGAGATTGGATTCTGACTTGCTCCGCTTTTTGCGGTGTCGGAGTGAAGGTTGACTTGTTGATTTTGATTTAGGTTGACATCAGCATCGCTATACTGGAATATGGTACCAGGAGCGAATCATCATCTGTCATTTAGAGGATTTTGGGATTTTGGTTTTTGGTTGGCATCTGCATTGCTGCACTGGTATAATGCCAGGAGCAACTCATCATTTGCCCCGAGAGGATTTGGGATTTTTTTTTGGGACTTTGAATGTGGTCTCACCGGTAGGACTTGGGAGAGGTTGGGATTGTTTTACGCCCGTGGATTGTATACGGTTTTGCAGGATGTATGATCCAGACCGTAGGGCCGGAAAAATTTCAAGGCTTTGTTGGCGTCTGCATCGCTACACTGGAATAATGCCAGGAGCGACTCATTATTCGCCACTTTGGGGTATGGGATTTGGAATTTGGTTGGCGTCTGCATCGCTACACTGGAATAATGCCAGGAGCGACTCATCATTCGCCACTTTGGGGTTGGGGACTTGGAATTTGGTTGGCGTCTGCATCGCTACACTGGAATAATACCAGGAGCGACTCATCATTCGCCACTTTGGGGTTGGGGACTTGGAATTTGGATCTTGTTTGGCATCAGCATTGCTGCACTGGAATAATGCCAGGAGCAACTCATCATTTGCCTTGGGAGGACTTGGGATTTGGGTTTTTGGTCGGCATCAGCACCGCTAACACTGAAGCGAAATGCCAGGAGCGACTCATCATTTGCCGTTGCCCGTTGGGGAACGATGGTTTAGGAGACAGGTTTGGGTCCTTATCACCTAAGGCTTTTCAATTTTATGGGCCGTGAGGGTCCCATAAAGCATTTTCTCCCTACGAGTCGTAAGGATCCCGCAGGTGTATTTTCTCCTTAGGAATCGTGAGGATTCCTAAGTGTGTTGCTCCATTGTGAGCCGTAAGGATCTCACGCAGGGGTTTTTTCCTCACAAGGTCGAGAGGGCTTTGCGAGTGTATTTCATCTCTTTTCACGAGTTTGCGCCCTTTCGGGTTTTCACAGACTCGCCGGTAGTCCTGCTGTTTTTACTCACGGAGCCCTTTCGGGTTTTCATCCGTGCCCGTTTTGCTTGTGGACATACCGTTTATTTTTTTATTTCTTTTATATTTTTTTCCTTTTTTTTTTACCGCTGGTGGGACTTTAAAAGTAGTCTCACCGGCAGGATTTGGGAGAGATAGGGGTCATTTATGCCCGTGGATTGTATACGGTTTTGCAGGATGTATGATCCAGACCGTAGGGCCGACGTGCTCAATTCGCCTGCGGCTTGGAGCATTCACGTGTAGTATTTCTTGAGATATCGGCCATTGATGGGTGGCATGGGCTTTTCTCCCTCGGCACTTATTAGTTGGTAGGATCCTCCGTCGAACACTTTCTCGATGACGTATGGCCCTTCCCAGTTTGGTTCGAATTTTCCCTTGGCATGTCGATTGGGGATGATCGGTCTTTTGAGGACCAACACCAATTCACCTTTCTTGAAAGCGCGGAGACGGGTTATCTTGTCATAGGCCCGTGACATTTGGGCTCGGTATAGCTCCAGATTTTGCTGCACCGCGAGCCTCTTTTCTTCGAGGGCATCGAGTTCTTCAAGTCGAAGGAGCACGTTTTCCTCCTCCGTCAACTCATGCTGAATGGCCATTCTTAAGCTTGGAACTTCGACTTCGAGGGGGAGGACCGCCTCCACTCCGAAGAGCAATGAGTATGGAGTGGACTGAGTTGGAGTACGGTGCGTGGTACGATATGCCCACAACGCCTCGTGAAGTTTGAGATTCCAGTCTCTCTTGTTGGCTGAAGCATTTTTCCTCAGGAGCTTGCATAGAGTCTTATTGAAGGCTTCGGCTAGCCCGTTGGTTCTTGGATTATAGATAGAGGAATATCTCCAGTCTATCTTGTGCTGAGTAGCGAACCTTGAGACATTGAAGCTCTTGAAAGAAGGCCCGTTGTCAGAAATGATTCTTGTTGGTGTACCGAAGCGGTATAGAATATTATGCTGGAAGAATGTCAGAATATCTTTTGTCTTGACTTCTTTTAGCGGGACAGCTTCAGCCCATCTGGAGAAGTAGTCTGTCGCGGCCAGTATGAACCGATGGCCTTTAGATGACGGAGGATCAATTGGGCCAACAATGTCGGTGCCCCAGACTTCGAAGAGCCACGACGCCACCGTAGGATGCAATGGATTGGGATGCTTGTGGATAAAATCACCGTGAATTTGGCAGATATAACATTTCTTTGCATGCTCTCCGCAATCCCGTATCATAGTGGGCCAATAATACCCAAGCCGTTTGATTTGAAGTCGCATCTTGGGGCCAGATTGGTGAGCACCGCAAATGCCCGAGTGAACATCTTTCATGACCTTTTGGGCTTCGGCCAGTGACAGACACCTGAGCCAGAGTTGGTCATATGACCTGCGGTATAACGTGTCATTTACAAACACGTATCGGAGAGCTCTTTTCTTCAGCTGAATCCTCGCAGATTTTTCTTCGGGCAGCTTGTCGTATCGGAGGTACTCTATGAAGGGTTCTCTCCAATCAGGCTCGTCTTGGATGATCGAAGCTTCTTCGGCAGGACTGCTCTCCTGTTCCGCGCTTTCCTCTTCTCGTAGAGAGACTTGGGGTAGAATTTGTCGGCTCCTGACTGTGATCAGAATTTCGTCCATGTCAAGATCAGCCAGCTCCTTGGCTAGGCGAGCGAGTATGTCGGCTTTTCCGTTCAATGCTCTAGGGACTCTTGTCAGTTCAATGTGAGTGAACCGTTTCATGAGTTCCACCACCCGGCTTCTGTACCGAGCTAACTCGGGTTTGTATATCTTATAGTTGCCGCTTACTTGGTTGACGACAAGCTGGGAGTCACCGTAAACCCGTAGCCGAAGGATTTCCATTTCTATGGCGAGTTCCAAACCAGCTATCAGAGCTTCATACTCAGCTTCGTTGTTTGTCCGAGGCTCGGTGAGAGCGAAAGAACGCCGTAGGGTTCCCATTGATGGCGTAATGAACACCAATCCTATCCCTGCTTTTACCTCCGGGACGCTTGATTTACTAGAGGTCCTTATTGACGAGGCTCCATCGAAGTAGAGCTCCCAACATGGCTCATCTTCCTCGAGGTGCAGCACTTGTTCATCGGGTAACTCACAATTTAGCGGCGACCCTTCTGGTATGGGATGAGCAGCGAGAAAGTCTGCAAGAGCTTGCCCTTTTACTGCTTTCTGAGGAGTGTAAACTATGTCAAACTCAAGTAGCATAACAGCCCATCTTGCCATTCTGCCGGCTAGGCTAGCTTTGGTCGTCAAGTGTTTGAGCGGGTCGACCTTGGAGATCAGCATAACCCGATGAGCGAGCAAATAGTGTCTCAGCTTCTTCACAGCAAATATTAGAGCCAGGCATTGCTTTTCGATTGGGGAGTAGTTGTGTTCCGCCCCGACTAGAGTTCGACTGAGGTAGTAGAGGGCATTTTCCTTTCCCTCCTCGTTATTCTGTGCGAGGAGCGCACCGAGTGACTCATCTAGCGCGGCAGTGTAGAGAATCAACGGTTTATTTGGAATGGGAGCAGCCAGCACTGGAGGGTGCAACAAGTATTATTTGATGCTTTCGAACGCTGCTTGACATTCGGCATCCCAGATAAAAGGAGCTCCTTTCTTCATGAGCTTTGAGAAGGGCCTACATCTCTCCGATAAATTTGAGATAAACCTCCGTATATAAGAAAGCTTGCCTTGAAAAGATCTTAGCTGCGTCAGACTCTTCGGAGGGGGCATTTCAATGATGGCCTTTATCTTCGACGGGTCAACTTCGATCCCTCGATGTCGAACTATAAAGCCCAGGAATTTTCCCGATGACACGCCAAAAGCACATTTCAGAGGATTCATCTTTAGATCGTATTCCCTCAGTCTGGTGAGAACGGTCCTAAGATCCGGGATATGATCGGCCTTGGTTTTAGTCTTAACGACCAGATCATCAACATAACATTCGACGACTTTATGAATTAGGTCATCAAAGATATTGGTCATTGCCCTTTGATATGTAGCACCTGCGTTCTTCAGTCCAAACGGCATAACCTTGTAGCAATATATTCCGATCGGGGTTCGAAATGCTGTGTGCTTCTCATCCTCAGGCGACATCTTGATCTGATTGTATCCGGACGAGCCATCCATAAAGGTGAACAGTTCGTAATTTGAGGTGTCATCGACCATCATTTCCATGACCGGTAGCGGGAAGTCGTCTTTAGGACATGCCTTGTTGAGGTCCCTGAAATCGACACAAACTCGGATCTGCCCATTTTTCTTCTTCACTGGGACTATGCATACGATCCAGTCTGCATATTTCTCTTCCCTGATGAAGCCGGCATCGATGAGTTTCTTGGTTTCCTCGATGACCTTTTCTTCCAACTCCCTTCTCATTCTTCGAGGAGCTTGTTTGACTGGCTTAGCATCAGGAGATATAGCCAGCTTATGCACGGCTACCTCAGGGGAAAGGCCAGGCATTTCTTTGTACGTCCACGCGAAGCAATTGACGAACTCACGCAGCAGGGCAATTATCTGCTCTTTCATTTCTTCCGACAAGAGTGAGCTGATGTAGGTCGGCCTTGGATTATCGGGCGTTCCTAAGTCAATCTCAGTTAGCTCATCAAAGGTTGCTTGTCCGCCATCTTCGAGCTCTTGAGGAGCTTCTTCTGGCTCGGCTATCTCGTCATCATCATTTGATCTTTCGCTGGCCTCACCAACATGAATCATGTAGCACGCTTTGGAATCAGGTTGAATGTAGCCTATGCCCCGTCTATCTGGAATTCGTCCATCGATGAGTGCTCGGACCTGGGGCGGATACCATAGCCCTTCGTAAAACTTTGCTTCGGACTCCGTTTGATATAACCGGCATCCGCACTTTTTAAAGTATTCCCGCATCTCGGGCGCATAGTATCTGGGATTGAGGACGGCTCTTATGCCTCTCTCATAGGGAAGGCACACGCTAGAAAGGTCGTCCGGGTGCACAACGGGGTTTGACCTGTAAAACAGGATGCCCTTCTGTCCATTTTTCCTCCCGGGCACGTAGAAAGTTTCCAGCTGGTCACGGTAGAGACTGACAATGCGTCGAGCTCTTTGCACATCCGTTCCGGCACCCTTGTGATGGCCAGGGACCCTTCTGCGACTTCGAAGGTCTCTCGTAGTTTCGCTTGCTGCACGGGGGGCCGATCTGCACAGCTGTTGCACAGCAGGTCCTCTTCTTCTGACTCTTCAGTGTCACTGCCAAGATGAGGGCGGACTTTGCTGCTAGACGGGCCTTCGGTAACAGATTCGTCCGTATCGCTGCCGAAACGAGGGCGAGTTTTACGGGAGGACGGGCTTCCAGCATCGGACTCATCAGTGTCGCTGCCGAAATGCAGGCGCACTTGGGTATTTTTGCTTTTGAAAGTGACAGCCGGCGCAGATTTGCTTTTGAGTCTTGGGGCCGGACTATCCTCAGTCAGTTGTGGCTTAGCATTTTGGTGGTTCATAAAGTACCGAGAATCTTCATACCGGACTTCATGCACACCGAACGGCTGGATGTCTCCGTCAATGCGTATTTCTTCGCCATTTTTAGTATACTTCATGCATTGATGTAGAGTTGACGGAATGATGCCGTAATCGTGGAGCCACGGCCGCCCTAAGAGAATCTTATAAGACGTGTCGGCGTCGATCACGTATATCTTAGCTTCAGTTTGCAGATCCCCGAATTTGATTGGCAAAGCTATAGACCCCAGAACTTGCTGGCAATTTTGGTTGAAGCCTTGAATGACAATCCTTTCCCTTGACAGGTGCCGGACGTCCATTGAAAAACTCTTCAGAGTTCGCAAGTTCATGATGTTCACTGAGGATCCCGGATCAATCAATATACGATTAATTCGATCTCCGTCGCTGTACCCGGTCACGTAAAGCGGCCGATTATGCTCAGCTGTTCCCAGTAGCAAGTCTTCATCCTTAAATGTGACTGCGGCGGCATGCAAAGCGTGTTGGGCTTCTTTCATATTAATTTCCGCAATGTGAGCCTGGTACCGCTCGGGGTTTTGTAGAGCGTGAATGAGAACATCTCTAAGCTCCTTAGATAGGACCAAGGCGTCGTAGATGCTCAGGAGAGACGGAAGCTTCCGGAGATGTGCCAAGACATTATAGTCCACCGAGGAAGGACTTATGTTTTCATCAATCGGTTCTCTGCCATCTTCTTCATTAGCGACTTGTTTTTCCTTCCCTTTTGGGGCGTTGCCCTGATTTGGCGGTAGAGCCCTGCCACTTCTAAGCTGGATTTGATTGGCCGTTGTGGCGAGCTCCTCATCCTCTTCAGGAAAACAGAGCCCATCCTCGGAGTCACTGCCAAGATGGATGGCGTAGCAGGTCACTACTGGGATTTCTTCATTGGAGTCTTCTTCTAACTCCTCCAGAATTTCAGCCGCTTGCACAGGGAAGAACTCCTTCAATTGAACCAATGTTCTTTCCTTTTGTTCATATTCTTCGAGGGAATCGATATATTTTTGAATGGTCGATCTCCCTGCAGACTCTTTTTCGCGCCGAGCTGTACTTTTCTTCTTCTTAAGCTTCTTGGATTTTGAGCCTGATGGAGCTGCATTGGCAGCTGGACTGGTAAGCTTCTTCTGCCCTTCCCATTCCGTCCTGGGTTCTTTCCGAAGTAGCTTTATCATTTTCTTCGTCTTATTAGTTATGTGCGTACTCCATGGAGACCGCGATGAGTCCATCTTATTTCTCGGGGCAGCGGGTTCGGCTATCTGCTCCCAGAAGGCTTCAACTTCTGTCTGTATAAAGTTGGTGGTTGCAACTTGATTGTTCACCAACACACTTTTGGACAGCTCTATCTCTCCAGCTTTGTACTGCTTCTCGACCCAGTCTTTGAAGATATAGCAATCCTCGATCGCATGGCTCACTACTCGGTGGTACGGGCAATACAGAGGATTGTCGGTCATTTTTGCTTCTTGGGGTCTTTTCGACTCCGGCAATTGTAGGCCGTTGTTCAAGGCATCTTTAAATATCTTGCGAACCTTGTCCCTTCTGAAAGAGTAAACCTTGTTCTTTTTCTCCTCTAGGGTGGGCCCATCTCCTCCCAGCAATGGCTTTCGAGACCGGTTAGTTTTGGATTCGCCCGCCCTTCGCTTTTCTTCATTTTCGGACGCATTGAAGACATTGGAACTGCTGGAACTCCCACTTCTACGGTTGTCGTCCCGCTTGCTTTTCCAGGTTTTGTCTCTCTGAGAGTCCGGCGGGGACTCTTGCTTCGAGCGTTCCAGCATCTGGACTTTCTTGGTTAGCTCCTGAAATGTCTTGAGGCCCGCTGTACACAAGAATGGGACCATCCAATTGCTGAGGTTCCCAATAAGAAGGCTGACGGACTGGTCCTGCTCCAGCGGCGGTTCGCACTTGACCGTGAGATTATGCCATCGGGCGATAAAGTCAGTGTTGCTTTCATTCTTCCCCGGCTTGGTCCTCACAAGGTCGACAATGGAGATTTTATCACTGACGCTCATGAATCTTTGCCGGAACAGAGACTCCATTTGGGCAAAGGTAATGACGGACCCGTCTGGTATGCTCGCGTACCAGTCGAAAGCGACACCGGTCAGGCTGTTGACAAATTGACGAAGAAGGAGCGCGTCATTGCCCCCTGTATTTCCGCACGATGCTTTGAAGTGGGCAACGTGCTGATTTGCATTCCCCGTTCCATCAAATCTTCCGAACTTAGGAATGACGTAGCCGCTTGGGAACTCGATCAGATCGTATTGCGCGGGATATGGCCGGCCACTACTGCCGATTTCTTTCTGAGCTTCAGCTTCGGCCACCAATGTTTTAATCTTGCTGGTGACCAAATCCATTATCCGATCCTGTGTTAGCGGGATAGTGCTATCAGGGGCCAAGGCGTCCCCAGAAGCGGAGTGCGGCCGGCTTTCATGCGGCTCGACCAGTCTCGGTCCCAAAGGAACCGGCATTGGTTGCCTCGGATTGTCATCACCCGGCTGATTAGTAGCGGCTTGTGCCTGATTGGGAGGCGCTCGAGCAATTTGAGCCGTAAGCTGCATCACCACGTTCGTTAAGTCGTCAATCTTCGAATAGAGCTTGGCCATCTCTTTATCTTTGCTCCTGAGTTGTTTTCGAAGCTCTTGAAGTAGCTCTTGCTCCGCAGTCCTGGGGCGGAAAGTCGGCTCTTCCTCGCTGTCCGAGCTTGACTCTTCATGGACCGAGGGGTCTTTCTGCCTATCATCCTCATCGAGAGGGTTTTCTTCATCCAGCGGGGGCGGCTGTTCTTGAGCGGCGGCGACCACATTCAGGCTAGATTGGGCTTGGGATGTGGTGGCCCCATCCTTGCTTTTGCTGCGAAGGTTGTCGCTGGGGCGTCCGCCCGCCATATAGACCGTATGGATGGTATATCCGGACGTCTTTCTATCATTGGCAGCTGGTTTTATGGGTTGCTGTCTTGACCCCCTTGCTTCGGTAGCTGGTAGTCGATTGAAGGCGGCTGGCCTAACCAGGTTTTTGAATGGTGCTGGCGCTTCTTTTCTGGGTTTGCCCCACTGCTTTCGTGCGGCACAGAGTGCTTGATAGACTCTTGAAGAGACAGTGTCATACTTCTTCTGTTGGGGCCGAGATACGTCTCTTTGTGGCACTATTCGGACCACTGTCTTCTTGATTCTGGCGGTCATGGCATTTTTCTGAACCCACTTCAGAGGCTCGAAGGAATTGCTGATTCTTACGTCCGACTCAGCCGTCGTCGCGGGGCAATCCTGCACTTGGAACTTCACATGATTCCATTTGGCTGAAGCCTTGGCCCTCTTGTTGGCTCGATACCTGAGCCGCTTCTGCCTTAACTTTTCTGTTCTAAGCACCTGGCAGACTTCAGCTTTTTGGGAAGACACCGCGGACCGGGCGATGGAGGGCTTTGGAGATACGCTCGATTGTGCATATGTTGGAGTCATCGCCTGAGCTCGTCCGCAACATTTGATTTTGCCCTTTGTACCGAAGTTCTTGCACCCCGCTGGAGCACCAGAGAATCGTTCAGATACCGTCTTGAGTTTCGGTTGTGGTGCCTTGGCGATCACGACATTCGGCCTCTTACCCCTTGAGACCGGCTTGGCCACCTGTTCCGCCGGGATCTCCGCCAGATGAGCGCTTCCGGCAGGGAAGATGATGACGGAGCCAAACTGGCGGGGCGGTTCCTCCCACTGTCGACTGAGGCTCGCGGGGAGAACCACACGAGCGTTGATCTTGACCACGTACGGAATCGGGGTCACGTTGGAAGCTGCATTCGTCTGGGGAGACATCGTCGTCGAAGGTTGCTTTCTGTACAGAAAAGAAACATCATTTCAGTATAGATAATCGACATGTATATTGATTGAGTTCGCATGAACGTTTAACCCGAAATATGGGAGGAGAGAAAGGTCCCACCGGGCGTGCCAGAATCTGTAGGGTGTTTTTCGTCACCCCATTGAGATGGGAATACGCGCACGCTTGTCAGGCGTACTACAGATCCCCCCTGCCTAGGGTAGGCAGGGGTCTAATGATTGTGGGGATCCGAATCTCCGGCAGCCGCGGACTAAGCTGCCGTTAATTACCCCTCGCCTTTGGGACGAGGGAACCTCCGATTAACGGGTTAAACAGGGCATGCGAACTCAATGTGCAGTGTGCGTGTGTTTTGTTTTGAAAGGGGGGTTTCAGATATATCGGGAGCCATGCAGAGTTTTTTATGGGGGTCCCGCTACCCGGATAGCGGGCTGGGGGTCAAGGGGGCCAGCAGCCCCCTTGCGGGGTTCGGGGCAGCGCCCCGGCCCGAAAATTTTTTTGGAGGGGGAGAATGTTGCGGAGTATGTGTATGTGTGAATTTGTATACATATGTATATGTATATGTATATACATAAAAAGAGGGGGAAAAGGGCATCCAAGGGATGCGTGGGACCAGCGCCTTGAGCGCTGTGCGCTTAGGTGCTGTGCGCTCAGGCGCGCGCGCACCACGTGTCGGCACGCGGGCGCTTTGCGCACGAGCGCTGCGCGCGGGTGCGCAAGCGCGCGCGCCACGTGTCGGCACGCGGGCGCTTTGCGCACGAGTGCAAGCGCGCGGGTGCGCAAGCGCGCGCGCCACGTGTCGGCACGCGGGCGCTTTGCGCACTTGCGCTGCGCGCTGGAGCGCAAGCGCGCGCGCCACGTGTCGGCACGTGGGCGCTTTGCGCTCGCGCGCAGTGCGCTGGAGCGCAAATGCGCCACGTGTCGGCACGTAGGTGGTTTGCGCTCGAGCGCTAGCGCGCCGGCGAGGATAAGAGGCTTTTAGTCTCAAAAAAGATTTCTCAAAAGAGAAATCAGAGAGGAGTTGGACTCCTGAATGTGTTTTGGGGTTAATGGAAGGGGTTCTTCTTCTTCCTCCTGTTGTTTGCTGGATCTTGAAGATCAAGGGATGTGAAATATCAAAATCTCTCTTTTTTGAGATCTGATGGCAGATCTGAGTTCCCCTTAATGGGTTTTGTGGTGAAAAACTAATTTGTTTTATGAAAAGAAGATCAAAACTCTTGATTTAATTCAAGAGAAAGAAGAAGGTTTTGGAACCTTGAAGAAGAAGAAAAAGATCTCAGATCTGGAAACTTTTTTAGAGAGAGAAATTTATGAGATATTTTCATTATCCTTTGCCTTTATAGGCTATACATTTTACACATAGCCTCTTGGGCTTCACAAAATGGCATTTTGCCTATCCTATGGCTCATGTGCCATTTCTTTTTGCACATAAGCCATGGGCTTTACAAAAATTTGGCTTTATGCCTATTTTTCTTACATTTATCCATAAAAGAAATGCAACAAAATTATTTATTACAAAATTTTTATCTTAGCATGGGGGGAGGCCGGCCGCTTCATGTTCTGGCTCGACCCAGGCATGGGCCCACTGGATCTGGGCTTGGGCCCACTTGGCTTGGGTTGACTTTGATTTTGACTTGATCAACCGGGGTGTAAATTTTTACCCCAACAACCACGACCATGGGAAGTTCAGACGTCAATCCCTACTCCTGTATTGTGGGAATAGAACGGATCTTGGTCTCCGACCATGTCAAGCTTGGTTTTCATAATACAAGGGATTTAGACGTCCATCCCTGCCCTTGTGTTATGATTCTTAGAACGGTCTCGGTCTGGTAACAAACGACCGAGAAATTCAGACGTCGCAATTCAGACGTCCATTCCTGCGCTCGGATTGTTGGATGTATATGCCCTAGAGGCCATTATTGTATAGTACATGCTTGTATATTACATATAGATGCTTGGGATATATATGTACATGGCAATCTTGCTCAATATGACAGTATGTTATCTGGCTTGTTTTTATCTCAACATGTGTATATATTCTATTTTATATTATGTATCTCGATTACATGTTGATAAAGCCCGGAGGATATTTGCTTGACTACTAGAGTTGTGATGACGATCATACTCGTGGGGTTTAGGTAGTCTATAAGCACATCCTTAAATAGTTCCTAGCCGTTGGAGTTTCGAGATAGCGCATCGATACTCCGGAGTAAACTAGTGTATACGTTTTTTTTCCCGTGAGGGAAGGTAGCCTGTCCCACAGTCATTGGTGTATGGCACCAAAGATAATATATAAGTGCTCATTAGGTTATGAGTTACAATGGACGGACTCGCCGAGAACTTCTAGATGGTAATATGTCTATCGTCAGATAGTAGTTCTCTGGTAACGTATGCACATGTTAGTCTTTAGACCTGACATCATCATTTGTCTCGAGTGTGTTCCCATTGTACTTAAATTACTATCCTACCACGGTTTTAAAGAGCCGTGCAAACAGATTTAGTTGGGTACAGTCTTGAAGCATTTGGGGGCGGTGAGCGATAGAAGGGATTCGTCTATCCCGGAATAGGGAGTCGGTGTCGCGTAATGTTCGATTGGTCATCACTATAAGACCTTAACTAAGGCAGTTGAGATTTACTGATTGTGAGATCGGTAGTTTCTCGGGATGGTTTTGGGCCACATCAACATGACTTATTGGGTTATTAGGGGTCTGACATTTTCCACCCCTAAACTCAGTATGCGATACTCTCAGACGAAGAGGCCGGACTGTACGGAAATTGCCACTTTCAGGCTCAGTGGGGATACGGACGAGTTTGCTGGTCGACATTCCTTTCGTTCAATATCTGGGCAGTCGTTACGTACAGCTGGTGCCGCTGACATGCTTGTGATTAAATCCACCGCCAGCATATTGTCGAGTCTTTAGAGTCCCGCACAAAGGGTTTTCCAGCTTAGGCAAAACGATGTAGTGTACGTACTTTGATATGTACTTAGATTCAATTAAATATATGTTTTTGTACACGTATTTTTAATCGGACATTTTGTTAACACTAGCCGGTTTGAAAGATAACCAGACTATCATGGATAAAATATGAGCTAGTATTATATATCTCTTTTAGTATCTCTCTTTTCGGTATTCGTATTTTGACAGAATACTGTATTTATACGAATACGGGTATTTGTATAAATACGTGTATGTGTGTCTTAATACAATTATGGGTATTTGTGTTTTAATACAATTACGGGTATCGTGTTTTAATACAATTACGGGTATTCGTGTTTTATTCGAATACGGTATTCGTATTTTGATACGAATACGAGTGTATATATTTGTGGCATATACTTGTATTAATGTATTTGTATATATATTTATATATATACATATACATATGTATATGTGTACATATGATGTGGCACTCTTCTCTTATTCAGTCATGGTTGTGTAACAATGTTGTGGGTTTATGACTCATCATGGTGAGTCAGAAATCCACTCATTCAAAACATAAAAATAAAGGAAAAAGAAAAGAAGTGAAGATTATCTTTAGTAGCCATGCTTGATATTTTCATCACCATTATCTTCTTCCTCTTAAGTTTTTTTGTGGGTTGAGAAAGAAAAAGAAAAAGAGAATAACTTAGAGATAACACTACTACATCTTCTAGTGATCAATTTTTAGCAAGTCTTGTTCACCGGTTGCTTCAATTAAATATTTTGTGTGAAGCTAAAGCCTGAGTTAGGGTTCTCTCGGGTGGATCATTTTCGACAAGGAAGACTGACTCTCAAGCTTGTTCCCAATGGACCTAGAAGCGTAAGAAATAGGAAAGAAGATGAAGGACACGACTACAAAGGTAGCCATTGTCTATCCAAGTAGTTAAACTCTCTCTAGTTACTGGTTTAGTATTTGGATTCGATTTTAGGTCGTAAAAGTTCGTGCTCTTGTATTAGAAATTTTTGTTTTGTATTCCGTCTTGATCGCTAGTCAGCGGCACGAGCATCTACTTACATGGATCTTGAGAGCAGGTCAAGTGATGTAGCTTATGGGTCATGATTTGGCTTGAGGCTCCGTATGTAGGAGATTTAGATGTCCATCCCTGCTCTTACATCTTGGTCTTCAAGATGAAGCAATGGCTCAAAGGTTTGATATAAATGCTGAAATCATATGTAACCGTAACCCAAAGTTTCATCAATAAAATATGATGACTGAGTGACTATTATCTTTGTTGTTCAAAATATTAATTTTGTCCATGCAACCAAAGAGTCTATTTTATGTTTTATATGGAGAACGTTCTTCCCTTCCTCTAACGATGGCCTATCTGTCGAGGGAGACTGTGTTGCGCTGATCAATTTGTCTTTAATGCATATATGTTTTTAGAGCAAACACATACATGTGTGTGTGTGTGTGAGAGACATGTCATTATATGTAACATATCATTCTTGCAATAATTGATGAATAATTTGCCAGGTTGCTCTTTTTGATTGTTAATTATCTTCAGCACACTTGCACTTGAACTCTAAATCTTCTCCGACTGAACCACTCATTAAAAAAAAGTCATATCATAGACAATAACCTCTCTTGTCCATCTTGCCATGTCCTTTTAACTTGGACTTTTGAAGCATATGTACATGCCACACCATATATAAAAAGTTGAAATTTGTTTGTGCGTGCGTGCGTGGGTGAGTGATGAAGATGAATGGAGCTTATTCTTTCCACTTCAATGTTTATGGTCTTGCTTTTCTCTTGGATCTTTCCTGTTCTTGGTGTGTAGTTATAGATGTTAATTATTTGGTTGACGATGAAACTGAATTGTATTTTCTTTGGATATTGTTCTGGCATCAACCTCTTGCATACACAGTCCATCAGATTCATCCACCTAAATTGATGCTTGGCTTCGGAATTATTAATTATGGTCCTAAATATTGTTTTCTTCAGTTTATTTTTTTTTCTTTCTTTTCTTCTTAAAACTCTAATACTGCTGCAGAGATCAAACAACACCTGCTTAGAAGATCGAAACAGGGCACCAGGACGTCGTCCACGACGTGTCCATTGACTCCTACGGGAAGCAAATCGCAACAGCCTCATCTGATTCTACCATCAAGATTATGGAAGGAAATGAACATATCCAAAGAGTGGGCGCGCCCAGGCACGACGTCTTCACCGAGCACAAATCTTCCGTCAGCACCTTTGTGTGGGTCCCACATGGCCTCGGCCTCTCCTTAGCCAGCGGCTCCTCCGACAGAAACACCCATCGATGCCATCATGTCTTCTAAAATTTCTAGAGGAAATTAATTATCCTGCAATCATCTTTACTCTGTAACTATATGGAAGTGGTTACCTTCCTGTATTGAACCTTCATCTATTTGTAGAAGATTGATTGACGGAGAGTTGTTGTTTTTGAGAAATTTTTTGCTGATTTGTTGAAGGATTCTTGCAAGTTTCTGCTCAGATTTTCGCACATGAACTGTGGCCATTAATGTGAGAAGTCTTAATTGATGAAAGGAGCCTGGCCTCTTTCATTCATATAGCACTTGTCCTATAAATTCACCATTTCTTAGTGTGGAAGCCATGAGCCAAAACTGTTTTATTTATTTTTTCAAGGATTTAGTTCACTGGTGATGTGAAGTTTATATGAATTCTTCATTTTTAACTGAATGAATATATGTGCGCATACATGTATATTGTGTTGCATGAGCCGAATCCAAAAATATTTTATGTGAAGCATTTTGTAAAGGGTTTGATTACGCTCTCCGCATGATTTGAATCCCGATATATATGCTTTATCTCAAGTTAAATATACTAATTATTTGTAGCTTTTGTTGCATGCATTGTGATAATTTATGCAGATTCATGCTATTATTTTCTCCTAATGATTTATATTGGATAATTTTTCCATTTAGAATTTTTTTGGATGCAAATATAAGATTTTGAGAAATGGTAATTTTCCCCCCATTGTGTATTCGCTTTACTCAGAAATTCAACTCTTGATTTCTTTCGATTTACTTCAGAAAGTTTAGTTAGATAATTTTATTAAATAAGTAGAATTTTTTACTCAAAAAATGGGCAACATTTTAAATTAGAATTGTTGAAACATGTAATGGCTGAATATCAAATTAAGTTAATTTAATTACTAATGCTAGTGCGGTCACGTGTGTAGATATTAATATCCTACACAAAGGAATTGAGATCAGATCTTTTTAAAAGAAAATAGTTAAGATAATGAAAATTTGTAAAGAAATTTCAGTTAAGATGATAAAAGAAAAATTAAAGACTTTTAGTTAATAAAGATTTGACAAAGTAGAAAAGTTAGGCACGCAATTCTTAATTTGTGTTATTTTCAGAATTATAAATAGATGAGACGAAAACAAAGAAATTATACTTTTTAGGAATTCATATTTAGATTAAATTGTATTGGCTATTGTGATCCAATAAAGGGTCTGAAATGCCCGTTTCATACAGAAATTTTATTTAATGCAGGAAAATTGTGATCCAATAGATGAAGTGTTTAATATATATATATATATATATATATATATATATATATGAGATCCCGGGCTCCCCTTCACATTAATGGAATATCCGGGCTCGAACCCGGGTCTCGCCCATGGGCCAGTGTTTGATATGTAGATGCATCTAAATCAACATAATTTTTTTTATTATTTATGCAAAGTAGAGAATGAAGAGTTATAAGAACGGTAGAATAAGAACAAAAGGGTCCCATAAAGATAAGTTAGCTTTTTAAAATTTGGAAGCTTAAAAAGTTTGTTCCATGATCGGTCATATTTATTGCACATTTTTACGGTCATTTTTCCAATTTTTATTAATTACTAAATGTGTTATTTATAATTTAAGAACATATATGGGTTTATTTGCAAAAAGATTGTATCATATGTTTCTTAACTTATAATTAATATATTTAGGTGTAACATATGCATATCATATCATAATAAATATCCATGAGTTCTTAACCAGTAAGTAATATTTTTGTTGGAATATTATCTCAAATAAAATAAATGCTACTAATAATTTGATTTTAGATATTGTGCAGGTATTAAAATAACTAATCGGTTCAAGGCTATAAACATGAGTAGGAGATCCAAATCAAATCAAATCAGCAAATTAAATCTGCCAAATTTAGGAGCAAATTGAAAATTCTCGCAGCTACAAAAATAAAACAATATTTTTAGGATTTTATCGACGAAAAGATCTCCTAAAATTGAGAGAAGAAAGAGGAAAAAATCTGGAGACGCAATCTCACCAATAGGCGGCGGTTCCGCGGTCAATTAGTGATCGTTCGATGTGAAATTTCAGGGGCAAGATAGTATTTTCATATATATCGAGATGACATTTAGGGTTTCAAAACCTATATAAAACACCGAGCAGCAATCTAGAGTTATCTACCTTAGGTTTTTAGTTTTTTTAGCATTTTTAGCCAATTAAATTTTGTAATGCAAATTTTTATTAATAAAATGTAAAATAATTTTTATTTCTTATCTCCTTACTTTTCTGCAATTTAGAATGTGCCCAGGTCATGGGATGTGACACAGGATCGCAGCCTTCGCTTCTACCGCAATGAGTTCGATATTATGAAGGAGGCAACATTTACGTGGACACCGTACAGACATGACATGATGAGCACTCGGCATCCATTATGCTTGGCAGGCACCGATTTGTGGCGTGCGCGGACGTCGATCGTCTGCAATGATGTTAGTGAGATGTACATGCCAGACCGTGTCCTTCGTCAGTTCGGCTTGAGGCAGCACTTACCAGGCGCGGCAGAGCGAACACCACATTAGGGTGGAGAGCTAATTGGGGATGCTTGGCTCGTGGAGTATCAAATTTGGGAGGGTCGATGGTACGGTCGGATACATCACATAGCCGATGAGATACAGCCAGATATACCGATAAATCAGTATCTTGCCTGGTATTGGATGATTACCCACAGATTCGTCATCACACCCCCACCTCATATACGTCTCGAGGACCGATAGAGAGAGACTTTGTAACTTTATATCAAACCTTTTAAAACTATAATCTTATTTTTATGAAATTCATTGTCCTATTTACCATCAATATAGGTTCAAACCATTTACGAGTTGGAGGATATAGCCGATAAGGGGATTAGTGGCACCAGGGACTCGGTGAGCTGCTTTATGAATATCAAGTCCCTCATCAGGAGTGTGATGACGAGGCACAGATTCACATGTCCACCACCCGTGCCTGCACCACCCTTGTCTCCACCACCCGTCCCTGCACCACCCGTGTCTCTACCAGCTGTGTCCACACTTTCCATTCTATCACATATGCACTAACAAGACGTAGACGGGCACAGCCGGAGCCGTGTCAGCATCCCGTTGAGTACGAGCATGGACCATCACAGCCAGAACCGTCTCAGCTACCTACCGCCGACGAAACTGGACCGTCACAGCCTTGACGTCTTGTAGCGAAGAGGAGGACACCAGGGATGGTGCTGTGACTTCGTTAGATTGCACAGAGTGTTTGTGTTTTATTGTGTTGCGATGACTTCTGTTTACCGCCGAAAGACGCGACCGGGACGTTAGGACGTCTGGCCTGAATTTTGGGGGCAGATGCTATTTGGATTTATCCGTCCACCTCTCCGAAGATGCCAAGTTGATTTATGGCACCGTGTATCGGAGCACCGTGTATCGGAGGTTTGGATAGATGCAGCCGTTGTAGCAGACTTCGTCAGATTCCTCCTCATTTCTGATGGGTTTTTTTATTGTGGGGACGCTCTTCCCTACAGGCGCAAGCCCCTGCAGTTAATTACGTTACCGCGTAGCGATAACCATTTTCTCCTGCTCTAGATGTTCACTTCGTGTCGTGTGTGTTTGTTTTATTTTTGGTTGCCCGTGAATTGTATACGGAGACTAATTTATGTTGCCGCCCATAGGGCGTGGATTAGTCCAAATCCGTATATTCTTAGATTTGGGTTTGGGTTGATTTAAGGATCGTTATCTCGTTCGAGATTAAGATCAACATAAATGTTTATTAAGGATACGTTAGTCTAATTTTAGACTAAGATCTACTCAACAGGATTTTGGGATCATTCAGACCCAGCAAAAGAGCATTTGGGCTCCATTATTTTAGTTTAAGGGCGTTACGGTCCATCGTTAGTTTAGGGAAATTACGGTCCGTAGCTAGTTTAAGGACATTGCGGTCCGTAGGGATGTTCTCATCGGCTTGGGAATGCACCAAAGAGAATTAAAATCTTTGAACTCAGTTAAACCCTAGTTTTATCAGAGGAATTAAATTCCTGTATACTTTTGGAAGAATTAAATTCTCTTTTTATTTTGCGGGAGCTTTTGGGAGGGGTTCCTCTTCTTTCTAGAGAATTAAATTCTCTCTCTATTTTTCTCCCCCTCTCCCCCTGTCTGTGTATCTTTCCTCCTCTCCTTGTTCCTATTTATATGAGAAGAAAAAGAATCAATTTGTTAAGAAAATCCCTTATTGAGAGATCATGATTGATTCCATGATCTTTTAGATCAATCGGTGAATTTTATTCACCGTTGGATTTTTAATTCAAAGGCTCTCTGTTTAACAGAGAGAATTTCTTGTTTGTTTAGCAAGATTATGAATATCTTGTTAGTTTTAACAAGATCAGAATTTTATTCTATCATATCTTTTTAGTTTAACAAGATCAGAAATATATTTTCTTAATATAGAATTTAATTCTATCATATTGATATCTCGTTAGTTTAACAAGATTAGAATTTTATTCTAACATAGAATTTTATTCTTGTCGTGTGAATATCTTGATAGTTTAAGAAGATTAGGAAAATATTTTTCTATGATAGAATTTTATTCTACCAGATAATCACCATTAGATCTTTGATCCAAAGGTCCTCTGTTTAATAGAGAAGATCAGGAAAATATTTCCCAAATAGAATTTAATTCTATCAGATGATTTAATTGGTGATATTTTATCACCATCGGATTTTAAATCCAGGATTCTCTGTTAGAGAAAAATCTTTCCATATTAGAAAGATCATGGAAAATATTTCCCAAATAGGATTTAATTTTATCACATAGAATTTAATGGGAGCATTTTAAATTGGGACGCTCACATACTTTGCATGTGAGAGACAGGAGAACTCACATGTTTAACACGTGACCCCTGGTGTGGGTTTTAGCCTGTTTATGTTCAGAGTGCTCACGTGTTTAACACGTGATTCCCTTTTGGCCATTTCAATTTATTTATATTCAGCGTTCATATGCTTTGCATATGAGCGCTCACGTGTTTTACACGTGAGGTCCATTTGGCCCTTAGTTATATGTTTTCAACGCCTATATGCTTTGCATATAAGCGTTCACGTGTTTAACACGTGATGTCCAACCGTGAATTCTTTTCTTCTTTCTTCTCTCCCATTTTTATAAGGGTTATAAAAGAACAAATAGCTCTTGGCCGAAAATTTTGGCGGGAACAACTTCGTTATTTATTTTGCAATGTTTATTGTTTTCAGCTTATTGGTTTTCGTCGTTTGGGCGTCGTATATTTTGCGTGGATTGTGTTTCTACCGTTTGGGCGTTGAGTCTTCGCCTTTTGGACGTTGAGTTAACTCCGTCTGTGGATGCTATTATTTTACTATCCTTTTATATAAATTTTATTCAAAATTTGCGAAGGAGGCGCTATCCGATTTTCAAACATTATTTCTTTACAAAAAATACTTTAATTCATTTTAATTCAAACATTGATTCTCTCTCACACAAACACATGTTCATACACGATATATTACTCACATATGGTACACACATCCACAACATACACGAGAATCACACAAACAAAATAGATAGTAATAACTAACAATATCATAATTCATCACTAAAATTTCAGAAATAAATCCTCTACGTTACTGAGCTCCGCAGCTATAGAATTAATCCGTTCTGTAATTGCATCAATGGCCTCATCACCTACCGCGGAATCTCGAGTGATTTCGAGATGGTTCAAAGTCCGACGGTGCATAAAGATACGGTAGAAAAACCTTGCGGAGTACTCGATATTGCGACCAGAAAGAAAACTCATTGAATGAAAGAAGTGGAGACGACGGTTTGCTTCCCCATGGTGGTCTGGGTTACTTCTTTAGGGGGAGACGAGAGCACATCTAATACGGCTAAATGCAAGAGCCGCGGGATTTCACGATCGATCTTCATCGGCCAGTTCATACCCCCGTAATCGATAGAGAATGTCTTCGTAACTAGAGTAGTCTATTCTCATGTATACAGATTTCACAACGGTGTAAGAGATGCACTTCTTACTTTCATCGATTGATGGCAATCCTGCTGATGAAGATCCCGACATTGAAAAAGAGCGAGACCGAGAACTGAGAGGGATAAAGATAGAGAATGTGATGGCGATGAGATCTGAGGGAGTGTAAGAGAGCTCGGTACAGAGAGTGTGATGGAGGTCCTTTTCGGGTCTCCGTCAGATGTTGTCTTCCGTTGATCTCCAGGTAGATATTGGTGGTGATCTTCTGTTGCTTATGGATCTCAATGGGTTTTGGTGGGATTGGTGATTTGAGGAGTTTAGCGCCGAGTACCTGCAAAGAAGTCCCGGGGTGGTTTGGTACCACCGAAGACCCTCCGACGATCAAGTTAGTGCTAGATCTGAGCAGAGTAACGGCTAAGTGGAATCAAAAATGGCTTACTTGACCCCTATGTGATGGGGGTTTATATAGCGGTGATGGCACGCAGCAGCAAGCGCGAGAATCTCGCCAGCAATTATGCTCCCGACGTCACGCCCGCATAGAGAGCGGATCGCCCATTAATGGGGATCGCGGAGGCGTGGAACGTGGGATGTTGCTGACGGAGAATCTGCGCATGGCGAGATTCACGGAGCGGCGGTTACGCCTGTGAGCGGTGGAGCTGGTCGGAGGGGCCGAGGAAGACGGCCTCGACTGGGGAGCATGGAACCGAGCAAGAGGGTTGAGGAGTCTTGATCCTGTGGCAGCCCGGGGCGAGCTGAGTGGACGAGGAGGCAAATTTGCGGGGGGCCCAAGGAGGGCCAGCTTGTGCTTGCAGTTCGGGTTAAGGGTGGCTTGGTCGGCCTCTGTGGGCCCTTCTTTCCGGGTCTTGGGACATGTCATCCGCCACGTGTCCTGATCTCGTATCGCCAATTATTGAGCATCATTATTATCCCCCCACTCTTGTCCCGACCAGCTAGCGGGTCGAGTCAGGGGTGGACTGCCAGGCCTCCCGAGGTGACCTCCTTCCTAAGGCTTTGTCGGGACGAGTCCTCGGGCTGTCGGTTGTCTTTTCTGCTAGCGAATCAGGGCGAGATCTCTGCATTTAAAGAAGGTGCGTCGGTTCGTGCACTCTTCCACTGAAGCGACGGTCCACGCGTCAAGCGTCAATTGGCTGACGCGACGTATGCAGGCCTGCGGCGTCTGATGGGACGCGGTCCAGCGCAGGATCGACACATGGAGCGATCGGAGCCGCTGGATGCGAGGAGTCGTTTCGGCGAGAGATGACGGGCGTCATTGGATGAGGCCGCTTGCAGCAATAAACATGGGTGGGGTCCGCCCTTGGGCCCCTACTCCTTCATATTTCCCTCTCTTAAGTCCTGGTTGCTCGGCGCTCGTCTTCTTTCTCCTGCTTTCGGCCCCTGAAGATTTCATTTTTCAAGGTTAGATGTCTTCCTTTGTAGAGTCAGTAGATGTTGTAGGGGTAGGTTCTAAGGACCCTTTAGTTGTGTCTGAGTCCCCCCGAGGAGCAAGGGTCGGATCCTCTCCCCGGGATCGTGAAGCGGGGGCCGCCTCCAGTGAGGAGGAGGCAGATGCGGCCCCCAGCTCCTCGTGTTGGGTGAGGTATGAGGACGAGCTCGCCAATGCTCGGTGTAACACCCGAATTCATTTATACCAATTCCAGTTCCCGTATTTTCTTTATTCGTGATATTTCTTTATTTAGCGTATCTTGGGTACGAATGGTATTTTACACTTTATATTGCATTCGACCCGACCCGCTTGCTTGAACCTGTTTGACTCTTATTTATAGATTATCTTGACTTGTTGCATGGACTAGTGCATCTCATGAGTTAGTATATATTGGTATTTTATCTAGTATCGCATCTTTTGCATATAACAATTTAAATCACGTAAAATAATTTAAAATTGCATTTCATATCCTGCATGATACCCCTAACCCCGTGGTAGCATCCGCGCATCTTGTTCTCGTCCCGTTCAGTGAAACGGACGTGTTTGGATGGCTACGCGCACGTACGTGCATCCGTTTTTGGGGGTATGCTTTTTCGTTACCTGAGCACTCGTTTTGAAATTCGGAAGTCGTATATATTTTTCATATTTTAAATCTGAATTTTTAGACCCGACCCGGACGTGTTTTGGAGTAAATTTGTATTTGCCAAAATCTCAAAACGGACTAATATTATAATATTATTCAAATCTTCATTAACTATATAAATATTTTATAACCATTTAAAAACTTAACATATCTCTCTCTCTCTCTGCACATGCATAAAAGATTTGTTACCCTTAAATATTAACACGTCTCTCTCTCCTCCCTCTTCGTCTTCCCCATTATATTTTTCTTTTCCGCCTTCCTTCTTCGCCCGCGCCCGTCGCCTCGTCGTCGTCTCCTCACCTCGCCATCACCAGATCACCTCACTACAACCCAGTAAGCCGGTTTAGTCTCATTCCTCTTCCTTTCTTTCCCTTCTTCTCTTCTTGTTTCTTTGTGCATTTTCTGTTCTCTTTTATTCACTGTTGTTTTTAGATCGCCGGAATCCGGTCGGGCCGTCGACAATCTCGACGACCCAGCGAGGACATCTGACCCGTGTGATCCCACCGTTCGTTGTTTGGACTCATTCCGTATACCGTGCGCGCGTCACGACTTTTCCCGCCGACGCGTGACGTTCCGTTTACCGCTTCGCAATCCGTCGAGGCAAGTGAAACTTCCTACATGCTATTCAAACTATTCTTATGCTAATTTATTTATTTTTCTATTAAATCTCTAAATAGAATTGAAAGTCTTGAATTTCAAGTTAACCGTATAACGTTCCGTTTACAGATTTTCTGATCTAGAACTTGAAACTTAATTGTTGCATCAAGTTGTTTATACCTAGTAATCGCATGTATATGATAGACAACATGATCACAATTGTTTTATAACCATGATACCCTTTTTTCTCTAGTATTAACCTATCGGACATCCGTGTGCATTTTTAACCGGTTTAGTTACAATTGCATCCATATTATACATGTCATCGCATCCCTAGATTACTCAATACTTATTAACCTGGTTTTAGTATTCACATCTGTCATATTGTATTCATATAATGCCGACACCATCTCTTAAACACACACTGATAACCGTACAGCTAATTAGTTAAATATGCATTCATTGCTTAACCTATTACATGTGCCAATTTATTGTGTTGTTGATACCCATGCTTGATTATTTATAACCATGATTATGCTAGCTGATTATGAACATCCACATGTTATCTTTTACACCCTGACATGACTTGCTACACATGTATTACTTGACCCGACATGCTACCGTACACTACTTGACTTGACCTGATGTACCATGGCTTGACCTGTTACCTAATCTTGTGTCTAATGCCAACAAACCTGACATGTAGTCCTCACGGACCGTTCCTGTTGTCTATCCAGACAAACCTATTCCTACCTGATCCTGTGTTGGCATTAGTTCTTGATTACCGAATACCTGACTTGACATACATAACTTGGGGGTATGGGGAAATCAATGATGAAATCCTGACTTGTAACTCGACAGTTGCTTGCTTTTACTGATCAGTTTTAGAGGCTAGGCCCGCCTCGTGACGATGCTGCTGACATCGTTGGTCTGTACCCTTTTCCTGTTAGTGCCTAGCGGCACGTCTCGGTTTCAGCCCGAGAGTCTTAGACCGTGGTCCCGGGCATGCACGGGATACTATTGAGTTACATCGATGATTCATCAAATTGATTTCAAAGAATTGAAAGTATTTAACCCAATAGACCAGTTTAGATTACTCACTGCACACTACCTTTCACTACCCTGATTTATATTGCTGTTACACTTGCTATACCTTTTATGATTATGCTTGCATGTCTTGCTACCCTGTTTACATATTATTGCTTGATGTTATGACGCGCTGACGTCTGGGCTTTGCATGGCCCAGTTTCTCTACCTTTGTTGCAGGCTGATCAGGAGTATTGCTGCTGTTAGATCGAGCTGTAGGGATCCTGTCGGTATCCAGTCTTACTTTCCAGGTGTTTATTTGATCTTTTGCTTCGCATACTATAGTATTTCTTGACTCTTTTACTCTGGCTTATGGACATGTACTAGATAGTTAGTTTACTTTCCTGTTCTTGATATCTCTACAGCCGTAATGTGACCGTGGAAAGATTTTTCCTAACCACAGGTAGCATGGTTGGCTATGTCATGTGCCTATTTTAGCGTACTCTGGGAAGCGGGGCGTGACACTCGGGCTCGCTTTCACATCCCCTCGTGTTACACGCTCCGACTGGCCAAGGAGGGAGAGAGGGCGGATCAAGTAAGGGGCAGGGAGATCGCCTTGTATTTGGAAGCTTTTTCGGGCGGAATGCGCCTGCCCTTTTCTCCCGAGGTCGTCGCGGCGCTGAATTTTTTCGGTTTGGCCCCCGGCCAGTTAGTGCCGAACTCGTGGAGGATCCTCCTCGGGTTCTTGATCCGCCTGAAGTTACAGGCGGTTCTCTTCAGCCTCTCCCTTCTTGATTCTTCTCTCGTCTTCAAAAGTCACCCTGGTGGCCGAGCGGGCGACCCGAGATGGGTCTATCTCTCTTTCAGAAAGCGGCCGGGGGGCGCTGCCGGGACCGGGGTCGTGGCCTTGCCCTCTTCTATTCATAATTGGAAGAAGAAATTTTTCTTCGTTTCCCCTCCCGAGGGCGAGGTCTGGCCCGTGCCTACCAATTGGTCGAGGGAGAAATGTTTCCCGGGGAACCAGTCCAATGACCCCGCCGCGGTGAGAGTGGCGTCGTGGGAGCCCATCCCCCGACCTGACGTGCTGCTGTCTGAGAGGGTCCTGAGCTGGGCCGGGCTCAGCCCCGTTGAGTTCGTCGGTAAGTTAGGCTTGCTTTTTGGCTTGTGTTTTGCTCGTATCGCTGACTTGTTGGGTATTTGATTTGTGCAGGATCCATGGACTTCGACTCGCTTAAAGCCTCCATGCGCCAGTCGAGGAAGGTTACAAAGGCTAGGGGCCCCAGCCCTTCTCGCGCGAAGCCCGCCCCGGCTCTTACTGCTCCGGTGGTGGTGTCCCGTGAGCGTTCGGGGGCGGATCCCGCCCCGGGTCCCAGCAGAGTGTCGGGCCGGAAGCGGGCCCTGGTTCTGGAGGATCCGGTCTCGGAGGGAGAAATCAGCTCTCCCTCGGAGCTGCTCAAGAGTGTAGGGTGTTTTTCGTCACCCCATTGAGATGGGAATACGCGCGCGCTTGTCAGGCGTACTACAGATTCCCCCTCCCTAAGGTAGGCCGGGGTTTAATAATTATGGGGATCCGAATCTCCGGCAGCCGCGAACTAAGCTGCCGTTAATTACCCCACGCCTTTGGAGCGAGGGAACCTCCGATTGACGGGTTAAACTGGTCATGCGAACTCAATGTGCAGTGTACGTGTGTTTTGTTTTGAAAGGGGGTTTTGGATGTATCGGGAGCCACGCAGAGTTTTTACGGGGGTCCCTCTACCCGGATAGCGGGCTGGGGGTCAAGAGGGCTAGCAGCCCCCTTGTGGGGTGCGGGACAGCGCCCCGTTAGAAATTTTTTTCTAACAGGGACAGTGTCGTGGAGTATGTGTATGTGTACATTTGTATCCATATGTATATATATACATGTATATATAAATAAAGGGGAAAAAGACATCCAAAGGATGCGTGGGGCCAGCGCCTAGACGCTTGAGCGCAAGCGTGTCACGTGTCGGCACGTAGGAGCTTTGCGCTCGGGCGCAGAGTGCTGGAGCGCAACGCGCCACGTGTCGGCACGTGGGCGCTTTGTGCTCGGATGCTGGGCGCTTGAACGCAAGCGTGCCACGTGTCGGCACATGGGCGCTTTGCGCTCGAGCGCAGAGTGCTGGAGCGCAACGCGCCACGTGTCGGCACGTGGGCGCTTTGCGCTCGGACGCTGAGCGCTTGGGCGCAAGCGCGCCACGTGTCGGCACGTGAGCGACTTGCGCTCGAGCGCTTGCGCTGGAGCGAAAGAGCGCCACGTGTCGGCACCGGGGTGACTTGCGCTCGAGCGCTTGCGCTGGAGCGCAAGCGCGCCACGTGTCGGCACGGGGGCGCTCTGCGCTCGAGCGCTTGCGCTTGAGCGCAAGCGCGCCACGTGTCGGCACGTGGGCGCTCTGCGCTCGAGCGCCGGCGAGAAAAGGAGGCTTTTAGCCTAAAAAAGATTTCTCTGAAGAGAAATCAGAGAGGAGTTGGACTCCTGAGTGTATTCTTTTCTTTTCTTTTTTGGGTTAAGTGAAAGGGGTTCTTCTTCTTCCTCCTCTGTTAGCTGGATCTTGAAGATCAATAGATGTGAGATCTCAAAATCTCTCCTTTTAGGGATCTGAAGATAGATCCAAGTTCCCCTTTGTGGGTTTGGGTGGTGAAAAACTATTTCGTTTTTGAAAAGGAAGAGTAAAACTCTTGATTTAATTCAAAAGAAAGAAGAAGGTTTTGGAACCTTGAAGAAGGAAGAAAGATCTCAGATCTGAAACTTTTTTTTTGGAGAGAGAAAAAGTTGTTGGGATATTTCATTATCCTTGCCTTTATAGGCTATACACTTTACACATAGCCCCTTGGGCTTCACAAAATGGCATTTTGCCTATCCCATGGCTCATGTGCCATTTCTTTTTGCACATAAGCCATGGGCTTTACAAAAATTTGGCTTTATGCCTATTTTTCTTACATTTATCCAAAAAAAATAAAATAAAATAAATACAACAAAATTATTTATTACAAAATTTTTATCTTGGCATGGGGGGAGGCCGGCCGCTTCATTTTCGGGCTCGACCCGGGCATGGGCCCACTGGATCTGCGCTTGGGCCCACTTGGCCTGGGGTTGATTTTGATTTTGACTTGGTCAACCGGGGTGTAAATTTTTACCCCAACAAATTGCCCCCCATCAATAAATGCACACCACATATGTGGGTCGTGTGCATGAAATTGATGGATCTTCTTTTACTTGGAGGCGGCCTGATTTGGTTCCCGCTTTTTGGGAAGCTGGCACTGCCCTTTTTACGACATGGACGGTCGTTGCTTGACATATCTCTGAGACGGAGTGTCCGTGATAGACGTTTCCCTGGCCCGGAGGGATCTGGTTCCCGCTTTGTAGGAATCCTGCGCTGCCCTTTTTACGACTTGGACGGTCGATTCTGCCCTTTTTGCTACTTGGACGGTCGATTTTGCCATTTTTGCGACTTGGACGGTCGATGCTGCCCTTTTTGCGACTTGGACGGTCGATGCTGCCCTTTTTGCGACGTGGACGGTCGGTGCTGCCATTTTAGCGACGTGGACGGTCGATGCTGCCATTTTACCGACTTGGACGGTCGGTTCTGCCCTTTTTGCGACATGGACGGTCGGTGCTGCCATTTTAGCGACTTGGACGGTCGGTGCTGCCATTTTAGCAACTTGGACGGTCAGTTCTGCCCTTTTTGCGACATGGACGATCGGTGCTGCCATTTTAGCGACTTGGATGGTCGGTGCTGCCCTTTTTGCGACTTGGACGGTCGTTGCTGCCCTTTTTGCGACGTGGACGGTCGGTGCTGCCATTTTTGCGACATGGACGGTCGATTCTGCCATTTTTGCGACTTGGACGGTCGGTGCTGCCCTTTTAGCGACTTGGACGGTCGGTGCTGCCCTTTTAGTGACTTGAACGGTCGGTTCTTGATTTGACTTGCTCTGCTTCTTGCAGTGTCACGGGTAGACTTGACTTGCTCCGCTTCTTGCGGTGTCGAGATTGGATTCTGACTTGCTCCGCTTTCTGCGGTGTCGGAGTGGAAGTTGACTTGTTGATTTTGATTTGGGTTGACATCAGTATCGCTACGCTGGAATATGGTACCAGGAGCGAATCATCATTTGTCATGACAGGGTTTGGGAATTGGTTTTTGTTTGGCATCAGCATTGCTGCACTGGAATAATGCCAGGAGCGACTCATCATTTGCCCCGAGAGGATTTGGAAATTGATGGCTTAGGAGGTAGGTTTAGATCCCTATCACCTAAGACTTTTCAATTTTATGGGCCGTGAGGGTCCCATAAAAGCATTTTCTCCCTACGAGTCGAAAGGATCTCGTAGGCGTATTTTCTCCTTAAGAGTCGTGGGGACTCCTAAGTGTGTTACTCCTTTGTGAGTCGTAGGGATCTCACGCGGGGATTTTCTCCTCACAAAGTCGAGAGGACTTTGCGAGTGCATTTCATTTCATTTCTTTTTTACGACTTTGCGCCCTTTCGGGTTTTCACAAACTCGCCGGCAGTCCCGCTGTTTTTACTCACGGAGCCCTTTCGGGGTTTTCATCCGTGCCCATTTTGCTTGTGGACATACCGTTCTTTTTGTTGTTTTTTTTTCCTTCTTTTTTTTCCTTTTTTTTTTGAAGAGATCGGGATTGTTTTACGCCCGTAGATTGTATACGGTTTTGCAGGATGTATGATCCAGACTGTAGGGCCGGAAAGATTTCAGGGCTTTGTTGGCGTCTGCATCGCTGCACTGGAATGTGGTACCAGGAGCGACTCATCATTCGCCGTTAGGGTATAGGATTTGGAATTTGGTTGGCGTCTGCATCGCTGCACTGGAGTATGGTACCAGGAGCGACTCATCATTCGCCATTTGGGGATTGGGAAGCGATGGCTTAGGAGACAAGTTTAGATCCCTATCGCCTAAGGCTTTTCAATTTTATGGGCCGTGAGGGTCCCATAAAAGCATTTTCTCCCTACGAGTCGTAAGGATCTCGTAGGTGTATTTTCTCCTTAGGAGTCGTAAGGACTCTTAAGTGGGTTCTTCCTTTATGAGTCGTAAGGATCTCACGCAGGGTTTTCTCCTCACAAGGTCGAGAGGTTTGCGAGTGTATTTCATCTCTTTTCACGAGTTTGCGCCCTTTCGGGTTTTCACAGACTCGCTGGTAGTCCGGCTGTTTTTACTCACGGAGCCCTTTCGGGTTTTCATCCGTGCCCATTTTGCTTGTGGACATACCATTTATTATTATTATTTTTTTTATTTCTTTCTTTCCCTTTTTTTCTTCTTTTTTTCTTGCTGCTGGTGGGACTTTGAAAGTAGTCTCACCGGCAGGATTTGGGAGAGATAGGGGTCATTTACGCCCGTGGATTGTATACGGTTTTGCAGGATGTATGATCCAGACCGTAGGGCAGATGTGCTCAATTCGCCTACGACTTGGAGCATTCACGTGTAGTATTTCTTGAGATATCGGCCATTGATGGGTGGCATGGGCCTTTCTCCCTCGGCACTTATTAGTTGGTAGGATCCTCCGTCAAACACCTTCTCGATGACGTATGGTCCTTCCCAGTTTGGATCGAATTTTCCCTTGGCATGTCGATTGGGGATAATCGGTCTTTTGAGGACCAACACCAATTCACCTTTCTTGAAAGCGCGGAGACGGGTTATCTTGTCATAGGCCCGTGACATTTGGGCTCGGTATAGCTCCAGACTTTGCTGCACCGTGAGCCTCTTTTCTTCGAGGGCATCGAGTTCTTCAAGTCGAAGGAGCACGTTTTCCTCCTCCGTCAACTCATGCTGAACGGCCATTCTTAAGCTTGGAACTTCGACTTCGAGGGGGAGGACCGCCTCCACTCCGAAGAGCAATGAGTATGGAGTGGACTGAGTTGGAGTACGGTGCGTGGTACGATATGCCCACAATGCCTCGTGAAGCTTGAGATTCCAGTCTCTCTTGTTGGCTGAAGCATTTTTCCTCAGGAGCTTGCATAGAGTCTTATTGAAGGCTTCGGCGAGCCCATTGGCGCTTGGATTATAGATGGAGGAATATCTCCAGTCTATCTTGTGCTGAGTAGCGAACCTGGAGACATTGAAGCTCTTGAAAGAAGGCCCGTTGTCAGAAATGATTCTTCTTGGTGTACCGAAGCGGTATAGAATATTATGCTGGAAGAATGTCAGAATATCTTTAGTCTTGACTTCTTTTAGCGGGACGGCTTCTGCCCATCTGGAGAAGTAGTCAGTTGCGGCCAGTATGAACCGGTGGCCTTTGGATGACGAAGGATCAATTGGGCCGACAATGTCGGTGCCCCAGACTTCGAAGGGCCATGACGCCACCGTAGGATGCAACGGATTGGGATGCTTGTGAATGAAATCACCATGGATTTGGCAGATCTGACATTTCTTTGCATGTTCCCCGCAATCCCGTATCATGGTGGGCCAGTAATACCCAGGCCGTTTGATTTGAAGTCGCATCTTGGGGCCAGATTGGTGAGCACCGCAAACGCCCGAGTGAACATCTTTCATGACCTTTTGGGCTTCGGCCGATGACAGACACCTGAGCCAGAGTTGGTCATATGACCTGCGGTATAACGTGTCATTTACAAACACGTATCGGAGAGCTCTTTTCTTCAGCTGAATCCTCGCAGATTTTTCTTCGGGCAGCTTGTCATATCGGAGGTACTCTATGAAGGGTTCTCTCCAATCGGGCTCGTCTTGGATGATTGAAGCTTCTTCGGCGGGACTGCTCTTCTGTTCCGCGCTTTCCTCTTCTCGTAGAGAGACTGGGGGTAGAATTTGCCGGCTCCTGACAGTGATCAGAATTTCGTCCATGTCAGGATCAGCCAGCTCCTTGGCTAAGCGAGCGAGTATGTCGGCTTTTCCGTTCAACGCTCTGGGATTCTCATTAGTTCAATATGAGTGAACTGTTTCATGAGTTCCACCACCCGGCCT
Organism: Agapanthus africanus; assembly: GCA_030015575.1. Taxonomy (NCBI): domain Eukaryota; kingdom Viridiplantae; phylum Streptophyta; class Magnoliopsida; order Asparagales; family Amaryllidaceae; genus Agapanthus; species Agapanthus africanus. Next base: position 520,214,584 of record JASDDO010000001.1, on the reverse strand, counting down.
CTGTACCGAGCTAACTCGGGTTTGTATATCTTATAGTCACCGCTTACTTGGTTGACGACAAGCTGGGAGTCACCGTAAACCCGTAGCCGAACGATTTCCATTTCTATGGCGAGTTCCAAACCAGCTATCAGAGCTTCATACTCAGCTTCATTGTTTGTCCGAGGCTCGGTGAGAGCAAAAGAACGCCGTAGGGTTCCCATTGATGGCGTGATGAACACCAATCCTATCCCCGCTTTTACCTCCGGGACGCTTGATCTGCCGGAGCTCCTTATTGATGAGGCCCCATCGAAGTAGAGCTCCCAACATGGCCCATCTTCCTCGAGGTGCAGCACTTGTTCGTCGGGTAACTCACAATTTAGCGGCGACCCTTCTGGTATGGGATGAGCGGCGAGAAAGTCTGCAATAGCTTGCCCTTTTACTGCTTTCTGGGGGTATAAACTATGTCAAACTCAAGTAGCATGACAGCCCATCTTGCCATTCTGCCGGCTAGGCTTGCTTTGGTCATCAAGTGTTTGAGCGGGTCGACCTTGGAGATCAGCATAACCCGATGAGCGAGCAAATGGTGCATCAGCTTCTTCACAGCAAATATTAGAGCCAGGCATTGCTTTTCGATTGGGGAGTAGTTGTGTTCTACCCCGACTAGAGTTCGACTGAGGTAGTAGAGGGCATTTTCTTTTCCCTCCTCGTTATTCTGGGCAAGGAGCGCACCGAGCGACTCGTCCAGCGCGGCAGTGTAGAGAATCAACGGTTTATTTGGAATGGGAGCGGCCAGCACTGAAGGGTGCAACAAGTATTGTTTGATGCTTTCGAACGCTGCTTAACATTCGGCATCCCAGATAAAAGGAGCTCCTTTCTTCATGAGCTTTGAGAAGGGCCTACATCTCCCCGATAAATTTGAGATAAACCTCCGTATATAAGCAAGCTTGCCTTGAAAAGATCTTAGCTGTGTCAGACTCTTCGGAAGGGGCATCTCCATGATGGCTTTTATCTTTGATGGGTCAACTTCGATCCCTCGATGTCGGACTATGAAGCCCATGAATTTTCCCGATGACACGCCAAAAGCACATTTCAGAGGATTCATCTTTAGATCGTATTCCCTCAGTCTGGTGAGAACGGTCCTAAGATCCGGGATATGATCGGCCTTGGTTTTAGTCTTAACGACCAGATCATCAACATAACATTCGACGACTTTATGAATTAGGTCATCAAAGATATTGGTCATTGCCCTTTGATATGTAGCACCTGCGTTCTTCAGTCCAAACGGCATCACCTTGTAGCAATATATTCCGATCGGGGTTCGAAATGCTGTGTGCTTCTCATCCTCAGGCGACATCTTGATCTGATTGTATCCGGACGAGCCATCCATAAAGGTGAACAGTTCGTAATTTGAGGTGTCATCGACCATCATTTCCATGACCGGTAGCGGGAAGTCGTCTTTAGGACATGCCTTGTTGAGGTCCCTGAAATCGACACAAACTCGGATCTGCCCATTTTTCTTCTTCACTGGGACTACGCATGCGATCCGGTCCGCATATTTCTCTTCTCTGATGAAGCCGGCATCGATGAGCTTCTTAGTTTCCTCGATGACCTTTTCTTCTAGTTCCCTTCTCATTCTTCGAGGAGCTTGTTTGACTGGCTTAGCATCAGGAGATATGGCCAACTTATGTACGGCCACTTCAGGGGAAAGGCTAGGCATTTCTTTGTATGTCCACACGAAGCAGTCGACGAACTCATGCAGCAGGGCAATTATCTGCGCTTTCATTTCCTCTGACAAGAGCGAGCTGATGTAGGTCGGCCTTGGATTATCGGGCGTTCCTAAGTCAATCTCGGTTAGCTCGTCAAAGGTTGCTTGTCCGCCATCTTCGAGCTCTTGAGGAGCTTCTTCTGGCTCGGCTATCTCGTAATCATCATTTGATCTTTCGCTGGCCTCACCAATACGGATCATGTAGCACGCTTTGGAATCAGGTTGAATGTAGCCTATGCCCCGTCTATCTGGAATTCGTCCATCGATGAGTGCTCTGACCTGGGGCGGATACCATAGCCCTTCGTAAAACTTTGCTTCGGACTCCGTTTGATATAACCGGCATCCGCACTTCTTAAAGTATTCCCGCATCTCGGGCGCATAGTATCTGGGATTGAGGACGGCTCTTATGCCTCTCTCATAAGGAAGGCACGCGACAGAAAGATCGTCCGGGTGCACAACGGGGTTTGACCTGTAAAACAGGATGCCCTTCTGTCCATTTTTCCTCCCGGGCACATAGAAAGTTTCCAGCTGGTCCACGGTAGAGACCGACAATGCGTCGAGCTCTTTGCACATCCGTTCCGGCACCCTTGTGATGGCCAGGGACCCTTCTGCGACTTCGAAGGTCTCTCGTAGTTTCGCTTGCTGCATGGGGGGCCAATCTGCACAGCTGTTGCACGGCAGGTCCTCTTCTTCTGACTCTTCAGTGTCACTGCCAAGATGAGGGCGGACTTTGCTGCTAGATGGGCCATCAGTAACAGATTCGTCCGTATCGCTGCCGAAATGAGGGCGGGTTTTACGGAAGGACGGGCTTCCAGCGTCGGACTCATCAGTGTCGCTGCCGAAATGCGGGCGCACTTGGGTATTTTTGCTTTTGAAAGTGACAGCCGGCGCAGATTTGCTTTTGAGTCTTGGGGCCGGTCTATCCTCAGTTAGTTGTGGCTTAGAATTTTGGTGGTTCATAAAGTACCGAGAATCTTCATATCGGACTTCATGCACACCAAACGGCTGGATGTCTCCGTCAATGCGTCTTTCTTCGCCATTTTTAGTATACTTCATGCATTGATGGAGAGTTGACGGAATGATGCCGTAATCGTGGAGCCACGGCCGCCCCAAGAGAATCTTATAAGACGTGTCGGCGTCGATCACGTATATCTTAGCTTCAGTTTGCAGATCCCCGAATTTGATTGGCAAAGCTATAGACCCCAGAACTTGCTGGCAATTTTGGTTGAAGCCTTGAATGACAATCCTTTCCCTTGACAGGTGTCGGACGTCCATTGACAAACTCTTCAGAGTTCGCAAGTTCATGATGTTCACTGAGGGCCCCGGATCAATCAGTATGCAATTAATTCGATCTCCGTTGCTGTACCCGGTCACGTAAAGCGGCCGATTATGCTCAGCCGTTCCCAGTAGCAAGTCTTCATCCTTAAATGTGACTGCGGCGGTATGCAGAGCGTGCTGGGCTTCTTTCATATTAATTTCCGCAAAGTGAGCCTGATACCGCTCGGGGTTTTGTAGAGCGTGAATGAGAACATCTCTAAGCTCCTTAGATAGGACCAAGGCGTCGTAGATGCTCAGGAGAGACGGAAGCTTCTGGAGATGTGCCAAGACATTATAGTCCACCGAGGAAGGACTTATGTTTTCATCAGTCGGTTCTCTGTCATCTTCTTCATTAGCGACTTGTTTTTCCTTCCCTTTTGGGGCGTTGCCCTGATTTGGCGGTAGAGCCCTACCGCTTCTGAGCTGGATTTGATTGGCTTTTTTGGTGAGCTCTTCGTCCTCTTCGGGAAAACAGAGCTCATCCTCGGAGTCGCTGCCAAGATGGATGTCGTAGCAGGTTACTACTGGGATTTCTTCATTGGAGTCTTCTTCTAACTCCTCCAGAATTTCAGCCGCTTGTACAGGGAAGAACTCTTTCAATTGAATCTATGTTCTTTCCTTTTGTTCATATTCTTCGAGGGAATCGATATATTTTTGAATGGTCGATCTCCCTGCAGACTCTCTTTCGCACCGAGCTGCACTTTTCTTCTTCTTGAGCTTCTTAGATTTTGAGCCTGATGGAGCCGCATTGGCAGCTGGACTGGTAGGCTTTTTCTGCCCTTCCCATTCCGTCCTGGGTTCTTTCCGAAGTAGCTTTATCATCTTCTTCGTCTTATTAGATATGTGCGTACTCCACGGAGGCCGTGATGATCCCGTTTCATTTCTCGGGGCAGCGGGTTCGGCTGTCTGCTCCCAGAAGGCTTCAACTTCTGTCTGTATAAAGTTGGTGGTTGCAACTTGATTGTTCACCAACACGCTTTTGGACAGCTCGATCTCTCCAGCCTTGTACTGCTTCTCGACCCAGTCTTTGAAGATATAGCAATCCTCGATCGCATGGCTCACTACTCGGTGGTACGGGCAATACAGAGGATTGTCTGTCATTTTTGCTTCTTGGGGTCTTTTCGACTCCGGCAATTGTAGGCCATTGTTCAAGGCATCTTTAAATATCTTGCGGACCTTGTCCCTTCTGAAAGAGTAAACCTTGTTCTTTTTCTCCTCTAGGGAAGGCCCATCTCCTCCCAGCAATGGCTTTCGAGACCGGTTGGTTTTGGATTCGCCCGCCCTTCGCTTTTCTTCATTGTCGGACGCATTGAAGACATTGGTACTGCTGGAACTCCCGCTTCTACGGCTGTCGTCCCTCTTGCTTTTCCAAGTTTTGTCTCTCTGAGAGTCCGGCGGGGACTCTTGCTTTGAGCGTTCCAGCATTTGGACTTTCTTGGTTAGCTCCTGAAATGTCTTGAGGCCCGCTGTACACAAGAATGGGACCATCCAATTGCTGAGGTTCCCAATGAGAAGGCTGACGGACTGGTCCTGCTCCAGCGGCGGTTCACACTTGACTGTGAGATTACGCCATCGGGCGATAAAGTCGGTGTTGCTTTCATTCTTCCCCGGCTTGGTCCTCACAAGGTCGGCAATGGAGATTTTATCACTGACACTCATGATCCTTTGCCGAAACAGGGACTCCATTTGGGCAAAGGTAATGACGGACCCGTCCGGTATACTCGCATACCAGTCGAAGGCGACGCCGGTCAGGCTGTTGACAAACTTACGAAGAAGGAGCGCATCATTTCCCCCTGTATTTCCGCACGATGCTTTGAAGTGGGCGACGTGCTGATTTGCATTCCCCGTTCCATCAAATCTTCCGAACTTAGGAATGACGTAGCCGCTTGGGAACTCAATCAGATCGTACTGCGCGGGATATGGCCGCCCACTACTGCCGATTTCTTTCTGAGCTTCAGCTTCGGCCACCAATGTTTTAACCTTGCTAGTGACCAAATCCATTATACGATCCTGTGTAAGCGGGATAGTGCTATCTGGGGCCAAGGCGTCCTCAGAAGCGGAGTGTGGCCGGCTTTCATGTGGCTCGACCAGTCTTGGACCCGAAGGAACAGGCATTGGCTGCCTCGGATTGTCATCACCCGGCTGATTAGTAGCGGCTTGTGCTTGATTAGGAGGCGCTCGAGCAATTTGAGCCGTAAGCTGCATCACCACGTTCGTTAAGTCGTCAATCTTCGAATAGAGCTTGGCCATATCTTTATCTTTGCTCCTGAGCTGTTTTCGAAGCTCTTAAAGCAGCTCCTGCTCCGCAGTCCTGGGGCGAAAAGTCGGCTCTTCCTCGCTGTCCAAGCTTGACTCTACATGGACCGAGGGGTCTATCTGCCTATCATCCTCATCGAGAGGGTTTTCTTCATCCAGCGGGGGCGGCTGTTCTTGGGCGGCGGCAACCACATTCAGGCTAGATTGGGCTTGGGATGTGGTGGCCCCGTCCTTGCTTTTGCTGCGAAGGTTGTCGCTGGGGCGCCCGCCCGCCATATAGACCGTATGGATGATATATCCGGCCGTCTTTCTATCATTGGCGTCTGATTTCACGGATCGCTGTCTTGACCCCCTTACTTCGGTAGCTGGTAGTCGATTGAAGGCGACTGGCCTAACCAGGTTCTTGAATGGTGCTGGCACTTCTTTTCTGGATTTGCCCCGCTGCTTTCGTGCGGCACAGAGCGCCTGATAGACCCTTGAAGAGACAGTGTCATACTTTTTCTGTTGGGGCCGGGACACATCTTTTTGTAGAACTGTTCGGACCGCTGTCTTCTTGATTCTAGCGGTCATGGCATTTTTCTGAACCCACTTCAAAGGCTCGAAGGAATTGCTGATTCTTACGTCCGACTCAACCGTCGTCGCAGGGCAATCCTGCACTTGGAACTTCACACGATTCCATTTGGCTGAAATCTTGGCCCTCTTGTTGGCTCGATACCTGAGCCGCTTCTGCCTTAACTTTTCTGTTCTAAGCGCCTGGCAAACTTCGACTCTTTGGGAAGACGCCACAGACCGGGCGATGGAGGGCCTTGGAGATACGCTTGATTGTGCATTTGTTGGAGTCATCGCCTGATCTCGTCCGCAACATTTGATGTTGCCCTTTGTACCGAAGTTCTTGCCCTCCGCTAGAGCACCAGAGAATCGTTCAGATACCGTCTTAAGTTTCGGTTGTGGTGCCTTGGCGATCATGACATTCGGCCTCTTACCCCTTGAGACCGGCTTGGCCAACTGTTCCGCCGGGATCTCCGCCAGATGAGCGCTTCCGGCAGGGTAGATGATGACGGAGCCAAACTGGCGGGGCGGTTCCTCCCACTGTCGACTGAGGCTTGCGGGGAGAACCACACGAGCGTTGATCTTGACCACGTACGGAATCGGGGTCGCTTTGGAAGTTGAATTCGTCTTGAGAGACATTGTCGTTGAAAGTTGATTGCTGCACGAAAAGAAAACATCATTTCAGTATAGGCAATCGATATGTATATTGATTGAGTTCGCATGAACGCTTAACCCAAAATATGGGAGGAGAGATTGGTCCCACCGGGCGTGCCAGAATCTGTAGGGTGTTTTTCGTCACCCCATTGAGATGAGAATACGCGCTCGCTTGTCAGGCGTACTACAGATTCCCCCTGCCTAGGGTAGGCCGGGGTTTAATGATTGTGGGGATCCGAATCTCCGGCAGCCGCGAACTAAGCTGCCGTTAATTACCCCTCGCCTTTGGAGCGAGGGAACCTCCGATTGACGGGTTAAACTGGTCATGCGAACTCAATATGCAGTGTACGTGTGTTTTGTTTTGAAAGGGGGGTTTTGGATGTATCGGGAGCCACGCAGAGTTTTTACGGGGGTCCCGCTACCCGGATAGTGGGCTGGGGGTCAAGGGGGCTAGCAGCCCCCTTGCGGGGTGCGGGGCAGCGTCCCGTTAGAAATTTTTTTCCAACAGGGACAGTGTCGTGGAGTATGTGTATGTGTACATTTGTATCCATATGTATATATATACATGTATATATAAATAAAGGGGAAAAAGACATCCAAAAGATGCGTGGGGCCAGCGTCTAGGCGCTTGAGCGCAAGCGCGCCACGTGTCGGCACGTAGGCGCTTTGCGCTCGGGCGTAGAGTGCTGGAGCCAACGCGCCACGTGTCGGCACGTGGGCGCTTTGCGCTCGGACGCAGAGTGCTGGAGCGCAACGCGCCACGTGTCGGCACGTGGGCGCTTTGCGCTCGGGCGCAGAGTGCTGGAGCGCAACGCGCCACGTGTCGGCACGTGGGCGCTTTGCGCTCGGACGCAGAGTGCTGGAGCGCAACGCGCCACGTGTCGGCACGTGGGCGCTTTGCGCTCGGACGCTAGCGCTTGGGCGCAAGCGCGCCACGTGTCGGTACGTGAGCGACTTACGCTCGAGTGCTTGCGCTTGAGCGAAAGAGCGCCACGTGTCGGCACCGGGGTGTCTTGCGCTGGAGCGCTTGCGCTGGAGCGCAAGCGCGCCACATGTCGGCACCGGGGCGCTTTGCGCTCGAGCGCTTGCGCTTGTGCGCAAGCGCGCCACGTGTCGGTACGTGGGCGCTCTGCGCTTGAGCGCCGGCGAGAAAAAGAGGCTTTTAGCCTAAAAAAGATTTCTCTGAAGAGAAATCAGAGAGGAGTTGGACTCCTGAGTGTATTCTTTTCTTTTCTTTTTTGGGTTAAGTGAAAGGGGTTCTTCTTCTTCCTCCTCTGTTAGCTGGATCTTGAAGATCAATAGATGTGAGATCTCAAAATCTCTCCTTTTAGGGATCTGAAGATAGATCCAAGTTCCCCTTTGTGGGTTTGGGTGGTGAAAAACTATTTCGTTTTTGAAAAGGAAGAGTAAAACTCTTGATTTAATTCAAAAGAAAGAAGAAGGTTTTGGAACCTTGAAGAAGGAAGAAAGATCTCAGATCTGAAACTTTTTTTTTGGAGAGAGAAAAAGTTGTTGGGATATTTCATTATCCTTGCCTTTATAGGCTATACACTTTACACATAGCCCCTTGGGCTTCACAAAATGGCATTTTGCCTATCCCATGGCTCATGTGCCATTTCTTTTTGCACATAAGCCATGGGCTTTACAAAAATTTGGCTTTATGCCTATTTTTCTTACATTTATCCAAAAAAAATAAAATAAAAGAAATACAACAAAATTATTTATTACAAAAATTTTATCTTGGCATGGGGGGAGGCCGGCCGCTTCATTTTCGGGCTCGACCCGGGCATGGGCCCACTGGATCTGCGCTTGGGCCCACTTGGCATGGGGTTGATTTTGATTTTGATTTTGACTTGGTCAACCGGGGTGTAAATTTTTACCCCAACAAAGAGGAGCTCCCGGAGACCTTCCCGGGACCGGTCCTCGCCGATCGTGGTGGAGGAATGGGGCCTCCGGTTCGCGGTGCCCTCGGGGCTATCCGTTGCGGACAGCCTTCTGCATTAGATAGAGGCCTCGGCCGGGGGCAGAGTTCCCGGGAGGACCTTCAGGGCTCAGCTGGCATCCATCGCCCAGGAGTCCGTGCAGGTAAGTGTTTGGTTCATTGTGAGATTCGGTGCCTCCTTCATCTTTCTGACCTCTTTCGTATCTCCCAGGTTCTCCAGCACGTTGCCCTTGCCTTGCGTATGGAAGCCGGGGCGGTAGCCCCGGCACTGGAGGCTGCGGGCCGGCTCGCCTCGCTGGAAGTGAGCTCCAGGCGGGAGCTGGAGGCGGTGACGACGAGGGTTGCCACCTTGGAAGGCGAGGTGGAGGCCGGGAAACGGGAGGTAGCCCGGCACCGCGAGGCTGCTGTGATCGCCGAGGCCAAGCTCGAGGATGCCCAGGTGCTTGCCGGCAACCTGAAGAGGACGGTGAAGACCCTCCGGAAGGAGCTTGGGGTGGCGGCCGAACTGAGGGCGGTGGAGAGCTATAAGAAGTCGAAGGACTTCTATGATGACCTGGCCGTGGCTACGACCCGCATCTGGCACGACGCCCTCGACGCCGTTAAGGCCCGGATGCCGGAGTTTGCCGACGGAGATCTCCGGGCCGAGTTCCCCCTCGCGGATGCCGATGAGCAGGGGGAAGGGATTCCTGGCGAGGAAACCGCCGAGGACCCCGCACGTCACGTGGTGGATGTCGAGAACCTCGAGGTCGTGCCTGGCTCCGAGGTCTAGAGCCCCCGTCTTTCTCCTTTTATTTTTTGTTGTTGGAATTTTGTAAGGCTGGAGAGCCCCAAAAATACCCTTTGTAAAGCCTTTGTCTTTGGTAGTAATAAAATTTTTCTTTGGCTTCATCGAATCGCGCTCTACCATCTGTTTGTGAAGAATGCTCGTAAGATATCTCTGCTTGCACCGTTGTGTTTTCATGTCAGGTTTGCCATCTGTCTAGCGATCGCCCGTCGGGTTGATTTCGATCACTTGCCGACGAGCATGCCAAGCGCTGCCGAGGAGGTATCCCCATAGGCCTCGAAGTCGAGGGGAGATCGTTTAGACCTGGATAGACCTGATGCCCCTCACTGGGGCCTCGGATCCTCTGCGGGTGACGGGCAGAACGCTATTCGCCGTATTTGTGCCGAGCGTGAGTGGGAGGCTGCTCAATGGCACCATGTGGGGTGCCATCTTTTGACTTCTGGCAATGCGAGCGTCGACCACCAGCCGGAGGAGACCGAGCGTAACTGCTCGGTTGCCTCTTACGAGGGCTTTGATCCTTCAGGACGGGGACCGAGCGGGGTTACCGCCCGGTGCCCCTTGGCGAGGACTTCGGTCCTTAGCGCGGGAGGGGCTGTAGGAAGCCTGCTAAGGACCTTGGCCGGGCAGGGTTTCTACCCGGTGCCTCTTGGCGAGGGCTTTTGTTCTGACGGATAGCCGAGTGAGGGATCCTCAGGCTCGACTGCCTCTGGGAGGGCTTTCTGATCCCTGGCGCTGCGGTAGTGAAGCTACCCGCCAGGGACGACCGAGCAGGATAATTGCCCGGTTGCCTCTTATGAGGGCTTTGACCCTTAGCATTGGAGGGGCTGTAAGAAGCCCACTAAGGATGACCGGGTAGTGAAGCTGCGCGGTTGCCTCTTGGCGAGGGTTTTGACCTCTGGCGTCGTGGGTAGGCAACTACCAGCCTAGGATGAACGAGCGGGGTAGCCGCTCGGGTGCCTCTTGTGAGGGCTTTAATCCCTGGCGTCGTGGGTAGGGAGCTACCAACCGGAGTTGACCGAGCATGGCAGCTGCTCGGTTTCCTCTTGCGAGGGTTTTGACCCTTCAGGACGGGGACCGAGCGGGGTTACCGCCCAGTTCCTCTTGGCGAGGACTTTGATCCCTGTCGGTTGTGGTAGGAAGCTACCAGCCGGGGATAGCCGAGCAAGGACCCGACTGCCTCTGGGAGGACTTTGGTCCTTGGCTCGGGAGGGGCTGTAAGAAGCCTACCAAGGACCCTTGGCCGGACAGGGTTATTGCCCGGTGCCTCTTGGCAAGGGCTTTTGTCCTGAAGGATAGCCGAGCGAGGGATCCTTGGGCTCGACTGCCTCTGGGAGGGCTTTCTGATCCCTGGCGTTGCGGTAGGGAAGCTACCCACCAGGGATAGCCGAGCAGGGAAGCTGCTGAGCTGCCTCTAAGGAGGACTTTCTAGTCCCAGGCGTTGCGGTAGGGAAGCTACCCGCCAAGGATAGCCGAGCAGGGTAGCTGCTCGGCTGATTCTTCATGAGGTTTCACCCGACCATCCAGTCGCAGGTATGGGGAACAGGAACGGCCGCGGCGATCGCGCGCACAACGTGCACATTGAATGTAGGGGTGGTGCCTACCGTGAGGCAGAAGTTGGACCTCGCGAAGCCTCGGCTGGAGGAGATCTTTACCGGGTATCACGAGCAGTGCTCCCTACACCCCCTTCCCCCACTGTTGTAATTTCCTTTTCCTTTTTGCGCGTATGGCCTAGGAGTCCATAATACCTTTTGAACAAACAAGGTTTTTCCTTCTTTTTCGCAATGTTCCATTGATCTTTATTAAATTAATAACAGACTCTAGGAAGAGTTTACATTGCTCTAAAAGAAAAGTACATGCTGGTAGATGACTTTATTAGCTCGGCCCGAGCTCCCTGAAGGACTGTTGGCCTCCGTGCTTGGCACAGGGTACGGGGCTCCCTGAGTACCGGGCTGGCCGTCCGCTGAAACGAGCATGATCTGATCGATGGTTAGGTCAGCGGGAGGGCGATGCTGCTCCTGCTCGCGGTTGGCCTGCCGTTTGTCCCTCAAGTATGTGGTGAAGTGTCCAGATCGGATGAGCTCTTCGATGTAGTCCTTGAGTTGCTTGCAATCCTCCATGGCATAGCCCAGCGTCCGGTAGAAAACGCAGTAACGACCCTGGGTTCGCTTCGCGGCCTGACGCAGGATCGGAGAGAACTTGAAGAACCCCTCGTTCTGGGCCTCCTCTAGCAATACTGCGAGGGAGACGTTGAGGGGGGTATACTCCTGGAACTTCGGGTGATAGGGATGCTGACGCTCGGGCCTCTCCTCCCGAGCCCTCTTCTTCTGATCGGATCGTTCTGCTCGGGGGAGGTTCGCGTTCACCTCGGATTCCAGCTGAACCTCGTGCTTGGTCTACGCCTTGACCTCGGCCATGGTCTTAGGTTGTGCCAACGCAAAGGAGTGTAACCACTCCTTGTGCCTCAGACTAGATTTGAGCGCCGTGATAACGGTCTCGTCCCGGTGCTCGGGGACCTCGAGAAGGGCGTTGTATAAGCGGGTGATGTAGGCCTTGAACGTCTCCTTGTCCCCGCTCTTAACCGTAAAGAGGTAGTCGACCGTGCTCTTCTGCCGAAGGATCCCAACGAAATGGCCGAGGAACTGAGTAGTCAGCTCGTCGAAGGTCGAGATCGAGCGGGGATCGAGCCCCTGGAACCAGTCCGACCTGCGCGGATGAGGGTGGCCGGGAAGGCCCTGCACTGGGCGGCGGCGGAGTGGTCCTGGAAGATCATCCCCGCGGTGAAAGCGTCCAAATGGTATTTCGGGTCGGTTTTCCAGTCGAACAGAGAGACCTTTGGGGGCTTGTTGCGCGAGGAGACGTGGACGGCGAGCAATTCCTCGGTGAATGGCTTTGTGAGCGAATCGGGGGCGTATTTAGCCCCGTCGCTCGAGAGGTGAGCCTCCCGGCGCATGCCCTCGATCTTCTTCTCGAGGGCGTCGAGTCGACCGTGGTATCCCGTGGAATCGGCGCCTTGGGATCTCTGACCTCCGCTGCGGGTGACCTGCGTCTGGGAGCGGCCCCGGTTCTTATCGATGAAGTGCTTCAGATCCCTGGGCGAGGTGGCTCTTGAGCCGCCGATGTGAACCCCCTCTGTGCAGCCCCGCCGAGGGTGGTGGTGTCGACCATGCCTGTGGACATGCGAGGTGACCGACATCTCCTTAGGGGGATAAGGGTCGTGAGAAGGCTCGAGGCGAGGCGTTCTGGCGGTGGACCTTGGTGTGGAGCCGTGGGGCGCCCAGCGGGCCTCAGGGAGTACCGGCTCGAGAGATCGGTGGCCAGGAGTCGTAGCCTGATGGTGGTCAGCCGTCCAGACGGGGGCATAGCCTTCTAGAGGCGGTGGACCGGCGATCTGGTGCCCAGGCCCGGCCGCCTAGACGCGGACAAGCGCCTCCACGAGGGACCGTAGCCGATCTATCCGGCTGGCGAGGGCGTTGATGATGGTCGCTGGAGGAGGCTCATCCACGCCTTCGGTGAGTGGAAGGCGGCGGCTGGTACCGGGATCTTCAGGATGGTTGCTTGCCATGCGGATGGAGATCGGAAGGCCAACTTTGTTTTTTGTGGAGTTTGCTTCCCACAGACGGCGCCAACTGATGAAGGTCCTTTTCGGGTCTCCGTCAGATGTTGTTTTCCGTTGATCTCCCGGTAGATATTAGTGGTGATCTTCTGTTGCGTGTGGATCTCAATGGGTTTTGGTGGGATTGGTGATTTGAGGAGTTTAGCGCCGAGTACCTGCAAAGAAGTCCCGGGGTGGTTTGGTACCACCGAGGACCCTCCGACGATCAAGTTAGTGCTAGATCCGAGCAGAGTAACGGCTAAGTGGAATAAAAAATGGATTACTTGACCCCTCTGTGATGGGGGTTTATATAGCGGTGATGGCACACATCAGCAGGCGCGAGAATCTCGCCAGCAGTTACGCTCCCGACGTCACGCCCGCGTAGAGAGCGGATTGCCCATTAATGGGGATCGCGGAGGCGTGGAACGTGGGATGTTGCCGGCGGAGAATCCGCGCATGGCGAGATTCGCGGAGCGGCGGTTACGCCTGTGAGCGGTGGAGCTGGTCGGAGGGGCCGAGGAAGACGACCTCAGCTGGGGAGCACGGAACCGAGCAAGAGGGTTGAGGAGTCTTGATCCCGAGGCATCCCGGGGCGAGTTGAGGGGACGAGGAGGCAAATTTGCGGGGGGCCCCGAGGAGGGCAAGCTTGTGCTTGCAGGTCGGGTCAAGGGTGGCCTGGTCGGCCTATGTGGGCCCTTCTTTCCGGGTCTTAGGACATGTCATCCGCCACGTGTCCTGATCTCGTATCGCCAATTATTGAGCATCATTAGAGTGAGATTCGAGACAGAGAGAAAGTGACCGAACTTTTCATATAAGAAACACAATCAATCACGGGTATGTGTTTTTTTTGGGGCGTAGTTGGCAACGGCGCCCCATAAAAACATATACCCGTGAATGATAGTGTTTCCTTTTGGGGCGCACCTGCAAACTGCGCCATAAAAAAACACAGACCCGTGAATAAGTATGTTTCTTTTTGGGACGCAGTTTGCAACTGCGCCCGAAAAAAATAAAGTCTACCCGTGAATGATAGTGTTTCCTTTTAGGGCACACCTGCAAACCGTGCTATAAAAAAACACAGATTCGTGAATGAGTATGTTCTTTTTAGGATGCAGTTTGCAGCTGCACCAAAAAAAACCAAAACCCCAACAATGAAAATGATTCATATTATTTTGCTACATTTTAATAGGCGCACTTTCAAGCCACGCCCCATACAATTGTAATGGACGCAGTTTAAACTGCGTCCATTACAAATATATGGGGCGCACTTTTAAACCACGCTCCATATATTTGTAATGGGCGCAGTTTAAACTACGTCCAGTACAATTGTAAGGGGCGCGGTTTGAAAGTACGCCCTATACATTTTAATGGACGTAGTTTTAAATTTCGTCCCTTAATAAAAATAATTTGATTCACGACAGCGCTGACACTGAGCTGGTGCTGACGTGACGTTTACAAGACAGAAAGTGGTATGTTTTTGTAATATATTTTGAAATTGGTTTTTTTAAAATATATTATTTTAATATGGTTTCATAAAAAAAATTGTCCCCAACAAAAATAAGAGCTGAAAATGAATCATTTTTTATGCTCATGAGTTTAGATATTTGAGGTGAACCCATAAATATTTTAGCAAAAAAAAGTGGGAAAAGATGAGAGAAGCTTGGATAATCATGATAGATCAATATGGAAATTGTAATTTTTTTATTGGTTTATATAAGCAATGGGTATCTGAGTTATGCTTAGAATTGTATTTGATGATACTTTAGTTAATGTTCAACCTATGACTATTAATATGGCTTACAAGTGTTTAATGAAATGCCTAGCTAGATTTTTATTCTTTAGCTATCCAAACATACATATAGGCCCTAAGAATTTACTTTTATAAATGCACGTGCATTCCGAATATTTTTTAATCCCAAATTGAATCGAATTTTAACCCTACCTATTCAAACTTGCTCAGGTTTTTCTCCTGTTCAAATTAAAACCCTTTGAATATTTATATATACCCCAAAAATAAAATCCTCTCCCTCTCCCTCTCTCTCTCCCTCCCCCTCTTTGTTTTTAGATTTGATCATAAATTATTGGGTCGATTTCTTTAGGGATTCCATCGTTCTCCCAAAAAGTTGCCATCTTGGAAGGTAATTTTCTCTTTGTCATGATGAATCATGCACAATCTCTTGATCATGGGTTGACTTTATTTTTTTCTTTTTTACTTGTGATGATATTTTTCGATTTGTTGTGATTTTGTCGAGTTTTTTTAACTGGGTTTTTGTTTCTGTGAGTTGTATGCACTATTTTTGCTCATAATATGTTGAGTTGCAGATCATAGTATATTGATAGTAGGGATGCCATCTTCAATTACATGTATCATTCCTTGGAAATTTGTGTGAAAATCACAAAACCCAGAAGGAGATCCCCATCTTCTGCTGCAATTTTTGTGATTTCCCTGCTTTTGAAAGATGAAGATTTTAACTAGGTAATTTTTTTAGCATGCTTTTGTTTTGTGCAGGTAATAAGTTGGCTAAATTCATCCAAACCAATTGGTACTCTTCAATTCAAAAGAGATAGAGATACTTTAATTTATGTGAATAATCCGACTTTTTCACACAAATGCTTTGGATATCGAATTATTTGGTGATATGGTTTGAGATATTACCTTTGCTCCTATGTTAAGTGTTAAGCAATTTTAGGTATAGCACATACTTACTAGTTATTTATTGCTTGCCGAGTCCGAACTTTTTGTGTGCGCGAATGTGTGTGCATGATATTACACCAAAAGTTGATTTGGTTTTCGTTTTCTTTTCCCTAAATTCAGATATTCGCAAAATTTATTATATTTCTGTGAAAATATTCACAAACCGCCGAATAATTTATGCCCCTAGTTCCATGAGCAAAGAATATGGGAATCGTTGTAACAATCATCCAAATGGGGTGGGGTAAAAAATTGCCTGTTTTTGGAGCCAATTGTACTGTATCAGCCATAAGATTTTCATGTAAACCCTTTTTAAATCTTATATAAGCATCCCTTGCTGATTCATTTACGCAAATCTTATGCTATTATCTTCGCCACTTTTATTATTTTCCAGCAGTTCATGCCTAATACCATTTTAATGCTAATCCGCTTGCAATTATGTTATATATGTGTCCAATATTTTTATTTTTTTTTATTTTATTTTATTTTATTTTTTGGGGGGGGGGGGTGATTATTATTTTATTTGGGCAGCTGAGACGCATCAATAAATGACAAAGGAGGTAAAGAAAATAATTCGTCGTCCTGATCAAGAAGATTCTTCTCTGCTCAAAATGAATTTTGCGAATGGAGGTCTGTCATGGGTTAAAAACATTTGTCAAAAGTTCGAGGTTTGTGCCATTTTATAAACTTTCAACAGAAGCTATTTAATAATGTACTTCCCTTTTGGCATCCGAATACATGCATGCACTTGATTTTGGTATTTCTTCTTTCTGTTAGGTTTTAGAAAACAAATCTCTCTCTTTACTAGAATGCAAACTCGACATATATATCCTGAATGAAATGTGATACCTTCTAAAAAATCTTCAATCAATTTACTATTTGCATTCAGGACGTTAAAAAATTATTCAGCTCCATAAAAAAGATTTTTTTTAAGATTCTGAAAAATAAACTCAATTGAGAGTGAGATTTACAAATCCCTCCAATATCGTGTCTTTCTTCATGCAGGCGCATGCATGTACCAGAACATTAGTAATGATTATAAAAATATAGAGCAATAGCCATCTCTTGAAATTTACACTTTCTTGAATAACAAAAACTTTTTTTTTGCATTGTACAGACAACTTGCGAAGAGTATCTTGAAGTTTGCAGTGAATATGTTCATACCACCAGCGAAAATATTAAAAAGATATGCGAGGAAGTTACTGGTTTAGATTTGGCCGATACTAACATCAATGGTTCAGATGAAGCATCGATAGATCTTGAAAAGAAATCTTCCAATATAAATGCATTAGCTGATGATGATCAGCAGTTACCAACAGTTTCAATACCAGAAGATTCAGCTGTAGCTGCATCTACTACGAAGTCTCATGCATTGAGTCATGAAGTTTCAAATGATGAAGAATCGGAAGAGCCACTTTCAAATGAAACTATTAGTTGCTCAGATGATTCTGAGGAATGGCATGAAAAATCAGGTTCATACATATTAAACTCACCAAGACAAGATTGTGGACAACCATTGGATTTGCACCATGGTGAAGGATCATCGATAGGTTCATGCTCTTTTCAAATGTTAGAAGCGAAGGGTATTAATTTCTTTGAACGAAACTAAATTAATTTTCATCGTTTACCATGTTGATATTATTTTTCACCTCTGAACTCTTATGGTTGATGAAATAACATGGACATCTCTAGACAAAATGGGATCTTGCAAAATTGACAATGAGCCACTTTATAAATTTAGACCTATGGGCAATTCCAGGAAAATGGTACTTTCCCTTTGCATTCATTCACCAACAATAAACTTGTGTATTTTCTTAAAATGTAAACGAGGGCCCTAGAAACTCTAAACTTTTCAGGTAATCTAATATCAAAACCCAGAAAGTTTGGCTGGAATGCATCCAAATATATGTATATGTATTCCTATATTTGGTGATGTATTATCGATGTTTTTATTAATGTATGTATAGTTTATTAATTTATGTATAGTTTATGGTATGAACCCTTAGCGCCTTCCTGTGTTTTTAAAAAAAGGTAAATTTGGTTCCTGTTGAAGCTCGTCATGTTTTTTTTTATCATTTAAATTCTAGATGACTGCTTGTATGGCTAGCATTTAATTTATCTATTTTAATTGTTGCTGCTGCTGTACTTCAAAGTCGTGTCATCTTTATATACTGCTCTCCAGTCCTGTTGTAAACTTCTCTCCACCTTTACTATGAACATTTGTTCAAAAAGTTTTGGTGGACATTGATCAATTTAGTTTTACATTTCATATATCTTATGTGGTTTGATCTTTTTAACAAAATAGCAGTTATTTCCAGCTACGTCTTTCCCTTCATCCAATTAAACTGTTACCTTACAAAATTCTTCGTCATTGAAGTGGTCATGTAAGAGATTGATTCCTTCATCTTTGACCATAAGCTCCTTTCCTTCATACTCTTTGTTTGGGCTCTCTAAAACCCTTTTCTTGATTCATGAACACATCGAAGCTTGTCACGGGACATCTCAACTATTATCGTCTATATTGCATACGAAAGTATCTTACCGGCATAATTGCTAATCCTCAACCTCTTACTTCATCTAATTGTTATGTAGTTGCTTCATCTGTGGAGTCTCAAGCTCGAAGTTTTGAAATTGCATGTGATGAAGAATCAGAACAGCCTTGTTCAGATGAAACATCAGATCCAATCGTCTTAGACTCACCGAGGCAAGATTGTGACCAACTATCTGACTCGTGCCTTGATGAAGGACGATCGACCAATTCATTCTATGTTCCGTTAGTTGAAGCAAATGGTATAAATTTTTTTCTAATGAAAATGAAACTGATTCATTCTTTACTTCGTTGATAGTATTTTTCTTTGTTAATAATATTTTTCACCTGTAAATCCTCATGATTGATGGAAAAAATAGGGTCATATATAGTCAAAATGGGATCGTGCAGTAATGACCATGTGCCACAAATTAGCTTTATGAATTTCGAGACTTGTGGGCGGTTCAGAACAAATGGTAATTCTATACGCAAATTGTCATTTACCAACAATATGCTTGCATTTTTATGTTTATTAATGCCTCTGGAGTTCTTTTTTCCCCCAATTTAAACACTATAAAGTGTTTGTGTGGGCCATGAATAGCCTTTATTTACTTTTTATTTAAATTAATTGTAGATCTTCATGCATTGTTTCTTAAATTTGTTTATGCCAAAGTCGCAATATGTTCATCGCAAGACCAAGCATCAGCACCCATGCCTTCATGTTCTATAACGTAACCGTTCTCCACTTTCTTCATTTTGTTCTAAAAGACCTTTAACCAATGTGGTGAAGATGGTATTTCTTATGAGAAAACGGAGCTTGCAGGGACCCTTTAGGCCCAAAACTGCAGTGGCCAGTGGGGTCTAGCGGCTTAACTGCAAAATAGTCAGCGGGCCTCACTGGCCCATATGAGAGGCCACTGCTGTTGGGGCTTGCAGGGTCCCTGCAGGCCCCGTTTCCTCATTTCTTATATACTATCATGCTTTTTTTTTAAATTTCAGCTTAATCGGTTGTATATGATTTTTTTTATGATACTAATTACATGGAATGCATAGCCTAATCTATTTGTTACGTTTGACAAAACTAATTGCATGATATTTTAAAAAACAAAGTTTCGTTGGGCACTCTCTTGACATGTGTACAGTCTTACCGCATTGGAAGCAACCCTCAAACTTTGGGCACGATCGACCCTGTGATCCTTGCCACGCATGAAATATAACCCCTCATGCCTCTGAATAGGAACTTCAAACTTTTTAGTCGGGTTTCTCGATTTCTGAAATGAATATTCCTGCTTCCTGAATTCTTTCTTAAAATGCTCATTGAAAGATTTATGACCACTATCTGTAGTCTCTTCCTTTGCTCCTAAGTCATCTGCTTCACATAGATGGTCTTCTCGGCCCTGCGTGCCCTCTCTGCAACCTCAGTATAGGTCTTTGACAAGCTGATAGCCACTAATGCCTTGATATCTGGCTTTAAATTGTTCTCAAACATTTCGACCTTATCGTGCTTCTCTGCTACTAACTCTTTGGCATATCGAGATAGCTCGCTTTCCGTGGTGAACTGGTCGCCCCATACCTTCTGCCTGTCTCATGTGTGTGGAACCAGGTCTTTTTCGGTTCCAACTTTTTCACCCCATGCTCATCGACTGTTGTATTTTCTTACTTTAAATTCAGAAATTCTCTCTTCTTTCGAGCACAAACATAAATAGGAAAGAACTTATCCTCAAACAGCTTCTTAAATTTGTTCCAAGTAATCACCTCTTCGCCTTCCAAGACTAGAATCTCTTCTAATTCCTACCAGTGCTTCGCCTCTACCTGAACATATAGGTAGTAAAAGACACCTTTTGATACTCGGTGCACTTCAAGACCTTAAGGAGTTTCTCCATCTGCTTAAGCCACAACTTTGCTATTATGGGTTCAGAACCGTCCTGAAACGAAGGCGGGGACATCTTAAACTTCTCAAAATCACATCCTTCGGTCTTGGAAATCCTGTCGGCACCACGAGACTCTATCTCCTTGGCGAGCTCCTTTGTCGTCTTGGATTTCTCTTCCATAAGCTCATATTGCTTTTCGGTCAACTCCTCTTGCTTGTTCATGAACTCATCTTGCATGTCCACGAAGGTGTTAAATCCTTCACCGCCCTATTGATTATCCTCTTCATTATGGCCTTGTCTTGCTGTCCTAGGAATACGAGCAGACCCCATTCTACAAGCCATAGGACCAAATCTCCATCCATCATTAATAGCAGGGGCATTGCAGGGGCATCCTGCAATGGTTCTGTCACCGGGTTCGCAGGTGTCTCTGGAACCCTGTCGACACTGCCGCCACCTCTAGTTCGAGGTTGCCTAATGGCAGGGGTGGCAACAGCAGGAGGTCGGCAGTTCTCCCGCCCCTTCCAGCTGCTGCTCCCCTCCCACGAGTTGTTGCACCTATCCTTTCTATTCCATCAGGTTCTGAAGGTTATGTCATAGAGGTTATGTCATATACAACGATGCGTCGGGAAAAGGACTTGGTTGCATCTTAATGCAATAAGGAAAGGTAATAGCCTATGCGTCAAGACAGCTCAAACCGTATGAGCAAAATTATCCTACTCATGATTTGGAGTTGACATCGATTATCTTCGCCTTGAAAATTTGGCGGCATTATCTATATGGCGAGAGTTGCGAGATATTTACCGACTATAAGAGCTTGAAATATATATTTACTCAGAAAGAGTTGAATATGAGACAGAGAAGATGGTTAGAGCTGATGAAAGATACGATAGATTTAAAGGATAGAGTAGGGTTTGGATCTGTGTTGGGTTGCACTTATAATACCCGATCTATCTCAAGCACAATTCTTAATAGTTTGTTTAGGTTGCAGTTCGGATTCAGATTCGATCTGACCCGTTTCACCTTAACCCATTACCTAATTTATAAACCTGTGCATTTTAGGGACTGGAAAATTTACATTAGACCCCTGAATTTCGATAAAATTGCTTTAAAACCCTAAAATCATGTAAGACCCATTATGTGATAATTGAAAACTTTATACTCTAATTTCTTTTGAATAATTATGTCTTAGTTGGGTTGTATAACGTTGGGTATATATTTCTTAGTATTTAGATCTAACACATATTTGAACATATTTATAAATTATATGTTATATCTATTCCTTAGAGCCATCTATTGAAAACTGAGAAGCGGCGTTGGAGTTTATCTACTAGATTTGGATTGTTCGGTAACTGTAAGTGGGTACATTATTTTTGGCTAGTTCATATGTTATTGCTTGCTAAATTATGAGGTGCTTATTCAATACTTGATATACGGTCTAGATAATATGTTTATTGTCTTTACCATATATATATATATATTAAATAAATCGGCATGTTTTTCATATAGTGTTAAGATGCGCACATCTTGGTGATTTTAATCATAATTTGTGCGTTGAGCACGTGGTTGGCTCTATATATATATTCTATTTTGGAAATAAAAGTTGTCGTATGCGTCTCGTAGGTTAATACCGGTATAAGTTGGGTAAAAAAATAGGTTACATTCAGACTAGTAGTGTAGTCCCAGTAAGATTATAGTGCGTGCCGTAAGGCATCCTTACCGTGTGTCATAACATGCGGTTCTCCCTACAACGAACTATCTATAAAGGTGTTTCCTTATGTTAACCGAGATAAAGGTGTTGGTCGTACTTAGTCGTAGCCTGATTGTTTTTCCATGCATGAAAATTATATTTTCTCAGATATTGCATTTTTATACAAGATTTATGCGTAAACTAATATCACCATTGCTAGTACAATTGATCGGTTCATATTTTGTTGTTTCATAATTTATTATAAATGCCTTTGACATGTATCTATTTCTTGAGTGTTATAGTCCACTCACTTTTATATATGGCTGCTAATCCCAATGCAGGGTAGCTTTCTGAAGGAGTTTTAGTAGAGGTTAGGATGCATATCATCTTGACGGCTTATGGAGTTTTGTGGTCTTATTACGAATAAATAATTTAGTGTCTTTCTACCAAGTTAGTAGAATAAACTTTCTTCGATAAGATATTTTATTTAAGAATTATTGTAATAAATCTACTATATTATTTGGAGTTCTTTTCTACTTGGAATTTAAATCCATTATTTATGTTATTATGGAGATGGTTTTATCTTATAAAAATCTTTGCTAGTTGCGCCTTGCGGTCTCATTGTCGAGATCACGGCATGTCATGCATTTTTTTTGTATTTATATGAGTGGATTTGGGGCATGACAGAGTTGGTATCAGAACTTAGGCTGTAGACCTAAATGGGAATTTGACCTTAGCTTACGAATTAGGAAGTTAAGATTGTAAACAATAAACGTATGCGTTAGAGTGCATGGTATATAACTTGACATGTTTGCTCCGTTTTATATGTTTGAATTTTTATCGTCATCTAAAAAAATTATTTATCTTGAAATTTTAGACGATGGCGCTGGTAGAAGATGTCAGCGGCTCGAGGAAGAGGTGCATCAACCCTTGGGAGGGGTGCAGCAGCTGGAAAGGGCGGGAGAACTGCCGTTCCACCTCCCTCTGATGTCACCCCTGCCATTAGGCAACCTCAAACTAGAGGTGGCGGTAGGGTTCCAGAGATACCTGTAAACCCGGTGACAACCATTGCAGGATGCCCCTGCTATTAATGATGGATGGAAGTTTGGTCATATGGCTAATGGAAGGAGGTCTGCTCGTACTCCTAGGACAGCAAGGCAATGCCCAAATGAAGAGGATAATCATTGAGACTGTGAAGGATTTAACACCTTCGTGGACATACAAGATGTGTTCATGAACAAACAAGCAGAGTTGGCCGAAAAGCAATGTGAGCTTATAGAAGAGCAATCCAAAACGACAAATGAGCTTGCCAAGGTGATAGTCTTATGGTGTTGACATGATTTCCAAGACCGAAAGATGTGATTTTGAGAAGTTTAAGATGTCCCCACCTTCGTTTCAGGGCGGTTCTGATCCCACAACAGCAAAGCTGTAGCTTAAGCAGATGGAGAAACTCCTCAAGATCTTGAAGTGCACCGACGATGAGAAGGTGTCTTTTGCTACCTTTATGTTTCAGTAGGAGGCGGAGCACTGGTGGAAATCTGAAGAAGAGATTTTAGTCTCGCAAGGCGAATAGATGATTGCTTGGAGCAAATTTTTGAGAAGTTCTTCCCTATTTATGTTCGTGCTCGAAAGAAGAGAGAATTCCTGGATTTAAAATAAGGAAATTCTACCGTCGATTAGCATGAGGCAAAGTTTATGGAGCTATCTCGATATGCCAAAGAGTTGGTCGCAGAGGAGCACGATAAGGTCGAAATGTTCGAGAACAGTTTAAGGCCAGATATCAAGGAATTAGTGACTATCGGCTTGTCAATGACCTATGTTGAGGTCGTAGAGAGGACACGCAGGGCCGAGAAGACCATCGATGCGAAGGAAAAGACTTGGGAGAAGAAGAAGAGGCCACGGCCAGATAGTGGTCATAAATCTTTCGATGGGCATTTTAAGAAGAAAGAATTCAGGAAGCAGGATTATTCTTCTCATAAACCGAGATATCCGACTAAGAAGTTTGAAGTTTCTATTTAGAGGCATGAGGGGCTATGTTTCATGTGTGGCAAGGAACCAAGCAGATTTGATTCTTTTGGAGATGTATGATTTTGATGTGATTCTTGGGGTGGACTGGTTAGCATCTTACCATGCATCAGTTGACTGCTTTAAGAAGCAAGTGATATTTCAAGTTTCGGGGAATTCAACTTTATAGGAAAGGGTTCCATCTCTTCATTACGCATGGTTTTAGCTATGCAGGCTTATAGGCTTATAAGGAGTGGATGTCATAGTTACTTAGCCTATGCGGTAGATACACAGAAGGAGGAGGTGAAACTTGAGGATATTCCAATAATCCATGAGTTTCCTGAGGTATTTCTAGAAGAGCCGCCGGGGTTATTAGAGATTGGTTTATTAGTTTCTAAGTTGCAAAATAGTTAATATTTAGACACCAAAAAATGTCTCCTCGATAATTTAACTGAGTAACCTAGTTATTCTCATTTCTTCTTCTTGATTTCCCCAAATCCATGCTCTTTTCTATGCTCACCCTTGGAGGAGAAGAGAGTAGGTAGCTGGTGTTTTGAATTGGAGAATTTAAGGAAGAAAAAAGTTTTGGAGGTAAAAATATTTGTGAGAAGAAAGAAAGAAGGAAATTAGAGAGAGAATATTTGGAGGACATTTTGGGAAACATAAACCCAAAAAACTAACAATGTTGAATTGGAAGAGTAAAGCGCATGTTTTTCAAGTTAAGCAATATTTCATACTTTTTGGGCAAAAGTGAGGAGAGTTTCCTGCATTTTAGGCTCATAGATATTTCAAAAACATTGGTTATAAACAGAAGTGTATAATGATAAGAAAATTTTCAGAAGTTATAACCTTCCTGATTATTTTTTAATAGAAAACCTATGAAGGTCAAAACATTCCAATTTTGTGTGCGCGTGCGCGCGTGTTTAAATAATCAAACCTGTCATTGTTTCTTTATAATGAAACCTTTATATTTGACGTTTTCCATTATTTCTTCCTATTTTTTGAATAACAAAATATATATCTTAAAAAGGGAAAATACAGAAGGCAATTTTATGAGTAAGTTGGACAAATCTCATAATCTTAGTATGCTATATATATATAAAGGTCAAAGACCTTCCTACCTCATCTCCTCAACTTAGGAAATAATTAATTATGTCTGAGAAAAAGAATTGGTTATAAGAGTTCATTTAAACGAAGGTCCAAATTCCATCAACTAAAAATTCAATACCCAATAACACCCAAATATTATCTGTTTCATTCTTTGCTGGTTTTTGACCTTGTTTCATGTATTTGTGGCCATTTTGGTTGCAGATAATGCAGATGTTTCTGATAGAAGAGACGGTTTTACATCCAGCAGTCCTGATATGAGCATTCATAGTTTAAAATCAGAGGAATTCGAAACCAAAAAGCTTGAAGATTGTCGGGATGATGCTCTAGAAGAGGAAATAGCCTTGATCTCACAATCTAAAGAAAAGAATAATATGTCGTTCAAGGTAATCTTAAGATATATTATATTTCGGATTCGTTTTTTGCCTCTATTAAGAATGCCATGTTATTTTCTTAATTATATTTAAAGATTCAATGGTTATACACAATGTAGATGATGAAATTCTATAGGGAACCTTTGTACTTTAGTCTTATTGTTCTCCAAATTATATCCCAATCTCAAGAATCCCATTTCAATCCCGGATCCGTTTGGGCCGAGATAATTATTTTTATACTAGGTATGTAACACTGCAGTTTCATGCTTGTTTTTTGGGCGAAATTGAAATCTCATATGTTGTTCTGCTAAATTATGCTTAACTGTTATTTTATTGTAGCAAAATCCCTAAAACTTTGGTTCTTTGGGTGTGTGTAAATTTTTTCTTTCTTTTGGGTTCTCTTTTTCGGCACTTTGAGGGAGGATCTTACTGTGAAAAAAAATAAGGTGGTAAACTTTACTGAACATCGTCGTCTTTTTAGAGTTTTTGAGATAATACCATTGAGCTTTTTAAATGCTATAAAACCTCATTGAAGCGAATTTTTGTTAAAAAAAAGTGAAAGATATTTTATTCAAAAAATGTCGTATCCCGTTATTGATGAAACTATTCAATCCATCCACAAGACATTTTGGGGTTTTTCAGTCCAACTGTGGCATGCACGAGTTAACCAAACTAACGATTTCACATATCATTGGTAGTTCAAGAGGGTTTTATACAATTTTTAAAATCCAATTATCTCAAAAAAAACCCAAAAGATGGATGGTGTTGAGTAAAGTTTACCCAAAAAAGTAAATAAATAAAAATTATAAGGTAGTTTAGTGAGAAACACTAGTAGGTAAGTGTACTTTAATGTAATTCAGACCATTCTTAAAAGCCACTTAAAATGGGTTTGATTCGACTATTGGCTGACTTTGAACTTGTATCAAGCTTTTGATATCCCTGAAGTTTTGCGTCCTTGTTTAAAAAAAATCCTATTCTCTCTTATATAAAAGCTTCATGACATTGCTGATTCGATTGTTTCCCCGTTTGATTGCACTAGCTTCTGACAGTTGTTTTTCAATTTTATCAGAAAAAGCTCAAAAAAGTATTTAGTTCGCGGAAGCGGCACAGCCAAGCTAATCATCAGAATGAGTGTGATGCTATGGTAACTCAAAATAAACAGACCATTTCATCATCATCTGTTCCCAGCGGAGACTTAAAACTTAAACCATCGTCGAGCCAAGACTCCATTGGATCAGATTGGGAGATACTGTAAAATATTAATGGCAGGTGGGTAAATAACAGGCCGAGGCCCTTAATATGGCTTTCTTCTTACGTTTCCGTTTGTATTTGGATAAATAATTTGGGGGCAGGAGACTTCGTGTCATCGGAAATTTTGTCTGCGACTGCAAGATTTTAGATTCAGGCTTTATTTTTCTGCAAAGAGTTTTTTTTCTTTTAGGTTTGAAGTGGAAATTTTATTGAACTTTGAGTTGAGAGGTTGCATTGCACACATTGGTAGTTTTCTGGTGCAAAATGGGAGTTAGAAGTGCACGTTCTGCTTTGATTTGTGAAGCTCTTCATCAGATAAATTTACATTTAATGCTTTTTTACTATGTTTGCTTATTTGCCTGAGTTTGAGGGAAATATCCATATTTCGGCTATGTTGTCTACAGGGTTCTTCAAAATCATCGTCTCTTTGCTTGATTGATCGAATAATTTCATCTTGTGCGGGTAAAAAAATAGGGTATATGGTACCTGCAAGATACCAATATATCTACGGGCGACAAAGTACCTAAAATGTTGAGGTTTATTCTTTTTATGGAAAAATGGCGTGGTTTATTGAGCTGCTTGTGTTGCACTAAGCATTCTTTACGTTGCCTGTCGTTCTCTGTGCTAGCATTTTTGCATGTGCGATATCATAATGGTATATTAGATTCCGAAAATGGTTGAGATCTATAGAGCTTGGTTATGCTGCTCTAAACAATTCTTACATTGCTTGTTGTTCACATATTGGCACTTTTTTTTGCGCATGCTACATATATATATATATATATTAGACTTCCTATTTGCATATATTAGGCTCATAGAAAGAGAGGCATGTGGATGTTTTCGGTTAATTTTTTTGAATCAAGATTTTCAACGAGTTGGGAGGAATTGAACATGGTTTTTTTTAATAGAAAAGGGTAGATTGTCAAAAAGCTCCGGTCGGCTTAAAATTTGTGTAAAAGTCCATGGGCTCTATGTATACCAATTGTCTGTAATATCTTTGTAGTTACCTCAAATATCTAAACGGTTGCGGTTATCTATAGTATTTAAACGGTTGCCTGTAATATCTAAGCCTACCTGTAATATTCAAAAGGCCTAAATGAAATACAGCTCAGTAATTTTTCCATAAAGATTTTGAACATTCCAAAAAATTTCGAAAATTATTGAGGATTTTTGGACCCCGAGGGCTTTTTGACGATTTTTACCCTTCAAAAACATCATAAATGTTTGGCTTAAATTTCACTTAACCCCTATGAGTTTTAGTGGTGTCCTTTCTATGTTTCAAACTGAGAGAATATGCCTCTCTATATTTTGAGTGTATATCATAAAACCCTTCTACATTTCAAATGTTTGTTATTTTTTTTTTTTTGCAAACATAAGGTTTTCATATTAGAGAAAAATACTACTTTGCCTCAATGTTAAGGGAAACAATAATCAACATAGAATATATTGAAAGTATTTGTAATGCAATTTTCTCTCAGTGATAATTTTTTAGTTATATCTAACTTTTTGTATATTCACTTCTTTTTCATTCATTGGCTTTTTAAATATGCCGATAAATAAGTTATGGGTTGAAAGATAAGCATCAATTGCAAAGAAAATATATATATTGCAAGAAGAGAAGATAGAATGTGGAATAAGAAAAAGCAAACTATGATGGAAGAAGAAAAGCAAATAGTCAAATGAGGGATAAAGATTTTTGGAAGCAAAAATAAAAAGGGTTTTATTTGAATATTAAGATTTAGAGTTATATGATCGCTTCATCAGATTTACGTCAAGTGTTAAATCATTTCACAAGTCAGGAAAAAAAAGCACAAGGGGTGTCTTGTAGCATTTTAAAAGAAGGATGCTTATGCGGATACACTCCCAAACTTCATTGGGGTTTAGTGAAATTTAGTCAAAATGGCAACTTATTTACAATTTATTATTTTTAATATTATAACCAGTTGTGATTAATTGAAATAAAATATATTTTTTTAATACAAACTGCTATTATAGCGAAAAGATTTGAGGATATTCTTAACGATTTTTAGTTAAGATAATAGATCTTTTAAAGGTGTTTAGTTAAGATAACAGAGATATCCATACCAAAGCTTTATTTTAATACACACGTGTAAAATATTAGTAACAAGAACACAGGTGATCTGTGTTATTGGTAGGGAATGCTTGCCTTCACATTGGAAAGGTAGGCATATAGTTAATGAGTGCATGAATTTAATTGCAAATTCTAATATTATAATATGTTAAGCACTTAAAGTGCAAAATAAGACCGCACACAACATCACAAAATATGCGGCTGCAAATTGATCTTTTGGTTCTCTGCTGTATCCGAGCTTTACTTCCGCCCTCCTGGATCAGCTTCATACGTATCCATCAAAACTTTATCTGTTCAGTTTAAGTGTTGTGCATTTCTTAAAAAAAATAAAGAAAGAAAGAAAAGAAAAACGAACTCAAGTGTCTGTGTTTCTTTTTCTCATTTTCTCAGGAGAAAAAAAAAAATTCAAAATATATAAAAATTTAATTCATCAAAGTTTATCCCTTTCCATTTTTCTCTGTGGGGCCTGGTGGCCCAAAAGAATGCCTTATTCTCGAAAGGATAAGACCCTCAGCCTAAATGCCAGCTCATCATCCCCCACACGTGCCACCACCTCCTCCTCCTCACCTTCACGCGTATGCTCCCCTCCGTGACACGTGTCATCCCTAATCCCACAACCGCCTAAACTCCCTATCATTTAAATACCATCACCTTCTTCACGAACTTCATTCAAATCATCCAAAAAAGAGGAAGAGAGGAAAAATAATGGCTTCATATCAAGAAACCAAGAAAGAAGAAGAGAGAAGAAGAGAAAATATGAGCCCAGAAGAGATAGGCAAGTATAGGGCCGAGGCCCAGCAGAGCTCGATGGAAGCCATTCGGGCCGCTGAGGAACGGTACAACAAGGCCAAGGAAGCGAGTGCCGCGGCCCTCCACGACACGAAGGAGGCCGTGGCCCACGGCGTCGGCGCCACGTCCACGTACCTGGGAGCCAAAGGGGCCGAAGCCAAGGACTCTGCAGCGCGGGGCGCCTACGTGGCCAAGGACGTCGCCCTGGAGAAAGGGCAGCAGGGTTACGAGGTGGGCAAAGAGTATGGGAGGGAGGCGGCAGTGAAGGCCAAGGAAGCCAGTGCGGCCGCTGGCGAGACAATTGCAGGGTACGCGAAGGAGGTCACCGTTAAGGCCAAAGACGTCAGTTTGGGCGCAGGTGAGAATGTTTTGTTTGTGTAGCATGCAATATTTGTTTGCTTCATGCCTATGAATCTATATAATTAGAAACTATTCAACCTAATTAATAAGAAACTATATTTTTATTTTTTTGGCAATGCCCTTAAGCACTATGCATACATCCACGAATTTGTCACGTCACCACGAATTTGCCATTGATCTGCGTCACCACGTACCTGCACTCTCCCCTTTCGGGAAAGTGCCCATACCAACTGGGCTATAGCTCATTGGTTGTTTTGCCGATTAGATGCAACATTTCTATGAGTAAAAATCTTTATTACTAGAAATGTCGAGTGCAGCTTCTTTTTCCTAACTGAAACAAAATCCTTGTTCCAGGTGAAACTGCAACAGATTATGCCAAGAAAGGTGCAATAAAGGCGAAGGATGCCACAGTGAGCACCGCTGCGACTGCAGCAAAGTATGCGAAGCAAGGGGCAGCAAAGGCCAAAGAAACCACAGTGAGCACCGGTGCTGCTGCAGCAGAGTACGCAAAACAAGGTGCAGTGAAGGCGAAGAACGTCACTATGAGCAGGGGTGAGACCGTTATGGATTACGCAAAGCAAGGGGCAGCAAGAGCAAAGGAAACCACAATAAACACCGGCGAGACTGCTGTAGACTATGCAAAGCAAAGTGCTGCAAAAGCCAAGGACGCTCAGAAAACCGCAGCAGATTACGTTTGTGAGAAGACAGCCAAAGCCGGGGAGTCTGCCGCTGATGTTGGAAAGAGAACCGGGGAATCCTCAGGGCAAAAGGCAGCCGAAACAAAGGAATCTGGAAGTGCAAAAGCCAGGCAAACAAAAGAAGCTGCAGCTGAAGCAGCTCGAAAGTCCAGAGAACACGCAGAGGATAAAGCACGCGAAGCTAAAGAAGCCAGTGATAGAGCAATGGAGTATGGAAGTGAAAAGGTGGGGCAAACAAAAGAAGCTGCAGCTGAAGCAGCTCGGAAGCCCAAAAAATATGCAGAGGAGAAAGCACACGTAGCTAAAGAAGCAAGTAATAGAGTAATGGGGTTAATAGGTGAGAAAGCACGAGAGACCAAGGATGCAACACTAAGCAGAGGTCAAAAGGCCAAGGAAGCTGCGACAAGCGCCGAGGATCAAGCTAAGGAGTACACAGAGCAGAAGGCACAGGAATCCAAAGAAATCAGAGAGGAGTTACGTGATCAGACTAGTGAATACACCGGCAAAAAGTATGAGCAGGCTAAGGTATGAAATCAAACCCTTTAGAGGTTGCTTGTTATTAGGAGTTACTGATGAATCTTTTCTTTCTCAGTTATGATATACTTGAAATGTTATATAATGCAGGAGTACGAGAAGCCAAGCACAGAGCTGAAAGAGGAAGAAGTGATGACTGTAGTTGCGCCCACAACGACAACTGTAGTGGGCGAGCTTTGCGAGACCGTGGGCAAGGTTGTGATTGGGATCGCTAAGACAGCGAAGGACATGGCGGTGGGTGAAGAGGAACCAAAGCAAACCGATTGAATAGATCGTGTGTAATAATAGAATCAGTAGGTTTTATATTTTGGGTTTTTCTGTGTTATTGTAAGAACAGGTTCTTGCTTTTTTGAGTAGTGTGAATAGGATGTGAATATACCGATCAAATAAAATGTGGCTTTTACATCAACAAAAGTAAAGTAAAAAAACAAACAATGTGGTATTTTGGTATCTCTTGCTGAGAGTTTAGCAAAATAGAGACATGGACCTGTTGAAAAGCTTTTGCTGCTGCTGCTGCTCTTGAGACTGTTTCTGGCTCTGAAGGGAAATAGATTTGTCCCTGAGCTCCTGAAAAGCTCGCATGGTTTCTATGTCGAAACCGCCTGCGAACTGATAAGAACCAAACAGTGAGGAGACTTGTTAGGTCTGTAATTTCATTAGAATCTGTATCTGAAAGAAATACCTGATGCACTCTGAAGGCGAATCGGACACCCTGAAGCATGAGTTCCTCCTCTTCAGGTCCGCCTGCAATGGCCTCGAGCTCTGCAGAGACTCTCCTCATGTACTTCATTGACAACTTTACTGATGCTAGCTTGATCTGCATGAAAATATAGCATTGCTTCATTCAAGTCCAAATTGGAAATAGATTGAGATAATTGAGTAGCATATATAGATGACTTAAAATTAACTTTAAAAAATAACAGAGCAGTGCCATCTGCAAATCTTCCATCTTCCAAAAGAAAATCTAAATGATTCTTGAATATTATATTTGTTGTGGTATTAGGTAGCATCGATGGGAAAGAAAATTAATAAAAGTTATCCATGCTAAACCTTTGGCTTTGAATTCACGTGATAGCGTTCTCAGAGAATTCCGGCAGCTGTAGCCGTTACTTTGTCCATTCTTTATAACATTAATAAGATTTAATTAACAAACATAACAGTACAGTGGCCTATATTAAAAAATGGTTTCTCTATAAGAAAAAATGAGGAATTAATCTTAAGAAAAATGTTTCATCTGCTCTCATGCCTAATTGTAAGCTGAAATTGTGATTCTCTATAACCAATTCCACGATCTGAATCCAAACGGTAGGGGTATGCCGAATATGAGTCAAGCGCATTAATTGTTCTGTCATCGCTGTCAAGCTCATTGATACATCATGGATAACCAAAACTAAGCATGCGCATGTATATGAGCAGATCAAGTATTGCTCGCATCGGAATCTGAATAATTTACCTGGCAAACAAATCCGGACTCCAGCATCCACTCCCAAGGGATCTGAAAACCCTTGTATTTCTTCACCGCGCCTTCTCTTAATCGCGACAAGGTGTACACTCCGTGCTCCAATCTACACCAAAAATCATCATCATCAGCAATCATTTCATTAACTGATCGATTAGGTAAGAGTAAACCAACAGTACTTTTCCAGTAAAGCTTGCATCTTCTTGAGATCGGAAGAGCAGGACTGACGCCTGTCGTCACGAAACGTCGAAGCCTCCAACTCTAGCTTTTTAAGATCGCGGTAACCGAATGCAGCTTCTCGCATCGCGTCGGCCTTGTGCTCGGGCCAATCAAAGTGCTTCAGAACCGCCCGCTCGTCAACCTAAACAAAAGGAGGGCATTTTTTTATAGTGAATTTCATGCGAAGAGAAAAATAGCAAGCTGGGGTTATGTGAAAAAATTACAAGAAAAGAAAGCTCGTCGTCCAGCCATTTGACGAAGGCGACGAGGTCTTGGATGTTGGTGAAAGCTGCATTGTTCACTTCTTTGATCAAGAACCTTATTAAATCTCCCTGCATCTCCACATCATTTTTAATCTGCAGATAAAATTAAACAAAGTTTCTGACTAATTTGGATACAAAGCTATAAAAGGAGCAGCGGCGAAGTCGGAACTCACGGCGAGAAGGTGAGTGGAACGGTTCTCAATCTCCCCTATCATATTCCGAGTATTCGCCGCCAAGGGCAAATCGGTAGCTCCTCCTCCTGACTCCCTCTTCGAATCTCTCCTCATCAACGAATGATAAAACTCCACCACCTCCGGAACGCGCCTCACGCACGTCCCGGCCGCCTTCATCCCCTTTGCAGGCGGCGGTGGCGGAGGAGGAGCCGCCACCGGCGGACACGGCACTCTACTAGAAGCGCTAGAATTCGAAGAACTCGAAGACGAAGAAGAGGTCGAAGGCAACGGAGGCGGTTTGGGAATCCGAGGAGTTCTCGGCTTCGAGATCTCCTTTCTCTCAGCCTCAACCTCTTCATCCTTCTTCTCTAAAACCTCGACATTTCGCGCTTCTTGAATCATCACCGGAGCAATCTCGATCGATTTCCGACCAACTCGCAAGCTTTTCAACAGAT
This sequence comes from Agapanthus africanus, assembly GCA_030015575.1. Lineage (NCBI taxonomy): Eukaryota > Viridiplantae > Streptophyta > Magnoliopsida > Asparagales > Amaryllidaceae > Agapanthus > Agapanthus africanus. Next base: position 520,181,194 of record JASDDO010000001.1, on the reverse strand, counting down.
TCGGCCTCTTCAGCTCCTCTATATCCGCTTCCAAACCCTTGACCTTCTCATCTTTGATCCTCCCCTCATCTTCCAACCTATGAATCCGATCCCTGCAGCGATCGAGCTCCTCAGACTTCAAAGCGAGCTCCTTTTCGAGGATGGGGACGATGGCGACCGTCTCCTTGAGCAGCTTCTGCTCCAAGAGCTCGATCCGGAGGCGAGACTCCCTCTCCTGGAGCTCTTCGATGAGCCTGAAGAGGTCGGCGACGTCGGGGGGCCGAGGCTGGACCTGGGCCGAGGATTTGGGGAAGTAGACGCCGAAGGATCGGGAGAAGACGGTGCCGGATTTGTTATTAGAGTTTGAAGACGGTGGGGCTTTGGTAGAGGCCGGAGAGGAGGAGGGTCGGCGGGGGAGGTCGAGCTTGGGGGTGGATGGGCTCTTTTGGAAGCCCATCGCCGCCTTTACTTTTCCCGCCACCATTGCTGATGAGCTTGAGCTTTGGGTGGTCTCTCTCTCTCTCTCTCTCTCCTGATTTTTTGACGGTTTAAGTTGAAGGCATTTGATTTGAGCTTTCTCTCTCTAGAGATCAAAGTGAAAGAGTGCAGGGGCTAGAGAGAGAAAGGGGAGCTTTTTTATGTTTGAGGAGGGAGGGAACCCACAAGTCGAGGAACGGTCTTCTTTTTGGAACCAAGTTTGAGAAAAGAGGGTGTTGTTTGTAATTTATGAAATCACAAAAGAATCTTGAGAGTTGGTCTATTCTATATTTTATATCCATATAAATTTTATAGTTTTCCGAATATAAAACTATTTTACTTCACATATCTTAATATAGAGAATAAAAGGTTATGGTGATTTGATAAATGTTGTTTAATCAACTTTTTTGATATATTATTCGTGTCAGAAAAAAAAAGCCCTTATGATTGGACAGGATAAGACAGGAGAGATTCCGCCGGAACAAGAGACACAAACATCTGAACGAGTTCGAAACAGTAAAAAAAGTGCCCTGGGCCCTCCACTGCTGCAGCAACTGCAGTCTCCGCGACTCCATCGCCTGTCTCGTTCCTAACAGCGGACAGCCATTTACGGTGCCACGTGTCATGTCTCTAACGAAACAAATGGTGGGAGCCGCTTGAGATTGCCTCGTGAGGCCCAAAATGAATCACGTGAGCCCTGTTGCATTTGGTTCTAGTTGAGCTGTATTGGATTTTGCCTTCTGGTTTACATCAGGCAGCAATACCCTAATGGGGTATAGACTCGAAGCCCCTCATGTTTGTTCATTTTGAGTTCAATTCTTGAAGTATTTTGGTGGATATCAACTCATCTAGGGGTTAAATGAGGGTGCGCCTGGTCGGCATGGCAAAACATAAGGGTTCAAACACCGGGTTTAAGTTTGGACAGGCCCCACACCATGAGGCTGCAATCCTCGTCGGGCCCATTGTTCTCCTCAACTATAAAGTCATTATGAGCAGTTTTCTTGTCATGGTTGTTATAATTTACTTGTCATCGGTCCGGTCACTATACGATAGTGGCGTAATTTCCCAAAGCTCTTCGTTACGTATTGATCTTTTGCTTTGCTTTCAAATTGAACCTAACATAAGCGCGAGTCATCGTCGCAGCATGAACGGTCAAGATGATGGTGACCGAAGCAAATGCAGGAACAACAGATGAGTGTATAAGTAGTCTTTAGGTACAATGTCCTCGTCATGTATATATTGGCAACAGACCAAGTTACACATTAGTATATGCATGTGTAATTCAAGTATATATCATATTTGGACCACTCCAAGAACTGGTTGAAAACTTGGAAAATTTAGCCCATTGATATATCCCCTCACACCGACACTATTACATGTTGACAATGTCAGTGACAAAATAAATCAATGCTCAAAAGGCACACCAGAATGAGTGATGAATACTTGTCCTAGGACTTAGATTAAGCTTTTATAGGGGAATGATTTTGTTGATATAATAGCAAAATTTACGTGATGAAAAAGATTGTCTTGAAAAGACTTTAGCCATTTTTGAGGTGGATTTTAGAGTTATAATAAAAGTTGAAGAGCTCTCAAAAGAGCTAAAAGCACTAGACTCGTGAGCCTACTGAGTAAAGAGAGCGGTGGAACTTTACTTGCAGCTGAAGAATTAAATGAAGAAGAAGATGATAATTAATGATGGAGGTAGATCCTCTTCATAAATCTATTTGAATTTTTGTGATACACGGGAGCTTATTAATTTCCTTTGATCAAATGGTCCCAAGATCATACACCGTATAAACGGATTATCCATCATCCATGGTATATTATAAGAACAGTTAAGATTTGACCCCTAAAAAAATCCCGAAAATAGGGTCAATTTATAACCAATAGCCCAATGCACAAAATCGGAGGAAAACAAGGTGGGCCCTCCAAGTGGGCGTGGGCCCCACCACTACCCCAACAATACCTTCAATTTATGGGTCGAGCGCACGCAAGTTTGCCTGTGGTGACCACAGACAATTTAGATTTAACATAACCAACCAAAAACAATATCACGCTCTTTCACCGAACCACCAAAAACTCAGTAGATTACAGGAAATTGTTTTTGGTGAATTATACCTTCACTAAACCACTATAATGGAGTCTACAATATAAGTAAAAGGTGGTTGTGGTAATAGTGAATGGGTGTAGTATATGGTACTTTAATGAAATTGAGCCTAATTTTTTTTTAAGAAAACAATGATAGCTTCATGAAGCCAAATGATTTAAACCAGTATATGATAAATATTCATGTACATCAAGCTTGATACTTTTTGAAGCCATATTGCTTTCCTGATGCATCGCCTCCAGTAAAATTGCAGAAACCTAAGAATCAAGAACCAATCAACATCAAACCCAAAAATTCTCAAAATCACGTGCAGTTGTCAGAAAGCTTTCTTATGGATACTCACAAGATTAAGGAACAACAAACAAAATTAGACAAACATACACAATTTTGAATAATCTTTGAAACCAACTCCTATCATAAGTACGCTTTGCATTAGGTTAGGAATCCAAAAAATTTGGTCAGGGGGCATTTGATCGATGAACCTTAGGTCGATAGGAAGGAGAGGGAGAGAGGGAGAGGATTGAGAGGAAACGGTGAAACACGGAAATATCAAAGATTTTGTGGGTGAAATGTGGAAATAACAATTTCTTTGGGGTGAAATGCATAAATATCAAAGTTTTCCGAGTGGGATATAAGATAAAATCCATGAAAAAAATAGGGCATTTGATCGATCCCTCCTTTCCTCCATCTGTCTTCCTCTTTGAATCCCTCTCTCCTCCCTTGCTCCACATCCCCAAACCCTAACCCTAAATCGTGATCCAATCCATGTTCGGCCATGGTGCTCGGCCAATTAGGTAGGAGCATCTCCCGCGCGTTGCAGCAGATGAGCAACGCCGCTATCATCGACGAAAAGGTCATCAGCGAATAGCGATTGCCTCAACGAGATCTCACGCGCTGCTCTCCTTCAGGGCAATTCAAGATGGTATCAGACTAAAAAAAATCCAAAGATGGCGACCGTCCCCTCTTGGCTATGGATGGATCCGCCCCTGGTTAGTGGTTAGGTTACATGTAAGCAAGCAACAGAGAGCACCATGTACAACATACTCATCCATCTTGAAGATTAGAAATTATTCATTAAGAACCCCAACTATATCCAATTCATCTTTGATGCTGCTACAGAACTTCAAAGTGCAGATCATTTGCACTCACTGATCACGGTGGCAGCTTATATAGCTCCAACTGTGGTCATCGGCATCACGTGGAACAACTTCGAAATCTGAAAGATGCTTCCATGGAGGAAAATAAGCCAAATAACACAAATGAAATTAGCATGGATAAGTACATCAATACATTGGCAGCAATTTATTCATGAAAGCATGGATAAGAAAGCTGTTCGGTAAACTAAATCTAAGGTCTACAAGGAGGTGTACGAAAAATTAGACACTAAAGAGGCTGAAAATGATATATACCGGATTGCTCGAATGCGGGAAAGGAAGACCGGAGACTTATGCGCGGTGAAATGTGTCAAAAATGAAAATCAGAAGGTTTTAGTTCGAGATGAAAGATATCAAGAAAATGTGGAGAGATTATTTTGACAAATTGTTCAATGAGAGATTTACTAAGAATTTGGATGGACTTGTCATTCAATCTCAAGATCTAAACCGTGATTTCATTCGTAAAATAAGACTATCAGAGGTTAAAGAAACTTTGAACAGAATGGGTTTAAGAAAAACGATTGGTCCTGACGGGATTCCTTTCGAGATTTGGAGATGCTTAGGAGAAATAGGCGTTAATCGCTGACAGATCTGTTTAATAAGATTTGGCATACAAAAAAGATGCCAAATGAATGGAGAAAAAGTATTCTTGTACCTATCTACAAGAACAAGAGTGACATTCAAAGTTGCTCAAACTACCGTAAAATAAAACTTATGTGTCACACAATGAAACTTTGGGAGAAAGTAATTGAATACAGGTTAAAGAAGGATATCAAGATGACAGAGAACCAGTTTGGATTCATGCCTGGACGATCAACGAAAGAGGCTATTCATTTGCTTCGTTAACTTGTCGAGCGTTTTCGAGAAAGGAGAAGAGATTTGCATATGATATTTATTGATTTAGAGAAAGCGTACGACAATGTACCTAGAGAGATATTATGGAGGGCAATAATGAATAAGGGGGTCCCCGTCAAGTATATTGACATAATCAAGGATATGTACGATGGAGTAGTGGCAAATGTCAGAACTTGCGGCGGCCTAACAAGTGATTTTCCGATTACAATTGATTTTCCGATTACAATTGGTTTACATCAAGGATCTGCATTAAGTCTATTCATGTTTACTATCGTGATGGATGAGCTTACTAGAACTAGCCAAGATGAGGTACCTTGGTGTATGTTATTCGCTGATGATATTGTTCTAGTAAATGAGACGAAAACAGTAGTTAATGCCAAATTGAAATTATGGAGGCAAACATTGGAATCTTGGGGGTTCAGATTGAGCAGGTCCAAGACAGCATATATGCATTGCAAATTTAGTAAACAGAGAAGTCAAAACCATATTGGTATAACATTGGAAGGGCAAGAGATATCACCGAACGATCGGTTTAGATATCTAGGTTTCATCATCCAAAAGGATGGAGAGATCGATAGTGATGTTAATCAAAGAATCCAAACTGGTTGGTTGAAATGGAGGAGTACAACAGGGATTTTGTGTGATCGTAACTCTCCGTTAAAATTGAAATGGAAGTTTTATCGGAGCGCTATTCGGCTTGCCTTATTATATGGTACAGAATGCTGGGCTCCTAAGAAGCATCATACACAGAAGATGCACGTAGCGGAGATGCGCATGCTTCGTTCGATGTGCGGTAACACTAGAAAAGATAAAGTGTGAAATGAGGATATTCGTACAAAAGTTGATGTAGCACCTGTAGAGGAGAAGATGCGGGAAAACCGACTAAGATGGTTTGGTCATATGCGACGCAGACCTATGGAAGCACCGGTTCGACGAATAGATACTCTCGATATGAGTAATGGTAAAAGGGTAAAAGGGAGACCGAAGAAAACATGGATGAAGGTGATACGAAACGATATGGTTGCCAAAGATCTCAATGAAAGTATATTGTTCGATAGGAGTGAGTGGAGGCGGATGATTCAAGTGCTGGACCCGGCGTGATTCTCATGCTGGTTCATGTAGCCCACCCTATATACTTAGGATAAAAGGCTCAATTGTTGTATCCGAAGAGCGGTTCAGAAAGAGATTTTTGTGTATTAATTGAAAAGCTCACCCTGGGTTGTGGCAAGTGTATCCATGCAATTCTCCAAAACAGAGTAAATAATAAAAGAAGAAATACCAATTATATATTATATAAAGCCCTACTTCAAGCTTTTACACTTGAAATCGAGCTTTTGGCCTTTCCAAATTTGCCCTCTCATGATTGCTTCAATGTCCATTTTGTCCTCACATTCAAATCAAATCATCCTCCCAATTCTCCTTGGCCCCTTCTTGGGCTTTAACTTTGTATCTGGCACTTTAGCTTTCATTATTAGTTTGTCATAATTTTCTATACATCCTTTTTAGGCTTTAAATTTGTATTTGATCCCTTGCCTTTTATCTTGGTTTTGCTATAATCTTTCTTTAGTTTATTCTATGTTTAATTCAATGAAATCCCAGAAGTCTGTAGAGAAGCTTATTCATCTTATATTTTTTAAATAAATTTTGAATGGTTATAATTGTTCAACGGGCTACTTTATATGTATAAGTTTTTCATGATTGATGAAATCTCATAAGTCATAACATTACAGTTTTTTCTTTAAAAAATAATGATGACTGCAAATAGATTTAAATAGATTTTAAACAAATAATGTCTGATTTTTTTAAAATATGTAAGAAAAATTGAAATCTCCATAAGGAACATGTTTACTCGTCTTGGAATTTTCAAATGCGATTTAGCGTCCATTCAATAAATGCAAAAAATGAATAAAGTTGTAAAGTCTAAAAATCTCTTATGAAATTGTTTGCAAAGAAAATGAAGAAACTTCTTTAAATTGTTTTGAGAGAATTTTGGTGAAGTTCTGATAAAGGTGTAACGTCTATGAGACTTTTATGAAATTATTTTTTTAAAAATAAAGAAATTTTCCGAAATTGTTTTAAGAAAATTTGGGTTAAGCTTCAAACATTAGCGAGACAATGGAGTTTAGTTAAAATGCTGATCATTGCTGCAATAACATGTTTCTTGAATTCTTGGACAATTTTGTGTGCCCGTGCATGGCACGGGGACACTTGCTAGTAATAATAAATATCTATAAACGTCACCATAATCAAAGTCTTTTCTCATCCAAATGGGGCTGGATATGAAGCAAAGCACTGGTAAAGAGCCGAAAAAGTTTTACGACCGGCTGCCAAAGTCAACCCTCTTCAAATAAGTAACAAATTCCATGTTCATAAAACTATGATAAGAGACGGGCTTGTCAATAATCCTAAGTGATCAGTTGGCATCCTTCAAATTCTCATAAACTATTGAGAAATCTAAAAAAAGAAAGAAAATATATTTGTTATATAGAACTATGTTCAACATTAAGGCACATATACAACCAATAATGAAATGGAACATATACCCCTCCGTCCAATATTAATGGCGCAAATGTGAAGTTCAGCTTTAGTTTTGCCAAGAAATCAAGGGTTTTATGCAGTCTGATGGATTAAATAAAGTGAATTTGGAAAAAAAGAAGAAAAAGACCTTAAGAGAGGAGAATAAGCGAGAAATAATCTAACCGTGATTTTCTATTTCATAATCACACGACCCAAGTTAAGCTAACCCAATTCGAGTTAACAAATTTGACACTAGAAGCTATTGAATTTTTGGGCAATGACAATGTTTTGTGTGCTGTTTTCGGATAACTTTCATGTATTATGGGCGATATTTGGATAACTTATATGTTTAGGGACAAATATATGGAATATCGAAGTTTTGGGGGTGATATTTAGAAATAAGTAAGTTTTGGGGGTGACATAGAGAAAAAAATCCTTAGATAAATTGCCGACAATAGTACCGGCCAGGTCCAAAATTCCAAAATCTTTATTATTCTCTATAACTTCTCCAGATCTGTCATGTATAGTTTTAGTTTTCAAAAATAAAGAGTGTGTGCCATTCTTTTCCATTAATTGGAGCCCCATCCATAATTTTCTCCTAGTTGTTAGGTGTCATCATGTCCAAATATCACAAGTAGAATGATTATGATGTATACAATTCAAACATGTTTTCCCTTCAGCTCAAGGCACAATTATACATAATTCCTGAAAACTCATTTCCTATTGCTCTAGAATAGGCGCAGAATTTTAATTACTGTGTCACAGTTGGAAATCACACGTGTTCTTTTGGTTCAGGATTAATTACCCAATCCTTTCCAAGAATAGGGGGAAACTTGTTTGCACAAACACCACATCGGATTTTTCAACGACGTCACTCAATAATTTCTCTTCAAGCAATCCATGGTATTAAGAAATTATCATCTAATTTAACTCTAAAACCTGTATGTGTAATGTTTGAAGTAGGATTTGAGTGTTTTTTTAAATGAGCATGGGTGTTTGTGCTTGTTAGCTTCTTGATTGATATAGGTATAATATGGTGCAATTAACCGAAAATTTAATTTCTCTTTGTGAATTTCGCTATATTGCCGGTATGCATTCATATAATCAAATTCATTTTGTTCAAAGGACATCAGTGAGTGGAGGAAAATAAATACCTTGCTGGATGCAATATCCAAAGGCAGGATAATAGTTCCGAGTCAAAACCTGCAACAACCCTTAAGCATTCATGTTGGAGTTCTCCTTCTCCATCGCTATGATGGAGGTAAGCCTGTCATGGACCTATCACAAAAAACCAACCATCTCCAATAAAATTCAAACAAAAAGAAAAGGATAATTGGTACCCAGAAACGATTATACCTCTGAAAGCTTGATCTTCGTCTCATCAGCTGACTCTGAACCATCATACCTGGAGAAAATAAGATAAATGAATTTTAACACATGTTATTTTCAAGCTAATGAGAAAAAGACTTGCCATTCACGAGGAATTCCAGCTTCATCACGAGCCAAGTAGTTGAAAGGACCCTTCAACTCCACATTGTATTCCTTCAATAGGTCTGAATAAAGGTCCACGGTATATCTATAATATGATACATGGTATGTTGCAGGGACTGCATTTGCAAATAAAAGGTGTGTTATTTTTCCTTTTTTACCTTTAAAAGTATCACAGGGAGTCCGGCCCATCTTTTCACATACTAAGACGAACCAAAATGCACCAACTGCAACATGAGCAACTTCTTCCTCAGCAATCTTAGCTACTATGTCTGCTGTTCTGTGATCCCCAAAGCCGACCAACTTTTGAACTAGCCTGGGCCCAGCATCCAGACCTCTGGCCTCCTGAAACGATTAACATTGATAATTGTCTCATGGTAAACTAATTCTTTTTTCTTTTTCATGAACTAATTATAATAGCTGTCAAATTGGCTAGAAGGTTGTCAATTGGGCTGCATGGCAGTACAAGCAGGATCTGAAGCCCAAGGAAAGGGGGCACATATCCCCTCTAAAATTTTGAAGGGGAAAAAACTAATATTAATTGTAAGAAAGTGTTGGATTTTAAATATAAATCATATATATTTATTCCATATACATCTCATATATATGCTCTTGTCCAAGTGGTATTAGTGTTGGTTCTCAACAAGTGGTTGAAGGTTCAAATTCTACTTCTCTCACAATTATTTATTTTACATTTTAATAGTTTAAATTCAATTGTGCATGTTTTTGTAAACAATAAAGATTTATTCCACTTTGAAAAGTAAGAAGTTGGAAATTTCAAATAGAACCTAGCTCCATTTGTTTTATGTATATCAAATCCGAGAGAGTGTTTGATGTTGTTCAAAATATGAAATTGTAATCAATAATATTTTTTGTCAATAATTGAGTAAATTGTTTTTATTTTCGATTTTCAGTTTATATGATGGTTCTTACATATCATATAACTGTGTTTCTCAATGAAATCTTTTTGTATTCGCTGCGTCTTCTCGACCAATGTTCCTGTATCAGCCCCATAGTACATGATAAATGTGACGGGAAAATCACCTGAACCAAAGGAATCACTGTTAAGCGAGCAGAGACGTCTCCAGAAGATTTCTCGCATTCCCTCCACAGCAAATTATGAGCAGGCATGTCCCCATAGCTGTTGGAAGGAACATTAAGGCATTAAACATCGTACAATAGTATATTCTAATTAAACGTAACAAATCATAAGCTGTCCAACTAGCGTTCTATTTTAAACATTCTTCACCTTGTTAGTTAGTAAATCCTCATATTTTCTTCAAATTTGAATAAAGTTTAAGCATGCAGCGTTTCTATGAACCGCAAGTGAAACTGTTTTGTGCACGCACATGCTTCATAGAAGTAAAAGATAATTCAAAATGAAGACCGTGAAACACCATATATAGCACTAAAATGCATTAGAGATTCAATTGATCAGAAAAAAGAAAAGGTGGCAACAGTGTGAATTTAAGGTCTTGTGACCAACCAACAAATATGCATAAATTTTACCATGTTCAGTGACAGAAAAGAAATACTAAATTTGGTTTGTTTTTTTTTGGTTGGGGTGGGGGGGATGTAATGCAACATCTCCTTTCAAGAATAAACAAAATTCTCAATTTCAGCTTTCTGCAACCATCATGCAGATCATCTTCAGAAGGAAACATGTGTATTTAACCAAAACTTAGTTGCATATTGTCTGCACCCAGAGTTTATGTAGTTATAAGCGCAATTTCCTGCCATTCATTAGCATGTGATATATACATGCTTGTCTGCACTAAAATATTTTCTTCATGATGATCTGTATTTAAGTATCTGAAACTATATAGATTCTCTAATTGCAGATGCGGAGTAAAGAAACTACACTATTGTTCCCTCATAAAAAGAGAGAGAAAAGGGGAGAAAATTCTCCACAGCTCAAGCCTCACGTTTTAAACACGTGAGCGTCTATATGCAGAGTATATAGGCGTTGCAATTAAACAACTAAAGGCTAAATAGGCCTCACGTGTTCAACACGTGAGCGTCTATGTGTAAAGCATGAAAGCAAAAAAAAAAACCACACTGGGGTCACGTGTTAAACACGTGAGGATACCCTTTTAAAGCATTAGTTTCAGATAGAGTTAAACTCTATGCATAAAATTAAATTCTATTTTTATATGCAAAGAATATGAGCATTAAGAGTAAATAGTCAAAGGCCAAATTGACCTCTTAAACACGTGAGCGCTCATATGCAACACGTGCGGGCCCATATGCAAGGGATATGGGCGCCAAATGAGAGAAGCTAAGTAAGCCTCACGTGTGGCGCCTCCTTACGTAGAATTAAATTCAACTCTTGGGAAATACTTCCCTGAATTTTCTAAAAGAGAAAGATTCTCTCTGTTAAACAGGGAACCATTAGATCAAAAATCCAATGGTGATTAAGCATAGAATTAAATTCTATTGGGAATGATATTTTCTGTTGAACAGAAAGTTAGTGGATCAAATATCCAATGAAAGGAAAATATTTCTCATATCTTTCTATACAGAGAAAAATTATGCTCTATTAAACCGAGCACTCTTAGATTAAAAATCCAATGGTGATAAAAATATCACCGTTCAATAGAATAAAATTCTATATATGGGAAAATATTCCCCCAATCTTGTTAAAACGAGAAAACATATTCTGTAAAACAGAAACACTTGGTTTAAAGATCCAACGGTGGGTGAAATTCCCCAAATCAATTTTGGGTCCAATTAAATCAATTGGAATCTCTCAATAAGAGATTTGCTCGAAATCAATTAAAAAATTTGCCTCCACTATATAAAGGATCCGACACTTCAAGTCTCATACACTGACATATAGAGAGAACTCCTCATAAGTTTTTGCAAAAAAAAAGAAGACAGAAGTCTCTCAAAAACGACAGAGAATTTAATTCTCAAAAGAAGAAAAAAGATCTCCCTCCTTCAAGACTCTAGGTAAAGAAAAATGAAAGATAAAAATATCCCCTTTACCTAGTATAATGAAAACAAGGGTTTAACCCTTCATACAAGAACTTAGTTCTTCTTCTGGTTTGAGATTTGCAAAAGCAAATATCCCCACAAGTTGAGAATTTAATTCTCATCGGAGAGATTCTGCTCTTCAGACTCAAAACTTAGGGGAAAAGAAATAGGTTAAAAAGAAAGAAAAAGAAAAAAAAACATGTGTTCTGAGAATTTAATTCCTCCGAAATTAGGGTTTAACCTTACATAAAGAACTTAGTTCTTATAGAAATAAAATAAGAACTTAGTTTTCCGATTAAAAAAAATGATGATCCAAGATCCTTAAAACATAAATCTTGATGATCATCAATGACTAAAATGTCATTTACTGAGATTAATATCTCTGAAAATAAGAAAAATTTAGCGTTTCACGTGAAACACACGTGTGCAAAATTAATACTTAGCACTATTATAGTGCCTCACGTGTTTCCCACGTGAGTGCTAAAAACAAACAAAAGAAAAACTAAAACGCCTCACGTGCTTTCCACGTGAGCGTCCAAAGAGTAAAGAAAAAACTCCTGTGTTGATTAGGCAGCCACCAAATAAAGTAGCCCAGCACCTAAAAATAAAACGGTCAAGGGAAATACGGGTGAAACGCTCTTGAAAGCCCAAAATCTGGTGCCTCACGTGCTTCACACGTGAGCACCAGAGCTCTAGCCAAGTGCTTAACACTTCTGTCTAAAAAAAGGGGTAAACAAACAAAACCCGAAATCAATGCTCAGAACCTCACGTGCTTCCCACGTGAGTGCCATGCAAAATACTTAGCGCTCTATATTCAGTCAAAATGACTAAAGTACTTAGCACTGATTGGACAGCGCCCATATCTAAGCGTCTCATATGTTTCACACGTAAGCGCCAGAGAAAATTAGTGATCAACACTATAGCAGCGCCTCACGTGAAAAATACGTGAGTGCCAGAAAAGATTAGTGCTCAGCACTATTCTAGCGCCCCACATGAAACACACGTGAGCACTATATATATCAGTGCTTAGCACTGCTGGGTAGTATAAAGACCCAATCTCAGCCCAAATTGGCTAAGTTTGCTGAGGTTAAAACCTCTTTGATTTTAAATCAACCGAGCCCATATTGCTCATGATTTCCAAACCGATCTTAATATCAAACATGACTAATGACCTCTCATTGATGATATCCTCATATCTCCTAAGGTAATCTTAGTCTCAAATATGACTAACGATTTTTAGATCCACCACAACCATTTTTTCCTCAAACACGGGATTTGGTTCAAGGGTACATCTTTCCACACCTCTGATATATGTCGTAATTCCTCAAAGTCTTCAGAGAGCTGGCGGGTCCCGACAACCAACAACTCTTTTCATCACACATTGATGTACTTCCAAATTGACGTGCACATTTCAAATCAAATCGCGTCCCAAATTGGACGCATTCCGTGTCACCATCGTTCACTCCGCCACGCAATAAATACACATGCGCGTAAGATGAGTGTTGGACTGAAATGTTCTTAAAGTAATATTCGTCCCCAAAACGGGAATGTTGGATCGAAATGTCTCTAAACTAATATTCGTCTCAAACATGGCGAAAATGGACTGTGATGTCCTTAAACTAAAATAATTGGGCCTAAATGCTCGTATGTTTAAGTCGATCTTAATCTAAAACCAGATTAACGGTCCTTAAATAAACCAAACCCAAATCTAAAATATATGGATTTAGACTAATCCGCGCTCTATGGACGACGACATAAACTAGCCTCCGTATACAATCCACGGGCAACCAAAATAAACAAAAATACACACGATACGAAACGAACTGCTGGAGCAGGAGAAAGTGGTTATCGCAACGCGATAGGGTAATTAACTGCAGGAGCTTACGCCTGCAGGGAAGAGCATCCCCACAATCAAAAACCCCTGGCAAATGAGGGGATCTGATAAAATCTGCTACAACGGTCGCATCTGTCCAAAGCTCCGATACATGGTGCCATAAATCAACTTGGTATCTTCAGAGAGGTAGATGGAGAAGTCTAAATAGCATCTGCCCCCAAATTCAGGAAAGACAAACAATCCCAGTTCGTTTCTATTTTCGGCGGTGAACAGATTCTAGCACGCCCTGTGGGACCTCTTCCTCTTTCCATTCCACATTTCGTGTGTCGTGTTTCGCGAACAAAATCGCGGTTTGCTATGTTTACCCTTAGATTCGAAGTACTAAAACTTGGTGTCTTGCTCCTGTGCAGAAAATCAATGGCCCTCAACTGCACTTCATGCAGCAGCAACTCTCGCTCTACCCCAACTGGAGGAGTGACATACTGGCCCAACGCGGCCTCTATTTTCTCAATACCGGTGGGGCAAATTACGCAAGCCACCACTGGATTGTTCTTTGGGACCATGCTCCCACCAGTGAGTTTCAGTGCCTCGGTGCTGCAAAAAGAAGCTCCCAAGAGGTCGGTCTTCGATTGACTGGCAACCACAATGACCCCTCTTAACGGGCCATCCAAATCTGACTTCTCAGTCTTCGACATGCTGAGCAAGAAGCTAAACAGGCCCGTAGAGAGGCTTGTGATACGTGAAGGGGCTGCCCCAAAACGGAAAGCCCTCTCAACTCCTGATCTAAACAAAGCCGTCAAAGGTACTTTTCCTACCAGAAAGTCGGTCTTCGAAAGATTGGCCGGCCCTCCTCAAACTCTGCCAAGAACGTCGGTTTTCAACAGGCCAACGCCAACAGCAGCCCCTCAACAAAGCAAGGGGCATGAAGAAGCTGCTTCCAAAGCTGAGGCGGTCTCTTCTGTAAGACACGCTCGACATCGCCACTGGCGCCAAGTGAGAAAAGCTGGGGGCAACTCTCCTTCTGGACTTACTCTGCCAGCTCCAATGGTGGAAGTTGACGCTGTTGTTCCAACCGGAAACAGTTTTGATTTGCTCAGGAGGGTGCGTAAGAACTCTCTAACGGCGGTGCTAAAGAAATCGCCCCCACCTGCAGAGGTTACTGCGCAAGCAAAGCCGGAGCAGTCTCATCAGTGGCTCTCTTCGCAAATTCATGGGGTACGGAAAGTCCAGGACTCTATAATTGACCAGAACTACTCCCGTCGGCCAAAGAAATTGAAGGCTCGGCAAGAAAAAAACCACTCCTCCGCCATACAGCGTGAAACTTCTTCTATACGGGAGCCTGTTACAACGGCTCCTTTAACTTCAACCTCCCACAAAAGGACGAAAACCCAAATCGAGCCTTTCAAAATCTTCGAAGAAAAAGAAGAAGACCAAGAAGCCTGTGCAGCCTGCCGAGTATGACGACAAGCGCACAGACCTATAAAAGTACATTGACACGCTGGAGGAGTACAACCAGAAGGCGGGATACCAGACACGCTCGAAGAGTTTCTCAAGCATATTCTTGAGAACGAAGATAGTATGAGGAAAATAACTCATCAGGAGATACCGGGACTGTGTAGCAAGTTGCCACATGGTCTCTCATTTGTTGTTAAATGACAAAAAAACTCTCTCGGCATCAGAAAACAACGCGGAGGAACTGGGTGCAGAATCGGTTCTAAAATCCCTGGAACTACCAGAAAACCCGATCGATAGGCTAACGAAGCCTTTCGAAAAAGCAAAGCTGACCGAGAACGCGAAACAGCCATATACGAAAAGGCTAAGCGTCAGTGTCAGGATGAAGAAGCTGCGGCAAGGATGAGTCGTAAAGTACTCCAACCAAACCGAAGCATACCCACGACAAATAAGAGCATGATTAAGACAGAGAAGCAGTTCGCCAAAGCCCTGTCAATGGGAATGAAACTGCCACATCCCGTAGGAAACACTTCCGGGATCATATGTCTCGACGGAGAGGATTGACATCCAAACTACTGCCTATATCATCGAAGGGTTACTCACCCCATCGAGGAATGCAGTGCCTTCAAGAAGTGGTGGCTTTAGGAATAAGTACTGAATCGTTGTCCCTTAGAGGAGGACGAACGACCGACCGTGGCCGCAACAGAGCGTTGATGGCTTGAGCTGGAGCAGATGCCTTACACTCGAAGAGCACCCATCCCTCCTCTGCGATGATTGGACTAACCCGGTGACAATCCAGCCCTTGAAGGATCCCACGAGCCTTGGAATGTAGTCGGGCTCGGAGATCATGAAGAGGGAACCAGTATTTAACCTCATGAAATTATGAATAACGTCACGGGCAGTCTCCGGCGAGAGAGTAGGCTCAACTAAAAAGGCTTCAAGGGGGACGTCCCGGTTGTAACCCAACTGCTGGGCAAAGCAATGCAGATTATACCGCATGAAGAAAGCAGTGTCATTTAGACGGAACACTAAGTACCCCGGCCTTATTGAATATAAATGCATGATCTCTTTGTGTTTTAAAACCGACGCCCTATTCTTCAACAAATCGAATAACTTGAATAGGTCCCGCTGGCGCAAAAAGGACCCGATCATTCAAAACCATACCGCTTTCGTTTGAATACGGGTTAAGCAACACGCGCAAAGCCCCTAACTGAGTCGGATAAGGAGCGGAGGCATCAACCAATCTCACGACTCGTGGGAAGGTGTATGACTCATAGAAATCAGGCCGTCGGTGCGCAACAAACGCGCCTAACACATGCATCTCGATCCAGGACGTGAAGCAGTGGAGGGAGAAATTCACGGTGTCTGCACCTGGGTTTGAAGTGTTGGCAGCGGTACTTAAATCATGGTATAGATGTGATAATCCTGCAACGCCAATGGTTAATCACGCTCTTTCGGCTATGCGATGTGCAGGGTAGAAAACGGCGGCTCTCATAAAACGGCGGTGTATTGGCATGGCGAACCAGCTGAGCCAGAGACTGATGAAGCCTACAAAGAATGTTTCTTCGTCTATTCCAAAAGCTGCGATTGCGTCAAAAGTCACGGCTGACGAATTTGGAATATAAAATTGCGGCAGATCTTTTTTAGCCTGCAATTTCTCTTAGCCGAATCCGAAGGGATCCTCGACCTTTGCAAATTTCGGCGCTTTCTTGGATAGAGCATTTTTACGAAGAAAGCAAGCGATGAAAGTGTCAAAAGTAACACCTTGCCTTTCTGATGCCACGAACAGGCTCTCAAAAATACCTAAGGTCTTGATTAGACTTGGGTGCTTATGCCGAATGGCATTCTCGGTTGTCAAGCTTTCAAGCATGGCTGACACTGTAGCAAAAATATACTCGTCAGGGAGTTATAATTTTTCATAGTGCTCTCCCCTAATTGGCAGCCCTGAAATTTCTCGGAATTCCTTAATGGAGACTTCACGGTCCCCTAGTAGAAACGTATTCGTTGGAAGATTCCACTGGTTTAAAAAAACCTTGACTCACCAGACGTGGGGAGCATAGTAGTAGAACAACGACGCGCACACCGCTTGATACAACCCAATTTTTTGCAACCGTGAGCGTTGGGAGGAGAGAATGTACCTGGCCCAAAGAAGGTAGCCCACTGGATGCCGCGGGTAACACCTATCTTATAGACTTGCCCCCAAAATCGAGCTTCACCTTGACATATTCGACGTCCCAAAATATCGATAGCTATCAAGGGTTGATTGGGTATCCCTGTCGTTGATGGCTCAAGCCGGCCCTCGAGAGTCCAATTAGTCGCCTCCACTGCATAAGTAGTACGCGGACGCTCCATAAATGAAATCGAGCGGATGGGTTCTGTTGGTACTCCACATGTAAAACTACGATGGCCCCTGATAATATGATCATACCAAATTCCCCATAGAAGAAGGCATTTTTTGTCCTTGTCATGTTCCCTAATCATAGTCATAGCCTTGTCGTCTGATGGCGACTATGGGAAAGCGACATCTGAGCAGGTATAGGGAAAGTAAGAAAGTGAAGCCATTGTACTTAAAGAAAGGAGACAACAAAAAAATCCATTAACAAAAGGTGTGAGTTTGTTTTATGGGACTACTAACTACAAAGCCAGTGGGCCCCACGAAATCAAAATGGCAGCTCATCAATGATGAGGCAAGATGATCATTGTGAGAATCCAAAAAGATTCTCATTAAATAAATAGTGGACTTTTAAAAACTCTTAACATCCGCGAAAAACGAGTTCTGTTAAAAATAAACAGCAGATTCAAATCTATAGAAAGGGTATTAAAACCCTATGGATGAAAATGCTCAAGAACAGGAAAGGGAATAAAATTCCCAAAAGTTCCAAAATCTCTTAGAGCTAAGCTCTGTAAGACAATGGAATTAAATTCCTCTAACAATGGGATTAAATCCCAAAAATCCCCATGGTGGAAAACAAAGAAAATGGAATTAAATTCTAAAGATCCTCAAAGATCAGTGATAGGGTAAAACCCTAAGAGAAGAACCAACGATTCTCATTAATTCAAGACCCATGGTCTACTTTAAAAAAAGAGTTTTTTTAGATCTTTAAGAGATCGGTTCAAGAAAAGAGCAAAGCTCTGTTAATAGATTTAAAATCCAAAACAAAAAAAAGGTTTCCTAAGAGATGAATTCCGTTCATAATCCTTACCAAAAAAAGTTTTTGCAGAGTTTAACTCTGATCAGAAGGGATTATGTGGGCGGAGAGCTAAGCTCTGAAAGGAGAATTAAATTCTCAAGGAAAAAAGTTAAAGGAGGAAGATGGAGAATTAAATTCTCAAGGAAAAGAGTTAAGGAGGAAGATGAAGAAACAGTGGTCATCTCAAGGGCCAAAGGCCCCATTTATAAGACGTGATGGGAAGCGATTCAACTTCCCATTCCC
Organism: Agapanthus africanus; assembly: GCA_030015575.1. Taxonomy (NCBI): domain Eukaryota; kingdom Viridiplantae; phylum Streptophyta; class Magnoliopsida; order Asparagales; family Amaryllidaceae; genus Agapanthus; species Agapanthus africanus. Next base: position 520,162,921 of record JASDDO010000001.1, on the reverse strand, counting down.
CTAGGCAATCCAACGGTGGTACAGATGAACAGCGTTGCACACACGTGCAAGCCATGTGAGAGCAACGCTGGGTCATTTGTTCCCTCATAAAAAGAGAGAAAATGGAAGAAAATTTCCCACGGCTCAAGCCTCACGTGTTAAACACGTGAGCGTCTATATACAGAGTATATAGGCGCTGCAATTAAACAACTAAAAGCTAAATGGGCTTCACGTGTTAAACACATGAGCGCCTATGTGTAAAGCATGAAGTATAAAAAACACCGGGGTCACATGTTAAACACGTGAGGATACCCTTTTGAAGCATTAGCTTCAGATAGAGTTAAACTCTATGCATAGAATTAAATTCTAATTTTATATGCAAAGGATATGAGCATTAAGAGTAAAAGGCCAAATTGACCTCACGTGTTAAACACGTGAGTGCCCATTTGCAAGGCATATGGGCGCCAAATGAGAGAAGCTAAGTAAGCTTCACGTATTAAACACATGAGGGTGCCTCCTTACGTAAAATTAAATTCTAATCTTGGGAAATACTTTTCTGGACTATTCTAAAAAAGAAAGATTATCTCTGTTAAACAGGAACCGTTGGATCAAAGATCCAGTGGTGATTAAGCATAGAATTAAACTCTACTGGGAAGGATATTTTCTGTTGAACAGAAAGTTGGTGGATCAAAAATCCAATGACATGGAAAATATTTCTCATATCTTTCTAAATAGAAAAAAAATGTGCTCTGTTAAACCGAACACTCTTGGATTAAAAATCCAATGGTGATAAAAATATCACCGTTCAATAGAATAAAATTCTATATTGTAGGGTGTTTTTCGACACCCTATTGAGATGGGAATACGCGCACGCTTGTCAGGCGTACTACATATTCCCCCTGTCTAGGATAGACGGGGGTTTATTAATTGTGGGGATCCGAATCTCCGGCAGCCGTGGACTAAATTGCCGTTAATTACCTCTCGTCTTTGGAGCGAAGGAACCTCCGATTGACGGATCAAACTGGTCATGCGAACTCAATATACAGTGTGCATGTGTTGTGTTTGAAAGGGGGTTTTCGATATATCGGAAGCCTCGCAGAGTTTACGGGGATCCCGCTACCCAGATAGCAGGGTGCGGGGCAGCGTCCCGTTAGAAAAAATTTCCTAACGGGAGACGTGTTTCTGATGTGGAGTGCATGGAAAATGAGGGGTGAGGAGCGTTTTAAAGACGCGTGCCTGGCGTGTGGGCGCTGGACGCCCGCGGGTCACGTGCCTGGCGCGTGGACGCTTGGCGTCCGAGGGTCATGTGTCTGGCGCGTGGACGCTTGACGGGTCACGTGAGGCGCACGGGCGCCCGCCGGTCCCGTGCGCGGCACACGACCGCTGGGCACCCGCGGGTCACGTACACGGCACGCGACCGCTGGAAACACCAGCGAAAAAGGGGCTTAGCCCCTGGGTTAGGAGTTGAACTCCTAACAAGGATTATGTATAGATTTGGAGTTAAACTCCAACAGATTTTGAATGGAGTTAAACTCCTAGAAATCTTTAGATCTTCTTTTGAATCTCGGATCCTTCCGGAATGGGATTTTTATAGATGGGTATCCTTCTTCTTCCTCTCTGTTGGCTGGATCTCGTGGGGAAAAGGGGAGGCGAGACTTAAAATATCCTCTTTTAGGAATTTGATGGCAGATCCGAGCTCCCCTTCAACGGTTTTATGGTGAAAAGTTATTTAATTTTGTAAAAGGAAGAGTTAAACTCTTGATTTAATTCAAAATAAAAGAAGGTTTAGAACCTTGAGAAAGGAGGTGGAGATACAAAACCTAGAATTTTAGAATGTAAAGGTTATGCTTTATTTCATTATCATGTTGCCTTATATAGGCTTACAAATTTACATATAGCCATTTGGGCTTTACAAAATGGCATTTTACCCATCTCATACCTCGTGTGCTCATTTCTTTAGCATATGAGCCATGGATTTTACAAAAATTTGGTTTTATGTCCATTTTTCTTACATTCATGCATAAAAAATTACATCAAAATTATTTATTACATGATTTCATTTTGGCATGGGGGAGGCCGGCCGCGGGGCTCGACTTGGGCATGTGCCCACTTGATCTGGGATTGGTCCGCCTGCTTGGGGTTGACTTTAATTTTGACTTGGTCAACCGGAATGCAATTTTTGATCCCAACATATATATGGGAAAATATTCTCCTAATCTTGTTAAAACGAAAAAACATATTCTGTAAGACAGAAACAATTGGATTAAAAATCTAACGGTAGGTGAAATTTTCCAAATCAATTTTGAGTCCAATTAAATCAATTGGAATCTCTCAATAAGTGGTTTGCTCAAAATCAATTAACAAACTTGCCTCCACTATATAAAGGATCTGAGACTTCAATTCTCACACAATGACATATAGAGAGAACTCCCCATAAGCTTTTGCAAGAAAAAAAGGCAAAAGGTTCTAAAAAACGACAAAGAATTTAATTCTCAAAAGAAGAAAGAAGATCTCCCTCCTTCAAGACTCTAGGTAAGGAAAAAGGAGAGATAAAAATATCTCATTTGCTTAGTATAATGGAAACAAGGGTCTAACCATTCATACAAGAACTTAATTATTCCTTTGGTTTGAGATTTGCAAAAGCAAATCTCCTCACAAGTTGAGAATTTAATTCTCATCGGAGAGATTCTGTTCTTCAGACTCAAAACTTGAAAGAAAAGAACTAGGTTAAAAAGAAAAGGAAATAAAAAGAAAAAGAACATGTGTTCTGGAAATTTAATTCCTCCGAAATTAAGATTTAACCCTACATAAAGAACTTAGTTCTTATAGAAATAAAAGAAGAACTTAGTTATCCAATTAAAAAAAATGATGATCCAAGATCTTCAAAACAGAAATCGTGATGATCAATAATGACTAAAATGTCATTAACAGAGATTAATATCTCTAAAAATAAGAACTTAGCGTTTCACGTGAAAACAAAATTAGTGCTTAGCACTAATATAGTGCCTCACGTGTTTCCCATGTGAGTGCTTAAAACAAACAAAAGAAAAACTAAAACGTCTCACGTGCTTCCCACGTGAGTGTCCAAAGAGCAAAGAAAAAACTCCTTTGTGTTGATTAGACAGCAACCAAATAAAGCAGCCTAGCACCCCAAAAATAAAGCGGTCACGTGAAATACGCGTGAAACATTCTTGGAAGCCCAAAATCTGACGCCTCACATGCTTCACACGTGAGCACCAGAGCTCTAGCCAAGTGCTTGGCATTGCTGTCTAAAAAAGGGTAAATAAACAAAACCTGAAATCAATGCTCAGAACCTCACATGCTTCCCACATGAGTACCATGCAAAATGCTTAGCATTCTATATTCAGTCAAATGACTAACGTGCTTAGCACTGATTGAACAACGCCCATATCTGAGCATCTCACATGTTTCACACATGAGCACCAGAGAAAATTAGTGCTTAACACTATAGTAGCGCCTCACGTAAAAAACACGTAAGCGTCAGAAAAGATTAGTACTCAGCACTATTCCAGCGCCCCACGTGAAACACACGTGAGCACTATATATATCAGTGCTTAGCACTACTGGGTAGTATAAAGACTCAATCTCAGCCCAAATTGGCTAAGTTTCCTGAGATTAAAACCTCTTTGATTTTAAATCAACCGAGCATATATTGCTCATGATTTCCAAACCGATCTTAGTCTCAAACATGACTAATGACCTCTCATTGATGATATCCAAAATGATATTCATCACATATCTCCTAAGGTAATCTTAGTCTCAAATATGATTAACGATTCTTAGATCCACCACAGCCCTTTTTTCCTTAAAATACGGGATTTAGTTCAAGGGTATATCTTTCCACACCTCTGATATACGTCGTAATTTCTCAACGTTTTCAGAAAGATGGCGGGTTCCGACAACCAACAATTCCTTTCATCACACAATGATCACTTCCAAATTGACGTGTACATCTCAAATCGGATCGCTTCCCAAATTGGACACATTCCATGTCACCACGTTCACTCCGCCACGTAACAAATACATGTGCGCAAGATGAATGTTGGATCGAAATGTTCTTAAACTAATATTCGTCTCCAAAACGGGAATGTTGGATCAAAATGTCCCTAAACTAATATTTGCCTCAAACATGGCGATAATGGACCGTGATGTCTTTAAACTAAAATAATTGGGCCCAAATACTCATATGTTTAAAGTCGATCTTAATCTCAAACCAGATTAACAGCCCTTAAATAAATCATACCCAAATCTAAAATATACGGATTTGGACGAATCCGCACCCTACGGGCGACGACATAAACTAGTCTCCGTATACAATCTACGGGCAACCAAAATAAACAAAAATACACACGACACGAAGTGAACTGCTGGAGCAGGAGAAAGTGGTTATTGCAACGCGATTGCGTAATTGACTGCAGGGGCTTACACCTGCAAGGAAGAGCGTCCCCACAATCAAAAACAGCTCGCACATGTGGAGGAGTCTGATAAAGTCTGCTACAACGGTCGCATCTGTCCAAAATTTCGATATATGGTGTCATAAATCAACTTGGTATTTTCGGAGAAGTGGATGGAAAAGTCCAAATAGCATTTACCCCCAAATTCAGGCAAAACGATCAATCCCAGTTCGTCTCTGTTTTCGGCGGTGAACAACTATAAGTATGGCTAAGCATTAAGCTGTGGGAGACTTACCTAAAATACAAGCTTCACCTTGTGTTCTACTTCATCAAAAATGTAATCAATATCGACATCTATATTTTCATTTCTACTAAATTAGAAATTAACAACAGCCTTTTGGTACAACATTTGTTTCACGAGCCAGATGACAAATCACCGTAATCACATAGATCTAAATAATTTGGCCATGGAAACAACCGGAATATTGCATTGGAACTCGATTAATGACTACTTGACTACAAAAAACCAACATATTGTCCAACAAGCACTAATCCCGTTGAGCAAACCAAAAAATGATTGTTTGCTCGTGATTCTCCTTTAGAAGTCATCACAAATTTTGATAGTTTCATTACCACCAAAATTCATCCAAAAAACAGAACATGGTAATGAAAACCAGTTGTCAAGAAGGTTTTACTATAGTTGAACTGGGTAGGCCTAATGAGACAGATTCATTTTGAGTCCTGTTCTTTTGTGAGGATCAAAAACTGGGTAGGTAGGTTTCCTAAAGCCTTTGCCTCTACGCCAAAACCAGATGTTAAAGACCTTAAGGTTAAATAATATACTTGAATACTTTAACACTGGTAATAAAATACTTTGACATCATTTTCTTGTGTCGAAACCAGGCCTTTTTGCCCACAAGATTTTTATTTAGTCCGCTGTAGTTAAATGCCTCCGACTTAATATAAACCTGGGTGGCTCTTATAAAATATTAAAATCCTTGACAATGCAACAAATCTCTGAAATTGTAGCATGGAATATCTAAGCTAAGTAACCTCCTATGTAATTAACTTACATGAACTATCTAAGCTAAGTATTTTGTAAGACCTATCTATATACCGCATAGATATTGTAGATAACTGATAAACCTAGATGGTTGATGATAGTTTAGTAACATATTCACTACAAGTACCCTTTCTACATGGTGTTGTAAACATTACAATAATTTCAAAATCTTATGACACGATTTGTTTTTTCTAAGATATATTCAAATCCCTTTGACAAATCAATATACGCACATGGTGTTTACTTATATAGAAAAAATTTGAATTTCGGTTGACTCAGATTAATAAAATGTGTGTTTTGTTTTCTTTGGTATCTTCCAATAAGGGGATTTGATTTTGTCGGATTTTATTCGGGCCTTTATTGTTGATGGATTGGTATTTCTCTGTTTCGATGCCCTATTTACTCCATTCTCTTCTTGCGATAAAAATATAGAGCAAAAACCCTTTCCTCACACCTCATCTTATCAAAACCTCTTCTCTCAATTCTTCAATAATTTTCCATTTAATATTGATATTCAAACATACAAGGGGCAAGCAATTTCCTGAGTCCGCCATATTTGAGTGTACATATACAGCAAAACCAAAATACTCTGGAGAGCAGACAGCCAATACCTTGATACCATGATACTACTTTGATGGCAGCAATTTGCTTTTTATTGGACAGCCAATACACGCTTCGGTCGGTAGAATGTTTCAAACATTAACTTTAGGGATTATTATCCAACACATATTAACCATGAAATTCAACAAAGAAGCATAATCTAAACCAAAAAAACACTATTTACCCGAATCCAAGTTCATTTAGCCTCTGCTGACACCACCCAAAATGCCTGCTCTCATCATCAGCCACCCTCGCAAAATCCCCGAAAAATTCATCACCAAGCTCATCCCAACACCCAGAAAACCTCACCACCGTGTCCCAAGCCAAATCGACCGCATTCAACTCCACGTGCGCCAAATTATGCAGCATGTACGCATTCAACGGCACCCCCAAACTCTTATGCGATCCTATCTCTTTCGGCGACACCTGCAATCACAAAATGTATGGGATTGCTTCAAATTTCGGCTTCTAGTTAGCTTTAAAATGAGATTTCGCAACTTGTATGACAAAATGCCTCAACGAATTTTTTTTTAAAATTCCCACAAACAAATTTTTAGGCGCACACATGCAAAGATCAATAAAACCCTAACGGCATTTTTTCGTTACCAGGATGGGTTTTGGGGGCCTAGCGGGTCGGGTCGGGGGAAGAGCGGATCCAACAGGGATCTCGCCGCGGCGCCAGCGGGCGAAGGCGAAGTGGGAGAGCTTGGATTTGGTAAGCGGGTCGGGAGTGGAGAGGATGAAGGATCCGCATTCGGCGAGCGAGGGTAGGGAGACGATAGGGTTGCTGCTGCTGGATCCGGGTTCGGATTCGGTTCGGTTTGGGGAGGTAAGTGGGGCCCACGTGCGGTTGGGGTTGAGCGGTGAGGCTCGCCAGCCATCGAGCCCCGACCAATGGCGGCGGCGGCGCCGGCATCGGACGGAGGCGGCGGCGAGAGTGCCGAATGGGAGTCGAGACGACAAACTTCGCGCTGCAATCATTTTTTGGGAGCTGAAGAGATATTATGTGTTTTATATGGATATCTTAATTTTTTATAACTCAAATATTGAACTATTATTTTCTGAAATAATGTTAATTTCTATACGTAAAACATATTATCAAAGAGAAAACAGAATTTGATCCTGTAGTAAATTTCTTTGGCATTGGAAAAGTCAACACTGTTGCAAAATTATCGGTTTTTGGATAGTACAGCATTTTTAGTGTTTTTCCATCACAAAATCAGCGGTGAAAGGTATTGGATTCACATCAAATTTGGAGTATCCACGTCTTGCACGATGTAGATAAAGATAGTGGATGCGGATCGTCGAAATTTAACGTCGTGAGAGGAATTCCTCCTATGGCATATGAGATTCCATTTTCTCATTCTCAAAGCATTTTATTTTACTTTGGTGAAAATGCCTGTTTTATTATCTAATAAACATTATGATAGCTCATGACAATCTAATAATAATGTTCTCGTCGAGACGAAAACGGCGTGGATCACTTCCCCGCTCAATTCAAAGGGAAAATCATAAGAAAGGAAAAATAACTTGATTTTTAGACATTAATTTTGAGAATTAGCCCGTAGGAATAGAATAAGAACGGTTTGAATAACCATTCTCTAAGTATGGCCACATGCATGGCACATACCGAAAACTAAACTAGCAACTATTGTCATTTTGATTCTCACAATAACACAACAGCACAGCGAGAAAAATATATTTAAAATAGCACAAGGAACTTAAATTGTTTGTATAAAAATTATCTGCACTACAATCCTTTAAATTACATGACCAACTACCAAATCTTCCAAGTCTTTAAAATCCGTCTACATAATTTTGTCTTATTTTAACTAAAATTCTTAAAACATATACATGCAGAATACTAATATGCTTGTATTTTGAAAGGACAGCAATTAAAATACAACTAAAATTATCGATTCAAAACTGCAAGGATAACTTCTATCATTTAACTACAGAATACAACACACTTCGACATTACTAAACAAAAGGAATGCTTTAAGCCTTGCAGTACAATGTCATCACAAGGTTCAGACACCATAAATAATCTAACTCCTAAGCACCGCTCTTACAAAGCATTAAAATGGATTTATATGAATTTACATCTGGCTACCTTATGCGACTAAATTTGAGAAGCATAGCCATCCTTAAAAATCTAAAGCCTACCAAAACTTACAATATATACATACACATTTTCCATCGCTAAATAGTTCAAGATCAATAGTCTTGTGGCCATGACATCCAACCCCGCGACCAATAAGCAAAGTTCCGTTTCTGTTTCAGCTCGACGTAAAAGCTTGCTTTGCGCACTCCGCAAACTTCTTCGTTATCTGAGATTCTGTATGATGTGATCGTGCATTGGATATCTGCATCGGATACAATTCGGTAACCTTATTATCCAAAATCTCAAATTAATTAATAGAAATGAGAAGGATGAAGGAAAAAAACATGGCATAAAATAATCTTTTTGGTAACAGTATCTGGATCATGGTTAGAGAATCTAAAAGATGGCGAAAGTGAAAATATACAGACAACGTGATCTTGAGATAAAGATGTGTGAGTGTTTTTTTTGTTGGGGCGTCGGGGGGGGGGGGGGGGGGGGGGGGGCGGTGTCTTGTTAGAGTTGTAAGGCCTTTTAATTTTGATTACTGAGTCTCTAGATGGAATTTAGATATTTTTAGAGTTTGGATTTATTCTAAACTCAGACCGTCTGGCTGAAACGGAGTACAAGTATCTAGTTTTTGGATTAGAGTGAAATCTACAAAAGTGAAGAAACCATCCCCTATCTATATTTATACCGCTTGTATTACTGGGAATTAAAATGTAAGCATCGATCAGATCAAACAACTGTCCTAGCATCTGATTAGAGGAGAGGCTTCGACATATCAGGCCTAGAGCTAATGAGTACAGAGAAAAGCAAACCTTTACCATATCATGGCCTGATTAAGTGCAACACACGAGTAGTTGGATATCATCCCGAATCCATTCTCTCACATATACACACTTCATTAAGTTTCCGGACTATCAACGGCAACATAATTGTTAAAGGCAATAAATCATACATTAGGATAACTACTATAGTTAGAATAATATTTACTCATATATTTCTGAACCATTTGTTATTCTACATAGATCAGTTTAAATATTTAGTTATTTTTCTAATATTGTTTAAATCTCTGCCTTCTTATATAAAGGCATGCAATGTAACTCCTCTTGTTGAGGGTCAATTAATAATAATAATTTCTCCTCAAAATCTATGGTTTGTGATAAGGTATCTGAGCAAACCCTGAGCCGTCGCCATTACTGATCCAAATCTATGGTTTGTATGGTAATTCAACCAAAAAGCAAAATGATCTAGGCAGCGGGCAGATCTATATAAGGTCGAGCAGGGGCAGGGGCAACTGCCCCCACCGAGCTTTTGTAAAAGTACATAAGATTAGTATCGGTTGCACACAAATATCATATTTAAGAATATATCTTATACATATATATGCCAAAATGAATCAATAGTTGAGCCTAGACTAGATGGTAAGTCAATATACTTCCACGGCTTACTAAATTTAATCTTATGCTTTAGTTTTGTGGTGTGGCTTTCAAAGTGTCTACATAATATAAAAAAATTATTGCTTACTAAATTTAATTTTATACTTTACTTTTGTGGTATGGGTTTCAAAGTGCCTTTATAATATAAAAAAATTCATTGCTTACTAAATTTAATTTTATGTTTGAATTTGTGGTGTGGATTTCAAAGTGCCTTTCTAATATAATTTCTTTTCATTACTTACTAAATTATGCTTTGTTTTTATGGTGTGGATTCCAAAGTGTCTTTATAATATAAAAAAATTCGAATGTATCTCAAAGTTTATACTCCTTTAAAACTGCATAATGATTTTTAATAAAGCATTATCTTTATTTTTCCCCCGCTAACCGAAATTCCTACATCCGCCCTTGGATCTAGATCAGTATATGTTTGGCATAAATCAAGAGTGCTTTGACTTGATTGTCGTAATAAATTCAATCACCCTGCTTGCCATCCTACACGCCCGGCTCAGTTATAGAGCATGAGTACACCACTCATAAAAGAGAAAAAAAACGCAGAAAAGAAGTGCCAACACAAGCAAGAAACCTAATATCAATCAGCAAATGTGTTACAATAGATTTGCAAATAATGATATAGGATAAGTAACTCGCTGCTTTACAAGAAATGAATTATCAGTTGGCTATACATTTGATCGATCATATGATGACTGAAAACAAGGTTTCCCCAAAAAAAACACTTTTAATGAAAATGGTTCATGCCCTGCCCTTTTGAGCTTGCGCAAGTCATGCCGCAGTTTAGCCTTCTCTCCATGCTACACATGGGTTATGGCCAATGGATCCATATACCACAAAAGTACATAATTACTGCTTGGGGTATTACATTGGGAGGATGGGAATTGGGCTCCTAACAAAAAGCTCACCAATCAGCTTATTTTCATTCTCTCCAAATTAATATACACACTCAAGGTCGGTACATTGTGTCAATCTACAGTAAACGTGCAAGGTACGTATAGCAATCCAATCCAGTTGCTAACCAATAAACTATAAAAGGAAGCAAGCGCAGGCAGTCCATTGGCACATAAAAACATGATTCTTTAGGGCCTCCCTATATTGCACTCTGGGAACTAAAATACATAAACGACGGCAACAATCCTTAACCAAACTTTGTTATCGGCTACATGTATAATATTTTCCTAGTCAGCACTATATATTATGAATCATTACCGAGACTAAATTAACTACTAAATACTAATACATCATTTTAACTCCTTCAAGCCATGTTCATGTAGGACTATCTCTAATTTGTGGTTCTTCATAACTATAAATCTGTTAAACCAAATTGACACATTTATCCATCTTTGTTGTGCATGTCCAAACCATATCAATTGCTTCTCCCTTATTTTTTTCCTCAGTGGAACCAACCCTAACTTCTTATAGATGAAGTCATTATTTATGATTTGTTACAATATTGCCACCATGTATCTCAACATTCTAATTTTAGCTAAACGTGATTCTTGGAAACGCTGATTCTTATTGCCTAGACCCATAAATAGACGATGGCTTTATTGCGTCCTATAGGATTTTCATTGGGTTTCATGAGGAATGTATGATCAATTATAACTCCACAAGAGTGTCTCTATTGTAAACATTTAGTTCATTTTATGAACTATAAGTGAACTGCATTCTCTTCTATGTCACCATAATTAACAATTGATCCTAAGTAGCGAAAATGATCATTTCTTCATATTTCATGGCCACTGCATTATAAGATTCTTTTCATAGTTTTGTTTTAAAAAATTTGTAGTATAATAATATATTGTATAATAACATAATGTTTGCTCTATTTATAGTAAACTGGCATTTTGCACGTGTGATGCACGTTTGTAGATTTATCCTATTTAGAGTCCCAAAAAAAATTCTTGAGCCCATGGATAAATATAAAATGGAGGGGTTTTGGTTTAAAATTATTTTGAACGTTAATAAGTGAATAAAATAGTCATTTCAGTAATTTGGATCAAGAGTATTCTAGAGGATATTATAATATGTTATTTATCATATTTAAGTAAAAGAAGGTAGTTATAAGTAAATGAAAGTAGAATTTGAAAAATAATAAGATTAAAATAACTTCTAGAAAGCTCTTTTTGCCTTAAATTTGAGTATAATGTAGATTGAATTTGGAATTCAAACTAATTTCTAGAAAATTCTTTTTTGTTTCAAGTTCTAGAAAGTACTTTCCTTTTTTATTTGTTTTTCAAAAAATGGAGTATAATTATTTGTCTTTTTCTTTGATGATATGGAGACTCTAATATTTGAGAAATTTTCTCCTTTTTCTTTGTTTTTCAAAAAAATGGAGAAAATAGACTCTAACCAATACCATTTGCATTATATAGTAGTATAGATTTTATAGTTTTAGGGATTCTCTCCGCTACACGATTTTGAAATGTTTCTTTCCTTGGGCTCATTGACGGAAAGTATCATCAGCAAACAACACACATCATCGAACATCATCATGACTGTGCCTAGTATCATTAATCCGTGCATCCACAAATACTGCAAAGAACAAGAAAATAATGTTGACTCGAGATGAAAACCTATGGTGATAAGTAGCGGTTTTATCGCCTCTCAAATCGTTAAAACTAGTTATTGTTCCATCCTATGAATCTTTAATCATATCAATATGACACTAGTTTCTTTTATAAATTTAATCACATTATTTGCTTAGGAATCACATCTGAAACTTTTCCTAACAAATGAAGATCGCATGCAAATTTCTTTAATAAATATCTTCATCGATTGCTTATATAAGGAAATAGCTCCAATTGCCGACATCAATAGGTATTATTATCTGTTAATATTAGTGTAGTGGGGGGGGGTTATCTTCTTCTTTTTTTTGAGGGGGGGGGGGGATTCTTCTGTTCATGCAAAGTAATATCATCAAAAATATAAAAATTAGCATGCAAGGTAAAATAATGTCAGCATTGCTTCTAGATTAGACATTGTCAACAATACATTATTCCACATCCTTCAAGTATTTTGTGTTCATACCTGCAAAATATGTTCAGGTTCAATCTTAATGAGCTGCATCCGCCCCATTTGTTGATGAAGAAGATGATGATGATGAACTACCACTGTCAGAATCTGAAAAATTCCTCTTCAAGTAAGCTTATGGATCATCCCATGAAACATTTAAGAACGCACTAGTTATAAAATAATGAGAATAATGACTATTACCACTAGAGGAGGAACCAGAGCCGCTGCTAGAGCTACTTGAACTTGATCTACTTGCATTTTCCCTTTGATTTTCTCCACCGACTGGAAATGAAGAATCTGCATATCTTCCCTCCATAGCTGCAGTCCACAATTCATTCAAAATATCTCAATATGGAAATAAACATAATTACAAGTCAAAATAATAAAGATGATTTTTCTATTTCCATGATATAGCTACCTGTCACGTTCTCCTTGTGCTCTCCTGCAAAGCCCGGGTCCATAACCTGACACAAAAAATAGTGGGGAAATGTTATACATCAACTGGTTCAGTAATCAAACAAGAATAACAAAACCCATACCCTTTCTTGCCCTCTCTGCCTCTCTGCCTCCGCTTTTCTTAACATAGCAAGCTCTGCTCTCCTCTTATGCTTGCTCAAGCTCTTCTTATAATTGGTCCAAAACCTATCGAGGTCCCAAAGTGTCTCTGTATCCAATGAATCGATATCAAGCTCAATCTCATCCCCCTGGCACAACGTAGGGTTCCTCTTTCTAATAACCTGCACCAAACCATTAAACTTCTCGGGTGGAAGATTCTCCAACTGCTGTCTCAGCTTCCACTTTTCATCCATCGTCATATCCCTCTTATACAAATCTTTCGCTTTCGGCTTCGGTTGTTTCAGAACCTGAGGCCGAGACGCTCGATGAAGAACCGTAGAGTTAGATCTCTCCAACACTCTACCGTCAAATGATGGAGCTTTCTTCGCTATGGGCGTCATGGGCGAGTAAGGAAAGTATGCAAACTCAGCCTCGATCCTAGGCCACCGCTCCTCGAATATCTGCAACAGCTGCTGCGCCATAAAGTGAACATCTTGCCCTCTGGGATTGTAAGCCATCGCGTTCCGGAAAGTAAGTCTCACATCCTCCGCGAATTCCCCAGGGGTCTTATACCAATTCTTATTCAACCGCGACTTCACCGTGCCCAAATCCATCGGATACTTAATAATGGTGTAATAATCAAACAATCTCAAGCCCTCGACATCCACCGGCTTATTGAACACCCAAGAAAACTTATGCTTCATCAGCTTCTCTAACAAGTTCGTGCAGCTCCTGAACGCGCGAGCATGCTTGCCATGGGATTTCACCTTCGATTCTGGCGGAGGGAACTTGTCTTTGCCAATCAAGATGAAGTCCGAGCTGTGGTACAGCGAATTGGCCTTCGGCGTTCGCTTCTCCTTCTCGAAACCCTCGATCAGGCCGTGATTGTAGCTGAAGTCCGGGGCGACCGAAACGGTGAGGTGGCGATGGATGGGCTTCGGCTTCGGCTTCTCGTAACTAAAACCCTCGATCACGCCGTCGCCGTTGCAGTTGGCGCTGAGCTGGCGGTGATCGGAAAGGCTAGGTTTTGGCTCGCTGGCCGAGTGCTGGGACTGAGCCTGCTCCTCTCCGCCTCCGCCGCCGTATTCAGATTCGAGCTTCGTGTAAACGGCGCGGACTTCCTCGAGCTCGAAGGTGAGCTTCTTTCTGAGGTCGAGTTTCTCGCTCTTCGACATAGATCTGAGATCAATTTTGATGATCCTGCTCTCTTCTTCTTCTTCTTCGTCCTCCTCCTCCTCTTTGTTGTGGCTGAGGCCTGAGGCTTCTACAGGGGGCGCGGAGGCCACGTCATCAGCCGGCGGCGGATCCGAGGGGATGACCACGACGTCGGCGGCGGCGGGGGCTTTAGGTTTGAGGCGGGGCTTTCGAGTGTAGACCTTGTCGGAATCGGGCCACCGGCGGTGGCCCTCGAGAGATCGGACACCAGCAGCGGTGGCGTCGCCGCCGACGGGAGTCACCGGCGCCATTCATGAAAGGGGAAGGGAGGAGAGAGAAAAACCCTAGATCTAAAAGTGTTAATATATTAAAAAGGGAGTGGAGTGAGAGGGGAGGGGGACACGAGAGAGGATCCGGAGTTGCTTGGTGTTTCTCACAAGTTTTGCACGTGTCATTACGGTCAAGATAATTCCGAAACACAGAGTAAAGGATTCCAAATCCCTGGAATCGGATCCAGTACTTTGATTGTGGATCGGATCCGATAATTGCGAGATCCGCTAAGAAAATGTCAACGTGCACGGGTCGGGTACGAAATTGGGTTGGACTTCAGAATAATGCTAATTTTGGGCTTATCATGTGCTCTGCAGCTGACGCAATTTCCAAATGCTGCCGATTGATTTTTCCTACTCCTTTTTTTTCCACTTCAATCCACATTAAGTTTTTATTTGAAAAACGGTCGAGGTATGGTCATTAACCTAGTTAATCTCTTGATTTTGGATTTGCTGTTGGGTTTAGATGATTATACAGTATATCAAAGTATGATCCATGCACGGGCAGTTATCATCTGAGACGGACGGATCCTTGTAGAGGTGGGTTTAGACAATCGTCCTATCTGCATCGAAAATCTTACCGTATGATATATTTAGTTATGTGGATTCCGGACTGTATTAATGAGATAGATCTGTCTAACTTACACAAGTTATGAAGTAGCTTATTGGTAATACCGCAGCAGTTTTTAGTCGGTTGGCATTGATTCGTGGCAATTTATTTCCTTGAAACAATAGTGTGGGGCCCACGAGATTTAAGATGAGTCTATTCTTTCTCTCCATGCCTTTGAACAGACTTTATGTAGTTATGTATTTGCAAAACCTTTTTACAAGGAAATTTATAAATAAAAATTCCATATAATATCTTTGGATCAACTGTTTACATTGGAAATTTATTTTTTTTACACATTTATAATCTCAACCTTTATTTGTACAAAAAGTTTGCAGGTGCTTTTATCTTTTACTAAAATTCCTTACATAAGACGTTTGTAAAACGGTTGCTCAAAATCAAGTTAATAAATCATTATATTATTTACAAATTTTTTTAAATCGCTTTTAGGATACTTATGCACTTATTTATTATATTAGGCAATTTGATTGTATATTTAATTAAATTTTATATGTACATTATATACACCAATTGCAGTGGAATGTTCGAATTTTGTTTCGCTTGCATCCCACCTACCAAAAATCTAGCATAGGTTAACTACATCCTTCAAAAATTATAAGTCAAGCGGATTCTTCCGAAACCTAAACAGAGAATGGTTTTTTTTTTTTTCAAAAATGGAGAATAAGCAGCATGAGTTGTCCTTGGCATAACAACATGATAATTAAGTCGAACAAGCTTTAAATCTTGCATTTTAACAATTTTATTTTTAATAAACTATACCACTTGACATCGATTTCCGACTTTGTCGTCGTTATAGTATAACTTTTTGGTCCAACCTAACAAAAGGTTCAGTGCCTGCCGCTGATCTGAGATGAAGATGAACTTCTATATTCTTGGCGTAAAAAAACATGCTTGTTTGGGGTTTTTTCCTCCTATACTGTTAGATATTGTCTTTTTTCTTAAAACAAAACTTTCTGTTTTTATATTTCTCTCTTAAGCCACTGAAGTTACGAAAATTCCTCTCTATAATCAATAATTCGCCTTGTATTCTTGAGAAATCTTGTTAGCATGGTTAGATATGGTTTGGGTAGGTTTTTTTCTGTCATTCATTAAATTCTCTCATTTTTCATATTTTTCTTCCGATCAGAATGGATTGGTATAATTTTTCCATGATCTTTTAGACTACCCAAGTTTCTTAATATAATTTTCAATTCTTCGCATTCTACCTCTTTATATCATTAAATTTCTCTTGGTCTAGGGTTTTTACTAAGGAAGAGGAAGTGAATCTATATTTTAGAGACAATTAAATTTGTCATATCGTTGATACCGAAAATGTAATCTTAGTTAACACAACGGTGAATTAAGGTTTTGATGAAAATGCTAAAAGCGACAACATGGGGATGACTACACAGATTTAAAGAGAGAGACGTAAAACATATCGAGATTAAAGGAAGTTTCTATAAAAATTAAATAATAGAATTTGATGAGTGATTTCTTAGAAATTTAAGGCTATGTTTGGATATCCATATTTTAATGGGGAAAAAACCAAGATTTCTTTTCTGGATTCGGCCAATCCAAGAAATTGACTGTCCGAATAAATTTTTTATGAAAAATTCCAATGGAAAAAGACCTAAAAACATGTCTAATCCATTGGATTCTAAAAATTGACAGACTCAAATTTTCTAATCCAAAACTCTCCATCTCTCCCTTAAAATGACATATCATTATATCAATATCTTTTTTCTTTGTCTCCTTCACTTTAATGTTATTTTTATCCCCAACAATCCAAACATGTATTATAGTATCAAAATCCATTGGAATTTTACTCTTTGAATGCATGCGCATTCCAAAATATTTTTATTCTGAAGACAATCCTATGGACCTTAATCTAAAGTTGCTCTTGGTATATGAAATGAAAGATTATAAAGAATTCTCATATTCCGAGCAATACGATGACCGTGCATCCAATTCCAAGGAATATTGCATTACCATACCTGGTAGGCGTGGCTAATGAAGCGAGCCGAAGCAACTCGCTTTGGAATTCGTTTGTTTCGCCTAGCCGGCGAAGCGAATTTTTTTCTTTCTTCGCTGGCGAGGCGAGGCAAGGGCAACAGCAACGAAACCAGAACCTGTACGCTTCGTCTGGCCCGGTTGCTATTTTTTTTTAAAAAATTCAAATTAGGCTTAAAATTTTGAAATTTAAACAACTTTTTATATTAAAAAAATCTTAATCAAATTACAATTTTATAATACAATTTGTTATTTTTTTTACATTAAAAATCGAACCCCACTCGGGCTGCCTACGTATCCCTCCCAAATATTGACCTCAACAAGAGAGAATCAAGTCTATGCAGTTCTTTTTCTACGATTACAGATCTTACTCACTACTCGTCGGTACCGGTTGTACTTCCTTCTCCTGCGGTGTTGATCTCGTCCGATCATGTAAGCTCCTCAAGTGGACAATCCGAGTCCAAAGTGGTTGTATTTTGTTTTCTGACGGCTGCTACTTCCCAATCTTGCAAGCAAATCATGCATTCTATTGTGTCGTGCATCAAGTTGCATCTCCACTTAGTTAATATCCTACCGCCTATATTAAAAACACTTTCCGACGCTATTGTGGACACTGGAACAGTTAGTAAATCACGGGTCATGGTAGAAATCAACGGATACAAATGTCCGTGGTTTTTCCACCAGGCTAAAATATCAAAATCGCCCATAGTTAAATCTACATCTGACTCGGTTTATAAAAATATTGACAATTCATTTAAAAATAATAATGATGAGACCGCCAGGCCTTTTACCCTTTTCTTCTGTTGAATAAGTGCTAAAACTGAAGTCGAAACATGCGAACTGGTTGAGAGTGGTGGTCTATTGGTTTCACAAGAAGAAAATCGTGCAATATACAAATCAAACACTTCATTTAAATTACATCTAACGATACTAACATAGGCATCAATATCTACAACATGTCTCGTGACCGTGTGGAACCCGGTTAAAAGAGTCTCCAAACCATCTAATTTAATTATAAGGTCCGTTATCGAACATAAACAGTAAATAATTGGAACTTCAGAAAAATATTTAAATCTTAGCTAGCATAGTAAGCATCGGATGGTGAAGTGCTGGATTTTCAACGTGACAAGCAAAACAATTAGCTATATTATACAATTCAGAAACAAGAATATGAGAAGTAGGGGTATAACTAGCAGAAAATCGTTCGGTTACTATTTTAAAAGTCATAAGAAAATCTTTAAAAAGATCTGCAACCGTCCAATGATCGGGTGTTAAGTGTTTTTTTACATGCATTTATTCATTCCACATGTTACTAATAATTCCGGCGGCCTTTAATGTAGTACGAAATATGTTATATGTACTATTCCACCTAATGACCACATCTTTTTTAAGAGACGGTCTTCTGCAGCTTGGCATCTAATTTTGTATTCAACTTTTCTTTTTTTAGAACTTTTAATAAACCTACATGTATTTTTAATTGTTTGAATATCTGTATTACATACGGTATATGCATTCTGTACAGCAAAGTTAAGTATATGACATGCACAACGAATATGAAAAAATGACCGCTGCAAGTTGGTTTGCATAGTCTGATGAGTTCAGCAATAGTAGAATTGTTGTTGCTAGTATTATTGAAAGAAATAGGAATTTTTTTATTTACACGATGATATTCTTCTAAAATAGATCTAATTCAGAAGTTATATGAAAAGCATTGTGCGGGTATGGAAATTGTCTAAAAGCAATAATTTTTTTTTTGCAAAAACCAGTCAGAATCTATCCAATATGCAGTGACATAGATTCAGAAAAGTTTCCTTCTATCCGTCTAAATACCAAAAGTTAATGAAATACCGGTATCTAAAGAAGCGTGAGTACCAATTAATACATGTTTACCGTCGTTGTAGAGCCTAAAACAACGACTTTTAAGCATAGTCATCGCAACCCTTTCGAATGTCGGTTGCAACGCCGTTTGAACGTACAACTCAAAAGCCGCGCTTTCTCCGAATCTGAGAACCTTTCATCTGACATAACATATCTTGTCATTTCTGAAACATTTAAATCATGATCATACTGTAAAAGACCTTGACTAGTGAAACCAATTTATGTTTGTGTACTGGAGGAACCAACCGGGGCTTCTAAGTGTTTTTTTGCATGTTTATTCAAACTACTGGTGCTGGTACTGTCCTTTTATGTTTATATGTATTACCACAATATTTGCAAACGGCGTATCTAATACCATCCCTAAATTCAATTTTATAGTGATCCCAAATATTATTAGTAGTCGTACGTTTTTTAGCTTCTCCTGATGTATGGGTGGATCCTTTCGTTTGTTGTTCGGGATAAGAAATTTGAGTTTGATGCGTATCGGATAAACCCTCCATATCAATATTTTAACAAAATAATAAAAAATAGTGTTAGGGCAGAAAATTAGAAATAATAAATTAAAAACAAGAAATAAGAGTGAAGAATGGGTCGATCGGAGACTCGGAGATTCGAAAACTCGGAGTAGGACTGTCGGAGGATCGGATCGGAGCTTCTATTCTTTAGAGAGATGGAAATTGCTACAATAGTATTAGAGATTTAGATTAATGTTTTTTGGAGAGATGAGAATTTTTTTTTTGAAGAGAAAAGAGTTTGGAATGAAATGAAATGGGGTTTGGGTGGGTATTTATAGGTTTTTGGGAGGTTTTTGAATTTTTTGCCCGTTTCAAGCCGTTATGAGGCGAGGCGAGGCGAAATTCATCTCGCTTCGCCTAAATCCGACCATTAAGAGCCGTTGGATGGGAATTCCAAGAAGCGAACCCGAGGCGAGGCGATTCGTCGAGCAGGCGGCCGTTTGTGACTGTTGGACGGCGAGTTCGAGGTGAATTCGTGGCGAATCAGTTAACGAGATGAGACGGGACGAGGCGAATCGGCGAGTCTTGCCGATTCCCGAGACGAAGCGAGGTGGCAAGTTAGGCGAAACGAACTACGACGAAGCACCGCCAGAAAGGTTGGGAAGCTGCTCGCTTCGCCAATTCATAGCGGGCGAGGTGAATCACCTCGCGAAATCGTTCACGTCACCACAAAGCAAATTTTATTCGGTTCGTGACGAAGCGAAGCGAATCGATTTATTATCGATTCGCTTTATTAGACGGGCTTAATACCTGGTACATTTTAATCATCCAAGATAATATATGTATGCAACTATCGACAGGCGATGTATAATGGAAGGTGCGACCGGTGGCGAACAATTGTAGCAAGGCCGGCGGCCGGCGGTGAACGTCCGACCGGCGGCCGGCGGCGACGGAGGCCGGCGGTGAATGTCAGCCCTGTTGGAGATAGTGCCCTCAGAGTCAATTATTGGATCACAGGCACGTGATTGCAATGATTGAGGGAGGACCTATCCCGGTAGGACAGTCTTATTCAAGATGATAGTATGCTATCTGGTTTATCTTTATCATCGTGTACTGTTTTAGGTAACCTTACGAGTCGCTATTACACGTTGATAGAGCCCCTATGATTCTTGCTTGACTACCAGCAGTATGAGGGCGATCATATACGTGGGAGCTGGGGTCTATAAGCACATCTTTAAAAGGTCCCTAGTCGTGGGAGTTTCGAGACAGGGCATCGATACTCCAGAGTAGACTAGTGTATACAGTCGAGACCCCGACGAGGGGCGGTGGCCGGTCTCACAAGCCGCTGGTGTAAGTTGGTTCACCTAAGATGTATACAGGTGCTCATTGAGTTATGAGTACACCGGACAGGACTCGTCGGGAACCTGCTAGTTGGTATTATACCTGACGTCAGATAGCAGTTCCCTGGTGACATGTGTACAGGTTAGTTCATCGACCTGAGATCGTCATTTGTCTCGTGTGAGTTCCCACTGTGCTTTGATTACTACCCTACCACGGCTCAAAGGAGTCGTGCAAACAGGTTTTAGTTGGGTACAGTCCTGAGCCACATGGAGGCAGTGAGCGGATCTGCAGGGGTTCGTCTCTCCCGGTATTGGGAGTGAGGTCGCGCTGTGTCTAGGAGAGCCAGTACATGAAAAGTCCTTGGCCAAGGCAGGAGATTTACTGGTAGGTATTCCAGTAGTATCTCAGGGTGTTCTAGGCTGCACTCCGACACGACATGTACCGCTTTTGGGGGTCTGACTTTTACCAACCCCCTAGGCCCGCCATGCGATGCTCATAGACGAACGGACCAGACTGTACGGATATTGTCACTGACAGGCTCAATAGGGTGTCAGTATGAGTTCGCTCACAGACGTCCTTTTTGGTCAATAGCTGGTGGCCCGTCACGTATGGCTAATACCTCTGACGTGCTAGTGGTTAAATCCACAGCCATAGTATTGACGAGTCTTAGAGTCCACCACACACAGTTACTCAGGTTTCGGGCGAAACGCTGTAGAGGCCGTATGGAGATATGGCAGGGTTCGATCAGATACGTGCGGTATTGCACGGATCGTGATCGGATGGATTTTACTAGCGGGCATTGGTTTAAGCCGGATCCCAGTATTAGACAGTGTAGATTTTGTCTCTTTGCATTTGTATTCAGTGGGAATACAAATGCGGGCATGTATATGCAATAACGGGGTTTTCCTGTAATTTATTACGGGATCAGTTTTCTGAAGTTGCCAGTTTGCATTCCGTTCCGGCCAGTTTTCCTTTGTTCCTTCACGGCCGGACTTTTCCGATGGAGGGGGGTTATTTGCAAGTTTGCAAATAACTTATTGTGGAGGGGTTTTCATGCATATGTGTGGCTTCATGATAGTTATTCATCATGAGATTCTTTTTCCTTCTTATCACTTGCATTTATTGTGATGGTGTGTAATTAGATTTGATTTGGCTTAGGGTTACCATTTTTTCTCTCCTAACCTCACCTCCCTTTTTGATTCCCTCCTCATTCTAATTAGGGGCCGGCCACTTCATGGAGAGAAAATGAGAGAGTTCTTTTTTGATGAGGGAAAATTTGTTCATCTCACTTTCTTGCTACACAAATTCAAGCTCCACTTAAATGTTCATAGTTCATTCTATTCCTCCATCAAGGCAACTTCACCTCATTGAGACAAAGGGTTTTCTACACTAGTCTACAGCAAACTTTGGACGCGTCGGCTAGCCAACTTCACGCCCGAGTTGCCTCGGTCCAGAGGTGGGAGCCCGTAAAAGAAATCGGCTACGTGGTGCCCTTTCCGACGAGGAGGTGACGAACGGAGTTTCCGCGGGAGATCGGAGTGGAGACGAAGACCGAAGGACACGGATCGCTTGGTATATCTCTCTTCCCATCTTCTTGTTTGTTAGTAGTTAGGTTAATGGCCCGATCCGGGATTTTTGTGCGCAGTGGTGCCGGTTTCTAGTTTTTAGAAAAGTTTCGTTTCCGCGTTTCCGGCGTCGGATCGACGGCCGGGGCGCCGCCGTGCACTTACATTGGTATCAGAGCCACGCCATTAACCTTGCCTAGCTTGCTCTAGTATGTTTAAAGACTCGATCGAACAAAAATCCCAAAAACCTTATTTCGTGTGCATCAGGTTTCTGTCGAAATTTTTTTGGCTCTAAAAATTTTTCAGGTCATTGCAGAAACACATGCAGGAAATTATAAGAATTCTGGGAAAATTCGATGCAGTGATTCTTTAGTACGACCGCGGAAACGCGGCCAAACCCCTGGTTTGGCCGCGGTTCCGCGGTGGGAAAGTGTCCTCATTGTACCAAAATTTTCCAGTAGGCTTATGGGTTAGAAATAGGGGTTTTGGGATATTCTTTTTGGGCCCAGATTTTCTGTGAGAGCTACAGTACTGCTTGGGGCCCACTTCGATAAATTTGATCAATCGAAAAGTTTAAACATATTAGTTCACAGTATTTACATTATATCTACGACCGTGAATGTCATTCGATCGGTAGATCCAGTCTATCTGCTATAGCCCTTTTAGACGGATTTGCGAACGTGACATTCACGTTGATGTTCTGTGTTGTGCTGTAATGTTGCGGATTGGTCGTGGGGGATAGCCTGGATGCAATGGTAGTACAGTTTTGTTTTATATGTACATTTGATATTGCGGGGCGAGCGTCCGACATGTGGACTGCCGTCACTGCCTGTTTGTATTATTCTTTTGGGGCACGACCGGGTCGAGGTCGATGTACCCGTTGTATGTATATTTTACTTTCTGTACTAGGATTACCCTGCGGAGGGGTGCACGGATAGCCGGGTTCTAGAGGGCAACGAGCCCGCATCTTATGGCATTGAGACGGAGGGGGCTTTACTCTAGAATTGGCGGGCTATTCGCCGCACTCGTAGGGGGTACAGGTTGACCCAGGAGGGGTGCCCAAGTTACCGGATTCCGTGAAGTGCTGGGTGGTCCATTCACGTTGCTGAAGGGGGCTGCCTCGCTTCAGGTTTTGGCGGGTAACTTGTCGCGCCCGTAGGGGTCTAGGATTTCATTGCACAGGCTATCCACACGACCAGGGGAACGTCGGGTTTCAGTACGGGCTCTATAAAACCCGGGGATCCCAGATATCTGTATTGTTCTGTGATGCTGTACATTTCTATGATGTTGCATTTTATCACGCCTTGAGCGAATATTATATATTGATATATATACTAGTAGATGTTGTATATGTTTTGCATCCGCGCTAGTCCAGTTCCCGCTCTGTCGTTAGTTAAGTAACCTAACGGGTGATGACGGGACCCAGTGGCGAATGCGGATGGCATATACGTACATCATTATTTTCCTTCTTTATTGGTGTGATCAATTGATGGGACTGCGTTGATTCGGATCAATGCAAGCTAAACAAACCTATTCTGAAGTTGTTGGAACATTTTTCAAAAAGCTGTTATTGCAAGGACGTTCACTTTTGTTTTGTACAGTGGTATTCAGTTGGAATATCCTGCTCCTCAGTCGACGAGGCAAGGGCCGAGATCCCTTCACCGGGAGTGACCCCTTGGACAAAAGTTTGCGTCAGGGCAATAACTTCACTATAGCCGATTAATTTTGCTTTGCATCGTGGTATTCAGTTGGAATATCCCGCACCTCATTCTACAGGGAAAAAGCCGAGATCCCTTCACCGGGAGTGACCTCTTTAGCAAAGGTTTTCGTCACTATATTTTTAAAAGCTATCCGGTTCCTTCAACGATATCAAGTTTATTACGTTAAAAGTTTTCGCCAGAAACCATTCGTAGCCCTCCGTCGTTTCATATGAATAGTCAATAAGTATTCAAGCTGTGTATGTTGGCCAAAGTCAAGGCACCGTGATTGGTAGCTATTGGGTATTCATATGCTGCATAGATAGATGCGTTGGTTTGGGACAGTCGTACTACTATTTTGGCCAAAGTCAAGGGTGTGTACCGGTGGGTTCAAATTAACCTGGACAATGACGGGTAGAACTTGACATGTGACTTATGATATGTTGGCCAAAGTCAAGGTCATAAGAGCATGGGGCAAAAATCCACATCGGGAGTTTCTAAAGAAACTGAAACTTGCCAGATATGCGCATACCTTATGGAGTGTGATAACGTGAGCGGATTTCGTCACGTTATCATGCGATGATAGTTGGATCCCGATTCCCACTGATGAGTTGGTTTACTCCTCGGGTGATCCCGACTAATTCTTCTTTCAGGTTTGGAGGAGAATTTGACGGTACAGTGGGAGGTTTCCTGATTAGATAAAGTGATAACCATTCTGATTTAGGTTAGAGTGCACGCTGAGTGTTTCTTTTCTCTTTCTCTTTGGCAGCGATCATAACCCGACCCTAGACTATGACTCAGTGAACAAGTTGACCGAACCTTCTTAACACTGGCTTTTGGATTGTCAGAGTTGCAAACCTCATTGCCACTCCTACTTTTACCCTTTTCTCCAGGACACCCCGTATTACTACGAACGTCCACTTCCATTGGATAAAACCATCGTATGATTATATACGAACTCGAAGGAATTAATTCGAGGATGGTTTCCGGTTCTGGAGAAAACGAATAGGACTATTCAGTTGTCTTTTCCTTTTACCTTCTCTCAGATTGCGAGTACTCCTTGGTTTAGGAGATAGTACACCTATTACGCAAATTGGATAGTCTTCTTCCAAACCTTGGGCTGGTGCTGAACGGTGCGGAGTGAAGAAAACCAATTAGCATAACGATGGTATGCAGAAGGTATTAAGTAAAGACATATCAAGGGATTGGTAAGAGGGCAAAGTAAACTGCGACTGCTATTCACGACCAAACCAAGTATTTCATTACCACTCCCACTTCACCTTTGTATTTATCCTGGACACTCCGTATCACTATGAAGATCCACAGTTATTTGGATACTTCATCGTATGGTTATATACGAACTCGAAAGGAACTTGTTCCAGTTCGGAGATGGATTCTGGTTCGGGAGAAATAGGAATAAGGTTTATTCGGTTGTCTTTTATCTTCACCTTCTCTCGCATTGCGAGTGCTCCTAGGATTAGGACAGTACACCCATTATGCTTATTGGATAGTCTTCTTCCAAACCATAGGCTGGTGCCGAACGGTAGGGAAGGAAGAAAACCATTTGGCCTAAAGGGGTGTACAGAAGGTAATGACTAAAGACATATAAAGGGATTTGGAGAGATGACAAAGAATTATACGGTTACAGTTGTGAATCTGGATAATGGAAGAGGCATTACTAGGAATACCGGGATACCCCATCGAAACATTTCAATGTTTCAGTTTCACTGTGTACTGTTAAAAGAAAACTGATTTCCCAATTAGTCCTTACTCCAGAATATGTATTTACCAGATATGATTATCACATCTGTATGGTTTTACAGATGATGAGTGGGAGTAAGTTATTGGGAATTAGGTGATCATCCTCATTATATCGGAATTCGTTGTAATTGGTGATATTTAAGGAAGTCACCTGGGCTGTTTGCCGGATGGCAAATATTTGGTTTTGAATATCTGTTGTTATGCACCAATTTCAAATTGATATATCTGTACGTCTATTTTTATAGAGTGAGATATACCTTTTTGAAATTATGTCTATGACATTTACCTATATCAGTGGATGGTTAGGTAAGGAGTATTAAACAGCGGTGTAATTCTTCATAACCATAGAACAGTTTTCAACCTACGACACACAGTGAATGAGTCACTAGACTCAGAGGACTTATACAGAGTATTGTATGTTGTCCAGTGTCCATGAGGACAGAGGGGTTGGTCCTCGCACTATATTCTGTTTACTTGTGACTTCTCTAGTTCTTAGACATGTGTTTCGTGGAAATACAAGGTCCAAGTTTTGAGAAGTTATAGGTATATGAATAAAGTAGAGAACCAGGTATTGCAAGTATCAGGATTCTTCAAGGTGATCGAAGATGTAGATACTTGTGGATGGTATTCAGTTAATAGTAATGATTAAGAGATCTTGCTTCTCTTTCAGGTTACTCATAATTGGAAGCATTCCTAAGTTGAGTAACGCTGATCGGCCTCTCTCCATTTACTTGACATGCACTGGAGACAGCTGCATGATTTGAATCTGGTTCAATTAAATTAGTGCCTCTGTTTCTATATTAGTTATAAAACAGTTCGTATCTTGACGATGTTAAGGTATGGGGAGTTGTCCGGCTTATGCTTAAAACCAGACTCTGGATAACTCAAGGCACGTTTCTGTAATGGCTGTTTGTGGGTTGACCCGGGCTATGACGAGGGTTGACTTTCTACCATCTGAAAGATCAATAGTGATATTGTTCTTGGCTCGCCACAGTTTTAATAAAAATGGTTTTTTTTCCAGAAAACAGTAGTGGGAGTATGGTAGAACTGGAAGTGATTCCAGAACCGCAAACGATTTCTGAAGATTTGATAAAGAACCTAAAGATTCAATCTGGTTTGACATTCCATTAGCCACTCCGCAGATATGGTGGGTAACCTTAGGCGCTCGAGAGGTACTTCGGTATGCTCAAGGACGGTGACAGGGAGGTTCTTGTTTACCCAGACTTGCCATTGCTGTTGTTCCAGACTGTGAGACCCGGCAGGAGGATGAGTATAGCGTCGTTCTAAACTAGCTTTAGAAGTGTACGTCTATATGACTCTGCCAGAGGGTTGTCGTAGTCAGTGGGAGCAGCGGAAGCATTGGTGGACAGGTGGCTTGTGTCTATTTATGGACTAAAGCAGATATAGCGGAGATAAATCATCTATTTCTGATATGACAGTCATAGGTTTGACTTCATCAGAATAGAGGATGGATCTGTTAAGAAGGTAGTAGGGTGTGATGTCCTGGTATTTGGATGACATACACAGAGTAGGAAGTGATATTCCTATACTACGGTCGGTTATACTTTGGTTGTCACACAGTTGTTTCTCCACATAAGGCTTGGATATTATATCAGTCTTTCTGGTTACTAGATCTATGGTTTTAGATCTAGATTTGGGTAGTTTCCCAATCTGGGTACTTAAACAGCATTCTATGAGTATTTAGAATGGACGACTCCTGGCACGGTAGTGTACCTGCAGGTGATGGAGTCACCCTCTCTAAAGACGCCTTACAGACTAAAGTAGAGAGGGATGTGCATGATTGGCAGATCACTTGCTTAGGCAATTGAGTCAATCACGAGATGTCAAGTACCACACCAGATGTTGTTTTTTCACGAGATGCAATAAGTTGATATTGATCCAATCTTGGAGAAACATTCGGAAGCAGTTTTAGAACATAAGTGGATGTTCTAGGGATATGATAACAACAGCCTCATTCGGGAGACAGTTATCATTCCAGGCTTCCAAGGTGACCTGGATGGCAGAGTGACTGTCAGAGTTATAGTTTTCCCTCTTACGAGGGGCCGTATTTTGGACAGGTGGTCCAGGTGGATACTGAGGGAAGGATGGCGCAGGATACTGATTAAGTTCAGTTGACGATACAGTCTAAGAAATTTGGATTTGGAGTTCATTTATGAACTAGGTCCCATCAGACATCCAAACATATTCTAAGACAGGTATTGCTGATTTCGGGAGATAGCTTTCTCCGCGAACTTGAGATAAAGAGAGACATAGAAAGAAACATCAGAGCGGATCCACTCACTGAGGCTATTCCTCGAACGCAATAGTTTCGCAAACGAGCTTTGTGAGACTGACTAGTAGAGGAGTTGGGTGTTCGGTATCACACGGGCTGTGAGTATGCGACATCGCAATAATTAGCCTTGAGTGCAAGTGGGAGATTGTTGGAGATAGTGCCCTCAGAGTCAATTATTGGATCACAGGCACGTGATTGCAATGATTGAGGGAGGACCTATCCCGGTAGGACAGTCTTACTCAAGATGATAGTATGCTATTTGGTTTATCTTTATCATCGTATACTGCTTTCGGTGACCTTACGAGTCGCTATTACACGTTGATAGAGCCCTTAGGATTCTTGCTTGACTACCAGCAGTATGAGGGCGATCATATACGTGGGAGCTGGGGTCTACAAGCACATCCTTAAAAGGTCCCTAGTCGTGGGAGTTTCGAGACAGGGCATCGATACTCCAGAGTAGACTAGTGTATACAGTCGAGACCCCGACGAGGGGCGGTGGCCGGTCTCACAAGCCACTGGTGTCAGTTGGTTCACCTAAGATGTATACAGGTGCTCATTGGGTTATGAGTACACCGGACAGGACTCGCCGGGAACCTGCTAGTTGGTATTATACCTGACGTCAGATAGCAGTTCCCTGGTGACATGTGTACAGGTTAGTTCATCGACCTGAGATCGTTATTTGTCTCGTGTGAGTTCCCACTGTGCTTTGATTACTACCCTACCACGGCTTAAAGGAGTCATGCAAACAGGTTTTAGTTGGGTACAATCCCGAGCCACATGGAGGCAGTGAGCGGATCTGCAGGGGTTCGTCTCTCCCGGTATTGGGGGTGAGGTCGCGCTGTGTCTAGGAGAGCCAGTACATGAAAAGTCCTTGGCCAAGGCAGGAGATTTACTGGTAGGTATTCCAGTAGTATCTCAGGGTGTTCTGGGCTGCACTCCGACACGACTTGTACCGCTTTTGGGGGTCTGACTTTTACCAACCCCCTCGGCCCGCCATGCGATGCTCATAGACGAACGGACAAGACTGTACGGATATTGTCACTGACAGGCTCAGTAGGGTGTCAGTATGAGTTCGCTCACAGACGTCCCTTTTGGTCAATAGCTGGTGGCCCGTCACGTATGGCTAATACCTCTGACGTGCTAGTGGTTAAATCCACAGCCATAGTATTGACGAGTCTTTAGAGTCCACCACACACAGTTACTCAGGTTTCGGGCGAAACGCTGTAGAGGCCGTATGGAGATATGGCAGGGTTCGATCAGATACGTGCGGTATTGCACGGATCGTGATCGGATGGATTTTACTAGCGGGCATTGGTTTAAGCCGGATCCCAGTATTAGACAGTGTAGATTTTGTCACTTTGCATTTGTATTCAGTGGGAATACAAATGCGGGATGTATATGCAGTAACGGGGTTTTCCTATAATTTATTACGGGATCAGTTTTCTGAAGTTGCCAGTTTGCATTCCGTTCCGACCAGTTTTCCTTTGTTCCTTCACGGCCGGACTTTTCCGATGGAGGGGGGTTATTTGCAAGTTTGCAAATAACTTATTGTTGAGGGGTTTTCATGCATATGTGTGGCTTCATGATAGTTATTCATCATGAGATTCTTTTTCCTTCTTATCACTTGCATTTATTGTGATGGTGTGTGATTAGATTTGATTTGGCTTAGGGTTACCATTTTTTCTCTCCTAACCTCACCTCCCTTTTTGATTCCCTCCTCATTCCAATTAGGGGCCGGCCACTTCATGGAGAGAAAATGAGAGAGTTCTTTTTTGATGAGGGAAAATTTGTTCATCTCACTTTCTTGCTACACAAATTCAAGCTCCACTTAAATGTTCATAGTTCATTCTATTCCTCCATCAAGGCAACTTCACCCCATTGAGACAAAGGATTTTCTACACTAGTCTACAGCAAACTTTGGACGCGTCGGCTAGCCAACTTCGCGCCCGAGTTGCCTCGGTCCAGAGGTGGGAGCCCGTAAAAGAAATCGGCTACGTGGTGCCCTTTCCGACGAGGAGGTGACGAACGGAGTTTCCGCGGGAGATCGGAGTGGAGACGAAGACCGAAGGACACGGATCGCTTGGTATATCTCTCTTCCCATCTTCTTGTTTGCTAGTAGTTAGGTTAATGGCCCGATCCGGGATAAAAGTGCGCGGTGGTGCCGGTTTTCTAGTTTGCAAAGTTTTTCGTTTCCGCGTTTCCGGCGTCGGATAAACGGCCGGGGCGTCGCCGTGCACTTACAAGCCCGATGTAGGGGACAAGGGAGGCCGGCGGCGACGATCCGTGGCGGGCGACGAGGAAGACCGGCGCGGGCTGGCCTATCGGTGGATGGCGAGGGAGACCGACGGTGTGTGGCGGAAACATCGAAATCAAAAAAATTATCTGTGTATTCCTTGTAATATGTTGACCAAGATGAAAGGTGACGATAAAAGAAAAACTACTGGAAAATTGACTTTTTAACCAATATATGAGAGAAACTATTTTCTTTAACAAGAATCCCGCTTTTCTCATAGAATATTTATGGTTCTCTCCCCTATTTTGATTTTCGCTGGTTCATAGCATGCGGTGTCAAATTTTTTTTGTAGCAGCAACAAATATCTTGTGCAAAATCCAATATAAAGTAGAGAAGAAATGAATTATGAACATGATCTAATCGTCCGCTTAACACCATATATTGAATAGCCCAATGCAGCAACATGTGGTGTCCAAGTGAGCCTTCTCATCCCCCTTCTGTCCTACGTTGTTGTACAAGTAGTATCAACCTATAAAATGGAGCCGGGGCATGGTTGTG
This sequence comes from Agapanthus africanus, assembly GCA_030015575.1. NCBI lineage: Eukaryota > Viridiplantae > Streptophyta > Magnoliopsida > Asparagales > Amaryllidaceae > Agapanthus > Agapanthus africanus. The sequence goes on along the minus strand of JASDDO010000001.1, from coordinate 520,131,857 downwards.
GTCGGGTTACCAACCATGTGCAATTGCCCTCGTATGCCCACAACCACTTGTTGCCCATGGACATGCTTCATGAAAGTTTGCTAGCACTTTCTAAAAGTTGAAAATAATCTATTAATATACAATACCAACTAGATATTTTTTGTTGTAAATCAACTTCTTTCGGACATCAACCTTGTGACTTCTCACATCGGAGAGAAAACAGATATTGATGATGCTCGATATCGGTGATCTCCTAGATAATGACACGTGGCAGATGACGGGTCCCAGAGCTCACAAGAAAGAACCTACAGTGGCCGACCAGACCACTCATGTGCCCGTCCTACAAGCAAACGCTGGCTCACCTCCGAGCCCCTGCACAATTGGTCTTCTCGGCCTAACAGCTCGTCTCCGAGCTACCACAGAACCAAGATTCCTCGGCTCTCCCGCTCGTCCGTGAGCTCTCCCGCCGAGACCATCTTCCTCGGTCTCATCGACCGACCAACGGCACCGCTCACAGGCGCAACCGCCATCCTGCGAATCTCGCCATGCGCGAGATATCCGCCGGCCACATCCCACGTTCCACGCCATCACGATACCCCATTAACGAGGCGGTCTTGCAATTAATGGGAGATCCCGCTCATCACGCGGGCGTGACGTCGTGAGCATAACAGCCGGCGTGATTCTCGCACCTGCCCTGCCTGCCGCCACCGCTATATAAACCCCTTCTTCAGACGGTCCAAATAAACCATTTTTACTCCACTAAGCCGTTACTCTGCTCGGATCTCTAGTCTAACTTGACCGTCGGAGGGTCCTCGGTGGTACAACCATCCCGAGACTTCCTTGCAGGTAGCTCGACAACCACAACCTCAAACCCATTGAGATCCACACTTCAGGAGCGACAGCCTCCAGATCCAATCTCAGCCACCCATCGCTGCCATCAGCAGATCAACGGAAGGTAACATCTTGGCGCGATCCACGTCGCGTCAGCTGGCGCCGTTTGTGGGAACTCTTTGATTCCACAAAAACAAAAGTTCATTTTCCGATCCCAATCCAATGGTGAGCGATCATCACGAAGATCCAAGCACTAGCCGCCGCCTCCCCCTCAACGGAGGCGCGGACGAACCTCCGCCGAATGCCATCAGCGCTCTTGCCGGCCGAATAGACCTACTCGCATCCTTCGTGGAGGCACTCATCCGTGTCCAAACGGCAGGGCAAGATCCCCAGGTCGTCGCTCCCCCGCCTCGGGATCGGGACCCCTACGGAGGAAGAGAAGGCTCCGCTTGTGCCTGCACGACCGATCGTCGCCTCGTTATTTCCAACGGCTGCAGGCCCCACGGGCCAGCACACTCAATGACCCGGGGGACCCCACTTCGCTGGGCTCCGAGGTCTTGCGCTAGAGAGCTTCGCCCCGATTCTCGTCGCTTCATCTCCCTCCCGAGGCAATGGCGGTCAGCTCGCCTGTTCGCAGGCATGACCGGCACCCCCTTTCTCGACGGGGTCGCGCACGCGAGACTCGCCACGGCAGCTCAAAAACGTCCTCGCCGGAAAGCATAAGGAACCTCACCGAAGGGAACCGAGGCACATCGAAAATCATGGTCATGAAGGCGGGGGGTACATCGAGTACCTGCGAGACTCAGCGCCTCACGCCAGCCGCGGAGGCCGACAGCCGCCCGAGGAAGAAGGCCAGGGAGACCGAGCCGATCACCTTTGATGACGGGGACTTTCACGGCATATCCCTGCCCCACAATGACCCCCTGGTGGTTACGGCTCGGGTCCATCAATACGAGGTGCACAGGATCCTGGTTGACTCGGGAAGCTCCGCAGACATTCTCTTCTACGACTGCTTTCTGCGCATGGGACTCATCGCGACAGACCTGAGGCCGACCTCCCACGTCCTTTCAGGATTCACCAACTACTCCATCCCGGAAAAAAGGGTGATCACTCTACAGTTCAACGTCGGAGAGGCCGGCCGTACGCGGACATTGCCGGTGGAATTCATCGTAGCGAGGATTCTATCGGCCTATAACATCCTCCTCGGCCGTCCCACGCCGAACTCCCTCCGGGCCCAGATATAGACCTACCACCTGGCGATGAAGTTCCCTCTCGATCAGGGTGGGATAGGTCGGGTCTATGGAGACCAGCGAATTGCAAAGGTTTGCTTCACCACAACATCTCCATCAGATAGGACGGACGACGATGTCGAAGGTGAAGATGACATCAAGGGTTCTCTGGACACTCGTGACGAGCAAAAAGAGGTCCGAGGGACCCCGGTGGAGCCTCTGACAGAGGTCCCCCTCGTGGAAGGGGACGACGAAAAACTCGTTCAGATCGGGTCGCTTCTGACAGGAACTCAGCGAGACGACCTGGTTCATTTCCTCAGAAACAACTCCGACGTGTTTGCCTGGGCACCTTCCGACATGCCTGGGATCGATCCCAAAGTTATATCTCACAAGCTCGGGATAGATCCTACGGCCCGACCCGTCAGACAAAAAAAGCGAAGCTTCGGCCCGGTCAAACAGAAGGCTATCGAGGACGAGGTGGATCGGCTCCTCACCGCCGACTGATCGCACGCCGATGGCGTGTCGGATGAAAGAATTAAAGTTTACCGCGATCAGGACGGTGTCGCTATGCAGCTAGCCGGTGAGCACGGGTCGGTCCACAGGGAGATGGTGTTATCTTACCTTCTTGCTTTAGACGAGTCAATAAAGAATCTGTATGTTTGTTCAGTCTAACCTAAGTGTTTTATCTGCAAGTATAAAGTTGTTAAGAAAATACGAGATTGTAAGCTAAGAAATCCGTACTCAAAACCTTTGAGCCGAGTCTTGACCAATTGAAGCTAAGCAATCGGCAACAACGTGGATTAGGGGATTTAAGCGCGGTATTCGTGGAATACGGCTTATTTACCCTTGTCCTTCCGTTCTTGTCTCTTGCGTTCGCCTCCGGCCAAATCGAACGCAACCGGTCGCGGTTAGGAATCACCGTTACCTTGTCAGGGTACGGAGCCTAACGGAGCGCTTGCGTATGGTTTGGGCGAAGTTCAAATGGAAAATAACGGGAAAAGGAATTGGCAAGGAAACTTTAACTTACAATACCGTATTAATTCTTAACAACAACAATAATTACAACATTCACAAAATGAACAAAAGAGAACAAAAAGAAAAGAACAAAGAAAAGAAAAGATACAAGTATTAAAGTGCATGAATAAAATTGCAAGTAATAAAAAGACAAGTAATAAAAAGCGAGTAATAAAAAGAACAAGAAAAGAACACGGAAGTAGAACCCAAGCCAAGCATGTGCTCAATAGCCAACCCTTAAACTTGCAAGCTCAATGAAGAGGTTGCAAGATCAAGGGAAGGGTAGAAAAAGCATGTGAAGTGAAGAACTAGTCCCGGGAGAAAATACGACCTTTGAGATCAATAACTAACCCTTAACCATTCAAGCTCAATGAAGAGGTTGAATGAGCAAGAGAAAGCAAAAATCTCAAAGGGGAAGAAGAAGCACAAGAGAATGATACAAAACCCTCATCTTTATTCACATCCATAAAAAGCTCTCACTACAATTCATGGAAGAGGAATGAAGAAGAAGAAGAAAAAGAACTAAAAACTACAAAAGAAAGAGGAACAAAAGAATACAAAAGAATCACCCTTGGCTTTGGCAAGTTCTGCTGTATTTATAGGCGGGGAAATGAGGTTCTAGGGCAATCAGCAGAGCACACATGGAGTACCCAAACTACCCCCAGAAGACGACAGCAAGTGGGCCCCACCTTGCCGCGGAAGGGCGGCCAAAACCCCCATTTGGCCGCGCTTCCGCGGCCGTTTAGAGGAATTAGGCTTGGGGATTTCTTGAGGTGGCCTGATCTGGTGTCCCCAGTTGTCTGGTACATGTAGTTTCTGAAAATACTTTCACATTTCTTCCAGAATTTCTGTTGAGGAAAGGTGGACTTTTGTGGATGCATTTGTCATGATTGCCTCGAGCTCCGCGTAGATCTCTTGGATCTTGTGCTACCATTGAGCCTTGTGCCTGAAAACGACATTGATTTGACATTTTGTCTCTTAAACTGGTATCTGGCAGCATACGGATGAAGAGCGGAGACCGTGTTTTATCAGTGGTTGGCAGGAACCCGGATTTTGTCGTGTTTTCTATGAATTTCACCGTTTTAGAACCGAGAACCTGTATCCTGCAAATATATAACAAACACGGATAAAAAGCACCTACCTATAAACACACGAGCGTAAGAATGGACGGTATAAAATGCAGTATTCAGTGATGAACAAATACCCCCAAACTTAACTTTTGCTCGTCCCGAGCAAAACCAATTATTCACAAAAATAAAATGATAACCGCACTTTCGCAGGGAACGCGATTGCACTGAGCATGTGCAACAAGCCGTTAAACCTCTAGGTGTCCCTAGTAGGAGGAGTGTTGTCTCCTGAGGGTTTTCAGCGGATACTACCCACAAAATCCGGTCAAGCTAGTTTTGTAAAATAACTAAGATTCACATCCTAAAGTTTTGTTTTAGAAAATAACAATTCTATAATCCTAAGTCTAGACCATCGAACCTTTATTTTTCACACCTCGCTTCTTATTTAACTACAGATTTTATATGTCTTTACGTGCAGTGCAAAATAGTGTCGTTAAGTTCTCGAAAGGTCGAATAAAGTCATTATGTCACACAATAAAGCCCAGATAACAATTTTAAAAGGATCACATAAGTTTTATAAAGAGTTAAGCATTTTTCAAGTTTTGTTTTCCAGTAAAGTTTCAACTTCAGAATTTCTATCTTCCTTAACAGGAAACTAGGTCTTATTCTTCACTCCACTTTTTTCTTGTTTTCATTTCATACACACCTCTGTGAACGTGCAATAGTCTTTATCATAGAGTAAAACCTTCATATCTCCGTTAAAATTTTTTTTATAAAAGCTTGTCTTTTATCAAGATTATTCTCACACAAAGAACCGTTAGGAATTTTAACTCGGAGAGAACACTTGCTTGATTTTGTTTTAAAACTGGACTTTCTAGGCTTCTTAGCGAGCTTTGGGCCAATGCACCCAAACCAGTTGGTTTTAGGGCATTAGGTGTAGAAACACCCCAGCGGACTTAATTACTCAAGTTACCTAGGTCCAAAAACAAAAGACAGTTTGGCGTGAAAAACATGATGATTCAATACGAACGGAGATATAACCGGCAGTTCAGTTATTTTTTGGATAAAAGACGTGTTTAGTGGATTCGGTGTGTAATCATTCCAATCAAGTTTCAGATGGGTTATTTTTCAGACTTAGTTCCAATTAAGGCATCAATAACATTCCTTCATATTCACTTACTTCATAAACTATTCATGATATATTACTTATTTCAGAACAAACCTATTTGATCCTCAGAAAATCATTTATCTTATTTAAAAGTTTTTAAACATAAAAGACTTGTCATCTAATTCCCAAAAACTCACGACACGTGTAGTGTGATGTAAAGACGTATATCAGCTATAGTTAACTTCAAAGGAGAGTTATCTTTCAGGTTTTCAAAATCTAAACATAGGATTTAGTTATTCCTATCTTTTCAAACAAAAACCGTCGAATGTTGAATCAGAGTCCTCCCACTAGCTAACTTGACAGAAAAGTTTTTATGTTTTAAGAAAATTTTCAGATTTTTATGGATTTTATGAATAAGGTATGCAGATGCAAAATATACATATGTATGCGAAGGGAGAAAGCTTACCGAGCACACCCCCAAACTTAAACTTGACAGTGCCCTCACTGTCAGGCTATACCAAGAGGGTCAAAATTGTCGGCGCTCCCCCAAAAACAAATTATATACAAAACAAAAAAGGAAAACAAAATATATACAAAAAAAAGTGTCCCCCCCAAACTTAAGTAAAACAGTGTTTCCACTGTTAAGCGTTGAAATTCAGGATTAGGGGGAAAGAACAGTATCCATTTATACAAGGCCTTACACAGGCCAAAAGTTAGCACCAACCATTCAAAAATCTTATCTCTGTAGAGCGGTGGCTGGTGGAAGAAGGCGTAGAGAAAAGAGATGGAAAATACGCGAGACCGCTTGTGGAGAGAAGTGGAATGCGGTCTCGGTAGACGAGAAGAAGAAGAATGGCGGAAGGGAAAAAGAAGTGGAATACGAACTTGAGGGTGCAAATGGAGTGAATAGATTAGCACAATTTGTGATGAGTGATGTGTAAACAGCGATTGTGCTATTCTATTAACCCGTCGAGAGATTGGGTCAAATCCCTCAAGATTCATAAGCAACCATGGGTACGCCGAACTCGGTAAACCAGACATATGAAATGAAAATGATACGGGTTCTTGCATGGTTGGAACGACGGACATGATGGATGGAAGTGGTTGAGGAAGGGTATCGGGTAAAGTTTCGGGAGGGTGTACACAGTCAGTGGAAGGAACAGGATGAATTGGAAAATCCGACTCATCAATTAAAACTGGTTCATCCTCAAAGCTTTCCTCAAAATTCTCCTCAAAATTCAGCTTATCCATGCCAATTTCATCAAAATCAAGACGCATATGGGGTTCGGGAAAAACATTTAATGACTCGGGATGATGATTTGAAGAGATAAACTCAGCCAAATCTACAGGTTCATCATCCAAATTGTTCCCAGCGTCAACATCCTCAATCAAGTGAAAGTCTATTTTCTCAGACACCTCAAAAGCATGGATTTCAATCGATTCGGGTTCTAGAGTGGAGGTGTAGAGGTCAAAAGGTTTAGGATCGGTTTCACTTGGAAGAGACCCTTCACAATCGGGCAAATCAAACACTACAAAGTCGCACAACTCATTCATTATTCTATCTTCAATTGATAAATCATGTGGGATACTTGATAGACTTTCGACACAGGAGTTGTGGGATTCAATTTGGGATGGGTATGTTTGATTTGGAAGGGGGTATATCTCACTCTCTCCACTCAAATTCACAGCCTGTCCTGCCACCGCATCATACATTGAAAAATTTGGAGCTAGTTGAAAACTAGCTACCGGATCACTAGGTTGCATGAGGGCGGCCATGGACGCATTCAAATCCATTATCTGTTGGCTTGACGCTACCCTAAAATCTTCCAACGACTGTTCCAGACTAGACATAGGTTGTGTTGGGGTTTCAGTAAAAGATTCACAGTTGTATGGATACTGAAAATTCCCAAACGGCTGTTCTGAAGTAATGTCTAGGGAAGGTGCAAAAGTAGGGTAGGATTGGTAGGAATTGAATGGCTGGACAGGAGTGGGATCAACAGGTGGATAAGACGGAGAATGGAATTGTTGATCCCAAGAATTTGAAGTGGTGAAAGGAGTGAAAGATCGGTTACGGGATTGTTCAATATGTTCAGCAAGAGACATTGGTCTTGGGTTTACAACTGGATTTTCAAAATGTGTATCAACGCAAGAAGGGGTGAGTGTTGGAAACGGTTGATACGAAGTGGATTGCGGGGTCCAGTTGTTCGTCCTAGATGCGTCTATCCGATCTTTCAAAGAAATTTTGGGCATGGAGGGGTCGTTCGAGGTCCGGCCAAAGCAAGAACCGTAAGAAGTAATTTCTGGTTGTGGGCACCAAAGTTCGGCAAGAGTTTTGCGAGGTGGAGTACCCATGATATAAAAAGAGAAAGAGAAAGGTAGAGAAAAGGGAGGGGGAAAAATGTGATTTTTTTTTTTTTTATATAAATTTTAGTTAGTTGTTAGCAAAAGAATGAAGTATACACAAAAAAGAATATGGACAAAAATCACGACACAAAAATACCACACACCTAATCGTTCTAGGGTTCACCTAGGTCAACTAGACCTGCTCGAGAACTTGATTGTCGAAGTAAAACTGTGTCGAGAAACAGGCTTAAAAATACACTGATCACGAGGCCAGGTAAGTGCAGAGATAAGGGGAGGTTTTCCAACGCTTTCGCGAAGTTCCTTAATTAAATAACCCTTTCTCTTTTGGCGGTTTCGCCGTTAACACTTTCCTAGACACCCCGTAAACAATATACCGTTAAGCAAGCTTCTAAATACAGTTAACTTCTCCTAGTGAGCGCGAAGTCCTTAAGGCTTAAAGTCTAATTTCTTTTAAATTTGTGCGGGTAATCGTTATGCTCAAGTTCGTGATTTGTGGGCCACGGAAAAGGTGATGAAATCCTTTACCGTATGTTGTGGGGTTCGCTTGCCCTTAAGTCCGTATTAATTGATGCAATGCGCAATTCAAAAAAATTCTTATAAAGAATCAGAACAATCGTTTTTTATTAGTTTAAGCGCGGCGCTGCAACAAATACGGGTTAGTCAAGTTTTAGCGTTTGCTAGCGAACTTGCAAAGAATCCTGCAAAGAATAGTATATTGGAAGCGTCGGATTTGAGAAGAAGGTGTTAGTAAAGTACGTACCGTTTAAGTTTTGGGTTAGGAAACCCCCGTTGAATCAAATCCGGTAAGCTTGAAAGGTTCGCTTGCGCGGGTCAAACTACCCGGATCTTTGGCACTGTACTTCGCAATCACCTTAAGTTTGAATGTACACTTTGCTCCCACAATCGCAGTTTGCAAATCTGCAAAAATCTGCACACTTGCCCACAAAAATATTGTCCAAAAAACAAAAAAGAATATATATTTTTTTTATATACAAAAAGAATATTAACCCGAATAACAAGAAAGAAAATACGCTACCGTCTCCCCGGCAACGGCGCCATTTGATCGCACGCCGATGGCGTGTCGGATGAAAGAATTAAAGTTTACCGCGATCAGGACGGTGTCGCTATGCAGCTAGCCGGTGAGCACGGGTCGGTCCACAGGGAGATGGTGTTATCTTACCTTCTTGCTTTAGACGAGTCAATAAAGAATCTGTATGTTTGTTCAGTCTAACCTAAGTGTTTTATCTGCAAGTATAAAGTTGTTAAGAAAATACGAGATTGTAAGCTAAGAAATCCGTACTCAAAACCTTTGAGCCGAGTCTTGACCAATTGAAGCTAAGCAATCGGCAACAACGTGGATTAGGGGATTTAAGCGCGGTATTCGTGGAATACGGCTTATTTACCCTTGTCCTTCCGTTCTTGTCTCTTGCGTTCGCCTCCGGCCAAATCGAACGCAACCGGTCGCGGTTAGGAATCACCGTTACCTTGTCAGGGTACGGAGCCTAACGGAGCGCTTGCGTATGGTTTGGGCGAAGTTCAAATGGAAAATAACGGGAAAAGGAATTGGCAAGGAAACTTTAACTTACAATACCGTATTAATTCTTAACAACAACAATAATTACAACATTCACAAAATGAACAAAAGAGAACAAAAAGAAAAGAACAAAGAAAAGAAAAGATACAAGTATTAAAGTGCATGAATAAAATTGCAAGTAATAAAAAGACAAGTAATAAAAAGCGAGTAATAAAAAGAACAAGAAAAGAACACGGAAGTAGAACCCAAGCCAAGCATGTGCTCAATAGCCAACCCTTAAACTTGCAAGCTCAATGAAGAGGTTGCAAGATCAAGGGAAGGGTAGAAAACGCATGTGAAGTGAAGAACTAGTCCCGGGAGAAAATACGACCTTTGAGATCAATAACTAACCCTTAACCATTCAAGCTCAATGAAGAGGTTGAATGAGCAAGAGAAAGCAAAAATCTCAAAGGGGAAGAAGAAGCACAAGAGAATGATACAAAACCCTCATCTTTATTCACATCCATAAAAAGCTCTCACTACAATTCATGGAAGAGGAATGAAGAAGAAGAAGAAAAAGAACTAAAAACTACAAAAGAAAGAGGAACAAAAGAATACAAAAGAATCACCCTTGGCTTTGGCAAGTTCTGCTGTATTTATAGGCGGGGAAATGAGGTTCTAGGGCAATCAGCAGAGCACACATGGAGTACCCAAACTACCCCCAGAAGACGACAGCAAGTGGGCCCCACCTTGCCGCGGAAGGGCGGCCAAAACCCCCATTTGGCCGCGCTTCCGCGGCCGTTTAGAGGAATTAGGATTGGGGATTTCTTGAGGTGGCCTGATCTGGTGTCCCCAGTTGTCTGGTACATGTAGTTTCTGAAAATACTTTCACATTTCTTCCAGAATTTCTGTTGAGGAAAGGTGGACTTTTGTGGATGCATTTGTCATGATTGCCTCGAGCTCCGCGTAGATCTCTTGGATCTTGTGCTACCATTGAGCCTTGTGCCTGAAAACGACATTGATTTGACATTTTGTCTCTTAAACTGGTATCTGGCAGCATACGGATGAAGTGCGGAGACCGTGTTTTATCAGTGGTTGGCAGGAACCCGGATTTTGTCGTGTTTTCTATGAATTTCACCGTTTTAGAACCGAGAACCTGTATCCTGCAAATATATAACAAACACGGATAAAAAGCACCTACCTATAAACACACGAGCGTAAGAATGGACGGTATAAAATGCAGTATTCAGTGATGAACACCGACTTCATTCGGAGTGTGCCATATTCGAAGTGGCTAGCGAACGTAGTCCTACTCAAGAAGTCAAGCGGGAAGTGGCGCATGTGCGTCGACTTCACCGACCTCAACAAGGTGTGCCCCAATGACAACTATCCCCTACCTCAGATAGACCAGCTCATCGACAGCTCGGCAGGCCACGAGCTATTGAGCTTCATGGATGCCTTCTCCGGCTATAATCAGATCCGAATGAATCCGGCAGACAAAGACCTTACCGCATTCACAACGGACCGAGGGGTATACTGCTACAAGGTGATGCCCTTCGGCCTCAAGAACGCCGGAGCTACGTACCAACGAATGGTCAACCGCATGTTCAAGCCACAGATCAGCAGGAATATGGAAGTTTACGTCGACGATATGCTCGTCAAATCGGTCTTGTCGATCGACCACTGCAAGGACCTGGGCGAGGTCTTCGAGGTACTCCGCAAGTTCAAGATGAAGTTGAACCCCGCCAAATGCGCATTCGGGGTCACCGGGGTAAAATTCCTCGGTTTCGTGGTCGCCCACCGTGGGATCGAGGCTAACCCGGAAAAAATCGACGATATCCTCAACATGACCGCGCCCAAGACTAACGTCGAGATCATGCGACTGACGGGGCAGGTAGCTGCTCTGAGCCATTTCATGTCAAGGTCTGGGGAAAAGTGCCTCCCATTCTTCAAAGCTCTAAGGAAAATCCTGAGGTTCGAGTGGTCAGAAGAGTGTCAGACCGCCTTTGACCAATTAAAAAGACTTCTTGCGACACCACCGCTGCTCATCCGACCAGTGGAAAGAGACGAGCTATCACTGTATCTGGCGGTATCCGACCAAGCAGCCGGCTCAGTGCTCGTTCGAAAGGTCGACGGAGCGCAGAGGCCGGTGACTACGTGAGCCACGTCTTCAAAGACGCGGAAATGAGATACCCACCTATAGAGAAGATTGTCTTGGCACTCGTTGTGGCCTCAAGGAAGCTACGGCACTACTTCCAAGTGCACACTATCCTAGTTCTCACAGAGCGCCCGCTGGGGGCTATCCTCGCCTCACCCGAATCCTCGGGCTGCCTAGAGAAGTGGAGGTAGGAGCTGTCCCAGTTTGACATAAAATACCGCCCGAGGCAGGCCATCAAAGCACAAGCCCTGATCGACTTTATTGTCGAGTGCACCATTCCTAGCAAGGAACCGGAGCCCCCACGGACCCTCGCGGATCAACACCCGATCGTAGGGATACCCGACTCGGTCCCTGAGTGGGTCATCTACGTCGACGAGTCCTCAACCGAGGAAGGCTGTGGCGCCGGCCTTATCATCCGGGGCCCGAACGAGGCAGAAATGGAATATTCTCTAAAGCTCGGATTCAAGGCTTCAAACAACGCGGCAGAGTACGAGGCCCTGCTGGCTGGACTTTGCATAGCCTCTGGGATGGGGCTGAAGACAATTCGAATCCGCAGTGACTCAGCCCTAGTCGTTGGCCAAGTGATCGACCACTTCGAGGCTCGGGAACCCTAATGGTGAAATATCCGGCCGAGGTAAGAAAACTTCGGAAGAACTTTGACGAAGTCCAGATAGAAAAAATACCCAGGCAGCTCAATGCCCAAGCCGACGCCCTGAGCAAGCTTGCCTCATCCTACTCGGCCAACAACAAGCGGTCTATCCTCTTCGAAACCTTGCCACGGCCCAACGTGGAAGACGATGCGACAATACTTCATGTGTATACAGCGCAGGAAGATTTCCACAACTGGAGGAAGTCCCTCGTGGAATTCCTAAGGGACGGTATGCTCCCAGAAGATGGGGAAGCAGCCCGCCATCTCCGGGCCAAAGCCCGTCACTTCGTCTGGAGCAATGAGAACCTTTATAAGAAATCCTTTACTCAGCCCCTACTCCGGTGCGTCGACCCCCACGAAGCCGACTACGTCCTCCGTGAAATCCATGAAGGGGTCGGCGTTGCACACCAAGGGGTCCGAACCTTAATCCAGAAGGTATTGCTCTAGAGGTACTACTGGCCAACTATTCATGAGGACGCCCAGAAGCTCGTCAGGAGATGCAAAAGTTGCCAACTCCATGGAAGCATACTTCACATTCCGGCTACCGAGCTGACCGCACTGACCTCCCTATGGCCGTTCGCCCAGTGAGGATTGGACATGATAGGCCAGTTCCCTACCGGGGCGGGCGGGCACAAATATGTCCTCGTCGCAGTAGATTACTTCACGAAGTGGATCGAGGCTGTCCCCATCAGGAGGCCGGACGCCACCACGACCATCAAGTTCCTGCAGAACAACCTGATACACCGGTTCGGCATCCTGAGGTGTATCGTCACCGACCACGGGACGAACTTCATAAACGAAAAAGTGAAGGATTTCTGCAACGAATATCATATCCTCATGAAATTTGCCGCAATCGCACAGCCCCAATGCAACGGGCAGGCCGAGGTTGCTAACCGGGATGTCCTCCGAGGTCTCCGGACCCGCCAAGAATGACGCCAAGGCAGTTTGGTTGAGGAATTGCCCTGGTCTTATGGGCCCTGCGCACGTCAAAGAAGACCCCCACCGCGGAAACTCCTTTCAGCCTCTGCTACGGGACCGAGGTGATGGTCCCGGCGGAAATCGGACTACCCAGTCACCGGGTCGAACATTTCGACGACGAAGCAAACACCACGACACTATGGACCAACTTGGACATCTTACTGGAGAAACGGGACCGGGCTCAAATCAGGGCCGCCGCCTATCAGCAGCAAACTGCCCGATACTACAACGCGCGGGTCAAACGTCGCTCCTTCAAGACCGGAGACTTGGTCCTACGGCGAAATGAGTTCGTCGATCAAGGCAAGCTGCATAAGTTCTCCCCGAAATGGGACGGTCCTTTCCTCGTCTCCGAAGTACTTCCCGGCGGAGCCTACCGCTTAGAGGACGCGGACGGCCGCAAGTTTCCACGGCCTTACAACGCTGAGAAGCTTAAGCTGTACCAATGAAACGGATACCTACGAGTGTGTATCTCTCCTTTCTCAAAGGCAATGTAAATTTTTCTAAAAAGTTCTTTCTACTTAGATAATAAGAGGGGAACGCTAGAGCATTACAAAAAGAGGAATCTTATTAATTCAAAAAGGTACTCTGGGCTCCTCATCCTTACAAAAAGGGGGGTTACAAAAGAGGTGGAACGGGATCGAGGAAGTACTCCTGGTGATACTCGGAGTAGATCTCCGTCAACCGGGCCCTAGTTGCTGCATCCCACTCCTGCCGACGCTGCATGCGGACCCGGGACGCCACGGAAGCACCCGACTCACCGCCCGCTGAGCCTTGACCCATGATGTACCTCATCTTGAAACATTCAAGAATCAGAAGCAAGGATCGATTGTGCCTGGCCTTCGAGATGAGTCCGAACAGGAAGATCGAATGCACCTTGTCAAGCGCCTCGTCCAAAAGCTCCTCACTGAAGGGGTTGTCCAACCCCAGGGACCTCCTCCAGATCGCGTACATCAGGAGCTGGAGCAAGGGCGACCGCCGAGGGAGGAGACGACCGAAGTGATCCTCGAGGCGCCGAACCACTCCCTGGTACCCCTCCTCGGACAGCGATTGGTCGTACAAGGAGACATCACCAAGGGTGATAATCTCTTCGATCAAATACACACGCCCAGTCATCTCGAAAGTAAGCGAAGCCAAAGGAACTGCCATCTCCTTCCCTACTTATAGCTTCAAGCAGAATCTTCAAGGACCCGGATTCTCGGGCATGCCAGCGCGAATCTTGGGAATCACAGCAACTACCCCAATGCCACGCCGCCACGTGGCGAAACTGGCACAGCATTCTGAAACGCTTCGCGTTCCCCATGCGATCGAGACACGTGTTGCCAACGACTATCCCACCTCGCCGCTCGACGCGAAATCGAAACGACGCAGCTCTGGCGGTTCACCTCCTCCACGCGTTCGCGGCATGTGTCTTCGCGACTGTCCATCTTCCTAAAGCCCTCACCAAGAGGCAACCCTGCAGCTACCCTGCTCGGCTATCCCTGGCTGGTAGCTTCCCTACCCCACAACGCCAGGGATCTAAGCCCTCACCAAGAGGCAACCGAGCAGCTTCACTGCTTGGTTCATCCTTGACAGGGCTCCCACGGCCCCTCCAGCGCAAAAAATCGAAGCCCTCACCAAGAGGCGACCGAGCGGCTTCACTGCTTGGTTCATCCTTGGCAGGCCTCCCACGGCCCCTCCAGCGCCAAGGATCGAAGCCCTCACCAAGAGGCAACCCTGCAACTACCCTGCTCGGCTATCCCTAGCTGGTAGCTTTCCCACCCCACAATGCCAGGGATCGAAGCCCTCACCAAGAGGCAGCCCTCACCAAAAGGAAGCGCCTCAATATAAATTATATAATTGGATGACTTGCCGAAACCATGATGTCAGAATCAAGGAACAGGGAGAAACAATAGGGAACCAAAAGATTTCAAGTCGAGATGCAAAGTGGTTTGCATATCATCAAGGCAAAGGATAAAGAGAAAGATATGATTCAAGAATCATGATAACAATGTGGCAGGACATGTTCCTAATCACGGATTTTCCGATTCGTGTATTGGGTCCAATACCCAACTACAAAAGAATCAAACCCGATTAACCTAAATCCTATGGCTCTGATACCAAACAAACCATGTCGCACCCCGCTTCCCAGAGTACGCTAAGATAGGCACGTGACATAGCCAACCATGCTACCTGTGGATATGAAATATCCTTCCACAGTCACATTACGGCTGTAGAGATATCAAGAACAATAATAAACTATCTAACACATGTCCATAAGCCAGAATAAAACGAGTCAAGAATAAAATAATGCGGAAGCAAAAGATCCAATAAATAAAACACCTAGAAAGTAAAGATACCAACAGGATCCTCACCGCTCGGTCTAACAGCGGCAGTACTCCCGATCAGTCTGCAACAAAGGTAGAGCATCTGGGCCATGCAAAACCCAGACGTCAGTGCGTCATAACATCAAGTAATAATATAAACAAGGGTAGCAAGACATGTAGGTATGAGCATGAACGGTAAAACAGATAAACAACAATATCAATAAGGACAGTGAAGGGCAGTGTGCAGTGAGTAATCTAAACTGGTCTACCGTGTTAACTACTCTCAAGTCTTTGAAATCAATTTGATGAATCGTCGATGTAACTCAATAGTATCCCGTGCATACCCGGGACCACGGTCAAGATTCTCGGGCTGAATCCGAGACATGCCGCTAGGCACTAAAACAGGAAATATGTACAGAAGAATGATGTCAGCAGCATCATCCCAAGGCTGGCCTAGCCTCTAAAACTGATCAGTATAAGCAAGCGAACTGTCGAGTTACAAGTCAGGTTTCATCATTGATTTCCCTATACCCCCAAGTTATATGTTTAAGTCGGGTCTTAATAATCTGAAGCTAATGCCAACACAGGATCAAGCAGGTACAGGTTTGTCTGGATAGACAACAGAAAATGTCCGTAGGGACAACATGTCAAGGCTGTTGGCATTAGTAACAAGATCCGGTAACAGGTCAAGATATGGTACATCAGGTCAGGTCAAGGAGTGTAAATAAATCCAATCATGTCAAGAAGTGCACGGTATCAAGTCGTATCAAGTAGTAGGTGTATCAAGTCATGTCGGGGGTGCACAAAATGTCACATGGGTGCTCATAATCAAACTAAAATAAGCATGGGTATACAAAACAAGTATGGGGTACTGATGGAACAATAAAAAAATGGAACATTATGATGTGGTATGCAAATAGGTACAGATTAAAGCATATGGATGCACAGTTATCGATTTGGGTTAAGGTTATAGTTCCAACATTAATTAAAATACACTTTATCAAATATGGAATGTTAAAATCTCATTATTATGTATTAAATGATCTAGGGATGCAATTGTATATATATTAGGCTAGATGGATGCAAACGGGTTTCCGAAAGGTTATAAACAAATGAAAGGGTACTACGGGCTATGCAACCAAGCACTATGTGATATAAATATGGACGTGGGTACAATGTATTGTAATCTAATATGCAACATGATATGTTTCAAGTTCTAAATCTAAAATGATATAAATGGAACATCGAAATGTTAAAGTGGAACATATGGCTTTAGATTTAATCTAAAGATTTAATATGCATTTAAATAAGTATAAAATAATATAAATAGCATGTAGCAAGTTTTACTTGCCTGATCGGAACGCGAAACGGATCTGTACGGTACGTCCTACGTCGGCGAAATGTCGCGACGTGTCCACGCGAGCACAGAACGGAACCAGGTAAGGCAAGAACACGACCGCGCTATCTGGGAACGTCCTCAGGGTCACCCGGATCAACAGCGACGGGCACGGCTCCGTCGATCACCGGAAAACGCGAATCCAAGAAATCAAGAAAAGAAGAAGAAGGAGAAAAAGAAGAAAAAGAAGAAGAAGAAGCTGGGATTTGGTGCTATGGGGTTTGGGACAGAGGCGAAGACAGAGAGGGTGATGACGACGTGGGAACGTCGGCGATCGTGTCGCCGGCGATGACCGGGGGGACAAGAAACAAGAAGAAGAAAAGAGAAGGAGAAGTAGAGGAAGAAGAAGAAGAGAAGAAGAGACTGGGTCGCAGTGATGATTTGGATTCAGAGAGGAAGGCGAGGGGAGATGATGATGATAGTGGGATGAACCGGGGTCGCCGGAGGTGAGTGAGTGGCCAAAGGCAGTAGGGTTTCGGGAGAGATGCAGGGTTCTAGGGTTCTTGGTGTTGGGTTGGCGAGAGGGAAGAGAAGAGGAAAGAGAGGTGGTCGAAGGTGTGAAGGCGACGACGAGGTGGTCGGCAATGGGTCGGCGACGTGAGGGCGCCGGCGAGGGTTGGGTTGCAGGTTATGGGTTTCTGGGTTTGCAGTGTAAGGGATCTCGTCTGGGTGTTTGCAGATATGAGAGAGGAGATGAAGATGATGAGGTAATGCCGACGGGGTCGGAGCTCCGGCGAGGAGCCGGTGTGCAGGTGAGGGCGAGGTGAAGGCTGTGGGTTGCGGCAAGGGTTGCAGGGTATGCGGGGTTATGGGTGCAGGCAGAGGAGATCGGGGTTGGAGAAGGAAGAGAGAGGAGTGGAGGAAGAGGTTGACGAGGGTGAGGCGAGGGGTCGCCGGCGTGAGGGCGACGACGAGGCAGGGGCTGGGTTCTTGTGGCGAGAGGCGGGAAAACAGAAAAAAAAATTGAAAAGAAGAAGATGAGAGGAGAGAGAGAGAGACGTGAGGTTCATAAAATTTTTAAGAGAAAAAAAATAAGATATATATAGAGAGAAAGAGAGAAAGAGATGGAATTCTGTTAGAGATTTGATTTTGAAAAAATCTATTGAATATATATAGTTAGGTACACAGTTATATATAATAGGATTAAAATATTAATAAATTTTGAGTTTTTAGCTAATACAAAATTGTTCCAAAACATGCCCGGGTCGGGTCTAAAAATCCAGTACGAAAAATATATGTGTCGACCAAAATTAAAATTGGATATCCGGGTAATGAAAATGCATACCCCCAAGAACGGATGCACGTACGTGCGCGTAGCTATCCAAACACGTCCGTTTCACTGAACGGGACGAGAACAAGATGCGCGGATGCTACCACGGGGTTAGGGGTATCATGCAGGCTATGAAATGCAATTTTAATTTATTATACATGACCTAAAATGTTATATGTAAAATATGCGATGCTAGATAAAATGCCAGTATGCAGTTTACATTAGATGCACGTGTCTATGTAACAAGCCATGGTAATCTATAAATAAGAACCAAACAAGTTCAAGCAAGCAGGTCGGGTCGAATGCAATGTAAAATGTAAAACACCATTCGCACCCAAACACGATAAATCAAGAAAATACCACAGATAATAAAATACGGGAACTGGAATTGGTATAAATGAACTAGGTTGTTACATTATACCCAACTACAAAAAGAATTTCGTCCTCGAAATTCCAAGAACAAGAAAGGATAAACAATCAACAAACTATAAGAATAGATGTGGAAATTTCTGCCGGATTTCATCTTCTCGTTCCCAAGTTGATTCTCCATGTGAGCGATTTTCCCAAGAAACAAGTACAAGAGGGATAACCTTGTTCTTAAGAACCTTTTCCCTTCGATCCATAATCGACATCGGTCGCTCCTCAAAGGTTAAATCTTCTCGTACAGTCAGCTCCGAATGATCCAGCACATGTGTTTCATCTCGAACATATTTACGGAGTTGATATACTTGAAACACGTCAGGAACTTTCGCCAAAGATTGTGGTAACGCCAATCGATAAGCCACTTCTCCAACACGCTCCAAAATCTCGAAAGGCCCAACGAATCGAGGACTAAGTTTTCCTCGACTCCCAAAACGAATCACTCCTCTAGTCGGTGATATCTTCAAGAATACTAGATCACCAACAGTGAACTCTAGAGGTCTTCTCGATGTATCGGCCCAACTCTTCTGCCGATCTTGCGCTGCCTTCATATGATTACGGATAGTATTAACCTTCTCAACTGTTTGCACGATCAAATCCGGTCCCAACAATCTTCGTTCTCCAACATCGTCCTAATAAACAGGTGAACGACACTTGCGAACATACAATACTTCGAATGGAGCCATCTGAATAGTCTCCTGAAAGCTGTTGTTGTACGAAAACTCCACCAAGTGTAGATGATCTCCCATGAACCCTTGAAGTCTAACATGCAAGCTCTCAACATGTTTTCAAGAGTTTGGATCGTTCTCTCCGACTGGCCATCTGTCTGAGGATGATAAGCTATGCTAAAATTCAATCGAGTCCCCAAACTTTCCTGTAAACTCCTCCAGAAGTGCGATAAGAATCGTGTGTCACGGTCGGACACGATGCTCACAGGTACTCCATGCAATCTCACAATCTCCTGCATATACCGTTCTGCTAACGCTTCCGTTGATTGACCAACTCGAAACGGTATGAAGTGAGCTGCCTTGGTCAATCGATCAACAATCACCCAAACTGCATTGTTGCCCTTTGGACTCCGCGGTAAAGCTGTCATGAAATCCATGGTTATATGTTCCCACTTCCATTGAGGAATCGGAAGTGGTTGCAATAAACCAGCAACCCTTTGATGTTCAGGCTTAACTTGCTGACACACCAAGCACTTTGCTACAAAGCGAGCAATCTCCCCTTTTCATGCCTTCCCACCAGAAATGCTGCTGTAGATCACGGAACATCTTCGTGCCTCCTAGATGTACAGAATACACGAAACTGTGTGCCTCCTTCATAACTTTTTCGCGAATATCTCCTTTTGGCACACATAAACGGCTACCATATCACTATGAACCATCTTCATGAATTAACAAGTTCGTTCGAAGTCCAGCTTTAACCTATTCTCGAAACCTTTGCAATCTTGGGTCTTTCGACTGCGCTGCTTTAATACTCTCGATCAATGACGACTGTACTTGCAGCTGCATCAACTGTCGTGAAGAAAGCGGTAGCACGATCTCCAACTCAAATCTCCGAAAGTCTTCCATAAGCTCCTTCTGTGCAGTCAACATCCGAATTGCTGGCAACCGACTAAGCGTTTCCGGCACTACATTAAATTTTCCCCGGATAGTACTTGAGATCAAGATCATAGTCGGCCATCAGCTCCAACCATCTACGCTGCCTCATGTTAAGCTCTTTCTTTGTGAACACATACTATAGGCTTTTGTGATCGGTGAATACTTCGACCCTTTCGCCCAATAAGTAGTGTCTCCAAATCTTCAAAGCGAAAATCACAGCTGCTAGCTCCAAGTCATGAGTTGGGTAATTCTTCTCATGGGTCTTCAACTGTCTCGATGCGTATGCTATAACCTTCCCATGCTGCATCAAAACACATCCCAATCCTTTCCCAGATGCGTCGCTGTGAATCACCAATCCTCCGGAATTGTTTGCCATGGTCAGAATAGGAGCGGTTATCAACCTCTGTTTCAACGCCTCAAAAGCTGACACACACTTATCCGTCCACACAAATGGTACTTCTTTGCGCGTAAGCTTGGTCAAAGGCTCCGCCAGACGAGCAAAGTTCTCCACGAACCTTCTGTAATACCCGGCAAGTCCAAGAAAGCTTCTTATCTCCGCAACATTCTTCGGAATCGGCCAATCTCGAACTGCTGTAATCTTTTCGGGATCAACGGCGATTCCATCTCCGGACACGACATGCCCCAAAAACTTCACTTCTTCAAGCCAAAACTCGCACTTGCTCATCTTTGCATACAATCTTTCTTGCCTCAATATTTGCAGTGCGATCTTTAAGTGTTCCGTATGCTCTTCAATGCTCCTCGAATAGACCAGAATATTATCGATGAACACCACTATAAACTGATCCAAGAACGGTAGAAAGATTCGGTTCATCAAGTCCATAAATATCGCTGGTGCATTCGTGAGTCCGAATGGCATCACTAAATACTCGTAATGTCCATACCAAGTTCGGAACGCAGTCTTGCAAATATCCTCTAATTTAACTCGGACCTGATGATATCCAGATCGCAAATCCAGCTTCGAGAATACCCTCGCGCCACTAAGTTGCTCGAATAATTCGCCAATGCGAGGGATCGGGTACTTATTCTTAATAGTCACCCGGTTTAATTCTCGATAATCGATGCACATTCTCCTTGTGCCATCTTTCTTCTTGACTAGAAGAACTGGAGCTCCCCAAGGTGAATTGCTGCTGCGAATTCAACACTTCTCTAGCAATTCGGTAATCTGCTTCTTTACTTCTTCCAACTCCACCGGTGCCATTGGATAATACGCCTTTGAGATTGGCGCTGCACCAGGAACAAGATCGATCGTGAACTCCACATCTCGTTTTGGCGATAAACCCGAGATGTCTTCGAATACATCCATGAACTCTCGAACTACATATGTCGTTTCTCCTTATTAACTTCCATCGACGAAAGAACATTGTTTGTCGACCTAGCCCTAAACACGACTGGCCCGACAGAACTGCTTCTTCCAGCAAAAACAAACTCCGGGTGTCCGGGAATCTGGAAAATCACTTTCCTTTCCCTACAATCAATATGAGCGTGGAAAGTGCCGAGAAAATCCATTCCCAAGACAACAAAAACCAAAGGGATGCACCAGAATTGAATAATTCTAATGCGGGAAAAACATGAACAGATAAGATACCGAGATGACTTCATCCGAAGTCAAGATACTGAAGAGGATTAAGCACGGTAACCATGATTCAATCTGGCGATAAAATAAGAACTGGTAAGCAATGAAACCGAGAGAAGCAAGGTCATACAACGATCATAAAACAAGGAAATGAATCAAACTAGAATTCCAAGTTGCATAAATAGAGTACCGCATTGTAACTATGCTGCAGTTCATAGTTACAATCACATAACTCCACTCAAGTCGCCCAACAGGATCCTCACCGCTCGGTCTAACAGCGGCAGTACTCCTGATCAGTCTGCAACAAAGGTAGAGGATCTGGGCCATGCAAAACCCAGACGTCAGTGCGTCATAACATCAAGTAATAATATAAACAGGGGTAGCAAGACATGCAGGTATGGGCATGAACGGTAAAACAGATAAACAACAATATCAATAAGGACAGTGAAGGGCAGTGTGCAGTGAGTAATCTAAACTGGTCTACCGTGTTAACTACTCTCAAGTCTTTGAAATCAATTTGATGAATCGTCGATGTAACTCAATAGTATCCCGTGCATACCCGGGACCACGGTCAAGATTCTCGGGCTGAATCCGAGACATGCCGCTAGGCACTAAAACAGGAAATATGTACAGATGAATGATGTCTGCAGCATCATCCCAAGGCTGGCCTAGCCTCTAAAACCGATCAGTATAAGCAAACGAACTGTCGAGTTATAAGTCAGATTTCATCATTGATTTCCCCATACCCCCAAGTTATATGTTTAAGTCAGGTCTTAATAATCTGAAGCTAATGCCAACACAGGATCAAGCAGGTACAGGTTTGTCTGGATAGACAACAGAAAATGTCCGTAGGGACAACATGTCAAGGCTGTTGGCATTAGTAACAAGATCCGGTAACAGGTCAAGTTATGGTACATCAGGTCAGGTCAAGCAATGTAAATAAATCCAATCATGTCAAGAAGTGCACGGTATCAAGTCGTATCAAGTAGTAGGTGTATCAAGTCATGTCGGGGGTGCACAAAATGTCACATGGGTGCTCATAATCAAACTAAAATAAGCATGGGTATACGAAACAAGTATGGGGTACTGATGGAACAATAAAAAAATGGAACATTGTGATGTGGTATGCAAATAGGTACAGATTAAAGTATATGGATGCACAGTTATCGATTTGGGTTAAGGTTATAGTTCCAACATTAATTAAAATACACTTTATCAAATATGGAATGTTAAAATCTCATTATTATGTATTAAATGATCTAGGGATGCAATTGTATATATATTAGGCTAGATGGATGCAAACGGGTTTCCGAAAGGTTATAAACAAATGAAAGGGTACTACGGGCTATGCAACCAAGCACTATGTGATATAAATATGGACGTGGGTACAATGTATTGTAATCTAATATGCAACATGATATGTTTCAAGTTTTAAATCTAAAATGATATAAATGGAACATCGAAATGTTAAAGTGGAACATATGGCCTTAGATTTAATCTAAAGATTTAATATGCATTTAAATAAGTATAAAATAATATAAATAGCATGTAGCAAGTTTTACTTGCCTGATCGGAACGCGAAACGGATCTGTACGATACGTCCTACGTCGGCGAAATGTCGCGACGTGTCCACGGGAGCACAGAACGGAACCAGGTAAGGCAAGAACACGACCGCGCTATCTGGGAACGTCCTCAGGGTCACCCGGATCAACAGCGACGGGCTCGGCTCCGTCGATCACCGGAAAACGCGAATCCAAGAAATCAAGAAAAGAAGAAGAAAGAGAAGAAGGAGAAAAAGAAGAAGAAGAAGCTGGGATTTGGTGCTATGGGGTTTGGGACAGAGGCGAAGACAGAGAGGGTGACGACGACGAAAGAACGTCGGCGATGGTGTCGCCGGCGATGACCGGGGGGACAAGAAACAAGAAGAAGAAAAGAGAAGGAGAAGTAGAGGAAGAAGAAGAAGAGAAGAAGAGACTGGGTCGCAGTGATGATTTGGATTCAGAGAGGAAGGCGGAGGGGAGATGATGATGGTGGTGGGATGAACCGGGGTCGCCGGAGGTGAGTGAGCGGCCAAAGGCAGTAGGGTTTCGGGAAAGATGCAGGGTTCTAGGGTTCTTGGTGTTGGGTTGGCGAGAGGGAATGTTTCCCCCAATCAGAGCAAACCTCTGTTTTGAATTTCAAAATTCAAAAATTGAAGCAACGCTTCAGATCCCTTGCGCTGCGCGCCACATGTTAAAAGCAGACACGCCAGCGCCAAGAGCGCTGTGCCCTAAGCAGCGCATCCCAATCGGAGCAAATCTCTGTTTCAAAATTTAAATTTTAAAAGTTGAAGCAACGCTTCAGATCCAGCGCTCTGCGCTGCGCGCCATGTGTCAAACATAGATGCGCTAGCGCAGTTGCGCCGCGCTGGTGCACTAGCGCAGTTGCGCCGCGCTCTGCGCTGTGCGCCACGTGTCAAGCACGGGTGCGCTGCGCTCTGCACTGCGCACCACGTGTCAAACGCAGGTGCGCTGGCGCCAAGTGCGCCAGCGCTGGAATTAAAAGAATTCCCCACCGTTAGATCAAAAGATCTAGTAATAATAAATTATTAATTAATAAGAATTAAAATTCTGTTCTGGAAAGATCTTTCCAATCTTTTTGAAAACAAGAAGATTGCCTTCTGTAAAACAGAAACCCTAAGATCAAAGATCCAACGGTGAGGAAATATCCCCAAATCAATCAGAGAAAGATCTTTTCAACTAATTTAACATATCAATTGGCCCTATATAGAGGCCCCAAGACTTCAAGTATGATATAGAGAGAACCCTCTGCAAACTTTGAGAAAAAACTCAAAGAGAAAGAAAGGCAAGCCTTTGAAGAAAGAATATCATTTTCTTCATCTTTAAAGGTAAAGAATTATATTCTTGGAAAAACAGAGATGAAATCATCTCATTAAAAAAGAAGAAGAACCATCTTCTAAAAAGATCGGAGATCTAAGAATAAGATCAAGATCTTCAGTAAAAGAGAAAAAGATCAAAAAGATCTAATTATAAAAGATTAAAAGAAGTAATTTATTTCATTCACAGATCTTTTGATCTATAAAGGCATAGCCTTTTGATGAGAACAAGAACTTTGGTTCTTGAATCTTGAGGCAAAGCCTCTTTTAAGAGAACAAAAACAAAAAAACTTGTTCTTTGATCTTAAATTGATCAAAATGCGCTCTGCGCTATTGGACAGTGCCTTGCACTCTTGAATTGCGCCTTTGCGCTTATTGGACTGGCGCACAGCGCTAGAACGCCCCACGTGTCAACCACAGAACAGTTTGCGCTTTGCGCTTCTAAAAATAGCGCACTGCGCTCTTGGACTGGCGCACAACGCCAGAGCGCGCCACATGTCACTCACTGGCGCACCCATAAACTGGCGCAGCGCACTTATAAAGCGCAGTGCGCTAACAGACTTGCGCTCAACGCTAAGCGACACGTGTCACTCTTATGTGCGCTAGCGCAATGCGCTCTTTAATTGGCGCAAAGCGCCTGATGCGCCACGTGGCGTACTGTCAGAACACCATTTTGCTCCTAATAAATGCTATGCATTATAAAAAGGGCAGAGTCCAAACAAAGGCCTAACAGGCCAAACATAAATGAAAATGTTAAACATTTTTAACTGGACTTAGCCCAATTCTGGCTATAAGTCCTCAATATAAATTGAACTGAGCACAACTGCTCTTCCAATCAATTTACACCCGGTTCGAGGGTACATCTCTTTACTCCTCTGATATCCGTCGTTGTAATCCCTCAACGTCGTCAGAGAGGTGACGGGTCCCGACAACCACACATTACTACGGACTGTGGGGTCCTTAAACTCATGGACTATGACGTCCTTAACCTCGACCGTGATGTCTTAAAACTAATACCGGACTGTGGGGTCCTTAAACTCACGGACTATGACATCCTTAACCTCGACCGTGATGTCTTAAAACTAATATCGAACTGTGAGGTCCTTAAACTCACGGACTATGACGTCCTTAACCTCGACCGCGATGTCTTAAAACTAACAATGGACCGTAATGTCCTTAAACTAATTATCGACCGCAATGTCATTAAACTAAACAATAGAGCCCAACTGCTCT
The DNA here is from genome assembly GCA_030015575.1 of Agapanthus africanus. Taxonomy (NCBI): domain Eukaryota; kingdom Viridiplantae; phylum Streptophyta; class Magnoliopsida; order Asparagales; family Amaryllidaceae; genus Agapanthus; species Agapanthus africanus. The sequence goes on along the minus strand of JASDDO010000001.1, from coordinate 520,106,272 downwards.
TTTGTTGGATCTAAACGATCCCATTAAGTTGATCTTAGTCTAAAAGTAGACTAACGTGTCCTTAACAAACGTTTAAGTTGATCTTAGCTTCAACTAAAGCTAACATATCCTTAAACACAAACCCCCCTAAACCCAAACCTAAGAAAGATACGGATTTGGACTAATCCACGTCCTACGGGCGACAGCATAACTTAGTCTCCGTATACAATTCACGGGCAACCGAACACAAAACAAACACCCACGAGACGAAGTGACCATATGGAGAAGGAGAAAGTTGTTACCGCGATGCAGTAGCGTAATTAACTGCAAGGGCTTACGCCTGCAGGGAAGAGCGTCCCCACAATCAAAACCCCCTCAAACGAGGGGGAATCTGACGAAGTCTGCTACATCGGCCGCATCTATTTAAACCTTCGATACATGGTGCCATAAATCAACTTGGCATCTTCGGAGAGGTGGACGGATAGCACCAATTAGCATCTGCCCCGAATTTCAGGCAAGACGGACCCGCGCGGTCGCGTCTCCGTGGTTCGGAGGGGAACAGATTCTGGCACGCCCGGTGGGACCTTTTCTTCTTTCCACTCCACACTTCGTGTGTCGTGTTCACGAACCAATCGCGGTTTGCTAATGGTTGCCCTTGGGTTTCGAGGTACTAAGATTTGGCATTTTTCTTGGTGAAGAAAGCAAAGAATCAATGGCGTTCACCTGCTCAAAGTGCTCCAACTGCAGCTGCAACTCACGCCCTGCCTCAACTGGGGGCATAGCCTACGGGCCCCAAGCTGTTTCCCTGTTCACGATGCCCGTGGAACAGGTTACTCAAGCCACCACAGGGCTGTTTTTCGGGACCATGCTCCCGCCAACGAGCTTCACTGCTCCCGTGCCCGTACCAGAAGCTCCCAAGAAGTCGATATTCGATCGACTTACAGCTAATGCGGCCCCTCTCAATGGGTCGTCCAGCACCAGTGCCTCGGTTTTCTTCAGATTGGGCCAAAATTCCTGCGGGCCCACAATGAAGCTTGCAGTCCCAGAGAAGGTCATTCCGAAGAGAGTAACCAACCCTGCTCCCAAAGTCGTCAAGGCGGCTTCTCCTGCCAAGGGGTCGGTCTTTACAAGTATGACCGTCCCAACTCCCACTCCCGCTCCTGCTACTCAAAGGACATCAGTCTTTAACAGGCTGACGCCAGCAACGGCCCCTCACCTGAACAGAGGGCAAGACAAGGCCACCCCCGTCACCGAGTCAACTCCATCAGCTCGGCATGCTCGATGTTGCCACTGGCGCCGAGTGAGGAAGGCCGGAGGCAACTCCCCTTCTGGGCTAACTTCACCAGCCCCGACGGCGGAAATTAATGCTGCTGTTCCAACTGGGAACAGCTTTGAGCTGCTAAATAAGGTGCGTAGGAATTCTCCTACCGCCGTACTGAAAAGATCCCCTCCTCCGGTGGAGAATGTTGCGGAAGAAAAGCCAGAACAATCCCCTCAGCGGCTGTCCTCCAAGATCTACAAAGTCTGGCGGCAGGTCCGGAACTCGGTGGTGGATCAAGAATATTCCCGCCGGCAGAAGAAGCTGAAAGTACGACATGAAGAAAGCCATCCTGCCAAGCCACAAAAAGCTATCTGGGTGCCCACCGTGACGGCCCCCTCAACTTCGACCGCTCATAAGAAAAGAAGGACGGAGAAGATCCCCATGCCTGCGACAAATGTCAAAGGCACTGAGCCCAAACGCCCTAAGTCCGGGGGCATGGTGGTCCATACTATTTACATGGAATCTGGGAAGGAGGATAGCCGTGCTTCTACGGGCCACCGATTACTCACCCGATCCATCATAAGAGCCCAGGAACAGCAACAGCAGAAGCTCCAGGAGATGCTGACTGCAATGGCCACACTCACCGGGCCAAAAGAAAGCCCGGAGGCATCATCGGAACAACGTCGCAAACACGAGACTGATGCTGAATTCCTCCATAGAATGCTAGAAAAGAAGGACAAGGAGGCTGCGGAACAAGCGGCTAATATAAAGCAAATGACTCTTCTGTTCCAAGACATGGTGGGCAAGATGATCCAGCCGGATCCCTCAGCTGAAAATCCTCCGATTATCCTCGAGGACGACAGAGGGGAAACGTCAAATCCACCTCCGGCTCTTTCAACAGCCAAAGAGGAAACAATCTCTAAGGCCGCCCTGGACGACTATATTGCTCAGCAAATAAGAGTTCACCAGGCAAATGAGGCAGCCGACCAAGTTGTCAAAACTGGGCGACCATATCCGGGCTGGTATGATCAGATAAAGTACCTGCCGGGCTACACGATCCCGAAATTCCATGTCTACAAGGAGACAGGCAATCCCCATCAACATGTCGCCCGGTTCAGGGCTCTCTGTGGCAACACCGGCGGCGATGATAAGCTCTTGCTTCGCCAATTCGTCGGCAGCTTATCGGAGACGGCGTTTGAGTGGTACTCCGAGCTTCCAAACGACTCCGTCAAAACTTTCACAGAGATGGAGTTGCTGTTCACCCAGCGATTCGCAAGCGCCAGCGAACACACCCCAATAACGGCCTTGATTAATGCAAGGGTGAAGCCGGGAGAAACTTGGGTTCAATACGCAATCCGATGGCGGAACCTGTGGTCGAAGTGCGAACAGCGCATCGAGGAAGCACCAGCAGTGGGCATGTTCGTGGGCACCCTAGACCCTCATGCAACTATTTCACAGTTCATGATGTTCTTCAAACCGACCACGTTCCAGGCTTTAATCGATAAGCTAGCCTAGATGGATCAAATGGGTCACAGACCGTCTCCCCCGAAACCGGAACCGTGGAACGAAAAGGGTAAAGGGAAGGTGATCTTCGTTGCAAACACCCAACAGCAGCCCAGTGCCCCAAAGCTAGCGGATCAACTGGAGGAGAGACGACGCTATAACAATGAGAAAATGAAGCGTCCTTACTCATTCCCACGGGACAAAACGAAGAGGCTATTCGAGCTGGCTATGCGCAACAGGCTTATCAACTTGCCAAATCTAAGGCGACCACCGCAACCCAGCGAGGTGAATAATCCCAATTATTGCCCTTACAACCAAACGGTAAGCCATCCGATCGAGAATTGCTTCGTCTTTAAGGGATGGATCGAAGATCAGTACCTATAAGACAAGTTTGCGCTGTCTGAGAAGTGGAAAGTAAACCCACCACAACCGCACACTCCTAAGAAGACGGACACACCGGGGGCAACGTGTTCTATTGTTGAAGAAGCTCCATGGGAGGTCGTGCTTTTAGCCAAAACCAAAGGGATGCTGAATGATCTTCAGACATGCCCGGCGATCAGGTGGAAGAACCCGCTAGAACCCCAGATCATCGAAGGGATGCTGAAGAAACGCCCAACTCCAAAGATTGGTGGTGATGGCCGAAGCACTCACGCCCAGCCGTCAAAATCTTCAAAGAAGAAGAAGAAGAGATCCAAAAAGCCCGTGAAGCCTGGTGACAAGCGCACGGATCTGCAGAAACAGATCGATGTGCTGGAGGAGTATGATCAGAAGGCGCGGACTCCCATCACGCTCCAAGAGTTCCTCAGCCACCTCCTTGAGGACGAAGATGATGGAGAAGACTCGTCGGATGGATCTGAGGAGTACGTGGCAAGTTGTCGTGTGATCTCTCACTCGTCGATAGACGATGAAGAAACTCCATGCACTGAGAAGCTGGGGGAAAATCCTAAGCCGGAACTCCTGGAGCCGTCAGATGAAATAATTGATGCATTCCTGAACACGGCTCTTTTGAAAAGTAAAACTGATCGGGAGCGCGAGACGGCCATATTTGAAAGATCCAAACGCCGGCCACTAGATGAAAGAGTCGGGACACTCCCGCCGAATCAAGGAACATCCGTCACGGATAAAAACAAGTTCAAGACGAGGAAAAGGTTTGCTAAAGCCATATCAATGGGAATGAAGCTACCACCCTCCGAAGGAAACACTCCCGGTGAAGCAGAGATGCATCCTAGCTACTGCTCATATCATCGAAAGATTTCGCACCCCACCGAGGAATGCGACGCTTTTAAAATATGGTGGCAAGGGTACGTTGCTCACCGGCAACATTTTAAGCGGATGAAACGCAAAGCTCGTCGGGAGCAAAGAAGTGCGACCGAGGAACATAAAAGAAATATCGGTGACTGTCGCATGGTCAACACCGGGGGATCGCAAATTCTCATTTTCGGAAGCGACTCTGACGAAGAAATGGCTCTTGGCCCTCTCTTTAAAGAACCCACCTTTAGGAAAGAGGAAGAACCGAAGGCCTGTGAAAACATTCAGCTGTGCAATCGCACGCTTCCAGAAAAGAATCTCGGACCCACGAGTAGAAAAGATAAAGGAAAAGAAAAGGCCTCTGAGGATATCGCCCTGGATGACCAAGTCATGAAAGAGCTGACCGCCAAGGACCCGCCAAAGAAGAGTAAGGTGGACTACAACGTTCTGGCACACTTGAGGAAGTTACCTTCGCAGCTCAGCATTCTTGACGCCCTTTTACAATCCAAAGAAGCGACAGATTCACTGATCAAGGCGCTACAAGAGCCAGAGTAATTCCAAGCTTTTCTCGCCGAAGAAAAGATGAAGGACGAGCTGGAGGAAGTACACACAGCCGATATCACCTTCAGCGACGAAAACCTCCTCCTTGGGACGTGCGAGCACAACCGTCCCCTCTATGTCTCAGGGTACTGCCACGATATACAGATAGGCAAAATCCTGGTCGACAATGGGTCTTCCGTCAATCTCCTCAACGTGTGAGTGTTGAAGAAAAACTGCATGAGCGTCCAGCATTTCGCTCGTGATAAAATCACCATCTCCGGTTTTGACTCCCAGTCATCACGGACTCTCGGGTCTGTGATATTGACATTACGATTCGGGCTACTTGTCACGGATATTAAATTTCATGTCATTGACGCCAAGACAAGCTATATCGCTTTGCTTGGCCGGCCTTGGTTACACGATTACAACATCATCCCTTCTACACAACATCAGTGTATGAAATACTTTAAGGATGGTCTCGAGTATACCGTAACAGGACAGCTGAACCCATTCTCCGTGAACGAAGTCCGCAAGTACGAAGATGCAAAATACATTTTGCCAGATTTCGAGGACACAGAGAGATGTCGCAAACCGGAGAACAAAGCTATCACCACCATTCCGGTCTTTGGGAGTGATACTGAGGAAGAGGAAGAGATAGTTTATTCAGGTCCACCCCAGTACAACAAGCCGGGACCGTCCGCTCCTATGTTGATCTTTGGTAGCGACTCGGAAGATGAGGTCCATGCTATATTCTCCGCTCGGCAACCAATACAAGCATTCGCTGGTGATAATCAGAGTTTGCAAATTACCATGATTCCGCGGGAGCACTACAAAGATCTCGACGCACTTGAAGCTTATAGAGTGCAAGAGCTCCAAACATTTTACGTCCCTCCCAGGCGAAAAGGTGAACAGGCAATCCTATTCTACCGATCCACGGAAACAAGAGTGGAGAAAGAAGTTTGGCATTGCGCAGATTCTATACTTGACAGGCTGCAGCCCATCCGTCTGCCTAGATATTACACAGAAGGCTTGAAAAGGCTATTGAAGCGCCAAAGGATACCCTTCAAACAGACCGCTCGAAAAGCTAAGTTCTATGACAGGATCTGGAACGTTCCCGGAACTCAGCGCAAGTTGCCCAACGGGAGAATGGAAGCGATCGGGCTTGGATATGTTCGGTCCAAGAAACGGGAGCTACTCCGCGACTGCTATGTCGTACATGACTTTGATGAAGAAGGAGATGCTCAATGGGAGAATGCTAACCCTGAACCAGAAAGAGCCCCCGACGTGAAAATGCCCAGTCCGTCGTTCGAAGAATAAATGGACAAGCTTATAAGGGAAGCTGGTCAAAAAGTTCGAGACGACCATAATCGCGAAATGGCCATCTACGAGAAAGCCAGGACGCAACGCCTTCTTCAACAGGCTGCGAAAGATGAAAATGCCCCTCCCTGTCAACCTGTTGTACAAAAGGTCCGACGCAGAAGCAGAAACAAGTCAAAAAGCGGAAAAGGCGTTCGACAGCGACAAAGCGGGACCAAGAAGTCACGCGATCGGGAATCGAGCGGTCCGGATTTATCCCTTTTGAAGAAGATGAGTTGAGCATACTCTTTTCCTCAAGACAAGACAAAGAAGATACTTGGTCTTGCCATAAGACATCAAATGATTACACTTCCGGGGTCTAAACACCCCGAGCAAGCCAACGAGGTCTCTCATCCAGACTACTGCTCTTATCACCGAGCAATGGGACACCCTCTCGAAGACTGCTTCACCTTCAAGAACTGGGTCGAAGACTAATATCAACTCGGCAAGTTCGTCCTATCCGACAGTTGGAGGGTAACACCGTCGCAGAAGCATGAACCCAAATCCATGAGGGTAGACCTAGATCCACATCGGTCTTGGAAGCGAGCTCGTACTTGTCATATGATAACGATATCAAAAGAAGAACCTGAGGATAGGTGTGACCTCCCCTGGTGCTTCGAAAACAATGATGACGAGGTGATCTCAGAGTTTCCACCGGCGCCAAAAGAGCTGGAAGATGGAATACATACTACAGCAGATAACCTCAAGAAGGTTGATTTGGGGGCGGCAAGTGACCCGCGACCGACATTCATCAATGAGCTGCTATCTGAAGAAAGGGTGGCTACGCTAAAAGACGTGCTTATGCAGCATAGAGATTGCTTCGCATGGAACTATTCCGAAATGCCAGGATTAGATCCATAGATTGTTGTCCATAAATTGGCAATATCCCCAGACGTCAAGCCAGTCAAACAAGCACCGAGAAGAATGCGGCTCGAGCTTGAGATGAGCATCAACGCGGAGGTTAAGAAGTTGATCGACTCTGGCTTCATCTAAGAAATTCAGTATCCTGACTGGATCGCCAACATCGTCCCGGTGATGAAGAAAAATGGGACAGTGCGCGTATGTGTGGATTTCCGGGATCTCAATAAAGCTTGTCCAAAAGACGACTTCCCAGTACCAGTCGCCGAGCTAATGATAGACAACACGTCCACTTACGAAGTTTTCTCCTTCATGAACGGCTCATCAGGATATAATCAGATAAAGATGCATATTTAAGACCAGAAGCACAACGCTTTCCGGACCCCTTTGGGTATATTCTGCTACAAGGTGATGCCCTTCGGTCTAAAGAAAGCTAGTGCCACCTATCAGAGGGCCATGACGAAGATCTTCGATGACCTCATACATGAAATCATCGAATGCTATATCGACGACCTCATGGTGAAAAGCAAATCATACGAGGAACATCTCGAACATCTGAAGATCGTATTTCAACGCCTTCGGCAATACAACCTGAAGATGAACCCCCTCAAATACGCATTCGGAGTTTCCTCGGGCAAATTCCTAGGATTCATTGTCCGGCACCGAGGTATCGAGATAGACCCGTCGAAGATCAAGGCGATCATGGAAATGCCCCCTCCAAGGACTCTTAAGCAACTGCGGTCTCTCCAAGGAAAACTCGCGTATATCCGGCGATTTATAGCCAATCTTTCCGGCAAGTGCCGCCCCTATAGTCACCTGATGAAGAAGGGAACCCCGTTCGTCTGGGATCACAAATGCCAAGGCGCCCTGGACGAAATCAAGCAGTATCTGCAGAACCCGCCAGTGCTGGCCGCTCCGGTCAAGGGAAAACCCCTTATTCTTTATACAACAGCCCTCGAAGGTTCCTTAGGTGCATTATGGGCACAAGAGAACGACCAAGGGAGAGAAAGAGCACTCTACTACTTGAGTCGAGTTCTCCTGGGGGCAGAAAGCAATTATTCTCCCATCGAAAAACACCGCCTGGCGTTGATCTTTGCGATAACGAAGCTTCGGCACTATGCATTGGCGCATGAGGTCCACCTCATATCAAAAGTGGATCCTCTCAAATATTTGATGTCAAGAGCCATACTAACAAGACGACTCGCTAAATGGGCCCTACTCTTGATGGAATTCTCGAAAACATATCGACCTCTTAAGGCAGTGAAAGGCCAGGCCATCACCGACTTCCTTGCTGAGCATCCGATACCGGCTGATTCCCCTTTGAATTGCGAACTGCCAGACGAACATGCGTTTGATACGATCGATGGTGGTGGTATCCAGTGGGAACTTTATTTTGATGCAGCGTCTTCCATGAAGAAGCGCAAACAGAACACGCCTATAATCAAATCAGGGATAGGCCTTATCTTCGTGACCCCACAAGGAGGGATAATGCGCTTTGCCTTCTCCTTGACAGAGCCGAGGACAAACAATGAAGCCGAATACGAAGCTTTGATAGCAGGCCTCGAGATCGCCATCGACATGGGAATTGAAAACCTCCTCATATACGGGGACTCCCAACTGGTCGTCAGTCAAGTAAATGGCGACTACCAAACGTGCAAACTAGAATTGGTAAAATACGGCGAGAGGGTACAGCAGCTGCTGACCCAAATTCCTTCCCACACCCTCGAAAGCATACCGCGTGCGGAAAATAGAAAGGCGGACGCATTAGCCAAGCTCGCTAAATAACTGGCTGATGAGAACCTCGATGACGTAAGAATCGTGATACAAAGCCGTCGGGTCCACGCACCGGCAGAAATATCTCCGGAATCATCCGAGGAAAAGGAAGCGACCGAGCATACGGCCCTGCAAATAAAAGACCAAGAAACGGTTGAGGATTGGAGAGAAGTCTTTATAGACTACTTCAAATCCCATCGAATGCCTGAAGATGCGTCCTCAAGACATCAGCTCATGAAGCGAGCCCTATCTTTCGCCTTCGTCAATGACACTCTGTATAAGAGGTCATTTGATTTTTTGTGGTTGAGATGCCTGGGACCTGAATAGGCAAAAAAAGTCATCCAAGATTAGCCGCTTCGCACAACAACACAACATAGACTGGAGATACTCCTCAGTTTATAATCTTCGAGCCAACGGTCTGGCGGAGGCTTTCGATAAGACCCTGACGAAGATCATAAAGAAGACGGTGTCCCGAAATAAGAAGGACTGGCACGAGAGACTGCACGAAGCTCTCTGGGCATATCGAACTACGTTCAAGATGGCCACGAACACAACGCCGTACGCGTTAGTATTCGGTACAGAAGCGGTACTCCCCCTCGAGATAGAGTTACCCTCTCTACGAGTGGCAGTTCATTACGAGCAAACGGACGAAGAGAATGCTCACTTTCGGCTTGAGGAGCTCGATGCCCTTGATGAAACCCGGCTCCTGACGCAGCAAAATCTGGAAGCTTATAAAGCAAAGATGACGCTCTCATATGAAAGATTGACCAGGCCGAGGACATTCCGCCAAGGCGAACTCGTGCTAGTGGTCAAAAGACCTATGATCCCCAATCGCGCCAAGCGGGGAAAATTCGAGCCGAACTATGAAGGCCCGTACATCATAGACAAGGTCTACCAGGGTGGAGCCTATCTACTCATGGACATGCATGGTGAAAGACCTTTCAGGCCAATAAACGGTCGCTTCCTGAAGAAATACTACGTCTAACGGGTCATGGCCTAGGTCAATGATAGATGACGACGACTATGTTCGCTCGCTATCGTCCTAAGCCCAAACTCTACAAGTAGTAACCGGCTTACTTTACAGCGGACCGAAACGTCCTTAAACTAACAGCTGACCGAAACGTCCTTAAACTAACAGCGGACCGAAACGTCCTTAAACTAATGACGGACCACTATGTCCTAAAACTAGCTGTTGACCGAGATGTCGAAAAACTGCGGTGGATCGCAGCATCCCAAAGCTGATAAAAAAAAGGAATAAAAAAAAGGAATAAAAAAAAGAGAAAACGGTATGTCCATAAGCAAAATGGGCACGGATGAAAACCCGAAAGGGCTCCGTGAGTAAAAACAGCAGGGCTACCGGCGAGTGTTTGTGAAAACCCGAAAGAGCGCACCCTCGTTAAAAGACACTTACAGGGTCCTCTCGACCTTGTGAGGAGAAATCACCCGCGTGAGATCCTTACGACTCACAAGGGAGCAACACACTTAGGGATCCCCACGATTCCTAAGGAGAAATTACACTTGCGAGATCCTCACGACTCGTAAGGAGAACTCTCTTATGGGACCCTCACGGCACATAAGATTTGAAAGTCTTAAGTTACAGAGACCCGAACCTGTTCTTAAGCAACCCCCACAACCTCCAATGCTGCCCTACAAGCGGCTCAATACTGACCCTTGTATACAATCCACGGGCGCGAATAAACATTACTCTAACCAAGTCCCATCCATGACTAGGATATGTTCGTATAGTGAGCAACCCTTGTGAGTCATCTCGACTTATAAGGGGAAAACTCTCTTGTAAGATCCTTACGACTTATAGAAGAATATGCACTTAGGAATCCTCACGATTCCTAAGGAGAAAACACACCTACGAGATCCTCACGACTTATAGGGAGAAATACCTTTGTGAGACCCTTACGGCTCATGAAGTCAAAAACCTTAGTCGACAGAATCCTAACCCTGTTTACTAAGCCACCTTTGTTCGACATCGACAAAGGCAAATGATGATTTGCTCCTGGCAATATCTCAGTTGTAGCGGTGCTGATGCCGAAATCGGTGTCTAATTCCAAACTTACAGCAAAAATCCAGCAAGCCATACATGCATACGAAATAGCTGAAATGATGAGGCAACTTGCGACAAAATCAGCAAGTAAAAATGTATGCATGCAAAATAGCTGAAATGATTGGGCAACTCGCAATAAAAAGCAGCGAGTAAAAATAAAATAAATAGCCGAAATGATTGGGCAACTCGCAATAAAAAGCAGCGAGTAAAAATAAAACAAATAGCCGAAATGATTGGGCACCGCGAAAAATAGCCGAAATGATGCGGCAATCGCGACCTTCGTGATATAAAAGCTGAAATAATAGAGCATCGGGGAAAGAAATAAAATAAAAATAAAAAATGAAATTTATGCCCTACAGGTGATATCACATCAATCCCTGTATATGATCCAGGGGCGCAAACAAAGAAAGAATCACACTCCTCCTCCCCCAGGTTTCATTAGAAGAAGAAGCCAAATCTCGATGGGTCACAGATAGTCTGGAGGGCATCTCAACATTTGTCTCAACAGACACAACATCAAGCAAAGCGGAACAGCGGCAACTCCCAGTTCCATGACTCGACGGTGTACAGATGACCGAGAGTCAAATCCCAACTCCGTGAAATGCGGATATAATCAACAAAATTCCTGGTCACGTGGAACGCGGATAACGTCACTTCTGACCCCGTGGAAAATGTCCAGAGCGGATCCTGGTCCTCGCAGAGCACGACAGTGAACCCGTGTGAAGCATCCAGAGCGGAGCCTAGTTCTCGCCGAACACGGCAGTGAACCCGTGGGAAGCATCTAGAGCAAAATTCCTGGTTACGTGGAACGCGGATAACGTCACTTCTGACCCCGTGGAAAACGTCCAGAGCGGATCCTGGTCCTCGCAGAGCACGGCAGTGAACCCGTGTGAAGTATCCAGAGCGGAGCCCAGTCCTCGCCGAACACGGCAGTGAACCCGTGGGAAGCATCTAGAGAAAAATTCATGGTTACGTGGAACGCGGATAACGTCACTTCTGACCCCGTGGAAAACGTCCAGAGCGGATCCTGGTCCTCGCAGAGTACGGCAGTGAACCCGTGTGAAGCATCCAGAGCAGAGCCTAGTCCTCGCCGAACACGGCAGTGAACCCGTGGGAAGCATCTAGAGCAAAATTCCTGGTTACGTGGAACGCGGATAACGTCACTTCTGACCCCGTGGAAAACGTCCAGAGCGGATCCTGGTCCTTGCAGAGCACGGCAGTGAACCCGTGTGAAGCATCCAGAGCGGAGCCTAGTCCTCGCCGAACACGGCAGTGAACCCGTGGGAAGCATCTAGAGCAAAATTCCTGGTTACGTGGAACGCGGATAACGTCACTTCTGACCACGTGGAAAACGTCCAGAGCGGATCCTGGTCCTCGCAGAGCACGGCAGTGAACCCGTGTGAAGCATCCAGAGCGGAGCCTAGTCCTCGCCGAACACGGCAGTGAACCCGTGGGAAGCATCTAGAGCAAAATTCCTGATTACGTGGAACGCGGATAACGTCACTTCTGACCCCGTGGAAAACGTCCAGAGCGGATCCTGGTCCTTGCAGAGCACGGCAGTGAACCCGTGTGAAGCATCCAGAGCGGAGCCTGGTCCTCGCCAAAAACGGCAGTGAACCCATGGGAAGCATCCAGAGAAAATTTTGGACTGTGGAGTCCTTAAATCCACGGACTATGATGTCTTTAACCTTGACCGCGATGTCTTAAAACTAACGTCGGACTGTGAGGTCCTTAAACTCACGGACTATGATGTCCTTAACCTCGACCATGATGTCTTAAAACTAACAATCAACCATAATGATTTCAAATTAATTTTACCTTGGTCGAAGGGAACATCTCGTCACTCCTTTGATATTTGTCGTTGTAATTCCTCAACGTCTTCAAAGAGGTGACGGGTCCCAATAACCACACATTTCGTGGACTGTGAGGTCCTTAAACTTACGGACTATGATGTCCTTAATCTCGACCGTGATGTCTTAAAATTAACATTGGACTATGGAGTCCTTAAATCCATGGACTATGATGTCCTTAACCTCGACCGTGATGTCTTAAAACTAACATTGGACTGTGAGGTCCTTAAACTCATGGACAGTGATGTCCTTAACCTCGACCGTGATGTCTTAAAACTAACATTGGACTGTGAGGTCCTTAAACTCATGGACTATAATGTCCTTAACCTTGACCGTGATGTCTTAAAACTAATAACGGACTGTGGGGTCCTTAAACTCATGGACTATGACGTCCTTAACCTTGACCATGATGTCTTAAAACTAATAACGGACTGTGGAGTCCTTAAATCCATGGACTATGATGTCCTTAACCTCGACCGCGATGTCTTTAAACTACGGTATCCTGGAAAACGTCCAGAGCGGAGCCTGGTCCTCGCCAAACACGGCAGTGAACCCGTGGGAAGCATCCAGAGTAACCCCTGACTCCGTGAAATGCAGATAAGGGCAACTTCACCCATCACTTGCGGGTCCTCACGACTCGTAAGGGGGTAAATTCTCTTGTGAGATCCTTACGACTCTCAAGAGAAAACACACTTAGGAATCCTCACGATTCTTAAGGAGAAAATTACACCTACGGGATCCTCTCGACCGGTAGGGAGAAAATTCTTTATGAGACCCTCACGGCTCATAAAGTTAAAAAGTCTTAGGTGACGGATCATAACCCTGTTTCCTAAGCCATCACTACCTTACCAAGAGCACAAGATTGACAGTTACATACTATCTACAGACCACACTCGCTAAAGTCACAGGGCAAACAACACAGCAAGAAAGAAGAAAGCAGAGAAATGACATAAGACATTACGAAGAACGTATATCTTTTATTCATGAACTCAATCGGGTACAAAATACATCATATGAAAGAATAAAAGAACAAATACATTTATTTCAAAGTTACAAATGATACAAAATTTTTATTGAGAGGAAAGCGCTTTCAGTAGTCCAACCAGCCGCTCGCGCACTTCCCTCAGCCCCTCTTCTTGATCAGCTGCCGCGGCCAACTCTGCTTCGACCTGGGCTCGCTGCTGCAAGTAGAATGAGAGTTGTTCCTCGACGGCTCGCTGAGCTGCTTCACGATCTTGTGCGTCACTCTCAACGACATCGAGCTTCTGCTTCAATGTTAACCCATCAGAGATACATTGCAGAAGGCCCTCGAAGATAACCTTCACCCGGGCAGCGTTCGCGTCGACCTCAGCACGCAATCGAGCAGACTCGCTTGAAGTTTCTTTGAATTCCCTCCGCTTTAAAGCCACTTCTTGTTCAAGATGGCGGAAGTAAGAAGCGCTCTGCTCGATCCATGCCGCCCGTTGAGTGCTCATAACTAGAATCTCAGTGCGGGACGCTTAAGCTCGAACTCATGCAAGCAAGCCTCGACCTCCCGGCAGCGATTAACCCAAGACTCAACGACGCCCTCACCATGAAAGTTCATGAGCGTCGCCAGCATAGGGTTAACCTCTGCGGCAAAGTCCACGGCAGATGAGGGAGCTTCTGCATCGAACTCCTCGATATACTCGCTCAGCATGCGTAGGCTGGTCACAGCACCTTTGGATGATGGACGCCTTTAAAAGGGCCCGGCCGGCATTATAATGCGAGACTCGAACGGGGTTGGAGTCGATGTTATTGCTGCAAAATAGATCATAATCAGATGTCGGCTCAAGAAATAAAGAAAACAAGCAAAAAGTAGAGTCTACTATACCGGCTGCAGCAGGGGGCAGAGCTGGGAGTACTGGTGGCGCAACGACAGCCTCGTTCCCTCCTTCGATTCGTAAGGCTACAAGCAATATAAAGAAGAGATTAGCAATAATGCGACTACCCGTTAAAGAAGAGGACATCGTTTAGAGAAAACACTCACCGACACCAGCAGGCGGACTCGTCTCGGATAAGAAGGAGAAGTGCGGGTGCAGCACCTGGTACAAGTGGTCAAAAAGGACTCCTGCAAAGACGCAATAGTACAACGTCAGTACATAAATTATGCAGCCTAGAGATAAGACTGATGAGTCACAAATCCATACCTTCCAGCATCTGCGACGGTGCGAGGGAAGGAAGAGAAGTGGTCACCGTCAGAGCGGTAACTGACGGCGCCCCCTTGGGTAATGCGGCATCAGCACTAGCCGCACCTGCGTTAGAAACAAGATAAGCCCTGTCAGGAAGGATTGCAGAATAAAAAGGACGGTAACCCAAAATTTACCTGATGAGTCGCCAGCCGAAGCCGTGACGAGGGCGTCACTTGATGCAACGGTGGCGTCCCCCTCCTCCATTTGGGTGGCCTCACCTCCCGTTGCCTCATCCCCCGACTCCACAGGAACCGTCGTCACGCTAGCGATGCCGGGAGACGACAAGGAACCGTAAGCAGGGAGAGCGATAATCGGAGCGGTGCCCGACTCTTGAGAAAGAGCGACCATCTCTTGCTCAGCGATCGTGCCCGTTTCGCCCGTTACCACCTCGGGCTCAGTGGTCGCAGCCGCTTCATCCACTGCTGCCTCCGGCTCGGCCATAGCAGCCGTCTCACCCGCCACCACCTCGGGCTCAGCGGTCGCAGCCATCTCGTCCATCGCTGCCACAGGCTCGTCTGTAGCAGCCATTTCATCCACTGCTGCCTCAGGCTCGGCCGTAGCAGCCGTCTCGCCCGCCGCCCCCTCGGGATCAGCATTGGCAGCCATCTTGGGCATAGTAGTCGTGACTGTCTCGTCAGCCACTATCTCAGGCCTGGTAACTACGGATACATCGCCTACCGTCTCCTCGGGTTCAGCCGCCACTCCTTCAGTGAGACTCGGCCCTGCAGGACAAGATATATAAAAACTGATAGTTTAAAGCTTTGACAACGAAGCCTCAAAACACATTACCTGGGGTTGATTTACCATTGGCTTCCCGAGATGCACGTTCCGCCCATCTATGAGCATTAGACAAGGCGACCGGGAGCTCCTCTAAAGGAGAAGCAGCGGGAGTAACGGCACTTGAGCCTGCTCCCGCAGCCAAAGCAGCGCTGCGCTCCCTTGCTGTGCGCCTCAGACGCTTCCTTTCCTCCCGGACCGTCACGGCAGACCTTTTAGAAGCTCCTTCAGCAAGGCGTCGTCGTCCGCGTTCAGGGTTGCCTCCAGAGCTGTCAAGGCTTCCATCATCGGCTTTTTAAGAAGGGCCTCTTGCGGCAATCCCGAAGAGGCCGGGATTTCGGTAGCTGGCCCGGGGAGAATTCCCGCATCGGCTTGCGAGGTGGGTCTTGTGGTCCCTGCAATGAGATAAGGAAAGGGTTAGATTTGCCGTAAAAAGGAGAATGAAGACATAGCAAACCAAAACATACCAATGCCCAATAGAGCACGATTCCTCTCTTCCTCCTCGAAAGTCCTGAGGGAAGCTGCCAGAACCTCCTCAATAGTGAAGCCTGTTACAAAAAGAAGAATGTCAGTCAAGACATAACAATAAAATATAACGCAATGACAAAAGTATGATTAATATTTACTTGATTGCCTGAGGGCGGCTATTTTCTCTTGGTGGCTCGCAAGTTGCTCAAAAGCAGCAATAGCGGCGTCGAGATCAGTGTCTTCTGGCGCTACGAAGAAACCCTCATTGGTTCCATATTCACTTAAGCCTTCGGTAAGAGGAGCCTCAGGCTCTAAGCCGAGAACGGCATCAAGGGAAAGGACCGACTTCTTCTTCTTTCTCTGTACGCGAGCTCCGGTCGCACCCAAAATCAGCTTACGCTTCGTGGGCACCTTAGGACGGCGGGTCCCGATGTCCGAGCCCACGTCAGATTCGGGGGAAACCACGTTTACCGTCTCCACGGGAGCATGGGACGCTGAGGGCATGTCTACAGGATCACGGGGCAATCCACGCGTGGGGCTTAGCACATGTGGAGGCACATCTCCAGCATCTCCTCTTAGTGGAGGAAGGACAGGGGTCCTTCGCTTTAAGGGGACGTTGCGATCGCTGGCGGGGGCGCACCCTTGCGATCAAGCAGCAGTCGCTTCTCTTCCCTGATGACGGTGCCCATCGCGTGTGTTGGAGATAGTGCCCTCAGAGTCAATTATTGGATCACAGGCACGTGATTGCAATGATTGAGGGGAGGACCTATCCCAGTAGGACAGTCTTACTCGAGATGATAGTATGCTATCTGGTTTATCTTTATCATCGTGTACTGCTTTAGGTGACTTTACGAGTCGCTATTACATGTTGATAGAGCCCCTAGGATTCTTGCTTGACTACCAGCAGTATGAGGGCGATCATATACGTGAGAGCTGGAGTCTATAAGCACATCCTTAAAAAGTCCCTAGTCGTGGGAGTTTCGAGACAGGGCATCGATTCTCCAGAGTAGACTAGTGTATACAGTCGAGACCCCGACGAGGGGCGGTGGCCGGTCTCACAAGCCACTGGTGTCAGTTGGTTCACCTAAGATGTATACAGGTGCTCATTGGGTTATGAGTACACTGGACAGGACTCGCCGGGAACCTGCTAGTTGGTATTATACCTGACGTCAGATAGCAGTTCCCTGGTGACATATGTACAGGTTAGTTCATCAACCTGAGATCGTCATTTGTCTCGTGTGAGTTCCCACTATGCTTTGATTACTATCCTACCACGGCTCAAAGGAGTCGTGCAAACAGGTTTTAGTTGGGTACAGTCCCGAGCCACATGGAGGCAGTGAGCGGATCTGCAGGGGTTCGTCTCTCCCGGTATTGGGGGTGAGGTCGCGCTGTGTCTAGGAGAGCCAGAACATGGAAAGTCCTTGGCCAAGGCAGGAGATTTACTGGTAGGTATTCCAGTAGTATCTCAGGGTGTTCTGGGCTACACTCCGACACGACTTGTACCGCTTTTGGGGGTCTGACTTTTACCAACCCCCTAGGCCCGCCATGCGATGCTCATAGACGAACGGACCGGACTGTATGGATATTGTCACTGATAGGCTCAGTAGGGTGTCAGGATGAGTTCGCTCATCGACGTCCCTTTTAGTCAGTACCTGGTAGCCCGTTACGTATTGGCTGATATCTCTGACGTGCTAGTGGTTAAATCCACAACCATAGTATTGACGAGTCTTTAGAGTCCACCACACACTCAGTTACTCAAGTTTCGGGCGAAACGCTGTAGAGGCCATATGGAGATATGGCAGGGTTCGATCAGATACGTGCGGTATTGCACGAATCGTGATCGGACGGTTTTTTACTAGCCGGCTTTTGCTTAAGCCGGATCCTGGTATTTGATAGTGTAGATTTTGTCTCTTTGCATTTGTGTTCAGTGGGAATACAAATGCGGGCATGTATATGCAGTAGTGGGGTTTTCCTATAATTTATTACGGGATCAGTTTTCTGAAGTTTCCAGTTTGCATTCCGTTCCGGACGGTTTTTCTTTGTTCTTTCACGGCCGGACTTTCTGGTGGAAGGGGGTTAATTGCAAGTTTGCAATTAACTTACTTGTGAGGGGTTTTCTTGCATTTTGTGGCATCATGATGAGATTCTTTTTCCATCCATTCTTTGCTTTATTTGTGATTAGAAATGAGATGAAGGTTGATATGATATTGTTATCATTGCTTTTGGATATGGTCACCCCTTTGCTTTTACTACCATCACCTCCCTTCATGTTTCAATTTGATTCTCTCCACCATTTCTTTTGAGGGGGGGCCGGCCACTAGTGAGAGGGAGAGGGATTATTGTGGTTCTCATTTTCTTAGCTATCTCATTATTCATTCATGCAACAAAAGAAAAACCCTCTCCAAAGTTCTTCGTTCCTCCATCAATGGCAACCTCTAAACCCCAAAGAGACAAAGACTCTACATTAGCCTACAGCAAATCTTGGACGCGTCGGCTAGCCAACTTCGCGCCCGAGTTGCCTCGGTTAAGAGGTGGGAGCCCGTAAAAGATTCCGGCTATGTGGTGCCCTTTCCGACGAGGACGTGACGGACGGAGATTCCGTGGGAGATCGGAGTGGAGACGAAGACCGAAGGACACGGATCGCTTGGTATAGCTTCTCTACTCTTTACTTGTTTGCTAGTAGCTAGGTTAATGGCCCGATCCGGGTGATAAGTGCGCGGTGGTGCCGGTTTGCTAGTTTGCAAAAGTTTTTGTTTCCGCGTTTCCGGTGTCGGATCGACGGCCGGGGCGCCGCCGCGGACTTACAATGGTATCAGAGCCACGCCATTAACCATGCCTAGCTTGCTCTTGTATATTTAGAACTCGATCGAACAAAATCCCCAAAAACCGTATTTTCAATGCATCGTGTTTCTGTCGAAATTTTTTCTGCTCCAAAAAATTTTTCAGGTTGTTGCAAAATACTGTGCATGGAAAAATAAGAATTCTGGTAAAATTTGGTCGCGAGATCCGACTATACCGCCGCGGAACCGCGGCCAAACCCATGCTTAGGCCGCGGTTCCGCCGCGCTTTTAACTGTTCATCGTGGCAAATTTTTCCAGAGGTCTTTTGACTTGGAATTATGGGTTTTGGGAAATTATTTTTGGGCCCAGATTTTCTGTAAGTGCTACAGTACTGCTTGGGGCCCACTTTGATAAATTTGCTCGATCGGATATTTTAAACATGCTAGTTCACAGTACTTACATTATATCTGCGACCGTGAATGTCACTTGATCGGTAAATCCCGTCTATCTGCTATAGCCCTTTTAGACGGATTTGCGAACGTGACATTCACGTTGATGTTCTGTGTTTTGCTGTGATGTTGCGGATTGGTCGTGGGGGATAGCCTGGATGCAATATTAGTACAGTTTTGTTTTATATGTACATTTGATATTGCGGGGCGAGCGTCCGACATGTGGACTGCCGTCACTGCCTGTTTGTATTATTATTTTGGGGCACGACCAGGTTGCGGTCGATGTACCCGTTGTATGTATATTTTACTTTCTGTACTAGGATTGCCCCGCGGAGGGGTGCACGGATAGCCAGATTCTAGAGGGCAACGAGCCCGCATCTCATGGCATTGAGACGGAGGGGGCTTCACTCTAGAATTGGCGGGCTATTCGCCGCACTCATAGGGGGTATAGGATTGACCCAGGAGGGATGCCCAAGTTACCGGATTCCGTGAAGTGCTGGATGGTCCATTCACGTTGCTGAAGGGGGCTGCCTCGCTTTAGGTTTTGGCGGGTAACTTGCCGCGCCCGTAGGGGTTTAGGATTTCATTGCACAGGCTATCCACACGACCAGGGGAACGTCGGGTTTTCAGCGGCTCTGGGAAACCCGGGGATCCCAGATATCTGTATTGTTCTATGATGCTGTACATTTCTGTGATGTTGCATTTTATCACGCCTTGAGCGAAAATTATATATTATATATATACAAGTAGATGTTGTATATGTTTTGCATCCGCGCTAGTCCAGTCCCCGCTCTGTCGTTAGTTAGCTAACCTAACTGGTGATGACGGGACCCAGTGGCGAATGCGGATGGCATATACGTACGTCATTATTTTCGTTCTTTGTGGTGTGATCAATTGATGGGACTGCGTTGATTCGGATCAATGCAAGATAAACAAACCTATTCTGATGTTGTTGGAACACTTTTTCAAAAAGCTGTTATTGCAAGGACGTTCTCTTTTGTTTTGCACAGTGGTGTTCAGTTGGAATATCCTGCTCCTCAATCGACGAGGCAAGGGCCGAGATCCCTTCACCGGGAGTGACCCCTTGGACAAAAGTTTGCGTCAGGGCAATAACTTCACTATAGCCGATTACTTTTGCTTTGCATCGTGGTATTCAGTTGGAATATCCCGCACCTCATTCTACAGGGAAAAAGCCGAGATCCCTTCACCGGGAGTGACCTCTTTAGCAAAGGTTTTCGTCACTATATTTTTAAAAGCTATCCGGTTCCTTCAACGATATCAAGTTTATTACGTTAAAAGTTTTCGCCAGAAACCATTCGTAGCCCTCCATCATTTCAGTTAAATATTCGGTAGTATTCAAGCTATGTATTTTGACCTCACGCCAAGGCATAGTGTTTGGTAGCTGCCGGGTATTTATCTGTTGCATAGATAGATGCGTTGGTTTGGGACAGTCGTACTACTATTTTGGCCTACGTCAAGGGTATGTACGGGTGGGTTCAAATTAACCTGGACAATGATGGGTAGAACTTGACATGTGACATGATATTTTGACCTCACGCCAAGGTCATAAGAGCATGGGGCAAAAATCCACATCGGGAGTTTCAAAAGAACTGAAACTTGCCAGATATGCGCATACCTTCTGGAGTGTGATAACGTGAGCGGATTCCGTCACGTTATCATGCGATGATAGTTGGATCCCGATTCCCACTGATGAGTTGGTTTACTCCTCGGGTGATCCCGACTAATTCTTCTTTCAGATTTGGGGAAGAATTTGACGTTACAGTGGGAGGTTTCCAGATTAGATAAAGTGATAACCATTCTGATCTAGGTTAGAGTGCACGCTGAGTGTTTCTTTTCTCTCTCTCTTTGGAAGCGACCATTGACCCGACCCTAGACTATGACTCAGTGACCAAGTTGACCGAACCTTCTTAACACTGGCTTTTGGATTGTCAGAGTTGCAGACCTCATTGCCACTCCTATTTTTACCCTTTTCTCCAGGACACCCCGTATTACTACGAACGTCCACATCCATTGGACAAAACCATCGTATGGTTATATACGAACTCGAAGGAATTCGAGGATGGTTTCCGGTTCTGGAGAAAACGAATAGGACTATTCAGTTGTCTTTTCCTTTTACCTTCTCTCAGGTTGCGAGTACTCCTTGGTTTAGGAGATAGTACACCTATTACGCAAATTGGATAGTCTTCTTCCAAACCATAGGCAGGTGCCGACCGGTAGGGAATGAAGAAAACCAATTAGCCTAAACGGTGTACAGAAGGTATTAAGTAAAGACAAAGAAAGGGATTAGTAAGAGAGCAAAGTAAATTGCGACTGCTATTCACGACCAAACCAAATATATCTTGGCCAATCCTAAATCACCTTTGTATTTCTCCAGGACACTCCGTATCACTACGAAGATCCCAAGTTTATTGGATAATCCATCGTATGGTTATATACGAACTCGAAAGGAACTTGTTCCAGTTCGGGGATGGATCCTGGTTCAGGAGAAATAGGAATAAAGTTCATTCGGTTGTCTTTTATCCTCACCTTCTCTCGCATTGCGAGTGTTCCTAGGACTAGGACAGTACACCCGTTATGCTTATTGGATAGTCTTCTTCCAAACCATAGGCTGGTGCCGAACGGTAGGGAAGGAAGAAAACCATTTGGCCTAAAGGGGTGTACAGAAGGTAATGACTAAAGACATATAAAGGGATTTGGAGAGGTGGCAAAGAATTATACGGTTGCAGTTGTGAATCTGGATAATGGAAGAGGCATTACTAGGAATACCAGGATACCCCATCGAAACATTTCAATGTTTCAGTTTCACTGTGTACTGTTAAAAGAAAACTGATTTCCCAATTAGACACTTGCTCCAGGGTATGTATTTACCAGGTTTGATTCTCACATCTGTATGGTTTTACAGATGATGAGTGGGAGTAAGTTATTGGGAATTAGGTGACCATCCTCATTATATCGGAATTCGTTGTAATTGGTGATATTTGAGGAAGTCACCTGGGTTGTTTGCCGGACGGCAAATATTTGGTTTTGAATATCCGTTGTTATGCACCAATTTCAAATTGATATATCTGTACGTCTATTTTCATAGAGTGAGATATTCCTTTTTGAAATTATGTCCGTGACATTTACCTATATCAGTAGATGGTTAGGTAAGGAGCATTGAACAGCGGTGTAATTCTTCTTAACCATAAGTACAGTTTTCAACCTACGACACACAGTGAATGAGTTGTTAGACTCAGAGGACTTATACAGAGTATTGTATATTGTCCAGTGTCCATCCGGTCAGAGAGATTGGTCCTCGTACTATATTCTGTTTACTTATGACTTCTCTGGTTCTTAGAGAGGTGTTTCGTAGAAACACAGGGTCCAAGTTTTGAGAAGTTATTGGTATATGAATAAAGTAGAGAACCAGGTGTTGCAAGTATCGGGATTCTTCAAGGTGATCGAAGATGTAGATACTTATGAATGGTATTCAGTTGATAGTAATGATTAAGAGAACTAGCTTCTCTTTCAGGTTACTTATAATTGGAAGTACTCCTAAGTTGAGTAACGCTGATCGGCATCTCTTCCATTTAGTTGACATGCACTGGAGACAGCTGCATGATTTGAATCTGGTTCAATTAAATCAGTGCCTCTGTTTCTATATTGGATATAGAACAGTTCATATCTTGACATTGTTAAGATACGGGGAGTTGTCCGGCTAATGCTTAAAACCAGACTCCGGATAACTCAAAGCATGTTTCTGTAATGGCTGTTTGTGGGTTGACCCGGTCTATGACGAGGGTTGACTTTCTACCATCTGGAAGATCAATAGTGATATTGTTCTTGACTCGCCACAGTTTTAATAAAAATGGATTTTTTCAGAAAACAGTAGTGGGAGTATGGTAGAACTGGAAGTGATTCCAGAACTGCAAACGATTACTGAAGATTTGATAAGAACCTAAAGATTCAATCTGATTTGACATTCCATTGGCCACTCCGCAGATAAAGTGGGTAACCTCAGGCACTCGAGAGATACTCCGGTAGCCTTAAGGACGGTGACAGAGAGGTTCTTGTTTACCCAGACTTGCCGTTGCTGTTGTTCCAGACTGTGAGACCCGGCAGGAGGATGAGTATAGCGTCGTTCTAAACTGGCTTTAAAAGTGTACGTGTATATGACTCTGCCAGAGGGTTGGCATGGTCAGTGGGAGCAGCGGAAGCATTGGTGGCTTATGTCTATTTATAGACTAAAGCAGATATAGCGGAGATAGATCATCTATTTCTGATGTGACAGTCATAGGTTTGACTTCATCAGAATAGGGGATGGATCTGTTAAGAAGGTAGTAGGGTGTGATGTCCTGGTATTTGATGACATACATATAGTAGGAAGTGATATTCCTATACTACAATCGGTTATACTTTGGTCGTCACACAGTGGTTTCTCCACATAGGACTTGGATATTATATCAGACATTCTGGTTACTAGATCTAGATTTGGGTGGTTTCCCAATCTGGGTACTTAGACAGCATTCTATGAGTATTTAGAATGGACGACTCCTGGCACGGTACTATACCTGCAGGTGATGGAGTCACCCTCTCTAAAGGTGTCTTACAGACTAAAGGGGAGAGGGATACGCATGATTGGCAGATCACTTGCTTAGGCAATTGAGTTGATCATGAGATGTCAAGTACCACACCAGATGTTGTTCTTGCAGTAGATGCAATAAGTTGATATTGATCCAATCCTGGAGAAACAGTCGGAAGCAGTTTTAGAACATAAGTTGATGTTCTAGGGATTTGATAACGGCAGCCTCTTTTAGGAGACGGTTATCATTCCAGGCTTCCAAGGTGACCTGGATGGCAGAGTGGCTGTCAGAGTTATAGTTTTCCCTCTGACGAGGGGCGGTATTTTGGACAGATGGTCCAGGTGGATACTGAGGGAAAGCATGGCGCAGGATACTGATTAAGTTCAGTTGACGATACAGTCTAAGAAGTTTGGATTTGGAGTTCATTTATGAGCTAGGTCCCATCAGACATCCAGACATTCTAAGACAGGTATTGCTCATTTCGGGAGATGGCTTTCTCCACGAACATGGGATATAGAGAGACATAGAAAGAAACATCAGAGCGGATCCACTCACTGAGGCTATTCCTCGAACGCAATAGTTTCGCAAACGAGCTTTGTGAGACTGACTAGTAGAGGAGTTGGGTGTTCGGTATCACACGGGCTGTGAGTATGCGACATCGCAATAATTAGCCTTGAGTGCAAGTGGGAGATTGTTGGAGATAGTGCCCTCAGAGTCAATTATTGGATCACAGGCACGTGATTGCAATGATTGAGGGGAGGACCTATCCCAGTAGGACAGTCTTACTCGAGATGATAGTATGCTATCTGGTTTATCTTTATCATCGTGTACTGCTTTAGGTGACTTTACGAGTCGCTATTACACGTTGATAGAGCCCCTAGGATTCTTGCTTGACTACCAGCAGTATGAGAGCGATCATATACGTGAGAGATGGAGTCTATAATCACATCCTTAAAAAGTCCCTAGTCGTGGGAGTTTCGAGACAAGGCATCGATTCTCCAGAGTAGACTAGTGTATACAGTCGAGACCCCGACGAAGGGCGGTGGCCGGTCTCACAAGCCACTGGTGTCAGTTGGTTCACCTAAGATGTATACAGGTGCTCATTGGGTTATGAGTACACTGGACAGGACTCGCCGGGAACCTGCTAGTTGGTATTATACCTGACGTCAGATAGCAGTTCCCTGGAGACATGTGTACAGGTTAGTTCATCGACCTGAGATCGTCATTTGTCTCATGTGAGTTCCCACTGTGCTTTGATTACTACCCTACCACGGCTCAAAGGAGTCGTGCAAAAAGGTTTTAGTTGGGTACAGTCCCGAGCCACATGGAGGCAGTGAGCGGATCTGCAGGGGTTCGTCTCTCCCGGTATTGGGGGTGAGGTCGCGCTGTGTCTAGGAGAGCCAGAACATGGAAAGTCCTTGGCCAAGGCAGGAGATTTACTGGTAGGTATTCCAGTAGTATCTCACGGTGTTCTGGGCTACACTCCGACACGACTTGTACCGCTTTTGGGGGTCTGACTTTTACCAACCCCCTAGGCCCGCCATGCGATGCTCATAGACGAACGGACCGGACTATACGGATATTGTCACTGATAGGCTCAGTAGGGTATCAGGATGAGTTCGCTCATCGACGTCCCTTTTAGTCAGTACCTGGTAGCCCGTTACGTATTGGCTGATACCTCTGACGTGCTAGTGGTTAAATCCACAACCATAGTATTGACGAGTCTTTAGAGTCCACCACACACTCAGTTACTCAAGTTTCGGGCGAAACGCTGTAGAGGCCGTATGGAGATATGGCAGGATTCGATCAGATACGTGCGGTATTGCACGAATCGTGATCGGACGGTTTTTTACTAGCCGGCTTTGGCTTAAGCCGGATCCTAGTATTTGATAGTGTAGATTTTGTCTCTTTGCATTTGTGTTCAGTGGGAATACAAATGCGGGCATGTATATGCAGTAGTGGGGTTTTCCTGTAATTTATTACGGGATCAGTTTTCTGAAGTTGCCAGTTTGCATTCTATTTCGGCCGGTTTTTCTTTGTTCTTTCACGGCCGGACTTTCTGGTGGAAGGGGTTAATTGCAAGTTTGCAATTAACTTGCTTGTGAGGGGTTTTCTTGCATTTTGTGGCATCATGATGAGATTCTTTTTCCATCCATTCTTTGCTTTATTTGTGATTAGAAATGAGATGAAGGTTGATATGATATTGTTATCATTGCTTTTGGATGTGGTCACCCCTTTGCTTTTACTACCATCACCTCCCTTCATGTTTCAATTTGATTCTCTCCACCATTTCTTTTGAGGGGGGGCCGGCCACTAGTGAGAGGGAGAGGGATTATTGTGGTTCTCATTTTCTTAGCTATCTCATTATTCATTCATGCAACAAAAGAAAAACCCTCTCCAAAGTTCTTTGTTCCTCCATCAATGGCAACCTCTAAACCCCAAAGAGACAAAGACTCTACATTAGCCTATAGCAAATCTTGGACGCGTCGGCTAGCCAACTTCGCGCCCGAGTTGCCTCGGTCAAGAGGTGGGAGCCCGTAAAAGATTCCGGCTATGTGGTGCCCTTTCCGACGAGGACGTGACGGACGGAGATTCCGTGGGAGATCGGAGTGGAGACAAAGACCGAAGGACACGGATCGCTTGGTATAGCTTCTCTACTCTTTTCTTGTTTGCTAGTAGCTAGGTTAATGGCCCGATCCGGGTGATAAGTGCGCGGTGGTGCCGGTTTGCTAGTTTGCAAAAGTTTTTGTTTCCGCCTTTCCGGCGTCGGATCGACGGCCGGGGCGCCGCCGCGGACTTACAACGTGCTGGTACCAGGCCCCGTATACGTTGAGGGCCCTTGGAATGCAAGTCGGCTCGCTAATGAAGAATTGGGAGCCCGTATTTAACCGCATAAAATGATGCAGTGCACTCCGTATTCCCTCTCTGGTGGCCGCAGGCTCTTCCAAAAACGCCTCCAGTGGGACCCCCTGGTTATAACTTAACTGCTAAGCGAAACGATGGGGGTTGTATCTCATAAAAAGTGCTGCCTCGTTCTGCCTGATCATGAGGAAGCCCGGCCTAATGGAGTATAGATGTAGAATCTCCCGGGCTTTCAATACGGAGGCCCCGTCCTTGAAATTATCGCGACGCCAACACCGCCTTAGAGGTCTCCGGGCCGATTGTCAGGACCTTGTCCGTGAAAGAAATACCCGCTCCGACCGTGCGCGGACGAAGAAGCAACCCCCTAGCCTCCCGCGGAGGCGGATTCACGATAGAAGCGCCGATCAGCTGCATAACCCTCGGGAATCTGTACTTCTTGTAAAACGAGGGTCTTTTATGAATACCGAATACCCCGAGCACGTGCATTTCCATCCACGAAGTAAAGTAGTGCATCGGGAAATTAGCGGGTTGCACCCCCGGTTCAGTTGCGTCCGCCGCCACGCTAAGACCATGGTACAGATGGGCCAACCCGGCAATTCCGATGGCCAATTGTATGCCAGCCACCATCCGATGTGCTGGGTAGAACACGGATGGCCTCATGTAGCGTGGGTGCATGGGGAGCGCGAACCAGCACAACCATAGCCCCAGAAACACGAGAAAAAAAGTCTCCTCGTCGATGCCCGGAGCAGCGATTTCCGACAAAGGGATGATCGCGGCATCGGGGAGGTAAAAACCTTTTTGATC
This sequence comes from Agapanthus africanus, assembly GCA_030015575.1. Classification (NCBI taxonomy): domain Eukaryota; kingdom Viridiplantae; phylum Streptophyta; class Magnoliopsida; order Asparagales; family Amaryllidaceae; genus Agapanthus; species Agapanthus africanus. Next base: position 520,078,912 of record JASDDO010000001.1, on the reverse strand, counting down.
GGCTTCCAGTGCTGGTCGACGATCTAAGCCGAGGCCGAAGGGGTCGTCAAGCTTGGCAAATTTTTCGCCCCGTTGCGATAGAATCTCCGGTCGAAGAAAGCGGGCGATGAAATCTGCGAAGCTAACTCCCCGGCCTCCCGATTCCAAGAAAAGACTTTCATACATGTCACGCCCCGCTTCCCAAAATACGGAATACGAGGGGTAGACAAGGCCAGCCATGCTCCTACGGTCAAGGAAATGTCCTGCCGTAGTCACACTTCGGCTTCTAGTTTGTCATGGTAAACAGTAAATGATGCACAGGTAATGAGAAATGCAGTAACTGAAAGGAACAATGATATAAACTGACCTGAAGTGGAACAAACGAAAGTAACTCGGAGCAGCAAGTCAAGAAGTCTGTGAAGCACGTCTAGTTCTGATCCAAGCTAAATCTTCTCTTCGCACTGAGCATGCATACTCAGGTCGTCAGAGCGACACAATAGCAATATAATGTATATATAATCAAGTGGCAGTCCTAACAGTGATAATAGATATGAACAACAGTAAATCAATGACAGCATGAATATGAGTGTGCAGTAATCAATGCAGCGGAACAGTAAATCAGTATAACGATATGTCACGTATGCCACACAGTATATAAGGAATAAAAATGCCAGTATCCCTATCAGTCTCTAAGTCTCACTGTACATGTCACTAAGCCTATCGTCAGTCCAAGTGTGAGAGTTAACCACTCGCGAGTGTCCTCCACCCAAGGGTAGAACCCAAGGGCAAGGGACCACGGGCCCAACATGTAACAAGAATATCACGGTGTATATATCACGTACCCTGTAAATCTCCATATAACTCCCTAAATATATAAGCCGGCATGGGACTCCCGAGATTCTGTTGAACTCACACTTAAACTACCCCACACCCCGTGGTCTACATCAAACGCTAACCATAACCCTAAATACTAATCGATCCGTGACAAGTCTGCGCGAGAACTGGAGGCAGGACCTCCATCAAGCACGTCCCGACTAATACCTAAGACAAATGGCAGTGTCGGATGCCTTATCTGTGACACCCGTGCAAGCGCTTCCATAAGTGTCCCATACCACTTATAGTCACACGTACACGTATCCCACAGACGTCGACAATGCAATAAATAATAGGGTCACTGATTGTGTACAAGTACGTATCACTTTCACTTAATCACGGATACACGAACACTGACGTACTTGCCACAATCATCACTAAAATCTAACACTGGGTAAATGCACGATATCACTAGCTTATCACTATAATGATATGGGTATGATGTGATGCATGAACAGTATAAGAAGCACAATTAAGGTGTCATACAAACAACAGTCTATCATTTGCACGATTTATCATGAAACATATGTATATAATTTAGCGAAACGATAAACAGGTAGTAATTAATATGTTCAGTTATCCATCCATAGAATTTTGTTTCAAGCCAATCGGGTTCCAGGATCATTAATTATAACCTTTTCATTTTAAGCGCCCGCGGCTGGAAATCCAATTTCAAAATCAGAAGTCCGTTTCGCAACGCATTTTGATCCCAGTTAGGATCAGATTTTAGCGAACTACAGTTGAATGAATTCTAGGGTTTTCAGTAAAGCTTTCAACGCAACAAACGAATCTTCAATCGCGTCTGTACGTTAGGAGTTATAATCTGTTTAATATTAACATGTCAACTCTGATTCTGCTGGGACTGTTATGTGTCCCGATCTTCTAAATTACAAATTAAATATCAAACGGTAACGAAACAGAATAAAACCAATCGTGTTGTCTAGCTAACAGAGTTACCTATAATAAGCAGCGGAGTTCCGCAACCTACGAGTTAAGGAGATACTATGGTATCCATTACGGAACAGCAAACACGACTGGAGTCGCTCTGGACTGCAGTCCAGAGTCGCACTCCGATCCGAATATCGTCACAGTTTAAATACAGAAATGTCTGGAAACTGGTATAGGATTAAAGTTCGTCGAGTTAGCTTCGATTTTATCCCTCGAACGTACCATTCTAATATGTATATGATTTATGGTGAATTTAACAAGTTTCAGATACAACAGGATTGCGGTTTTACGATTAAACTTGGGGGTAGTTGTTTTAGTCATTATCAATTACATCATCCAACAAAATTCACACACTATGTTCACAGCCCTACGGGCCAACCTACACCATTGAGTTCCGTCAAATTTGATAATGTTTTCCTAAGGGAACGAGCATCGAACAGTTACGGCACATAATAGTTTTAAACTTGTAACATTATAATTCATGTATTTAACGATTGTAACTTAGGTAAATAGCATGTAAGCAAGTAGAATACTTGCCTGGAGACGTCCCGGGGATGTACGGTGGCTGTGACGTCACGGACGCGCGACACACGCGCGGCACGGCAACTTGATTTGGCTCGGACTCGTGTCTCGGCGGCGGTGGCTCGGTTACTGGAGTCGGCTGTTCGAGCTTCAGAGGTGGTGAGCGCAGCGACGGGTGGCCGAAGCTTGGATAGTGGCCGACAAGAGGAGACTCGGGTTGAAACGTGAGGAGAGAGAAAAGAGTTTAGAGATGTATAGTGAGAAAGATTGAGAAAGAGAGGGAGAAAGGAATTGAGAGAGAGATGAGAGAGAGATAGTGAGGGAAAGCCAGAGAGAGTTAGAGAGAGGGAGAGGGATAGTGCGAGAGAGAGACAGAGAGATAGGGAACTGAGGGTTAGAGATAGAGAGAGAGAGAGAAATGTAGGTAGAGAGAGAGAGAAAGACAGAGAGAGGGACAGAGATAGAGAGGGGAAGGAGCAGAGAGGGGGAGAGAAATGAGGGGGATGACGACGACGACGACGGCGATGATGATGATGATGACGACGCGGGGGAGTTGACGAGACGTGGTGGGGCTCGCCGGCGAGAACGTGGGTGGGTGTCGCGATGGGTGCAGTGCTCGTCTCGAGCTCGGGTGATGGATGGTGTGCAGGGAAGTGGGGGTGCAGTCTGGGATTTTGGGTTGAGGGGCGCCGGCAGGGGGTGCTCGGGTGTGGGTAGGGTTGCTAGGTCGACGAATTGGAGTGGTGAGGGGGTGCAGATGAGGATGCTCGGTGCTGCAATGGGTTGCCAATGGCGGGTTCGAGGGAGGAGGAAGGAAAAGAAGGAGGGGAACGAGTGATTGGGGGTTTTGAGAGGAGAGAGGGAGATGGAGACGAGGCGTGCGTTGGTGATAACGCTCGCGAGTGGGGGAGACAAGAGCGCGAGCGTGGGCGAGGAAGGCGGCGGAGATGGTGGATCGAGCGCGAGATTGGCGGGAGAGCCGTTGGGAAGAAGGTGCTGTAGGGAGCGGGTCGGGTCGAAGCGGCGCGGGTGAGGGAATGAAGCGGGTCAGAGAGTGGGCTGAGGGAGTGGGCCGAGATAATAAGAATTTAATTAATGGAGTGGGCTGAGGAATATGGGGCTGGGCTCAGGCCAAAATAAAACAGAGAAAAAAACGAATTAGCTGAGGGAAAAAGAAGCGGCCGGGCCAAGGAAAGAAATTAAGGAGGAAAAGACGGGCCGGCTAAAGTTTTTCTTGTTTAGGAATTTATTAAGAATTTTGAATGGGCTGAATGAAAATTTATTTAAAAGGAAAAAGTGTGGGCTATGGGAATTAAAGAAAAATAAAAAGGAGTAGGCTTAGGAAATTTTCTTTTGGTTTTAGGGTTTAGTTTTAAGTAGATAAAGGAAATGGTTGAAAGGGAACAATTTCCAATAAAATAAAAAGGGGACTTTAGCAAAAATAATTAATTATATAAGAGTAGATAAAATTACAAATAAAACCATTAAAATTTTAAATGAGAATAAATAGGATTCTAGAGTAACAAAATGCAGACTTTGGTATAAAGGAACTGGGTATTACATCATACCACCCTTACAAAAATTTCGTCCTCGAAATTTAAATAAACTATAAGTTATAAAAACATAAGCGAAAGCTATCATAATTGCAACTAACATATAAGGATTTACTAGGAATCCTGGGGACGAAAAAAACTTGAAGGTATAAACATACAAGAACAGCATATGGAAGATAGGTCTAATAGATATAAGACAGGAACAGCTATAAGGGTAAATACATGTATACGAGAATTTAGGCTACAATAGCGGATACTAATACTCAAGGCTTGTTAGATAGAATCGAACCCAAATATGTGTACATATAAGCATATCAAAAGTAGCAAGGTAGAACTAATAAGTATAAGACACAATCATTTATATTAGTAAACATAGGCACAACACCCGGAAATATAGTAACGACAATGAGGTAGTGAAAGCTTTGTCGATAGGGTAAAACATTTTAAGGTAATTTATCGATCGAATAGTTTTAAATCAGTTTAGAAAACTCACATAACGAAAACTGGGAACATGGAACAATATATGCGCAGTATAAGTTTGCGCTACTGAAAACGAGATTAATAATAGTGTACTTAAAATACATAAAATGGAGTAACCAACAACACGCACCAAGATAATGAAAACTAAATTTTGAATAATACTGTCCCTTTATATAGCTAAGGTAATAGGAAGAGCACAAAAATGCAGGCTAGCTAGGGTAAGGGTTTCAAGGAAGTGTGATTCACTCAAAGGTCGGAATGTGGCGGTTTTAGGCTGAGGATCAAGGGGATTGGGATCGGGTCAGCACAGGATGTAAGGATGAGCAACAAAAGGATACAAAAGGAAAAGTGTGGGGGTAACAACAGTTGGTACAACACACGAATCAAAATTTGAAGAGTTAATGAATTTGGAAGTTTCACAAGAATTGCTCTCCTCCCAGAAGGGTCTCAAACGGGACACAGACGAGGGATGAAGGGTGCGGTATTTTCTAATCGAACGGGGTGAAAACTATACAATGAGTAGGGTGGACAGTCAGGAATCTCAGCAGAAAGATAAATGGATGCGGCAATAAACAAGTATTAAACGAACCAATAATCAAAAAGTTTACGAATCTAGAAGATTTATTTCATTCAAGAAAATTTGAAACAAGTCATTGTCAAAGGCGAAAAGTGGCCCTAGACTATACACATTTTATTTGCCCAGAAAGACAACATAAAAAGGAACTCCGTCAGTCGCGGTTGTAGAGATTCAGTAGGTTGCGGTAGGCGCGCGCACTCAGGTAGGGGCGTCCATTTCCATAGCGTCTCGCAGGTACTGCCAAAGGGAGTTCTTCCACGGCAGGGTCTTGATCTTCTGGTCCTTCATCCTCGGATAAAGCTTCTTCATCGAGATCTGATTCCATGTGATTCTCTTCTCCTGGATTTTCTTCCACGGGATTTTCCTCAATTGGATTTTCTTCTATCGGTTCTTCCTCGGGGTCTTCCTCTATCGGGTCCTCTTCGGGGTCTCCTTCCTCTTCGTCGGAATCAGCTATCATGTTAAATTCTGGGGCGGCTACACCTTCGTCCTCTGAATCGTTGTTTCCGAAGTTGACCTGGGGACCGTTGACCTCATCATCAGAACTCATCAGCGTGCGATCTAGGGAAACGCATGACTGTGCATCCTCGTCTAGATGCGGCGCTGCCCCAGGGTGGGCCATGGCCTGAAAAGAAAGAGTTATGATTAGATAGTGGAATACATCAAGGAAAGCTCAGGGTACGAAATATAGGAAAATATGCGGTTGCAGGAACTGAGAGATCAGAATGAAAATACTGTGATAATGAATAGAATTTGACATAGAGAAAACATGAGAATGATATATATATTATGATTCAAATTTTATTTCATTCAACTAAAAGTTCGACGGATACAAGGATTCAAACGGAAGGAAACATTCGTAAAAACGACAATATTATTACTGAAAGTAGATAACATGAAAAATCATTCTTCGACTACTATAACATTGCATTCTCGTCGCGTGAGTTGAATCCTGCGTTAGATCCGCTTTATCGTCGAAGTCCGAACTACGCGGTAATCCTCATTTGGTAGAAGTGGGGAGTGTGGACGAGTTTCCTCCTTGTAGTTCTTTCCTTTCTGGGCAACCGTTGATGAGATGTTTGTCGGAACCGCATATCAGACATTTCCCATGGGCACGGCGACAATCCTTCTGAAGATGTCCTGGCCTCTTACAATATTCACAGCAAGGGTTCTTCTGATGCTTCTGTTGACGCTTCATCTTCTTCTCTTTTCCCCGTCCAATAGGGATCCCTTTATGATAAGAGACTCCCGCTGGGGTCCGACTCACCTGTCTTCTCAGCCCTTCAGTTAATAAGTCGTTTGTCCGCTCCTGGGCTTCCTTTAAACCTTGTAGTACACTAAGGATCTCAACAGTCTGATTCTGAGAAGTGGGTATAGACGAAGAGTCGTTGAAAGACATGATCCTGAGACAACAATATTGAGAATGATATAAGTCACAAGCTAAACGAATCAGAATATGATATGGATAGGACAAAGATTCAAGAATATTAGAGATGATGAATTTATTACAAGTGAGGAATCAACTGTATGACTTTAAGTCACTTGAATGGAGTACGGTAGTGCAATTGCAACCACGTAACCTTGTCAAGTCACCCGAAACCATAGCGAATGGATAGCTGAACATACGATATGAATATGGATCAAGAATGACAAGTTTACAATCTAGACCGAGTGATGTCTTAGATTGCCAAACCATACACGGAAAACTGCAATCCCAATCGATGCAAAACCTGGCTCTGATACCAACTAAACCATGTCACGCCCCGCTTCCCAAAATACGGAATACGAGGGGTAGACAAGGCCAGCCATGCTCCTACGGTCAAGGAAATGTCCTGCCGTAGTCACACTTCGGCTTCTAGTTTGTCATGGTAAACAGTAAATGATGCACAGGTAATGAGAAATGCAGTAACTGAAAGGAACAATGATATAAACTGACCTGAAGTGGAACAAACGAAAGTAACTCGGAGCAGCAAGTCAAGAAGTCTGTGAAGCACGTCTAGTTCTGATCCAAGCTAAATCTTCTCTTCGCACTGAGCATGCATACTCAGGTCGTCAGAGCGACACAATAGCAATATAATGTATATATAATCAAGTGGCAGTCCTAACAGTGATAATAGATATGAACAACAGTAAATCAATGACAGCATGAATATGAGTGTGCAGTAATCAATGCAGCGGAACAGTAAATCAGTATAACGATATGTCACGTATGCCACACAGTATATAAGGAATAAAAATGCCAGTATCCCTATCAGTCTCTAAGTCTCACTGTACATGTCACTAAGCCTATCGTCAGTCCAAGTGTGAGAGTCAACCACTCGCGAGTGTCCTCCACCCAAGGGTAGAACCCAAAGGCAAGGGACCACGGGCCCAACATGTAACAAGAATATCACGGTGTATATATCACGTACCCTGTAAATCTCCATATAACTCCCTAAATATATAAGCCGGCATGGGACTCCCGAGATTCTGTTGAACTCATACTTAAACTACCCCACACCCCGTGGTCTACATCAAACGCTAACCATAACCCTAAATACTAATCGATCCGTGACAAGTCTGCGCGAGAACTGGAGGCAGGACCTCCATCAAGCACGTCCCGACTAATACCTAAGACAAATGGCAGTGTCGGATGCCTTATCTGTGACACCCGTGCAAGCGCTTCCATAAGTGTCCCATACCACTTATAGTCACACGTACACGCATCCCACAGACGTCGACAATGCAATAAATAATAGGGTCACTGATTGTGTACAAGTACGTATCACTTTCACTTAATCACGGATACACGAACACTGACGTACTTGCCACAATCATCACTAAAATCTAACACTGGGTAAATGCACGATGTCACTAGGTTATCACTACAATGATATGGGTATGATGTGATGCATGAACAGTATAAGAAGCACAATTAAGGTGTCATACAAACAACAGTCTATCACTTGCACGATTTATCATGAAACATATGTATATAATTTAGCGAAACGATAAACAGGTAGTAATTAATATGTTCAGTTATCCATCCATAGAATTTTGTTTCAAGCCAATCGGGTTCCAGGATCATTAATTATAACCTTTTCATTTTAAGCGCCCGCGGCTGGAAATCCAATTTCAAAATCAGAAGTCCGTTTCGCAACGCATTTTGATCCCAGTTAGGATCAGATTTTAGCGACGCTACAGTTGAATGAATTCTAGGGTTTTCAGTAAAGCTTTCAACGCAACAAACGGATCTTCAATCGCGTCTGTACGTTAGGAGTTATAATCTGTTTAATATTAACATGTCAACTCTGATTCTGCTGGGACTGTTATGTGTCCCGATCTTCTAAATTACAAATTAAATATCAAACGGTAACGAAACAGAATAAAACCAATCGTGTTATCTAGCTAACAGAGTTACCTATAATAAGCAGCGGAGTTCCGCAACCTACGAGTTAAGTAGATACTATGGTATCCATTACGGAACAGCAAACACGACTGGAGTCGCTCTGGACTGCAGTCCAGAGTCGCACTCCGATCCGAATATCGTCACAGTTTAAATACAGAAATATCTGGAAACTGGTATAGGATTAAAGTTTGTCGAGTTAGCTTCGATTTGAGCCCTCGAACGTACCATTCTAATATGTATATGATTTATGGTGAATTTAACAAGTTTCAGATACAACAGGATTGCGGTTTTACGATTAAACTTGGGGGTAGTTGTTTTAGTCATTATCAATTACATCATCCAACAAAATTCACACACTATGTTCACAGCCCAAAGGGCCAACCTACACCATTGAGTTCCGTCAAATTTGATAATGTTTTCCTAAGGGAACGAGCATCGAACAGTTACGGCACATAATAGTTTTAAACTTGTAACATTATAATTCATGTATTTAACGATTGTAACTTAGGTAAATAGCATGTAAGCAAGTAGAATACTTGCCTGGAGACGTCCCGGGGATGTACGGTGGCTGTGACGTCACGGACGCGCGACACACGCGCGGCACGGCAACTTGATTTGGCTCGGACTCGTGTCTCGGCGGCGGTGGCTCGGTTACTGGAGTCGGCTGTTCGAGCTTCAGAGGTGGTGAGCGCAGCGACGGGTGGCCGAAGCTTGGATAGTGGCCGACAAGGGGAGACTCGGGTTGAAACGTGAGGAGAGAGAAAAGAGTTTAGAGATGTATAGAGAGAAAGATTGAGAAAGAGAGGGAGAAAGGAATTGAGAGAGAGATGAGAGAGAGATAGTGAGGGAAAGCCAGAGAGAGTTAGAGAGAGGGAGAGGGATAGTGCGAGAGAGAGACAGAGAGATACGGAACTGAGGGTTAGAGATAGAGAGAGAGAGAGAAATGTAGGTAGAGAGAGAGAGAGAAAGACAGAGAGAGGGACAGAGATAGAGAGGGGAAGGAGCAGAGAGGGGGAGAGAAATAAGGGGGATGACGACGACGGCGACGGCGATGATGATGATGATGATGACGACGCGGGGGAGTTGACGAGACGTGGTGGGGCTCGCCGGCGAGAACGTGGGTGGGTGTCGCGATGGGTGCAGTGCTCGTCTCGAGCTCGGGTGATGGAGGGTGTGCAGGGAAGTGGGGGTGCAGTCTGGGATTTTGGGTTGAGGGGCGCCGGCAGGGGGTGCTCGGGTGTGGGTAGGGTTGCTAGGTCAACGAATTGGAGTGGTGAGGGGGTGCAGATGAGGATGCTCGGTGCTGCAATGGGTTGCCAATGGCGGGTTCGAGGGAGGAGGAAGGAAAAGAAGGAGGGGAACGAGTGATTGGGGGTTTTGAGAGGAGAGAGGGAGATGGAGACGAGGCGTGCGTTGGTGATAACGCTCGCGAGTGGGGGAGACAAGAGCGCGAGCGTGGGCGAGGAAGGCGGCGGAGATGGTGGATCGAGCGCGAGATTGGCGGGAGAGCCGTTGGGAAGAAGGTGCTGTAGGGAGCGGGTCGGGTCGAAGCGGCGCGGGTGAGGGAATGAAGCGGGTCAGAGAGTGGGCTGAGGGAGTGGGCCGAGATAATAAGAATTTAATTAATGGAGTGGGCCGAGGAATATGGGGCTGGGCTCAGGCCAAAATAAAACAGGGAAAAAAACGAATTAGCTGAGGGAAAAAGAAGCGGCCGGGCCAAGGAAAGAAATTAAGGAGGAAAAGACGGGCCGGCTAAAGTTTTTCTTGTTTAGGAATTTATTAAGAATTTTGAATGGGCTGAATGAAAATTTATTTAAAAGGAAAAAGTGTGGGCTATGGGAATTAAAGAAAAATAAAAAGGAGTAGGCTTAGGAAATTTTCTTTTGGTTTTAGGGTTTAGTTTTAAGTAGATAAAGGAAATGGTTGAAAGGGAACAATTTCCAATAAAATAAAAATGGGACTTTAGCAAAAATAATTAATTATATAAGAGTAGATAAAATTACAAATAAAACCATTAAAATTTTAAATGAGAATAAATAGGATTCTAGAGTAACAAAATGCAGACTTTGGTATAAAGGAACTGGGTATTACAATACATATTCAGCACCTTTATTAGACTCGGAAACTGGTGCTGAATAGCGTTCTCCGGCGTTAAGTCCATCACCAATGGCTTGGTGGCGAAAACGTATTCGTCCGGAGGAAGTAGCTCCTCATTGTGCTCCCCCCTCACCGGCAGACCAGAAATCTCAGCAAATTCTTCTAGAGGGATGGAAACTTCCCTGTCCATTAGAAGAAAGGTATGGGTGGGGATGTTCCATTGCTCCGCGAACGCCTTAATCCACCACGTCGGAGGAGCAGAATACTCGAACAGCGAGGCATAAACTGCAGGGTATAGACCGATCTTCAGCAGATACACCTTCTTCGCTGACAAAATGTACCTGACCCACTGCAGATACCATGCCGAGTGTCGAGGGGTCAACCCGATGTTGTAGGGTTGTCCCCAAGGACGCGACTCACCCTGGCATATGCGCCGCCCCAAAATATCTAAGGCTGCCGGCAGCTGCATTGGTATGGTAGCAATCGAAGGTTGAAGAAGACCCTCCGAATTCCAGTGTACGACCTCCACGGTATAGTTCACCAGGGGTATATATGCATATGAGATTGAAGAGATCGGATCCGATGGCGTCGCACAAGAGAAGCTTCGACGACCTTTGATTATTTGGTCGTACCATCTACCCCACAAGTGAAGGTTTTTGTACTCCGGGTCGTAGTCTTTAATGAAAGCAAGAACCTCCCAGTCTACCGGTGCCTCAGGGAATTCTCCCTCTGAACGGAAAAACGGGAACGAGAGGTCAGAAGACATGTCGCCTGCAAGAAAAAACGAAATTCAATTATCAGTATTATAATTTCATTTTAAAATCCCGACGCTCGGTACTCTGAAAATTTTTGTGCCACACTGCAATGCAGTGGAAAGGGGACCAAAGGGGGACCCACAGAATTCAGATGACAACGCATCAATTAACAAGACAGCCTCATCATTAGATAAGACTGTCAATTAATGAGGAAATCCTCAAAGAATATTCTCATTGAATGAGAAGTCTCTCGAGACAAGGAGAAAATCTCCCTTTCAGAGCAAAGCTCTGTAACAGAGTGACACTTGTCACTCTGGTCACGAAGGAATAAAATTCCTTAAAGAGCCTAGCTCTATAATGATGATGGAAAATCCACCAAAAGTTAATGAAAATTAATTCCTGAGAATAAAAATTCTGGGATCTTAAAGATCCATGAAAAAACTCTTAAGAGTTCTTCATCAAAAGATCAAAAGATCTATACATTGTCAAAAGAGCAGAGCTCTGACCCATGGGCTAAGAAACCCTAAGGAAAGATCTATTTAGATCTATGGGTTCACGAGAGCAAGGCTCTGTGTACGAAACCCTAAAGAGGTTTTCTTTAGATCAAAAGATCTATGAGAGCAAGGCTCTGTTAATGGGTAAAACCCCTAAGTTATTAATTAATTTAATTTAATTTAATTTAAATTTTTACCTAAATTTTCTAGAGTTCTAACTCTTGAAGGTTCTTGGCAAGAAGAGCAAGGCTCTGAGAAATAAAATTCTTGAGGAGAGATGATAATCATCTGAGGACCAAGGGTCCTATTTATAGGCGCTGAAACGCCTCCTCAACTTCTGAGTTGATCCAAAGGCTCAGATGTTGCCACCGCTGCACTCACGTGTGCGCCACGTGAGCGTAACGGTGGGGGGCATTTGTTTCCCCCAATCAGAGCAAAGCTCTACTTTGAATTTCAAAATTCAAAAATTGAAGTAACGCTTCAGATCTCTTGCGCTGCGCGCCACGTGTCAAAAGCAGACACGCCAGCGCCAAGAGCGTTGCGCCCTAGGCAGCGCACCCCAATCGGAGCAAAGCTCTGTTTCAAAATTCAAATTTTAAAAGTTGAAGCAACGCTTCAGATCCAGCGCTCTGCGCTGCGCGCCACATGTCAAGCACGGGTGCGCTAGTCAAGCACGGGTGCGCTAGCGCAGTTGCGCTACGCTCTGCGCCACGTGTCAAGCACGGGTGCGCTAGCGCAGTTGCGCTGCGCTCTGCACTGCGCACCACGTGTCAAACGCAGGTGCGCTGGCGCCAAGTGCGCCGGCGCTGGAATTAAAAGAATTCCCCACCGTTAGATCAAAAGATCTAATAATAATAAATTATTAATTAATAAGAATTAAAATTCTGTTCTGGAGAGATCTTTCTAATCTTGTTGAAAACAAGAAGATTGCCTTCTGTAAAACAGAAACCCTAAGATCAAAGATCCAACGGTGAGGAAATATCCCCAAATCAATTAGAGAAAGATCTCTTCAACTAATTTAACAAATCAATTGGCCCTATATAAAGGCCCCAAGACTTCAAGTCTGATATAGAGAGAACTCTCTGCAAACTTTGAGAAAAAACTCAAAGAGAAAGAAAGGCAAGCCTTCGAAGAAAGAAGATCATTTTCTTCATCTTTAAAGGTAAAGAATTATATTCTTGGAAAAACAGAGATGAAATCATCTCATTAAAAAAGAAGAAGAACCATTTTCTAAAAAGATCAGAGATCTAAGAACAAGATCAAGATCTTCAGTAAAAGAGAAAAAGATCAAAAAGATCTAATTATAAAAGATTAAAAGAAGTAATTTACTTCATTCACAGATCTTTTGATCTATAAAGGCATAGCCTTTTGATGAGAACAAGAACTTTGGTTCTTGAATCTTGAGGCAAAGCCTCTTTTAAGAGAACAAAAATAAAAAAACTTGTTCTTTGATCTTAAATTGATCAAAATGCGCTCTGCGCTATTGGACAGTGCCTTGCACTTTTGAATTGCGTCTTTGCGCTTATTGGACTGGCGCACAGCGCCAGAACGTGCCACGTGTCAACCACAGAACAGTTTGCGCTTTGCGCTTCTAAAAATAGCGAACTGCGCTCTTGGACTGGCGCACAACGCCAGAGCGCGCCACGTGTCACTCACTAGCGCACCCATAAACTGGCGCAGCGCACTTATAAAGCGCAGTGCGCTAACAGACTTGCGCTCAGCGCTAAGCGACACGTGTCACTCTTATGTGCGCTAGCGCAATGCGCTCTTTAATTGGCGCAAAGCGCCTGATGCGCCACGTGGCGCACTGTCAGAACACCACTTTGTTCCTAATAAATGCTATGCATTATAAAAAGGGCAGAGCCCAAACAAAGGCCTAACAGCCCAAACATAAATGAAAATGTTAAACATTTTTACCTGGACTTAGCCCAATTCTGGCCATAAGTCCTCAATATAAATTGAACTGAGCACAACTGCTCTTCCAATCAATTTACACCCGGTTCGAGGGTACATCTCTTTACTCCTCTGATATCCGTCGTTGTAATCCCTCAACGTCGTCAGAGAGGTGACGGGTCCCGACAACTACACATTACTACGGACAGTGGGGTCCTTAAACTCATAGACTATGACGTCCTTAACCTCGACCGTGATGTCTTAAAACTAATACCGGACTGTGGAGTCCTTAAACTCATGGACTATGACGTCCTTAATCTCGACCGTGATGTCTTAAAACTAATATCGGACTGTGAGGTCCATAAACTCACGGACTATGATGTCCTTAATCTCGACCGTGATGTCTTAAAACCAACACCGGACTGTGAGGTCCTTAAACTCACGGACTATGACGTCCTTAACCTCGACCGCGATGTCTTGAAACTAACAATGGACCGTAATGTCCTTAAACTAATTATCGACCGCAATGTCACTAAACTAAACAATAGAGCCCAACTGCGCTTTTGTTGGATCTAAACGATCCCGTTAAGTTGATCTTAGTCTAAAAGTAGACTAACGTGTCCTTAACAAACGTTTAAGTTGATCTTAGCCTCAACTAAGGCTAACGTATCCTTAAACACAAACCCCCCAAACCCAAATCTACGAAAGATACGGATTTGGACTAATCCACGTCCTACGGGCGACAGCATAACTTAGTCTCCGTATACAATCCACGGGCAACCGAACACAAAACAAACACCCACGACACGAAGTGACCATATGGAGAAGGAGAAAATTGTTACCGCGATGCGGTAGCGTAATTAACTGCAGGGGCTTACGCCTGTGGGGAAGAGCGTCACCACAATCAAAAACCCTTCAAACGAGGAGGAATCTGACGAAGTCTGCTACATCGGCCGTATTCGTTTAAACCTTCGATACATGGTGCCATAAATCAACTTGGCATCTTCGGAGAGGTGGACGGATAGCACCAATTAGCATCTGCCCCGAATTTCAGGCAAGACGGACCCGCGCGGTCGCGTCTCCGTGGTTCGGAGGGGAACAGGGAAGAGAAGAGGAAAGAGAGGTGGTCGAAGGTGTGAAGGCGACGACGAGGTGGTCGGCAATGGGTCGGCGACGTGAGGGCGCCGGCGAGGGTTGGGTTGCAGGTTATGGGTTTCTGGGTTTGCAGTGTAGGGGATCTCGTCTGGGTGTTTGCAGAGATGAGAGAGGAGATGAAGATGATGGGGTAATGCCGACGGGGTCGGTGCTCTGGCGAGGAGCCAGTGTGCAGGTGAGGGTGAGGTGAAGGCTGTGGGTTGCTGCAAGGGTTGCAGGGTTGTGGGTGCAGGCAGAGAAGATCGGGGTTGGAGAAGGAAGAGAGAGGAGTGGAGGAAGAGCTTGACGAGGGTGAGGCGAGGGGTCGCCGGCGCGAGGGCGACGGCGAGGCAGGGGCTGGGTTCTCGTGGCGAGAGGCGGGAAAACAGAAAAAAAAATGAAAAGAAGAAGATGAGAGGGGGGAGAGAGAGACGTGAGGTTCATAAAATTTTTAAGAGAAAAAAATATATATAAAGAGAGAGAGAAAGAGAGGCAGAGATGGAATTCTTTTAGATATTTGATTTTGAAAAAATCTATTGAATATATATAGTTAGGTACACAGTTATATATAATAGGATCAAAATATTAATAAATTTTGAGTTTTTAGCTAATACAAAATTGTTCCAAAACATTCCCGGGTCGGGTCTAAAAATCCAGTTTCAAAATACGAAAAATATATGTGTCGACCAAAATTAAAATTGGATATCCGGATAATGAAAATGCATACCCCCAAGAATGGATGCACATACGTGCGCGTAGCTATCCAAACACGTCCGTTTCACTGAACGGGACGAGAACAAGACGCGCGGATGCTACCACGGGGTTAGGGGTATCATGCAGGCTATGAAATGCAATTTTAATTTATTATACATGACCTAAAATGTTATATGTAAAATATGCGATGCTAGATAAAATGCCAGTATGCAGTTTACATTAGATGCACGTGTCTATGTAACAAGCCACGGTAATCTATAAATAAGAACCAAACAAGTTCAAGCAAGCGGGTCGGGTCGAATGCAATGTAAAATGTAAAATACCATTTGCACCCAAACACGATAAATTAAGAAAATACCACAGATAATAAAATACGGGAACTGAAATTGGTATAAATGAACTAGGTTGTTACATTATACCCAACTACAAAAAGAATTTCGTCCTCGAAATTTCAAGAACAAGAAAGGATAAACAATCAACAAACTTCAAGAATAGATGTGGAAATTTCTGCCGGACTTCATCTTCTCGTTCCCAAGTTGATTCTCCATGTGAGCGATTTTTCCAAGAAACAAGTACAAGAGGGATAACCTTGTTCTTAAGAACCTTTTCCCTTCGATCCATAATCGACATCGGTCGCTCCTCAAAGGTTAAATCTTCTCGTACAGTCAGCTCCGAATGATCCAGCACGTGTGTTTCATCTCGAACATATTTACGGAGTTGAGATACATGAAACACGTCATGAACATTCGCCAAAGATTGTGGTAACGCCAATCGATAAGCCACTTCTCCAACACGCTCCAAAATCTCGAAAGGCCCAACGAATCGAGGAATAAGCTTTCCTCGACTCCCAAAACGAATCACTACTCTAGTCGGTGATATCTTCAAGATTACTAGATCACCAACAGTGAACTCTAGAGGTCTTCTCGATATATCGGCCCAACTCTTCTGCCGATCTTGCGCTGCCTTCATATGATTCCGGATAGTATTAACCTTCTCAACTGTTTGCACGATCAAATCCGGTCCCAACAATCTTCGTTCTCCAACATTGTCCTAATAAACTGTTGGAGATAGTGCCCTCAGAGTCAATTATTGGGTCACAGGCACGTGATTGCAATGATTGAGGGGAGGACCTATCCCGGTAGGACAGTCTTACTCGAGATGATAGTATGCTATCTGGTTTATCTTTATCATCGTGTACTGCTTCAGGTGACCTTTCGAGTCGCTATTACACGTTGATAAAGCCCCTAGGATTCTTGCTTGACTTCCAGCAGTATGAGGGCGATCATATAAGTGGGAGCTGGGGTCTACAAGCACATCCTTAAATGGTCCCTAGTCGTGGGAGATTCGAGACAGGGCATCGTTTCTCCAGAGTAGACTAGTGTATACAGTCGAGACCCCGACGAGGGGCGGTGGCCGGTCTCACAAGCCACTGGTGTCAGTTGGTTCACCTAAGATGTATACAGGTGCTCATTGGGTTATGAGTACACCGGACAGGACTCGCCGGGAACCTGCTAGTTGGGATATACCAGACGTCAGATAGCAGTTCCCAGGTGACATGTGTACAGGTTAGTTCATCGACCTGGGATCGTCATTTGTCTCGTGTGAGTTCCCACTGTACTTTGATTACTACCCTACCACGGCTCAAAGGAGTCGTGCAAACAGGTTTTAGTTGGGTACAGTCCCGAGCCACATGGAGGCAGTGAGCGGATCTGCAGGGGTTCGTCTCTCCCGGTATTGGGGGTGAGGTCGTGCTGTGTCTAGGAGAGCCAGAACATGAAAAGTCCTTGGCCAAGGCAGGAGATTTGCTGGTAGGTATTCCAGTAGTATCTCAGGGTGTTCTGGGCTACACTCCGACACGACTTGTACCGCTTTTGGGGGTCTGACTTTTACCAACCCCCTAGGCCCGCCATGCGATACTCATAGACGAACGGACCGGACTGTACGGATATTGTCACTGACAGGCTCAGTAGGGTGTCAGGATGAGTTCGCTCATCGACGTCCCTTTTAGTCAATACCTGGTGGCCCGTTACGTATTGGCTTATACCTCTGACGTGCTAGTGGTTAAATCTACAGCCATAGTATTGACGAGTCTTTAGAGTCCACCACACAGACAGTTACTCAAGTTTCGGGCGAAACGCTGTAGAGACCGTATGGAGATATGGCAGGGTTCGATCAGACACGTGCGGTATTGCACGGATCGTGATCGGACAGTTTTTACTAGCCGGCTTTGGCTTAAGCCGGATTCTAGTTCTAGATAGTGTAGTTTTGTCTCTTTGCATTTGTGTTCAGTGGGAATACAAATATGGGCATGTATTTGCAGTAGCGGGGTTTTCCTGTAATTTATTACGGGATCGGTTTTCTGGGGTTGCCAGTTTGCATTCCGTTCCGGCCGGTTTTCCTTTTTTCCTTCTCGGCCGGACTTTTCGTTGGAAGGGGGTTAATTGCAAGTTTGCAATTAACTTTGTTGTGAGGGGCTTTCTTGCATATGTTGCTTTTGATGAGACTTGCATCATGATGATATTCTTTTCTTGTCCATTCATTTGCTTTTTCATGATGGTTAGTGAGTGGATTGATATGGAAATTGGTTTGACCATTTTGATATATCATTTTCTTTTTCTCATTATGAAAAAGGGGAGAAGCTTTCTTTTTTTCTCTCTCCAATCTTCTTTGTGGAGAGAGAGGGCCGGCCACTAGAGAGGGGAAAAAGAGAGGATTTCATTTTGTGTGAGGAAAAAGATTCATATCATTTTCATGCTACCAAAATTCATAAGCACAATTTTCTTTAGTTGCTTTCTTCTCCTCCTCACATCCTTCCATCTAGGCAACTTCAAGAACCCCAAGAGACATGCCTTCTACACTATTTCTATAGCAAGCCTTGGACGCGTCGGCTAGCCAACTTCGCGCCCGAGTTGCCTCGGTCAAGAGGCGGGAGCCCGTAAAAGATTCCGGCTACGTGGTGCCCTTTCCGACGAGCGAGGAGGTGACGGAGATTCCGCGGGAGATCGGAGTGGAGACGAAGACCGAAGGACACGGATCACTTGGTATAGCATCTCTACTCTTTTCCTTTTTGCTAGCTAGCTAGGTTAATGGCCCGATCCGGGTAAAAAGTCCGCGGCGGTGCCGTTTTGCAAAGTTCGCAAAGTTTTTGTTTTCCGCGTTTCCGGCGTCGGATCGACGGCCGGGGCGCCCCCGCGGGCTTACAATGGTATCAGAGCCACGCCATTAACCTTGCCTAGCTTGCTCTAGCACGTTTAGAACCCGATCGAACAAAATCCCCAAAAACCGTATTTTTGTGCACATGTGTTCTCTGTTGAAATTTTTTGAGCTCCTAAAATTTTTCAGGTTGTTGCAGAGGCATGTACAAGCAATTATAAGAAATCTGGGAAAATACGATCCACCAATTCCTCAGTTCCACCGCGGAAGCGCGGCCAAAACCCTGGTTTGGCCGCGCTTGCGCGGCGGATAAGAGGAATTGTGGCACCAAATTTTCCCAGTAAGCTTGTGGTATAGAAATAGGGCTTTTGGGATATTTTATTTGGGCCCAGGTTTTCTGTAAGTGCTACAGTTCTTTTTGGGGGCCCACTTTGATAAATTTGTTCGATCGGATATTTTAAACATGCTAGTTCACAGTTTTTACATTATATCTGCGACCGTGAATGTCACTCGATCGGTAAATCCGGTCTAACTGCTATAGCCCGGTTAGACGGATTTGCGAACGTGACTTTCACGTTGATGTTCTGTGATTGTACTGTGTTGTTGCGGATCGGTCGTGGGGATAGCCTGGTTGCAGTGGTAGTACAGTTCTGTTGTATTATGTACATTTGATATTGCGGGGCGAGCGTCCGACATGTGGACTGCCGTCGCTGCCTGTTTGTATTATTCTTTTGGGGCACGACCTGGTTGCGGTCGATGTACCCGTTGTATGTATATTTTACTTTCTGTACTAGGTTTACCCCGCGGAGGGGTGCACGTGTAGCCGGGTTCTGGAGGGCAACAAGCCCGCATCTCATAGCATTGAGACGGAGGGGGCTTCACTCTAGAATTGGCGGGCTATTCGTCGCACTCGTAGGGGGTACAGGGTTGACCCAGGAGGGGTGCCCAAGTTACCGGATTCCGTGAAGTGCTGGGTGGTCCATTCACGTCGTTGAAGGGGGCTGCCTCGCTTCAGGTTTTGGCGGGTGACTTGCCGCGCCCGTAGAGGTCTAGGGTTTTCATTGCACAGGCTATCCACACGACCAGGGGAACGTCGGGTTTCAGTAGCGGCTCTGTGAAACCCGGGGATCCCAGATATCTGTATTGATCTTTGTTGCTATACATTTCTGTGTTGTTTTTTATCACGCCATGAGCGAAAATTATATATTATATATATATTAGTAGATGTTGTATATGTTTTTCATCCGCGCTAGTCCAGTCCCCGCTCTGTCGTTAGTTAGCTAACCTAACGAGTGATGACGGGACCCAGTGGCGAATGCGGATGGCATATACGTACGTCAGTATATTTTCGTTCTTTATTGGTGTGATCAATTGATGGGACTGCGTTGATTCGGATCAATGCAAGTTAAACAAACCTATCTGATGTTGTTGGAACACTTTTTCAAAAAGCTGTTATTGCAGGGGCGTTCACTTTTGTTTTGCACAGTGGTATTCAGTTGGAATATCCTGCTCCTCAGTCGACGAGGCAAGGGCCGAGATCCCTTCACCGGGAGTGACCCCTTGGACAAAAGTTTGCGTCAGGGCATTAACTTCACTATAGCCGATTACTTTTGCTTTGCACCGTGGTATTCAGTTGGAATATCCTGCACCCCATTCTACGGGGAAAGAGCCGAGATCCCTTCACCGGGAGTGACCTCTTTAGTAAAGGTTTTCGTCACTATATTTTCTAAAAAGCTATCCGTTCCTTCAACGATATCAAGTTCACTACGTTAAAGGTTTTCGCCAGAAACCATTCGTAGCCCTCCGTCGTTTCATATGGATGGTCAATAGTATTCAAGCTGTGTATGTTGGCCAAAGTCAAGGCACAGTGTTTGGTAGCTGTTGGGTATTCATATGCAGCATAGATAGATGCGTTGGTTTGGGACAGTCGTACTGCCATTTTGGCCAAAGTCAAGGGTATGTACGGGTGGGTTCAAATTAACCAGGAAAATGACGGGTAGAACTTGACATGTGACTTATGATATGTTGGCCAAAGTCAAGGTCATAAGAGCATGGGGCAAAAATCCACATCGGGAGTTTCAAAAGTACTGAAACTTGCCAGATATGCGCATACCTCCTGGAGTGTGATAGCGTGAGCGGATTCCGTCACGTTGTCATGCGATGAGAGTTGGATCCCGATTCCCACTGATGAGTTGGTTTACTCCTCGGGTTATCCCGGCTAATTCTTCTTTCAGGTTTGGGGAAGAATTTGACGTTACAGTGGGAGGTTTCCAGATTAGATAAAGTGACAACCATTCTGATCTAGGTTAGAGTGCACGCTGAGTGTTTCTTTTCTCTCTCTCTTTGGCAGCGACCATTAACCCGACCCTCGACTATGACTCAGTGACCAAATTGACCGAACCTCCTTAACACTGGCTTTTGGATTGTCAGAGTTGCAAACCTCTTTGCCACTCCTACTTTTACTCTTTTCTCCGGGACACCCCGTATTACTACGAACGTCCACTTCCATTGGACAAAACCATCGTATGGTTATATACGAACTCGAAGGACTTCGAGGATGGTTTCCGGTTCTGGAGAAAACGAATAGGACTATTCAGTTGTCTTTACCTTTTACCTTCTCTCAGGTTGCATGTACTCCTTGGTTTAGGAGATAGTACACCTATTATGCAAATTGGATAGTCTTCTTCCAAACCTTAGGCTGGTGCCGACCGGTAGGGAATGAAGAAAGCCAATTAGCCTAAACGGTGTACAGAAGGTATTAAGTTCAGACAAAGTAAGGGATTAGTAAGAGGGCAAAGTAAATTGCGACTGCTATTCACGACCAAACCATGTACTTCTTTGTCAATCCTAAATCACCTATGAATTAAGTACATTCGGTTGTCTTTTATCCTCACCTTCTCTCGCATTGCGAGTGCTCCTAGGATTAGGACAGTACACCCTTTATGCTTATTGGATAGTCTTCTTCCAAACCATAGGCTGGTGCCGAACGGTAGGGAAGGAAGAAAACCATTTGGCCTAAAGGGGTGTACAGAAGGTAATGACTAAAGACATATAAAGGGATTTGGAGAGGTGGCAAAGAATTACACAGTTATAGTTGTGAATCTGGATAATGGAAGAGGCATTACTAGGAATACCAGCATACCCCATCGAAATATTTCAATGTTTCAGTTTCACTGTGTACTGTTAAAAGGAAACTGATTTCCCGATTAGACACTTACTCCAGGGTATGTATTTACCAGGTTGGATTCTCACATCTGTATGGTTTTACAGACGATGAGTGGGAGTAAGTTATTGGGAATTAGGTGACCATCCTCATTATATCGGGATTCGTTGTAATCGGTGATATTTGAGGAAGTCACCTGGGTTGTTTGCCGGTCGGCAAATATTTGGTTTTGAATATCCGTTGCTGTGCACCAATTTCAAATTGATATATCTGTACGTCTATTTTTATAGAGTGAGATATACTTTTTGAAATTATGTCTATGACATTTACCTATATCTGTAGATGGTTAGGTAAGGAGCATTGAACAACGGTGTACTTCTTAACCAAAAGTACAGTTTTCAACCTACGACACACAGTGAATGAGTCACCAGACTCAGGGGACTTATACAGAGTATTGTATATTGTCCAGTGTCCATTAGGACAGAGGGGTTGGTCCTCGTACTATATTCTGTTTACTTTTAACTTCTCTAGTTCTTAGACATGTGTTTCGTAGAAACACAGGGTCTAAGTTTTGAGGAGTTATAGGTATAAGAGTAAAGTAGAGAACCAGATGTTGCAAGTATCAGGATTCTTCAAGGTGATCGAAGAGTAGATACTTGTGAATGATATTCAGTTGATAGTAATGATTAAGAGAACTAACTTCTCTTTCAGGTTACTCATAATTGGAAGTACTCCTAAGTTGAGTAACGCTGATCGGCCTCTCTTCCATTTACTTGACATGCACTGGAGACAGCTGCATGATTTGAATCTGGTTCAATTAAATCAGTGCCTCTGTTTCTTGGATATAGAACAGTTCATATCTTGACATGGTTAAGATACGGGGAGTTGTCTGGCTTATGCTTAAAACCAGACTCTGGACAACTCAAGGCACGTTTCAGTAGTGGCTGTTTGTGGGTTGACCCGGGCTATGACGAGGGTTGATTTTCTACCATCTGGAAGATCAATAGTGATATTGTTCTTGACTCGCCACAGTTTTATCAAAAATGGATTTTTTCAGAAAAACAGTAGTGGGAGTATGGTAGAACTGGAAGTGATTCCAGAACCACAAACGATTACTGAAGATTTCATAAGATCCTAAAGATTCAATCTGGTTTGACATTCCATTGGCCACTCCGCAGATATGGTGGGTAACCTCAAGCACCCGAGAGGTACTTCGGTATGCTCAAGGACGGTGGCAGGGAGGTTCTTGTTTATCCAGACTTGCCATTGCTGTTGTTCCAGGCTGCGAGACCCGGCGGGAGGATGAGTATAGCGTCGTTCTAAACTGGCTTTAGAAGTGCACGTCTATATGACTCTGCCAGAGGGTTGTCGTAGTCAGTGGGAGCAGCGGAAGCATTGGTGGATGTCAGGCTTATGTCTATTTATAGACTAGAGCAGATATAGCGGAGATAGATCATCTATTTCTGATGTGACAGTCATAGGTTTGACTTCATCAGAATAAGGGATGGATCTGTTAAAAAGGTAGTAGGGTGTGATGTCCTGGTGTTTGATGACATACACAGAGTAGGAAGTGATATTCCTACACTACGATCGGTTATACTTTGGTCGTCACACAGTGGTCTCTCCACATAGGACTTGGATATTATATCAGACATTTTGGTTACTAGATCTATGATTTTAGATCTAGATTTGGGTGGTTTCCCAATCTGGGTACTTTGACAGCATTCTATGAGTATTTAGAATGGACGACTCCTGGCACGGTAGTGTACCTGCAGGTAATGGAGTCACCCTCTCTAAAGGTGTCTTACAGACTAAAGGGGAGAGGGATACGCATGATTGACAGATCACTTGCTTAGGCAATTGAGTCAATCATGAGATGTCAAGTACCACACCAGATGTTGTTCTTGCAGTAGGTGCAATAAGTTGATATTGATCCAATCCTGGAGAAACAGTCGGAAGCAGTTTTAGAACATAAGTTGATGTTCTAGGGAATTGATAACGGCAGCCTCCTTCAGGAGACGGTTATCATTCCAGGCTTCCAAGGTGACCTGGATGGCAGAGTGACTGTCAGAGTTATAGTTTTCCCTCTGACGAGGGGCAGTATTTTGGACAGGTGGTCCAGGTGGATACTGAGGGAAGGCATGACGCAGGACACTGATTAAGTTCAGTTGTCGATACAGTCTAAGAAGTTTGGATTTGGAGTTCACTTATGAGCTAGGTCCCATCAGACATCCAGACATTCTAAGACAGGTATTGCTCATTTCGGGAGATGGCTTTCTCCGCGAACTTGAGATTTAGAGAGACATAGAAAGAAACATCAAAACGGATCCACTCACTGAGGCTATTCCTCGATCGCAATAGTCTCGCAAACGAGCTTTGTGAGACTGACTAGTAGAGGAGTTGGGTGTTCGGTATCACACGGGCTGTGAGTATGCGACATCGCAATAAATAGCCTCGAGTGCAAGTGGGAGATTGTTGGAGATAGTGCCCTCAGAGTCAATTATTGGGTCACAGGCACGTGATTGCAATGATTGAGGGGAGGACCTATCCCGGTAGGACAGTCTTACTCGAGATGATAGTATGCTATCTGGTTTATCTTTATCATCGTGTACTGCTTCAGGTGACCTTTCGAGTCGCTATTACACGTTGATAAAGCCCCTAGGATTCTTGCTTGACTTCCAGCAGTATGAGGGCGATCATATAAGTGGGAGCTGGGGTCTACAAGCACATCCTTAAATGGTCCCTAGTCGTGGGAGATTCGAGACAGGGCATCGTTTCTCCAGAGTAGACTAGTGTATACAGTCGAGACCCCGACGAGGGGCGGTGGCCGGTCTCACAAGCCACTGGTGTCAGTTGGTTCACCTAAGATGTATACAGGTGCTCATTGGGTTATGAGTACACCGGACAGGACTCGCCGGGAACCTGCTAGTTGGGATATACCAGACGTCAGATAGCAGTTCCCAGGTGACATGTGTACAGGTTAGTTCATCGACCTGGGATCGTCATTTGTCTCGTGTGAGTTCCCACTGTACTTTGATTACTACCCTACCACGGCTCAAAGGAGTCGTGCAAACAGGTTTTAGTTGGGTACAGTCCCGAGCCACATGGAGGCAGTGAGCGGATCTGCAGGGGTTCGTCTCTCCCGGTATTGGGGGTGAGGTCGTGCTGTGTCTAGGAGAGCCAGAACATGAAAAGTCCTTGGCCAAGGCAGGAGATTTGCTGGTAGGTATTCCAGTAGTATCTCAGGGTGTTCTGGGCTACACTCCGACACGACTTGTACCGCTTTTGGGGGTCTGACTTTTACCAACCCCCTAGGCCCGCCATGCGATACTCATAGACGAACGGACCGGACTGTACGGATATTGTCACTGACAGGCTCAGTAGGGTGTCAGGATGAGTTCGCTCATCGACGTCCCTTTTAGTCAATACCTGGTGGCCCGTTACGTATTGGCTTATACCTCTGACGTGCTAGTGGTTAAATCTACAGCCATAGTATTGACGAGTCTTTAGAGTCCACCACACAGACAGTTACTCAAGTTTCGGGCGAAACGCTGTAGAGGCCGTATGGAGATATGGCAGGGTTCGATCAGACACGTGCGGTATTGCACGGATCGTGATCGGACAGTTTTTACTAGCCGGCTTTGGCTTAAGCCGGATTCTAGTTCTAGATAGTGTAGTTTTGTCTCTTTGCATTTGTGTTCAGTGGGAATACAAATGCGGGCATGTATTTGCAGTAGCGGGGTTTTCCTGTAATTTATTACGGGATCGGTTTTCTGGGGTTGCCAGTTTGCATTCCGTTCCGGCCGGTTTTCCTTTTTTCCTTCTCGGCCGGACTTTTCGTTGGAAGGGGGTTAATTGCAAGTTTGCAATTAACTTTGTTGTGAGGGGCTTTCTTGCATATGTTGCTTTTGATGAGACTTGCATCATGATGATATTCTTTTCTTGTCCATTCATTTGCTTTTTCATGATGGTTAGTGAGTGGATTGATATGGAAATTGGTTTGACCATTTTGATATATCATTTTCTTTTTCTCATTATGAAAAAGGGGAGAAGCTTTCTTTTTTTCTCTCTCCAATCTTCTTTGTGGAGAGAGAGGGCCGGCCACTAGAGAGGGGAAAAAGAGAGGATTTCATTTTGTGTGAGGAAAAAGATTCATATCATTTTCATGCTACCAAAATTCATAAGCACAATTTTCTTTAGTTGCTTTCTTCTCCTCCTCACATCCTTCCATCTAGGCAACTTCAAGAACCCCAAGAGACATGCCTTCTACACTATTTCTATAGCAAGCCTTGGACGCGTCGGCTAGCCAACTTCGCGCCCGAGTTGCCTCGGTCAAGAGGCGGGAGCCCGTAAAAGATTCCGGCTACGTGGTGCCCTTTCCGACGAGCGAGGAGGTGACGGAGATTCCGCGGGAGATCGGAGTGGAGACGAAGACCGAAGGACACGGATCGCTTGGTATAGCATCTCTACTCTTTTCCTTTTTGCTAGCTAGCTAGGTTAATGGCCCGATCCGGGTAAAAAGTCCGCGGCGGTGCCGTTTTGCAAAGTTCGCAAAGTTTTTGTTTTCCGCGTTTCCGGCGTCGGATCGACGGCCGGGGCGCCCCCGCGGGCTTACATAAACAAGTGAACGACACTTGCGAACATACAATACATCGAATGGAGCCATCTGAATAGTCGCCTGAAAGCTGTTGTTGTACGAAAACTCCACCAAGTGTAGATGATCCTCCCATGAACCCTTGAAGTCTAACATGCAAGCTCTCAACATGTCTTCAAGAGTTTGAATCGTTCTCTCCGACTGGCCATCTGTCTGATGATGATAAGCTGTGCTAAATTTCAATCGAGTCCCCAAACTTTCCTGTAAACTCCTCCAGAAGTGCGATAAGAATCGTTTGTCACGGTCGGACACGATGCTCACAGGTACTCCATGCAATCTCACAATCTCCTGCATATACCGTTCTGCTAACGCTTCCGTTGATTGACCAACTCAAAACGGTATAAAGTGAGCTGCTTTGGTCAATCGATCAACAATCACCCAAACTGCATTGTTGCCCTTTGGACTCCGCGGTAAAACTGTCACGAAATCCATGGTTATATGTTCCCACTTCCATTGAGGAATCGGAAATGGTTGTAATAAACCAGCAACCCTTTGATGTTCAGCCTTAATTTTCTGACACACCAAGCACTTTGCTACAAAGCGAGCAATCTCCCCTTTTCATGCCTTCCCACCAGAAATGCTGTTGTAGATCACGGTACATCTTCGTGCCTTCGAGATGTACGGGATACGCGGAACTGTGTGCCTCCTTCATAACTTCTTCGTGAATATCTCCTTTTGGCACACGCAAACGGCTACCATATCACAACGAACTATCTTCATGAATTAACAAGTTCGTTCGAAGTCCAGCTTCAACCTGTTCTTGAAACCTTTGCAATCTTGGGTCTTTCGACTGCGCTGCTTTAATTCTCTCGATCAATGACGACCGTACTTGCAGCTGCATCAACTGTCCTGAAGAATGCGGTAGCACGATCTCCTACTCGAATATCCAAAAGTCTTCCATAAGCTCCTTCTGTGCAGTCAACATCCGAATTGCTGGCAACCGACTAAGCGCATCCGGCACTACATTAACTTTCCCCGGATGGTACTTGCGATCAAGATCATAGTCGGCCATCAGCTCCAACCATCTACGCTGCCTCATGTTAAGCTCTTTCTGTGTGAACACATACTATAGGCTTTTGTGATCGGTGAATACTTCGACCTTTTCGCCCAATAAGTAGTGTCTCCAAATCTTCAAAGCGAAAATCACAGCTGCTAGCTCCAAGTCATGAGTTGGGTAATTATTTTCATGGGTCTTCAACTGTCTCGATGCGTATACTATAACTTTCCCATGCTGCATCAAAACACATCCCAATCCTTTCCCAGATGCGTCGCTGTGAATCACCAATCCTCCAGAATTGTTTGCCACGGTCAGAATAGGAGCGGTTATCAACCTCTGTTTCAACGCCTCAAAAGCTGACGCACACTTATCCGTCCACACAAATGGTATTTCTTTGCGCGTAAGCTTGGTCAAAGGCTCCGCCATACGAGCAAAGTTCTCCACGAACCTTCTGTAATACCCGGCAAGTCCAAGAAAGCTTCTTATCTCCGCAACATTCTTCGGAATCGGCCAATCTCGAACTGCTGTAATCTTTTCGGGATCAACGGCGATTCCATCTCCGGACACGACATGCCCCAAAAACTTCACTTCTTCAAGCCAAAACTAGCACTTGCTCATCTTTGCATACAATCTTTCTTGCCTCAATGTTTGCAGTGCGATTTTCAAGTGTTCCGCATGCTCTTCAATGTTCCTCGAGTAGACCAGAATATTATCGATGAACACCACTATAAACTGGTCCAAGAACGGTAGAAAGATTCGGTTCATCAAGTCCATAAATATCGCCGGTGCATTCGTGACTCCGAATGGCATCACTAAATACTCGTAATGTCCATACCGAGTTCGGAACGCGGTCTTGCAAATATCCTCTGATTTAACTCGGACCTGATGATATCCGGATCGCAAATCCAGCTTCGAGAATACCCTCGTGCCACTAAGTTGCTCGAATAATTCGCCAATGCGAGGGATCGGGTACTTATTCATAATAGTCACCCGGTTTAATTCTCGATAATCGATGCACATTCTCCATGTGCCATCTTTCTTCTTGGCTAGAAGAACTGGAGCTCCCCAAGGTGAATTGCTGCTGCGAATTCAACACTTCTCTAGCAATTCGGTAACCTGCTTCTTTACTTCTTCCAACTCCACCGGTGCTATTGGATAATACGCCTTTGAGATTGGCGCTGCACCAGGAACAAGATCGATCGTGAACTCCACATCTCGTTTTGGCGATAAACCCGAGATGTCTTCGAATACATCCATGAACTCTCGAACTACAGATCTCGTTTCTCCTTATTAACATCCATCGACGAAAGAACATTGTTTGTCGGCCTAGCCCTAAACTCGACTGGCCCGACAGAACTGCTTCCTCCAGCAAAAACAAACTCCGGGTGTCCGGGAATCTGGAAAATCACTTTCCTTTCTCTACAATCAATATGAGTGTGGAAAATGCCGGGAAAATGCCGAGAAAATCCATTCCCAAGACAACAACAACCAAAGGGATGCACCAGAATTGAATAATTCTAATGCGAGAAAAACATGAACAAGTAAGATACCGAGATGACTTCATCCGAAGTCAAGATACTGAAGAGGATTAAGCACGGTAAACATGATTCAAGCTGGCGATAAAACAAGAACTGGTAAGTAATGAAACCGAGAGAAGCAAGGTCATACAACGATCATAAAACAAGGAAATGAATCAAACTAGAATTCCAAGTTACTTAAATAGAGTACCGCATTGTAACTATGCTGCAATTCATAGTTACAATCACATAACTCCACTCAAGTCGCCCAAATCCTAGTATCAGAATCAAGGAACGGGGAGAAACAATAGGGAACCAAAAGATTTCAAGTCGAGATGCAAAGTGGTTTGCATATCATCAAGGCAAAGGATAAAGAGAAAGATATGATTCAAGAATCATGATAACAATGTGGCAGGACATGTTCCTAATCACGGATTTTCCGATTCGTGTATTGGGTCCAATACCCAACTACAAAGGAATCAAACCCGATTAACCTAAATCCTATGGCTCTGATACCAAACAAACCATGTCACGCCCCGCTTCCCAGAGTACGCTAAGATAGGCACGTGACATAGCCAACCATGCTACCTGTGGATAGGAAATATCCTTCCACAGTCACATTACGGCTGTAGAGATATCAAGAACAATAATAAACTATCTAACACATGTCCATAAGCCAGAATAAAATGAGTCAAGAATAAAATAATGCGGAAGCAAAAGATCCAATAAATAAAACACCTGGAAAGTAAAACTGGATACCAACAGGATCCTCACCGCTCGGTCTAACAGCGGCAGTACTCCTGATCAGTCTGCAACAAAGGTAGAGGATCTGGACCATGCAAAACCCAGACGTCAGTGCGTTATAACATCAAGTAATAATATAAACAGGGGTAGCAAGACATGTAAGTATGAGCATGAACGGTAAAACAGATAAACAACAATATCAATAAGGACAGTGAAGGGCAGTGTGCAGTGAGTAATCTAAACTGGTCTACCATGTTAACTACTCTCAAGTCTTTGAAATCAATTTGATGAGTCGTCGATGTAACTCAATAGTATCCCGTGCATACCCGGGACCACGGTCAAGATTCTCGGGCTGAATCCGAGACATGCCGCTAGGCACTAAAACAGGAAATATGTACAGATGGATGATGTCAGCAGTATCATCCCAAGGCTGGCCTAGCCTCTAAAACTGATCAGTATAAGCAAGCGAACTGTCGAGTTACAAGTCAGGTTTCATCATTGATTTCCCCATACCCACAAGTTATATGTTTAAGTCAGGTCTTAATAATCTGAAGCTAATGCCAACACAGGATCAAGCAGGTACAGGTTTGTCTGGATAGACAACAGAAAATGTCCGTGGGGACAACATGTCAATGCTGTTAGCATTAGTAACAAGATCCGGTAACAGGTCAAGATATGGTACATTAGGTCTGGTCAAGTAGTGTAAATAAATCCAATCATGTCAAGAAGTGCACGGTATCAAGTCGTATCAAGTAGTAGGTGTATCAAGTCATGTCGGGGGTGCACAAAATGTCACATGGGTGCTCATAATCAAACTAAAATAAGCATGGGTATACGAAACAAGTATGGGGTACTAATGGAACAATAAAAAATGGAACATTGTGACGTGGTATGCAAATAGGTACAGATTAAAGTATATAGATGCACAGTTATCGATTTGGGTTAAGGTTATAGTTCCAACATTAATTAAAATACACTATATCAAATATGGAATGTTAAAATCTCATTATTATGTATTAAATGATCTAGGGATGCAATTGTATATATATTAGGCTAGTTGGATGCAAACGGGTTTCCGAAAGGTTATAAACAAATGAAAGGGTACTACGGGCTATGCAACCAAGCACTATGTGATATAAATATGGACGTGGGTACAATGTATTGTAATCTAATATGCAACATGCTATGTTTCAAGTTTTAAATCTAAAATGATATAAATAGAACATCGAAATGTTAAAGTGGAACATGTGGCCTTAGATTTAATCTACAGATTTAATATGCATTTAAATAAGTATAAAATAATATAAATAGCATGTAGCAAGTTTTACTTGCCTGATCGGAACGCGAAACGGATCTGTACGGTACGTCCTACGTCGGAGAAATGTCACGACGTGTCCAAGAGAGCACAGAACGGAACCAGGTAAGGCAAGAACATGACCGCGCTATTTGGGAACGTCCTCAGGGTCACCCGGATCAACAGCGACGGGCACGGCTCCGTCGATCACCGGAAAACGCGAATCCAAGAAATCAAGAAAAGAAGAAGAAGGAGAAAAAGAAGAAAAAGAAGAAAAAGAAGAAGAAGAAGAAGCTGGGATTTGGTGCTCTGGGGTTTGGGACAGAGGCGAAGACAGAGAGGGTGATGAAGACGAGGGAACGTCGGCGATGGTCATGTTATGTTCGACGTGTAAAATCTGTCACTGCAGAATTCAGCAGGACACGTCGACTTCATAAAATGTGTTAAAAATATCATACAGTTAAGGAATTCAGTGAAACTAGTGGAATAAGGAAGCTAACTCGATTCTCTACGTAACGATATAGGGTTCCGCACATTTTCGTATTTGTACAAGGATATTCAGTGGATAAAAAAACAGGGGTTACCTGGAATTACCGCTCTGGACTGCAGTCCAGAATCGTAGTTCTCCGCAATTTTCTCTATCGTAACTAGTTCAAATTTAGGTATCAAAACAAGGTTTTGTAGCTTATTCTGTTGGCTTCGACACAAGCCAGGGAACGCCAAAAACCGATTCGTAAAAGATTTAATGTGAATTTAACGGTCTAGCATGTTCAGGAAATTCAGGTTTCGTAATGATTATCGAGATTAACATTTCATAGGTGAAGCGACTGTGGTTTCCAACTAAATTTCTACAGCATATCGGTAAATAGTAGACGGGTCTAATGATCACAAGTTCCGCCATTTAAAGACAGGTCTTCACATATAGTTTCGTATCAAACACTTGCATTCATTGGCTCGCACGAGGCGTACATGTATGATATAAACTCGAAACTAAATTTAATACGAATTGATGCATGAAGCAAGTAATATACTTGCTTAGCGATGTGTCGACGACGTTACGGCAGCGGCAATGGCACGATCGCGCCACGAACACGGCACGGAGACGACTAGGCTCAAGCTCGACTGCGACTGCGACGAGGAGGCGTCGATGGTAGCGGGGTTGCTTGCTGTGGTGGTGGCCGGAAGAGGAGGCGACGGCGAGGTGAACGGCGGTGGCTGTGGTGGTCGCCGGTGAGGGTGCAGCGAGGGGGTCGAGGCTCGAAACTTGGGTGTAGTGAAGGGAGTGAAGCAGTGGAGGGGGCTCGGGGTAGTAGGAGGTGATGGTGATGATGCTGAAGGATCGACGAGGTGGCCGGCGACGAGAGGGGACGGCGACGAAGTCGGAGGTGGTGGCTAGCGGCGAGCTCTGGTGTGCAGGTGAGAGGGTGTGCTCGGGGGTTTCTCTGGAGAGAGGAGAGAGAAGAGAGGAGAGAGAGAGAGATGGGCTCGGGGTTTTGGGAGAGGGGAGCGGGGAGCGGGGTGATCGCCGGCGGCGAGAGGGTTCGCAAGGGAAGCTCAGTGAAGGGTTGGGTGCAGGGAAGTTGACGGGAGTTGGAGGAGATGGTTTTTGGCTCAGTTGGGGGAGACGAGGCAAGGTCGTGGGAGAGGGGCGCGAGCGTGCGTGAGAGTCGCGGGCGTGGAGGGGATCGTGGGCACGGCGAGGGGACGAGCGCGGCGTGGGCGAAGGCGAAGGGAAAGACGTGGGTACGAGCTTGTGATGGCGGGAAGGAAGAGGTGAAAATATGGGATCGAGAGGAGAGAGAGGGGGGGTGATCGTGTGTGTGATAGAGAGAGAGAGACGTGTGAGTGAGAGAGAGAGAGAGAGACGTGTAAGAGAGAGAGAGAGAGAGGTAATCAGAGAGAGGGGGGAGAGATTTTTAAGAAAATTAATAGTGAATTAAGGAAATGAATGAGGAATTGAGAAAGGGATTTAATTGTGTTAATGGGAGTTTATGGGGTATTTTCAGTTTAAATTTGTAATTGAAATTTGAATGGTGAAGTTTGAATGAAGGAAATTTTAAAGAGATAAAGAAAGAAATAACAGCAGTGAAAAGAATGAGAAAGAGGGGGGTCAGGCTCTGTGTGTGGGTTTGGGCTTGGGGAAAAATGTGGGCCGGGTCTTGGACTTGGGAAAAATATAGAGGGAAAGAAAAATGGGTGGGCATGGGCTCAAGAAAATTTTAGAAAGAAAAGGTGGGATTAAATAGGGACTGGTGTTAAGCCTTAAGCTCGGTAGTAAAAGAGTTGGGGAAAATATTTGGATGGAGTAAATTAAATAGAATAATAGGAAATTTTATTATTATAATACGGATAATGGAGTACAAAAGAAACTGGGTATTACATGGATGTAACCGGAGAATCATGTAAATGGAAGTATATCCATGTTTCGGTTCAGTCAATACAGATTGAATAGTTTGAATATATGTATTCATGGATTCATATTGTATTGTAGTTTGTACTTGAATCATATTCAAGTCAGATTATTTAATGAAACTCAGTCTGAGTCAGACAATTAGAAAAGCAATTGAAGTCCTGAATTAGGTTTTGATGTTATCGGTAACCGCTGCACATGGGCGGCAGGATTTGTGTCTTTTTCAAAAACGATTACCGTGTTGATAACACCGTTGTTAAGTTATCTACCTTAAATAGGCAAGCACCCATATCTCCGGCTCCCTGAGGCTCAAGAGATTGGTCCCGCTTAAACCTATATTTACTAGGGCCATTATTGTAATTTATAAAACTTGAGAGGGTTTTATGTAAAAATAATTTTGTATAATTTACAAAATACACATCAAGTATTTAATTATTGTCTTTAGAGTTTTCATAGTTATGGATTTTATATTTGTGACATTGCTAGTGAATAAACCTATTTTTCATAATATAGGGTATTTAATTGTAATATTGAACTTGTATGAAATTTCTTGGTATTTTCATGTAAAATGATTATTTTGATATAGAAAAGTTGGAATATTTATGTTATATCAAAAATAAGTATTTTGATAATACATACATACATATATATATATATATATATATATATATATAAAATAATTTTAATTTATTATTTTCTAGAAATCTCATTTTCTTAAGATATTTGTATTTTAAATCTCTCGAGACCGAATGCTCCTTGCGGAGGTCTGAATCTCGCACTACTAAGCCCGAGGATGTGCGATAATCCGCACCATCCCAAATGGGTTCTCTAAAATGGGTTTTAGCGGCACTTTGCAAAGATTTGTAAAAATACGTAATCTACGTAATCTTGTAGAAACCGGTTTTTACAAGTTAAAGGTAGTTTTGTGTAAAACGGTATTTCCCGAATCTATATTTCCCAAAAGGTATTGTGCTATATTGCATATGAGTGTTGTGAAGAGGTAGGTCATTATCTCGTGATCTATCTAAAAGTATAACAAGATTAATGATGTTTTAAAGTCGAAACTATACTACATGGCATTTTACTGAAAAAGAGAAGTAAAAGTTACAAAATAAAATATTTTGCTATGAAACTTGTTCAACGTGTTTTGTTAATGATTAATAGTCAAGATGTAAGAGTTTGGTATGGTTGTGTTAAGGAAAATTGAATTTTACAAAGAAAATCGAATCGTAAGTCGGTTTTAACTCCGCTTCCGTCGGATTTTAGTAACAAAATTTTTAAGAATAGATTAGAGAAAAGGGAGGTAGGACTTACTGGCTTTTGGTTTAGAAGAGAGGAAGAGGGAGTGGAAGTATGTTCTGTTGAAGACCCATGAGAAGAATTACCCAACTCATAGCTTGGAGATAGCAGCTGTGATTTTCGCTTTGAAGATTTGGAGGCACTACTTATTGGGCGAAAGAGTCGAAGTATTCACCGATCACAAAAGCCTGAAGTATGTGTTCACACAGAAGGAGCTTAATATGAGGCAGCGTAGATGGTTGGAGCTGATGGATGACTACGATCTTGATCTTAAGTACCATCCGGGAAAAGTTAATGTTGTGCCGGATGCGCTTAGTCGGATACCAGCAATTCAGATGTTGACTGCACAGAAGGAAATTATGGCAGACTTTCGAAGATTCAAGTTGGAGATCGTGCTACCGCATTCTTCGGGACAGTTGATGAAGCTGCAACTACAGTCGTCGTTGATCGAGAATATTAAAGCAGCGCAATTACAGGACCCAAGATTGCAGAAGTTTCGAGAACAGGTTGAAGCTGGACTTCGAACGGACTTGTTGATTCATGAAGATAGTTCGTTGCGATATGGTAGCCGTTTGTGTGTGCCAAAAGGAGATATTCGCGAAGAAGTTATGAAGGAGGCACACAGTTCCTCATATTCCGTACATCCAGGAGGCACGAGGATGTACCGTGATCTACGACAGCATTTCTGGTGGGAAGGCATGAAACAGGAGATTGCCCGCTTTGTAGCGAAGTGCTTGGTGTGTCAGCAAGTTAAGGCTGAATATCAAAGGGTTACTGGTTTATTGCAACCACTTTCGATTCCTCAATGGAAGTGGGAACATATAACCATGGATTTCGTGACGGCTTTACCGCGGAGTCCAAAGGGCAACAATACAGTTTGGGTGATTGTTGATCAATTGACCAAGGTAGCTCATTTCATCCCATTTCGAATGTTGGTCAATCAACAGAAGCATTGGCAGAACGGTATATGCAGGAGATTGTGAGATTGCATGGGTACCGGTGAGTATCGTGTCCGACCGTGACACCCATTTCTTATCACACTTTTGGAGGAGCTTACAGGAAAGTTTGGGGACTCGATTGAAATTTAGCACAACTTATCATCCTCAAACAAATGGCCAGTCGGAGAGAACGATCCAAACTCTTGAAGACATGTTGAGAGCTTACATGTTAGACTTCAAGGGTTCATGGGAAGATCATCTACACTTGGTGGAGTTTTCTTACAATAACAGTTTTCAGGCGACTATTCAGATGACTCCTTTTGAAGTGTTGTATGGTCGCAAGTGTCGCTCACCCGTTTGTTGGAATGATGTTGGAGAGCGAAGATCGTTGGGACCGGATTTGATCGTGCAGACAGTAGAGAAAGTCAACACTAGCCGGAATCATATGAAGGCAGCACAAGATCGGCAGAAGAGTTGGGTTGATATATCGAGAAGACCTCTAGAGTTCGCTGTTAGTGATCTTGTGTTCTTGAAGATATCACCGACTAGAGGAGTGATTCGTTTTGGAAGTCGAGGAAATCTTAGTCCTCGATTCGTTGGACCTTTCGAGATTTTGGAGCGTGTTGGAGAAGTGGCGTATCGATTGGCTTTACCGCAATCTTTGGCGAATGTTCATGACGTGTTTCATGTATCTCAACTCCGTAAATATGTTCGAGATGAAACACACGTGTTGGATCATTCGGAGCTGACTGTACGAGAAGATTTAACCTTTGAGGAACGACGGATGTCGATTGTGGATCGAAGGGAAAAGGTTCTTAAGAACAAGATTATCCCTCTCGTACTTGTTTCTTGGGGAAATCGCTCGCATGGGGAATCAACTTGGGAACGAGAAGATGAAATCCGACAGAAGTTTCCACATTTATTTTTGTAGTTTCTTGATTGTTTATCCTTTCTTGTTCTTGGAATTTCGAGGACGAAATTCTTTTTTGTAGTTGAGTATAATGTAACAACCTAGTTCATTTATACCAATTCCAGTTCTCGTATTTCCTTATTTGTGGTATTTTCTTGATTTATCGTGTTTTGGGTGCGAATGATATTTTACATTTTACTTTGCATTCGACCCGACCCGCTTGCTTAAACCTGTTTGATTCATATTTATGAATTACCCT
The DNA here is from genome assembly GCA_030015575.1 of Agapanthus africanus. Classification (NCBI taxonomy): domain Eukaryota; kingdom Viridiplantae; phylum Streptophyta; class Magnoliopsida; order Asparagales; family Amaryllidaceae; genus Agapanthus; species Agapanthus africanus. The sequence continues at coordinate 520,042,167 of JASDDO010000001.1, read as the reverse complement.
TCTTGTTACGTAGACTGTGCATTTTTCATGTTTAGTACATACTAGCATTTTATCTGGCATTGCATCGTTTACCATATAACATTTTAGGTCACGTAAAATAATTTAAAATTACATAACTTGGCCTGCATGATACCCCTAACCCCGTGGTAGCATCCGCGCATCTTGTTCTCATCCCGTTCAGTGAAACGGACGTGTTTGGATATGTAAGTCCATGCTACCTCTCCCGGTACTTACGGGCTTGCGGAATTTGATGAAAAACAATTTTCTAGAAGCGGTAACATGGACTCAAAACGGATCTTTGTTAAACTATCTACCTAACTACGAGTTGTTAACTACTCGGTTGCCCTGGCCAGGGACTACTCGTGTAATGGCTCTCCTAGACACAGCGCGATATCAACCCCCAATACCGGGAGAGACGAATCCTGTCTAACCATCACTGCCTCCAAGTGCTTCGGGACTGCACCCAACTACTACCTGTTTGCACGACTCCTTTGAGCCGTGGTAGGGTAGTAATCAAAGTACAGTGGGAACACACTCGAGGCGAAGTGACAGTGTCAAGTCAGCGGACTAAGCTGTACTCATGTCACCTGGGAACTGATAACTGACGATAGGTATAATACCAACCAATCAGTTCCCGACGAGTCCTGTCCAGTGTACTCGTAACCTAACGAGCACCCGCATACTATCTCCAGTACGACGTACTGATGGCTGTGGGACAGACCATCTCCCACTCTAGGATGAGAAGCGCATACGCTAGTCTACTCCGGAGTATCGATGCCCTGTCTCGATAGTCCTGCGACTAGGGACCTGCATAAGGATGTGCTTATAGATTACCTAGCCCCCACGAGTGTGACTGCCATCACAACGCTGGTAATCAAGCAAAGATTCTAAGGGCTCTACTAATATGTATAAGCGATATGCTAAAAGAAACACATGCACATATTAATGTAGAAACAAACCAAGTAGCATACTACCATTTTAAGCAAGATTGTCAATACAAGGTGAATATCCCAAGCTTCCATTAAGTAATATACATACTAGTATGATACAGTAATGTCCTCTAGGGCATATATACCAACAGGATGGCTACGCGCACGCACGTGCATCCGTTCTTAGGGGTATGCATTTTCGTTATCCGAGCATTCATTTTGAAATTTGGATGTCGCATATATTTTTCATATTTTAAATCTGAATTTTTAGACCCGACCCGGGCATATTTTGGACTAAATTTGTATTTACCTGAAAATCCAATTTTAATTAATATAATATCTTTATTTTAAATCGACAGCCTTAAAATTTGTTTAACAAATTAAAATCTTTAGAAATTTAAAATCAAAACAAATAACAACCCAGTACTTCACACACTCTCTCTCTCTTTAAACCCCGGCCCCATCTTTCTCTCTCCCGCTCTCAGCCTCTCTCTTTCTCTCTTCTCTTTTCTCTCTCTCCCCACTAAATCCAATTTTCTTTCTCCTCACTGTTCATTCCCTCTCTCTCCTCTCGATCTCGCTCTCTCTCTCTATCACTCTCCTCTCTCTCCTCTCGCATTCTCTCTCTCCCTTTCTCTCTTTGTCTCCCTATATCTCTCTCTCTTCCTATATTTATAATCTCTCTCTCTCATCATCTTCTCCTTTAATTTTTCCTTCGCCGCGAGAACCCCAGCGAAACCCTAGCCTAGCCTTCGCTCTCCTCGTCGCCGACCCTCTTCTCGTCCTCCACCATCACCTCACCCCTCGCGGCCACCCTCTCCTTCCTCGACCACCTCCTTTCCCGAGAACTCGACCCATCGCCTCACCACCCTGCCTCACTCTACCTCGTCGCCTCCCATCACCGACGACCTCGTCGTCGTTTCCCCCTCCGTCTACTCACCTCCCTCTCAACTCCTAATACCACCACCACCATCCTAACCAACCCCGAGCTCTTTCCCTGCACCCAAACCCAACCTCTGCACTCTCGCTGCCCCTCGCCGCCTGAGCTCCGACGGCTTCATCGTTGCCTCCACAACCCTCTTCTCCTTCTCCTTTCCTCTCCTCCTCTGCTAGCACAACCCCAGCCACCAAGAATCTTGCACGCCAACACCAAGAACCCTAAAATCCCACCACTGCATCGCCGGAAAACCCCGCCTGCACCTTGCCGTCGACGACCCATCGTCGACAACACCCCCTCGCCTTCTTCTCTGCCCTAGAGAACCCGGAGTCCCAACCTTCTTCTCATTCTTCTTCTTCTTCTTCTTCTTCTTCTTCTTCTTCTTCTCTCCTTCTCTTTTCTTTTCTTGATTCACGTTTCCGGTGATCGACGGAGCCGTGCCCGTCGCTGTTGATCCGGGTGATCCTGAGGACGTTCCCAGACAGCGCGGTTGTGTTCTTGCCTTACCTGGTTCTGTTCTGTGCTAGCGTGGACACATCGCGACGTTTTCCCGGCATCCGACGTGTCGTACGTACCGCTTTGAGATCCGATCAGGCAAGTTAATCTTGCTACATGCTATATAACTCATTTTATACCTATTTAAATAAATATCATACCTGTAGTTTAAATCTAGTACCCCATGTTTAGTTTTATAACGTTTCGATGTTCCGTTGGCATCCGTTTATATCATATTAGATCTAGGTCATGGAAAACATATCTTGTTGCATACTAGATTACATTATACTGCATCCATATCAATATTTATATCACATATTGCTCAGTTGTGCATCCCACATTACCATTTTATAGTTTTATAACTTTTCGGTTACCCGTTTGCATCCATCTCATTTAGAATATATATAATTTCATCCATAGATCACATTAATATATAACACTGTAATATTGACACCCCATGTTTAGTAAAGTACATCCTAATTAGTATTGGAACTATAAACGTAACCCTAATCGATAATTGTGCATCCATATCTTTAAATTTTTATCTATTTGCATACCACATCACATTATTCCATTTTATTGTTATATTAGTACCCCATACTTGTTTTTGTGTACTCATACTTATTACAGTTTGATTATGAGCATCCACTTGATATTTGTGCACTACCTGACACGACCTGATACACTACTACTGACATGACTTAATACCTGTGCACTACTTGACATGACTTAATACATGTACACCACCTGACATGACCTGATGTACCACAGTTTGACATGTTACCTGATCTTGTTACTAATGTCGACAATCTTGACCTGTTGTCCCTACGGACATTTCCTGTTGTTTATTCAGACAAACCTGTACCTGCTTGATCATGTGTTGGCATTAGCTCCAGATTTATCAATACCTGACTTGAACTCATAACTTGGGGGTATGGGAAAATCAATGATGAAACCTGACTTGTAACTCGACAGTTCGATGCTTTACTGATCAGTCTTACGGGCTAGGCCAGCCCCGGGATGCTGCTGCTGATATCATTCGTCGTTACATACTACCTTTTACTGCTACCGCCACGTCTCGGATTCAGCCCGAAAGTCTTTGACCGTGGTCCCGAGCACGCACGGGATACTATTGAGTTACATCGATGATTCATCAAATTGATTTCAAAGACTTGAGAGTAGTTAACCCAGTAGACCGGTCTAGATTACTCACTGCACATCACCTATGCCTTACCCTTCACTGTCCTTATTCATGTTACTGTTATACCTGTTTTACCGTTCATACTCGTACCTGCATGACTTGCTACTCCTGGATGTATTATTGCTTGATATTATGACGCACTGACGTCTGGGTTTTGCATGGCCCAGATTCTTTACCTTTGCTGCAGGCCGAGCCGGAACATTTCAGTGAACAGGCCGAGCAGTGAGGACCTGTTATTAGTTTATTTTACTTTCCTTTCAGCATTTTCATTCCTGATGTGAGCCCGCATTATGGGACGTACATTCCAGTTTATTATTGTATTGGATCTTTTTGCTTCCGCATTATTTTATTCTTGACTCGTTATTCTGGCTCATGGACATGTATTAGATAGTTGTTTATTATTGTTCTTGATATCTCTACAGCCGCAATGTGACTGTGGAGGGATTTTTCCTATCCACAGGTAGCATGGTTGGCTCTGTCACGTGCCTATCTTAGCGTACTCTGGGAAGCGGGGTGTGACAAATTGGATGACTTGCCGAAACCATGATATCAGTAAATGGATGTAACTGGAGAATCATGGATGTAATTGGAGAATCATGTAAATGAAAGTATATCCATGGTTCGATTCGGTCAATACAGATTGAATAGTTTGAATATATGTATTCATGGATTTATATTGCATTGTAGTTTGTACTTGAATCATATTCAAGTCAGATTATTTAATGAGACTCGGTCTGAGTCAGACAATTAGAAAAGCAATTGAAGTACTGAAGTAGGTTTTGATGTTATCGGTAACCGCTTCACATGGGCGGCAGGATTTGTGTCTTTTTCAAAGACGATTACCGTGTTGATAACACCGTTGTTAAGTTATCTATCTTAAATAGGCAAGCACCCATATCTCCGGCTCCCTGGGGCTAAAGAGATTGGTCCCGCTTAAACCTATATTTACTAGGGCCCTTATTGTAATTTATAAAACCTGAGGGGTTTTTATGTAAGAATAATTTTGTATAATTTACAAAATACACCTCAAGTATTTAATTATCATCTTTAGAGTTTTCATAGTAGTGGATTTTATATTTGTGACATTGCTAGTGAATAAACCTATTTTTCATAATAAAGGGTATTTAATTGTAATATTGAACTTGTATGGAATTTCATGGTATTTTCATGTAAAGTGATTTTTTTGATATAGAAAAGTTGGAATATTTATGTTATATCAAAAATAAGTATTTTGATAATACATATATATATATATATATTTTATATAAAATAATTTTAATTTATAATTTTCTAGAAATCTTATTTTCTTAAAATATTTGTATTTTAAATCTCTCGAGACCGAATGCTCCTTGCGGAGGTTTGAATATCGCACTACTAAGCCCGAGGATGTGTGATAATTCGCACCATGCCGAACGGGTTCCCCAAAATGGGTTGTAGCGGCGCTTTGCAAAGATTTGTAAAAATACGTAATCTTGTAGAAAACGGTTTTTACAAGTTAAAGGTAGTTTTATGTAAAACGGTATTTCCCGAATCTATATTTCACAAAAGGTATTGTGCTATGTTGCATATGAGTGTTGTGAAGAGGTAAATCATTATCTTATGATCTATCTAAAGGTATAGCAAGATTAATGATGTTTTAAAATCGAAACTATACTACATAGTATTTTATTGAAAAAGAGCGGTAAAATTTACAAAATGAAATTTTTTGCTATGAAACTTGTTCAACATGTTTTGTTAATGATTAATAGTCAAGATATAAGAGTTTGGTATGGTTGTGTTAAGAAAAATTGAATTTTACAAAGAAAACCGAATCGGAAGTCGGTTTTAACTCCGCTTCCGTCGGGTTTTAGTAAAAAAAGTTTTAAGAATAGATTAGAGAAGAGGGAGGTGGGACTTACTGGCTTTTGGTTTAGAGTAGAGGAAGAGGGAGTGGAAGTAGGTTCCGGTGCATCGTTTCGTCGCCGGAAACTCCTAGGGCCGTCGTCGGAAATTCGCCCTTCGCTAACTCCACTTGTACATAAAAGTTTTAGGGATTTTCTTGAGAGTTTTGGACAAAAATTTGGAGTGAGGAGGGTGTGTTTAAGGGTGGTATTTATAGGGTAAAACTAGGGTTAGGGTAGGTGAAAAGTTGTATTGAAAATGTATTAAAAATTGTATTAAAAATATGGTTTAATGGGTATTTAAAGAGTTCTGTTCATGTGCAGGAAATTTAAAGTATACAGGAGTTTCCAGAAGACAAAGAGGCACAAGTTTCATGAAGGGTCAACTGGGATTCAGCCGAGTCAACCCGGCCTCGCCGGCCGAGTCGGGCCGGGGCTCACTGTCGAAAGTCCGTCGTCGTCTGGTTAGTATAGTGGGGTAGTTTGTTTTATATGTGACTTTTGGTTTTACGGGTTTAGCACGTGTAGACTCTTGGAATTCTAAAAATTTAAAAAGAAATCAATATTAAAAATAATGTGGGGGATGAAATTTGAACTCTGGTGTTTTAGATCAGCAGTGCAAGGTCTTACCAATGAGCTACAAACTCTTTCTTGCTATTAAAAAGCAAAACAAATTTATAACTTGTGCTCAGGCAAAATCTCTAGAGGTAGTACAGTCAGGTAAAACTGAGAATCATGCCGCTAAACAATTTATATGCAATACAGATCACTATGCATCTCATGAACTTATAAAATTCGTATTGAATCGTACGTTCAGAATTAAGTAAAATGATACATAATCGGTAATAAGTAAACTCATTCAGAAGTTCAACGAAATTAGTTTCAAGTCAATCGGGTTTCGGGTTCGCAAATTACAATCGTTTCATTTTAAGTGTTCGCAGCTGGAAATTCAGTTCCTGAACTGAATGTCCAATTCGTAACACAGTTTTCACCCTGTTGAGATCAAAATTAGACAATGCTATAGTTGAACAATATTTAGGTTTATCAGTTAGGTTTCCAATACACCAGACAGATCGATAATATCCATAGTGTACTGAAAGTTATGCATTATATAATATTGGGGTATACGTTCTGTCCCTGCTTGGGACTGCCGTATCTACTGATGGTTTAAAATGTGATTAAAATAGTAAATGATAGTAAAAACGAACGAAATCACTTTCAATAGTTATCTAGAAGATTTATCTTCGCTGCGGTATAGGGTTCCGCTTAATACCATTTTTCATACAGAAACGTGAAAGCATTCCAATTAGAGTATCGACCGCTAGTGCTGCTCTGGGCTGCAGTCCAGAGCCGCAATTCTCCCAGATTTTCTTTATCGTGAGTCATTAGGATTTAGTGGGAAAAAATATATTACTATAGGTTAATCCGTCAGCTTCGATGTGAGTCCTGAAACGCCACAATCAGATCTATAAATAATTTATTATAAAATTTACGGGTTAGCATGTATGAAAATTTCAGATTTTACGACGGAAATCGAAGTACCATTTTACGTGAGCAACCGACATTGTTTTGCAATCAAAATCTTATAGGATATTCATTAACCATACCTGGGTTTATTAACCCAAGTTCCTCTATTTTAAAATAGGTTTTGTCTAGGATATGTTCGAAACTACTTTAAGTAAACGGTTATCAATGAAACGTCCGTTTCTTACTTGACGAGCATGAGATTTGAACCATATGAATTATGAGCGTTTTCAAACACGGGGTAAAAGCCACTAGATGGATTAATTCACTAAAAGCAACGACGTGTGCTCTTAGTGAAAAATGATTCGGTTACGGTATTCGATTCAAGCATATAATCTTAATAGAACTATTTACTAATATCTCTATATAGCATGTAACAAGCAAGCAAAATTCACTTGCCTGCGACGACCGACGATCACGAAGACGGTGATGGCGGAGGCAGCGTCATGGTGAGGAACTCACGCAATGTAAGCTCGGTGTAAAGCATGACATGGTGGCTCAGTGGCGTCGGGTGCAGCGATGTGGCCGACAAGGAGTACGTCGGCGGCAAGAGGAGGTGTGGGCTCGGCTGGGGCTCGGGAAAGTGGCAAGTGGTGGTGATCGGCTTCAGGGAGTTCGTCAGCGACGAGGTGATGGGGTGCGATGGCGAAGTGGGTGGCCGGCGCGGTGCACGGAGGAGGTATGGCTGCAGTGATGGATTCGCCGGTGTTGTTGAGGTCGGTGGAGAGAGGCGCAGAGGCGACGGGGTCGAAGCTCCGGTAAGGTAATCGACGGTGGGGGTAGAGGTGAGGTCGGGGCTGTGGGTTTGAAGGTAGCGGGGTTGCTCAGGGTTGGGTCGTTGGGAAAGAGGTGCAGGGGAGAGGAAGGATATGAGTCGGTGGTTGGAGGCAAAGGGACTGGGTGGTCGCGGTTGCAGAGGAGGTAGGGTTTTGTAGGGAGAGACGAGGTCGAGGGTGAGGTGAGGCGACGTGGAGCGCGAGCGTGGGTGCAATTCGTAGGGAAGGGGGAAAACGTGATGGAGGGGGAGGGGGAGACGAGGTCGAGGACGAGGTGATGCGAGCGGGGCGCGGGAGCGGTTGGACGTGCGCGCAATCGTCGCAGCGTGCGCGAGGAGCCGTTGAGGGAGAGTGGCGGGAAAAGTGAGTGCGCGGGGAAGAAGGAGTGGGGGTGGTGAGCGGGTCGAGTCGGGTCGGATCGGGTAGATAGGGTTGGGTTTAGGGTTAAGTAGTAATTAAATAGATAAATAAATAAAAAAAGATAAAAATCTTAGGAAAAATCTGAAAATACGGGAAATCAATACACGGAAGCTGGGGATTTACAATGTTGCTCCTCAAATTCCTTTTATTTTTTGAAATTCATAAAAAAAATTGAGTGAGCATAACTAATATATTATAACTTTCTCCTCTGCTTTGGGAGCAACAAGTGTCCGTTACAAAACACTGCATTAAGTTAAGAAGGATCGAACACGATCCAATCACCGGTTAGAGTGATACATTGCATTGCCCGATATTTTAAACCCTTGGTGCCTCAGTAGGTCCTTAAACATTTCATCCTCTTTTCTATCTTAATTATGTTTTTCCACAAGAGCATTAATAAGGCAAAAATAGAGTTGGGGCCGACCTTACCCTGCTTACCTAATCTACCAAAGCCATTTCCGCTCCCACTTAAACGAGGAGACCTTCCCCTCCCCTTTATTTTACTCCTTTAGCGAGTACATAGATGGACATCCTTCAAACATTACTTCTTATTCGTATAGACTATAGAGTTATTAAATTCACTGGGTATGCATCAGAAAATATTTGTTGTTTTAAATACAATGCATCAAAAAAGAAACGATGAAAATGAGAATATTTATTGAATGTTATTTGAGCATTTTTTCGGTAGTGTGGACGATATCTATTGTTTAATTTTTTCATAAATGAGTTATGAGTGAGGAAATTACAAATCTTAAATCACCCTTTTTGATAATTTTTTTCCTTCTATTCCACATCCTTCTTCGTATTGAAGGATAGAACATGAGCTCTATTTCTTATCTTGAAAATTTAGATAGTTATTTTTCTCTTGTTTTAGATATAAGGGTCATAATTACATTTATAAGGTTTCTTATTGATATAAACTAAAACTAAAGATAATAATTAAAAAGGGGAAATGGGTCTATCTTGCTGGGTCTAGAAACCAATTGGAAGAACTCTTTAAGCAAAAAAATCTAATGAAAAACTCCCTAAATCCAAAAATTTATAGGTTTAAGTCCCTATTGTACAAACAAACAAACTTATTCTTAGCGTATCTTCATAACATTATATTGTTGCATAACACTACTTTAATATAATGTTTATATTTATTTGGGTTGTTGTTGGAGGCTCCATTCCAAGTTACAAAGACATTTATTACTTCAAAATTAAACATGAATGTCAAGCGATTCCAGCTGCATATGAGGAGTATTTTGTCATGAAAGTTGGTGAGGAGTCGTAAATAAAGCTTACATAAGATTACATGAAGTTACAATATACAAAAAAATAAAAAAAATAAAAATTGAAACCGTGGTTGATTACCCCAGTTTCTGATTAACACTGATTCTATTGCTAATTATAATAGTTTTGTTGCGTGACGAGTTTATGATCGGTTTTCAAAATTAATTTTTCTTGAGGTTGAATTTTAAAATTAAATATTAAATAAGGATTTTTAAAACAACTGTCCTTATCTTATTGTATAATAATTTGGATGGGAAAGACTTTTAATTTGTTTGTTATATAAATTGATGTTTATAATCATGTTTTTTCTGAATTAACAGGTTTAACAAATTTAAATATCAGATTTAGAAAGTTAACCGGTTGTTAAATCCGTCATCTTAGTCTAAGCGGAAAATTTTTATGTAACGCAGAAAAATTGTTTTCGCCGGGAGTAAACTTTTGAAGGTTGATGAGGGAAGACACGGGGAACTTAATGTGACATGCACGTTACCCAAAAGGAGCGATGCTTTTCCTATCCTTATGATATAATTGATATAGGCTGTCAAATGTCTCATTGGATGCAAGGTGGGGCATAAGGAGCAACTACCTAGACAATGGATAACATGACTCAATTTGTAGCCTACAAAGATTCTAACGGGCCGGTAGAAAAATAGTTTCCGCCCAAAAGGGCTAATTGGGCCTTGAAGAAGACCATTGATAAGCCCAGCAAGGATTGGGAAATCACTAGCTTCTAATGGATCTAATGAGTCCAAAACATTAGAAAGAGCCCACTACGAGACTAATACTGCAGTAAGAATATAGCAGAATATATCCTGTTGAATACACACAATAATTCAAATAATACAATTTTTAATGGATTATTGCATTTATGCTACTATGCTAGGTTGTTATTTAAATTTATATAATAGAGAACTTGGTATAAATGATGCTTTGATAATTGTTATGTAAAATTAAAAAAGCTAGAATAACATTCTTAACCGATTCAAATAATTTTGTATATCTTTCTTTGGGTCTTTTCATATATTTATATTCTGATTGTTGATATAAAACTATAAATATATCCTTAGAAATTAATTTCTCATGTAATTAACATAATTTTGGAAACCATGTAGTTAACATTAGATGTAAACCATCACGATTTAAGTTTTTATTTGTCATTATCGAAAATAGTCAACTTTGATCTGAATGACCAATTTTGATTTCAAATTAAAGTCGTAGTACCGAGATTTTAGATCTTAATACTAAAAGACAAAATAATTGTCCGAGTAATGCTATCAATAGTTTCGTCCAATGTAAGAATTGGTTTTTCAATATTTATACTTTTTTATTTAAAATGTATTTGAAAAAAAAATCTACTATAGATATCCTAATTTAATGAATGTTAAAAAAATTTAGCGGGTTTTTTCTTGATTACAAAATGTCATATATCAAACTATAAAGAAAAGCTAACCTGAATTTGGTTTTAAAATTAAACACCGATAATCTTCATATTTTACGCCTAAAAAAATCAACTTTTTGCATAAATTAAAAAAATGGCCAAACAAAAAATAGAAAAAAATGAAAAAGAATAAGAAATCTTAATTTATTAACTTTAATTGAGGTATTTAAATATAAATAGAAGAAAAATATTATTCTATTTTTGCAATTAAAATTCACAAAATTCCCAAAACTAAAGTCAATGGCAAAAATTGTTAGCTTATGATTTTTCATGTGATAGAATTATCCATTCTCGCTTTATTTTAATGATAGCTTAAATATAAATAGTTGCTTGGTGTCACATACTTTATCTTGTTTACCTATCGACACCAAACCTATATACACTTATTTATTATCTTGCTTATCCTATAACATGTGTATATTGAGTAATATATCAATATCTCATACTTTACTTATGTTATATACTTTGATATTGATATATTATTCCCATTCATTGTTTTGATGATTCGAAATATGAATAGTTATTTATGATGTCGTATTCCATTATTTTTCCTACTTGTTTGACATCGTAAATACGTATATATATATACATGTGCTCTTCATTTTGGTTTTCATATAACATGTATATATATAGTATATCGGTATCTTATATTTTGCGTTTGATTTATATCTTGATATTGATATACTATTCATAGTTTGTGATATCGAAATAATGAATGTTCATATACTTGTGTTTATTATCTTGATTATTTCATAACACTGTATATGATGAACTTGGTCGTTTTGAGATTGCATTTTAGGTTATCTCACGACGCAAGCGTATGACGGAGGATGGAGGAAATCGAGCTTAAATGAAATATTTAATGGAGGTTGGAGGATACAGACGAGTGCTTCTCAATTTGCATATTCAAGCTTCGTGAAGCTAAGAAGCCAAAGTCCGAGGTTGAAGGACGAGAGCTTCTCAAATTGGAATATCAAGCTACGGAATAGCTAAGATGTGTTAGGGTAAAAAATTACACCCCCGGTTAACCAAGTCAAAGTCAACCCCAAGTAAGCGGGCCCAAGCCCAGGTCAAGTGGGCCCATGCCCAAGTCGAGACCCGCGGTCGGCCTTTCCCATGCCAAAATGAAAATTATATAATAAATAATTTTGATGCAATTTTTATGAATAAATGTAAGAAAAATGGGCATAAAGCCCAATTTTTGTAAAACCCATGGCAAATGTGCAAAAGAAATGATCACATGAGGTATGGGATGGGCAAAATGCCATTTTGAAAGGCCCGAGGGGCTAAGTGTAAACTTGTAAGCCTATATAAAGCAACATGATGATGAAATAAAGAGAGATAATTGATCCCCTAAAAAATCTAGGGTTTCTGTGTCTCCTTCTCCTTCCTCAAGGTTCTAAACCTTCTTCCTCTTTTTTTTTTTGAATTAAATCAAGAGTTTAACTCTTCTCTTTCCAAAAAGAAATAGTTTTCACCATAAAACCTTTGAAGGGGAGCTCAGATCTCTCATCAAATCCCCAAAAGTGATGATTTTTAAGCTTCACCCACCCTTTTCCTCCAAGATCTAGCCAACGGAGAGGAGGAAGAAGGAGACTCATCTCTAAAAATTCCACTTTGGGAAAGATCCAAGGCTCAAGAGAAAACCTAAGGCTCAAGGGAGAAAAAGGGGATCCCCTTTCATCATCTCCGAAAATCTCCCGGGAGTTTAACTCCACAAATAATACATATATCTATATATATATATATATAATAAATCTTTCTTTTTAGAAGGCCAACTCCAAAAGTTAATCGGGAGTACAACTCTCAGTATAGGGGCTAAGCCCCTTTTTCCTACTGGCGCCCAGCGCCCGCGTGTCAACCACGTGGTGCGCTGGCTCCCACACATTCTTTGGATGCTATTTCCCCTTTTTTTATATATACACACACACTCCAAAATACTGTCCCCCGTTAGAAAAAAATTCTGACGGGGAGTTGTCCCGCACCTCGCAAGGAGGCTGCTAGCCCCCTTGACTACCTGCCCGCTATCCGGGTAGCGGGACCCCCTTAAACTCTGCGGGCCCCCGATATACTCAAGACCCCTCAAAATACAACACACACACTGCACATTGAGTTCACATGACCAGTTTTGTCACGCCCCGCTTCCCGGTGTATGGGGAGGGGACACGGTGAGGCCCGCTACGTATTTACTCCGAAGTAAACACGCTAAGCGTAGCTAAGCAATATAAAGTAAATATACACAAGAGACAGGAATATAAATGAACATCAACTTTATTTATTAAACATTCTTTTACAGGTACAACTGGAATGTAAATACATGAATAGAAAGCAATTCCTAAACAATGGCATAACTGAAATGAAAAGTATGTACAAGTGCCTACAGTTTTGGGTTGATAGCAAACTGCTCTAAGTCCTCAGTACGGAGCTCGGTCTCTAGTGCGTTCAAATCACCTGACAACATTCCAAAGAAAGAAGAAAGGAATGTCGTCAGCGAACAATCGCTCGGTAAGTTCCAAAGATGAGTAGAGATAGAATAGACAGAAAGATAGTATAACTTATAATTGTAGGGTGTTTTTGGTCACCCCATTGAGATAGGAATACGCGCGCGCTTGTCAGGCGCATTACAGATTCCCCCTGTCTAGGGTAGGCTGGGGTTTATTGATTGTGGGGATCCGAATCTCTGGCAGCCGCGGACTAAGCTGTCGTTAATTACCCTTCGCATTTGGAGCGAGAGAACCTCCAATTGACGGGTTAAACTGGTCATACGAACTCAATATGCAGTGTCGTGTTTTGAAGGGGTTTTGGATATATCGGGGGCCCCACAGAGTTTTTACGGGGGTCCCGCTACCCGGATAGCGGGCTGGGGGTCAAGGGGGTTAGCAGCCCCTTGCGGGGTGCGGGGCAGCGCCCCGTTAGAAAGTTTTTCTAACGGGGGAGGTATTTTTAGCGTGGAGTGTGTGTGTATGTGTAATGGAAAAGGAGCATCCAAAGGATGCGTGGGAGAAAGCTTTCGGGCGCTAGCGTTTTGAGCGCCAGGGCGCTAGAGCCTTACATGCCAGGCACGTGGGCTCTCGGGCGCTAGCGCCTCACGTGCCAGGCACGTGGGCGCTCGGGAGGCAAAAGGGACTTGGTCCCTGCAATGAGTGTTGTACTCCCAGAAAGAAACACTTATTATTTTGTGTGTGTGTGTGTGTGTGTGTGTGTGTGTGTGTGTGTGTGTGTTTGTATATATATATGAGGAGTTAAACTCCTAGGATATTTTGAAGCTGATGAAGAGGGCTTCTCCCCTTGAGCCCTGGATCTTCCCCAAAGTGGGGTTTCTGGAGATGGGTCTCATTCTTCTTCCTGTCGTTTGGCCGGACCTCAGAGAAAGGGGGTGAGATTTAAAAATCTCCCCTTTTTGAGATCTAATGGAAGATCCAAGCTCCCCTTTGTGGGTTTTGTGGTGAAAAACTATTTAGTTTTGGAAAAGGAAGAGTAAAACTCTTGATTTAATTCAAAAGAAAGAAGAAGGTTTTAGAATCTTGAGGAAGGAGAAAGAGGCACATGCCCTAATTTTTTGAGAATGAAAATAGTGTATGCTTTATTCATCATCATGTTGCCTTATATAGGCTTACACATTTACATATAGCCTCTTGGGCTTTACAAAATGGCATTTTGCCCATCCCATGGCTCATGTGCCATTTCTTTTTGCACATAAGCCATGGGCTTTACAAAAAATTGGCTTTATGCCCATTCATGCATAAAAAATTATATCAAAATTATTTATTACATGATTTTTTATTTTAGCATGGGGGAGGCCGGTCGCTTCATGTTCGGGCTCGACTCGGGCATGAGCCCACTTGATCTGGGCTTGGGCCTACCTGGTTTGGGGTTGACCTTGACTTTGACTTGGTCAACCGGGGTGCAATTTTCGACCCCAACAAAGTACCCCCATCAATAAATGCACACCGCACATTTGAGTTGTGTGCATGAAATTGATAGATCTTGAAGCTGGACTTCGAGGTGGAACATCATTCCGGGGGCGGAGCATCCCTCGGGGAGCATGATTCCCGGGGATCAGAGTATCATTCCGATTTGCGGAGCATAATTCCAGAGTCGGAGTATCATTCCGAAGAGTCGGAGCATAATTCCGAGGGTTGGAGCATAATTCTGGGATCGGAGCATCATTCCGAAGAGCGGAGCATCATTCCGAAGAGCGGAGCATCATTTCGAAGAGTAGAAGCATAATTCCGAGGGTTGGAGCATGATTCCAGGGATCGGAGCATCATTCCGAAGAGCGGAGCATGATTCCAGGGATCGGAGCATCATTCCGAAGAGTCGGAGCATAATTCCGAGGGTTGGAGCATCATTCCGAAGAGTCGGAGCATAATTCCGAGGATTGGAGCATGATTCCAAGGATCAGAGTATCATTCCGAAGAGCGGAGCATGATTACAGGGATCGGAGCATCATTCCGAAGAGCGGAGCATGATTCCAGGGATCGGAGCATCATTCCGAAGAGCGGAGCATGATTCCAAGGGGTCGGAACATAATTCCGACGAGCGGCAGACATTCGGACCGAAGTATAATTTCGATGCAGAGGTTGATTCCCAGGCGAAGCATAATTCCGACAGGGAAACCAGATACTCCGAGGCGAAGCATGATTTCGACACGGGGTACATTCTGAGACGAAGCATGATTTCGACGCAAAGCTTGTTAGTCGACTTGATTCCGAGGCGGACCTTAATTCCGACGAGGAGGTCGTTGGTCGATTCCGATCCGAAGCATAATTCCGACAGGGAAGGCAGATACACCGAGGTGAAACTTGATTTCGGCACAGGGTACACTCTGAGACGAAGCATGATTCCGGCGCAGAGCTTGTTGGTCGACTTGATTCTGAGGCGGAGCTTAATTCTGACGAGGAGGTCGCTGGTTGATTCCGAACCGAAGCATAATTCCGACAGGGAAAGCAGATACACCGAGACGAAGCTTGATTTCGATGCGGGGTACACTCTGAGATGAAGTATGATTCCAACCCAGAGCTGGTTGGTTGATTTGATTTCGAGGCGGAGCATAATTCCGGCAGGGAAGGTGGATACTCCGAGGCGAAGCATGATTTCGACACGGGGTACACTCTGAGACGAAGCATGATTCCGACGCAGAGATTGTTGATTTGATTTGATTTGGGTTGACATCAGCATCGCTACACTGGAATATGGTACCAGAAGCGAATCATCATTTGCCATGAAAGAATTTGGGGATTTTGGTTTTTGTTTGGCATCAGTATCGCTACACTGGAATATGGTACCAGGAGCGAATCATCATTTGCGTTTGCTTATTAGGAAGCGATGGCTTAGGAGACAGGTTTTAGGTCCCTATCACCTAAGACTTTTCAATTTTGTGAGCCGTAAGTGTCTCACAAAGCATTTTATCCCTACGGGTCTTAAGGATCCCGTAGGTGTATTTTCTCCTTAGGAGTCGTGGGGACTCCCAAGTGTGTTGCTCCTTTATGAGTCGTAAGAATCTCACGCGAGAATTTTCTCCTCACAAAGTCGAGAGGACTTTGCGAGTGCATTTCATCTCTTTTTCACGAGTTTGCGCCCTTTCAGGTTTTCACAAACTCGTCGGCAGTCCTGCTGTTTTTACTCACGGAGCCCTTTCGGGTTTTCATCCGTGCCCATTTTTCTTGTGGACATGCCTTTTTTTTTAATCTTCATCGCCAGTAGGACTTTGAATGTGGTCTCGCTGGTAGGACTTGGGAGAGATTGAGATCGTTTTACACCCGTGGATTGTATACGGTTTTGCAGGATGTATGATCCAGACCGTAGGGCCGGAAAAATTTCAGGACTTTGTTGGCGTCTGAATCGCTGCACCGGAATATGGTACCAGGGGCGACTCATCATTCATCGTTGGGGTATGAGATTTGGAATTTGGTTGGCGTCTGCATCGCTGCACTGGAATATGGTACCAGGAACGACTCATCATTCGCCGTTGCCTATTGGGAAGCGATGGCTTAGGAGACAGGTTTAGATTCCAATCACCTAAGCCTTTTCAATTTTATGGGCCGTAAGGGTCCCATAAAAGCATTTTCTCCCTACGAGTCGTAAGGATCTCGTAGGTGTACTTTCTCCTTAGGAGTCGTGAGGACCCCCAAGTGTGTTTTTTCTTGGTGAGTCGTAAGGATCCCACGAATGTTTGTTCTCCTCATGCATCGTGAGGACACATGAGTGGGTCTTTCCATTGGAGCATAATTCTAAAGGCGGAGACCAACCGCTGGACTGGTGATTGCGGTGGGGTATGGATATGATGAGAATTATTTGAGCTCTTGGATTGTATACGGTAGTCAACTTGGGGACCGACCGTAGGGCTGGGAGAATTTTGGGAAATTGGATTTTGGTTGGCGTCTGTATCGCTGCACTGGAATATGGTACCAGGAGCAATTCATCATTCGCCGCTTGGGGTATGGGGTTTGGAATTTGGTTGGCGACTGCATCGCTGCACTGAAATATGGTACCAGGAGCGACTCATCATTCGCCGTTGGGACATTCAGAGTTTGGTTGGCGTCTGCATCGCTGCACTGGAATATGGTACCAGAAGTGACTCATCATTCGCCGTTTTTTTTTGTTTTTTTTGTTTCTCCGCGATTACTCTATCATTTCAGCTTTTCTTATCGCGAAGGTCGTGATTGCCCTATCATTTCGGCTTTTATTCGCGGTTGCCCCATCATTTCGGCTTATTTTCATTTTTATTTTTACTCGCTGATTTTTATTGCGAGTTGCCCCATCAGTTCGACTTTTCTTTTTATTTATTTATTTACACACATTTTTTTACATTCCCAGTTTAACGACTTAGAGGTCGACTGTTCCCAGTTTAATGACGCGGTGGTCGACTGTTTTCAGAGAAAGGCAGATGTCTGAGAGAATCAGTTTCACGAAGAACCTCGGTCTCCGTTTGTATGAAATTGGCGGTCGCAGCTGGACTGTTTGTTAACATGACTTTAGACAGTTCTATCTCTCCTGCCTTGTATTGCTTTTGTAAGTCGATGTTCAACACCCCAATACTTGTGGGGAGGCGGAAATATGAATAACAATCAAGTTCTATGATCAAACATCGATTAACCGTATGAATCGTTTGCTAAACAAGTTTTAACAAAAGCTATAGAGTTTTAAACTACTATGCCAAGAGATTATACCAAACGGTTCTAGTCCTTCGTCTTGATGTTGTCTACGGCCTCTTTGGATCTCCACGTCCTCTTCGGCTTTCTCCCGTGATAGATGATCCACCCGAGAACCCTAATCCAAGCTATAACCTCTAAACTTGAGGTTACTTAGTTTCTCTAGTTGCTAAATAGAGTAGCTAAGATGATGTAGAGATAGGTTATGGAGTAATTAGTCTTTCCTAATCCTTGTTCTCAACTCATGAGGGGTAGGATTAGGGTTTGGTGAAGGAGAGAGAACTTGAAGAGAGAGAGTGAGAAGATGATAATGATATTATTAAAATAAAGAAAAAGCTTCTCACTTGATATATATAAAACATAATGAATTAAAAGAAATGAATAAAAAGAGATTATTCATCATGTTTCATTAATGCAAGTGGGTGATTCATTACATGAGTCATTAAGCATTTAATAATGCATTAATGATATGATGAATCATTCACAATGAGTCACTAATTCAATAAATGAAAATGCCACCTCTCTCTCCATGTCACATCCTTCTAGAAGCTTCTCGGAAAATTACGAGAACGCCCCTCTCATCCGCGAAAACACGGAAAAACTTTAGACTGTATAAATCCAATAACCTGATACTAGAATCTGGCTTAAACCAAAGCCGGCTAGTAAAAACTGTCCGAATGTCGTACGTGCGTTCAAACACATATGCGTCCGAACCTTTGTCGTAAAACCATACGACCTCTATATCTTTTCGCCTGGGTTTGGAAAATCTCTGTGTGGGACTCTAAAGACTCGACTACTACGCTGGCAGTGGGTTTAACCACAGACCGCAAGCGGCACTAGCTGTACGTAACGGTCCCCAGGTAGTTGTCGATAAGAAAGCTGATGAGGTAACCCATCTGAAATCCTACTGAGCCTGTCTGTGACAATATCCGCGCAGTCCGGTCTGTTCGTCTAAGAGTATCACATGTATGGTCTAGGGAGGTGGTGGACGTCAGACCCCTAATAACCGTACAAGTCGTGTCGGTATGGCTTTATCACCATCCGA
Source organism: Agapanthus africanus (assembly GCA_030015575.1). Lineage (NCBI taxonomy): Eukaryota > Viridiplantae > Streptophyta > Magnoliopsida > Asparagales > Amaryllidaceae > Agapanthus > Agapanthus africanus. The sequence goes on along the minus strand of JASDDO010000001.1, from coordinate 520,023,093 downwards.
GAATCTACTGATCAACCTATCAGTAATTCTCAATCAGCCCTGGCCAGGGACTTATGGTAATGACCAAACGACCACAGTGCGATATCAACTCCCTATACCGGGAGAGACGAATCCCTAACAGTCGTTCACTGCCTCCATGTGGCTCGGGATTGTGCCCAACTGAAACCTGTTTGCACGACTCCTTTGAGCCGTGGTAGGGTAATAATCAAAGCACGGTGGGAACTCACACGAGACAAATGATGACCTTAAGTCAACGGACTATCTGCACACATGTCACCTGAGAACTGCTATCTGACGTTAGGTATAATACCATCCAGTCAGTTCTCGGCGAGTCCTGTCCGGTGTACTCACACCCAGTGAGCATCTGTATACAATCTTAGGTGAACACCACCAATGGTTGCGGGACCAATCCATCGCCCCTCGTCAGGGTCTAGATATGTATACACTAGTCTACTCCGGAGTATCGATGCCCAATCTCGATACTCCTGCGACCAGGGACATCTGAGGGTGTGCCTATTGACTATCCAGCTCCCACTAGTATGACTGCCATCACAACGCCGGTAGTCAGACAAACACCCTATGGGCTTTATCAACATATATATATAAATACCAAGTAAAATATATTATACGTTAAGACAAAGTCAAACCAAATAGCGTACTATCATATCAAGCAAGACTGTCATGTACATACATATCCCAAGCATCCTATACAATGTAGGCCTCTAGGGCATATATATCCAACAGCTTTTCGACCCAATCTTTGAAGACGAAGTAGTCCTCAATGGCATGACCTATCACTCTGTGATAGGGGCAGTATTTGGGGTCGTCGGTCATATTCGCTTCATGCGGTCTTTTTGACTCTGGCAGTTGTAGACCGTTCCTCAGGGCGTCTTTGAATATTTTACGGATTTTGTCCCTTCTGAAGGAATAGACCTTATCTAGCTTTTCTTTCAGTGGAGATTCTCCTCCCTCTCTGAACACTGGCTTCCGAGGCTGGTTGGCATTAGGCCCGCTCATCCCTTGCTTATTTCGGTTAGCCAAAGTGGTAAAAGATTCAGAATCGTCAGAATTTCCGCCTTTGCAATTATCGTCCTTTCGATTTCTCCAGGACCTATTGTTATTTTGGGAATCCGAGGAGGATTCCTGCTTTGAGCACTCCAACATCTGGACTTTTCTAGTCAGCTCTTGGAATGTTTTGAGACCCACGGTGTATAGAAATGGGGCCATCCAATTGTTGAGATTTCCGATGAGGAGACTGAGTCCTGATCTATCGGCAGTTCACATTTGATGGAGAGATTGCGCCATCGGGTTATAAAATCCGTGATGCTTTCATTGTTCTTTGGCTTGGTCCTTACGAGATCGGCAATGGTGATCTTATCGCCGACGCTCATGAACCTCTGCCGAAACAGAGACTCCATTTGGACGAAAGTTGTGACGGAGCCATCCGGTATGCTCGCGTACCAGTCGAAGGCAACATCGGCTAAGCTATTAACGAACTGGCAAAGGAGAAGCGCATCCTTTCCCCCAGTATTCCCGCATGAGGCTTTATAGTGGGCGATGTGCTGATTCGCATTTCCTGTCCCATCGAATCTTCCAAATTTAGGGATGACATAGCTGCTAGGAAATTCTACCAGATCATAATGAGAAGGATATGGTCTCCCGCTACTGCTAACATCTTTTTGCGCTTCAGCATCGGCTACCAATGTTTTGACTTTGTTGGCAACCAAATCCATAATTTAATCTTGAGTTAGCGGGCTACTGTCATCGGTAGCCAAGACATTTCCCGAGATAGGATGCGACTGACTTCTATGCGGTCCGTCCACCTTTGGATTTGAGGGAATAGGTGCCGTCTGCCTTGGGATATCGTTTCCCGGTTCATGAGCAGATCTCTACGCTTGATTGGGCGACTGAGAGGCAAGTCGGGCTGCGAGCTGCATCACGACATTTGTCAAGTCTTCAATTTTGGAGTAGAGTTTGGCCATCTCCTTGTTTTTGTATCTGAGCTACTTTCGGAGCTCTAGAAGCAGCTCTTGCTCCGCGGTCCTGGAGCGGAAAGTCGGCTCTTCCTTGCTGTCCGAGCTTGATTCTACATTGACCGGGGTTTTTTCTGCCTACCATCCTCATCGAGAAGGTTTTCATCATCCAGCGGAGGCGGCTGTTCTTGGAAAGCGGCAACCACATTCAAGCCAGATTGGATTTGAGATGTGGTGGCCCCGTCCTTGCTCTTGCTGCGCGTGCCCACCATGTAGACAGTGTGGACCACATATCCATCCATTTCCTCATCTTTGGCGGGGAGCTTAGAGAAGACACCCGATCGAGCAGTTGTCAGGGGCACCGCCGGAGCTTGCTCGAGACGCCTTCTTGCTTTGTTAGTGTTGATGGCCTTGCCCCCAGCTGGGGCCAAGGAGAGTCGTTGAAACACCAACTTGCGTTTGAGTTGGGGCGACTTCGAGACCACCACATTTGGCCTCTTGCCTTTCGAGACCGGTTTATTTGTCACCGGGGCTTGAGGAGCTGGGATGAAGTTAGCTGACACGAACAGAATAGAGCTGAATGGTAGCGGTGGCTCTTCCTATTGTCGCCCGAGACTGGCCGGAAGGACCGTCCTGGCGTCCATCTTCATCCTGTAGGAGATGGGAGCTATGTCGAGAGCTGAGCTTATCCTTGGAGACATTTTTGCTGCGACCGGAGATTGCAATTTGAAATTTGCTAACCTGCACAAAGGAGCATGATTTTAGTACAGGTAATCGATATGTATATTGATTGTAATAACCTAGTTCATTTATACCAATTCCAGTTCTCGTATTTTCTTATTGTGGTATTTCTTGATTTATCGTATTTTGGGTGCGAATGGTATTTTTTACATTTTACATTGCATTCGACCCGACCCGCTTGCTTGAACCTGTTTAATTCATATTTATGAATTACCCTGACTTGTTACGTAGACTGTGCATTTTCATGTTTAGTGCATACTGGCATTTTATCTGGCATTGTATCTTTTACCATATAACATTTTAGGTCACGTAAAATAATTTAAAATTTCATAACATGGCTTGTATGATACCCCTAACCCCGTGGTAGCATCCGCGCATCTTGTTCTCGTCCCGTTCAGTGAAACGGACGTGTTTGGATAGCTACGCGCACGTACGTGCATCCGTTCTTGGGGGTACGCATTTTCGTTACCTGAGCATTCATTTTGAATTTTGAAAGTCGCATTTATTTTTCATATTTTAAATTTGAATTTTTAGACCTGACCCGGGCGTGTTTTGGAATATTTTTATATCCCGCCTAAATTCAAACTTATTTAATATTTATTTTAAATTTTACATTTAAATCTCGTAACCGATAATATTTTCACAAATAACTAAAATCTTTTAAAAATTAAAATCAAAACAAATTAAACTATCCAGCACTTCACACACACTCTCTCTCTAAACCCCGGCCCCACCTTTCTCTTTCCCTCTCTCAGCCTCTCTCTTTCTCTCTTCCCTTTTCTCTCTCCCCACTAAATCCAATTTTCTTTCTCCTTACTGTTCATTCCCTCTCTCTCTCCTCTCGATCTCTCTCCCTTTCTATCTCTCTCCTCTCTCTCTCCTCTCGATCTCGCTCTCTCTCTATATCTCTCCTCTCTCTCAGATACTCTCTCTCTCTCTCCTCTCGCTTTCTTTACCTCTCTCTCTCCCCCCTATATATATATTATATACCCTTCCTTCCTCTCTCTCATTTTTTCTGCCACGAGACCCAGCAAACCCTAGCCATCGCCTGCCTCGCGCTCGCCGTCGCCCCTACCGACCTCTCCTCGTCCCCGTTTTTCCTCCCACTCCTCTTCTACCTCTCTCCTTCTCCGAGCCAAGAACCCGAGCCCTGCACACACCAAGAAACCCAAGCCTTCACCCCTGCACACCCGCTCCACCGCCGGCGAAGATCGCCGCAGTTGATCTCGTCGTCTCCCCCTCGTTCCCTGACTACAGTGCAACCCTTGTGAGCATATTCCTTCCTTCTTCTTCCCCTTCTGTCTTTCTTTCTTCCCTTCTTTTCTTTCTTTCTTTCTTTAAGATTTGATTCTCTGTTGCCGTAGATCGCTGGAGCCGGACGTGACGTTGATGATCCCGACGATCCAGACGACGTACCTGACTTGCGTGATCACCCTTGTGCGTTTCTTGGACCCGTTGCATGTGCCGTGCGTGCATCGCGACTTTTCACCGACGTCGGACGTATTGTACGCATCTGTTTCACGTTCCTTCTAGGCAAGTTAATCTTGCTACATGCTATATAACTCATTATATACCTATTTAAATAAATATCATACCCGTATTTTAAATCTACTATCCCATGTTTCATATTATAGCTTTTCGATGTTCCGTTTGCAACCATTCATATCATTTCAGATCTAGGTCATGAAAACTTATCTTGTTACATACTAGATTACATTATACCGTATCCATATCAATATTTATATCACATATTGCTTAGTTGTACATCCCACATTACCATTTTATAGTTTTATAACTTTCGTATACTCGTTTGCATCCATCTCATTTAGAATATATATAACTGCATCCATAGATCATATTAATACATAATACTGTGAAATTAACACCCTATGTTTAATAAAGTGGATCCTAATTAGTATTGGAACTATAAATGTAACCCTAATCGATAATTGTGCATCCATATCTTTGAATTTATATCTATTGGCATACCACATCACATTATTCCATTTTATTGTTATATTAGTACTCCATACTTGTTTTTGTGTACCCATACTTATTACAGTTTGATTATGAGCACCCACTTGATACTTGTGCACCCCTGACATGACTTGATACACTACTACTTGACACGACTTGATACATGTGCACTACTTGACATGATTGGATCCATGTACACTACCTGACATGACCTGATATACCACATCTTGACACATTACCTGTTCTTGTTACCAATGCCGACAATCTTGACCTGTTGTCCCTACGGACATTCCCTGTTGTCTATACAGACAAATCTGTACCTGCTTGATCCTGTGTCGGCATTAGTCTCGGATTTATCAATACCTGACTTACACACATAACCTTGGGGGTATGGGAAAATCAAGATTGTAACTGAACATAACTTAAAGGGCTATTACATCCTGTACCGTGGTCTCGTGGGGTATGAACGGGACATAGACTCACAGTCTATTATATTATTGTACCATGGTCCCGTGGGGAATGAACGGGGCATAGACCGATGAGTTATGATGAGGATTACATTCATTGATTTCGAATAATTTTATAGTAGATCACCCTATAGCACAGTTTAGACTACTCACTGCACTTAACCTGTTTATATCCTGTTCACTGATCTATATTCATGTTATGTTTTACTTGTTACTGTTCATACTTCATGCCTGCATATATTCATTATATCCTGCTTGCCTTAAATTATTGATATTATAACGCACTGACGTCTGGGTTTTGCATGGCCCAGATCCCTTACCCTTATCGCAGGCTGTCCAGGAGTACTTTGATCAACAGGCCGAGCAGTGAGGACCTGTTATTAGTTGGTTTAGTCTCATTTCAGTATTTTCATTCCTGATGTGAGCCCGCATTATGGGACGTACATTCCAGTTATTATTGTATTGGATCTTTTACTTTCGCATTATTTTATTCTTGACTCGTTATTTGGTTCATGGACATGTATTAGATAGTTGTTTATTATTGTTCTTGATATCTCTACAGCCGTAATGTGACTGTGGATGGATATTTCCTATCTACAGGTAGCATGGTTGGCTCTGTCACGTGCCTATCTTAGCATACTCTGGGAAGCGGGGCGTGACAGGGTTTGTTTGGTATCAGAGCCATATGATCTAGGTTAATCTGGTTTGGTTCTTTTGTAGTTGGGTATTGGACCCAATACACGAATCAGAATACTCGTGATTAGGAACATGTCCTGCCACTTTACCATCTTGCCATTCTTGAATCTTAACTCCCTCCTGATCCTTACCTTGACGATATGCAAACCTCTTTGCATCTCGACTTGAAACTTGGTTTCCTATTGTTTATCTCTAGAACTTAGGCGACTTGGGTGGAGTTATGTGATTGTAGCTATGTACCGCGGCATGGTTACAATGCGGTACTCTATTTGAGTAACTTGGAGTTCTAGTCTTGATTCATATCCTTGATCTATATTTTGAATCTGTTATCATACTAATCCTTTCAGTGTTTTGGTTTCAGGAACATGGCAGGCAGAAATCAGAAAATGTACCAGAGGCGTATTGCTGAAGCCGCTTTGCTTGGAGTAATTCGTGGGATGCTGGAGAACCAGAAACGGTAGACCGAGCTGAACCAGCAGCAAGCCGAAACTTTTCAGGAAGGTTTGCGGACCGTCCAGCAGTCCGTAAACAATGTTGTGGCCAGACCAGTTGATCGTGTGGGTACCGTGGCGGATTTCATGAGACTTGGTTCGTCCCTCGTTACTGGTCTAGAAGAGCCGTTGCCAGCGGAGCAGTGGCTGGTTGATACGGAGAATTTGCTCATTGCGGCACAGATTCTATGGGACAAGAGAGTGGATGTGGTACGCATCCAGTTGGTGGACTATGCCCATGAATGGTGGCTTGTGGAAGAGACCCGCTTGCCCAAGCCGATCAGTTGGGCGGATTTTTCGAAGAGTTTCTTGGAGAAGTTCTTCCCGCAGACTGCAAGGGAGGAAATGGAAGAAAAGTTTATCAGTTTGAAGCAGAACGACGTACCCGTGGATGTACATGCGGCTGAGTGGACACGGCTCAGTCGATTCGCCGGACCATTGGTTGCCAACGATGCTGATAGGGCAAGGAGGTTCATGCACAGTTTGGATGTGGATATCTAGAGGCATATTATATCTCTGGGTTTTACCACTTTCTCACAAGTGCTTACAACGGCCCGAGAGCAGCAGAGCCTATCTATGAAGACTGGGGGTACGCAGCAGCAAGCAGTGGCAGTACGAAAGCCAGCGTTTACACCAAACCAAGCGCATACACGTAGAGGTATTCCGGTGAATAGGCGTGGTGTTGTACCCATGAAGAAGCCCGTCGCAACCGTGCAAAAAGGAAGAGCATTTTGCGACTTCTGCCAAAGATCGGGTCATTTCTGGAAAGATTGTCGAAAGAGACTTGGACTTTGCCTTGTTTGTGGATCAGCAGATCATACCGTTGATACTTGTACGTCGAAGCTTCGTCTTAAGGATGATGTTCAGAGGCCACCGCAGAAGCAGTTTCAGGGGCAGAAGCAGTTGACTCAGGGACCCAATCAAGCTCGATCATTTACCCTGACGGCGGAGGAAGCTAAAGCTTCAGAAGAAGTTGTTTCAGGTATCTTACTTGTTCATGGTTTTCCCGCATTAGCGTTATTCGATTCTGGTGCATCCCATTGTTTTATGTCATCTAAGTTTATTGCTACACACTCGATTGCTTGCGCGACCCTGTCTAGTTGTTGGGACATATACACTGGGAATAGGAAGATCATAACTAGTAGAGAATGTAAGGATTGTTCAGTTGTTGTTTGCGGACGGGAGTTATTTGCGGATTTCTTGGTGATTGATACCGGCAGCTATGAAGTCGTCTTGGGAATGGATTTTCTCGGCACTTTCCATGCTCACTTTGTAGGGCAAAGAAAGCAATTTTCCAGATTCCCGGACATCCGGAGTTTATCTTTATTGGAGAAAGCTTTTCTGTCGGGCCAGTCGAGTTTAAGGCTAGGCCGACAAATAGTGTCCTTTCGTCTATGGAAGTTGATAAGGAAGAAGCGCCAGCGGTAGTTCGAGATTTCATGGACGTGTTCGAAGACATCTCGGGTTTACCACCAAAACGAGATGTGGAGTTCGCAATTGATCTTATTCCTGGTGCAGCGCCAATCTCTAAAGCGTACAATCCAATGGCACCAGTGGAGTTGGAAGAAGTCAAGAAACAGGTTGCTGAATTACTTGAAAAGGGTTGGATTCGTAGCAGTAACTCACTTTGGGGAGCTCCAGTTCTTCAAGTCAAGAAGAAAGATGGCACAAGGTGGATGTGCATCGATTATCGAGAATTAAACCGGGTGACTATTAAGAACAACTACCCGATCCCTCGCATTGGCGAATTATTCGAGCAGCTTAGTGGCGCAAGGGTATTCTCGAAGCTGGATTTGCGATCCGGATATCATCAGGTCCGAGTTAAATCAGAATATATTTGCAAGATGGCGTTCAGAACTCGGTATGGACATTACGAGTATTTAGTGATGCCCTTCGGAGTAACGAATGCACCGGCGATATTTATGGACTTGATGAACCGAATCTTTTCACCATTCTTGGACCAGTTTATAGTGGTGTTTATTGATGATATTCTGGTCTACTCAAAGAGCATCGAAGAGCATGCAGAACACTTGAAGATCGCACTGCAGACATTGAGGCAAGAAAGATTGTATGCAAAGATGAGCAAGTGCGAGTTTTGGCTTGAAGAAGTGAAGTTTTTGGGGCATGTTGTATCTGGAGATGGAATCGCCGTTGATCCCGAAAAGATTGCAGCAGTTCGAGATTGGCCGATTCCGAAGAACGTTGCAAAGATCAGAAGTTTTCTTAGACTTACAGGATACTACAAAAGGTTCGTGGAGAATTTTGCTCGTTTGGCTGAGCCTCTGACCAAGCTTATGCGCAAGGAAGTACCATTTGTGTGGACGGATAAGTGTGCGTCAGCTTTTGAGGCATTGAAGCAGAGATTGATAACCGCTCCTATTTTAACCATGCCAGACAGTTCCGGAGGATTGGTGATTCACAGCGATGCATCTGGGAAAGGATTGGGATGTGATTTGATGTAGCATGGGAAGGTTATAGCTTACGCATCGAGACAGTTGAAGACCCATGAGAAGAATTACCCAACTCATGACTTGAAGCTAGCAGCTGTGATTTTTGCTTTGAAGATTTGGAGACACTACTTATTGGGCGAAAGGGTCGAAGTATTCACCGATCATAAATGCCTGAAGTATATGTTCACACAGAAGGAGCTTAATATGAGGCAGCGTAGATGGTTGGAGCTGATGGTTGACTACGATCTTGATCTTAAGTACCATCCGAGGAATGTTAATGTTGTGCCGAATGCGCTTAGTCGGTTGCCAGCAATTCGGATGTTGACTGCACAGAAGGAACTTATCGAAGACTTTCGGAGATTCGATTTGGAGGTTGTGCTACCGCATTCTTCGGGACAGTTGATGCAGCTGCAAGTACAATCGTCGTTGATCGAGAATATTAAAGCAACGCAGTTACAGGACCCTAGATTGCAAAAGTTTCGAGAACAGGTTGAAGCTGGACTTCGAACGGACTTGTTGATTCATGAAGATGGTTCGTTGCGATATGGTAGCCGTTTGTGTGTGCCAAAAGGAGATATTCGCGAAGAAGTTATGAAGGAGGCGCACAGTTCCGCATATTCCGTACATCCAGAAGGCACGAAGATGTACCGAGATCTACGACAGCATTTCTGGTGGGAATGCATGAAACGGGAGATTGCCCGCTTCGTAGCGAAGTGCTTAGTGTGTCAGCAAGTTAAGGCTGAACATCAAAGGGTTGCTGGTTTATTGCAACCACTTCCGATTGTTCAATGGAAGTGGGAACATATAACCATGGATTTCGTGACGGCTTTACCGCGGAGTCCAAAGGGCAACAATGCAGTTTGGGTGATTGTTGATCGATTGACCAAAGCAGTTCATTTCATACCATTTCGAGTTGGTCAGTCAACGGAAACGTTAGCAGAACAGTACATGCAGGAGATTGTAAGATTGCATGGAGTACCGGTGAGCATCATGTCCGACCGTGACACCCGTTTCTTATCGCACATCTGGAGGAGCTTACAGGAAAGTTTGGGGACTCGATTGAAGTTTAGCACAGCTTATCATCCTCAGACAGATGGCCAGTCGGAGAGAACGATCCAAACTCTTGAAGACATGTTGAGAGCTTGCATGTTAGACTTCAAGGGTTCATGGGAGTATCATCTACACTTGGTGGAGTTTTCTTACAATAACAGTTTTCAGGTGACTATTTAGATGGCTCCATTTGAAGCATTGTATGGTCAAAAGTGTCGTTCACCTATCTGTTGGGACGATATTGGAAAACGAAGATTGTTGGGACCGAATTTGATCGTGCAAACAGTAGAGAAAGTTAACACTATCCGGAATCATATGAAGGCAGCACAAGATCGGCAGAAGAGTTGGGCCGATACATCGAGAAGATCTCTAGAGTTCGCTGTTGGTGATCTAGCATTCTTGAAGATATCACCGACTAGAGGAATTATTCATTTTGGGAGTCAGGCAAGCTTAGTCCTCGATTCGTTGGGCCTTTCGAAATTTTGGAGCGTGTTGGAGAAGTGGCTTATCGATTGGCTTTACCGCAATCTTTGGCGAATGTTCATGACGTGTTTCATGTATCTCAACTCCGTAAATATGTTCGAGATGAAACACACGTGCTGGATCATTCGGAGCTGACTGTACGAGAAGATTTAACCTTTGAGGAGCGACCGATATCGATTGTGGATCGAAGGGAAAAGGTTCTTAAGAACAAGGTTATCCCTCTCGTACTTGTTTCTTGGGGAAATCGCTCGCATGGAGAATCAACTTGGGAACGACAAGATGAAATCTGACAGAAGTTTCCACATCTATTCTTGAAGTTTCTTGATTGTTTATCCTTTCTTGTTCTTGGAATTTCGAGGACGAAATTCTTTTGCAGTTGGGTATAATGTAACAACCTAGTTCATTTATACCAATTCCAGTTCTCGTATTTTCTTATTGTGGTATTTCTTGATTTATCGTGTTTTGGGTGCGAATGGTATTTTTTATATTTTACATTCGATTCGACCCGACCCGCTTGCTTGAACCTGTTTGATTCATATTTATGAATTTCCCCGACTTGTTACGTAGACTGTGCATTTTCATGTTTAGTGCATACTGGCATTTTATCTGGCATTGCATCTTTTACCATATAACATTTTAGGTCACGTAAAATAATTTAAAATTTCATAACATGGCTTGCATGATACCCCTAACCCCGTGGTAGCATCCGCGCATCTTGTTCTCATCCCGTTCAGTGAAACGGACGTGTTTGGATGGTTACGCGCACGTACGTGCATCCGTTCTTGGGGGTACGCATTTTCGTTACCTGAGCATTCATTTTGAATTTTGAAAGTCGCATATATTTTTCATATTTTAAATTTGAATTTTTAGACCCGACTCGGGTGTGTTTTGGAATATTTTTATATCCCGCCTAAATTCAAACTTATTTAATATTTATTTCAAATTTTACATTTAAATCTCGTAACTGATAATATTTTCAAAACTAACTAAAATCTTTTAAAAATTAAAATCAAAACAAATTAAACTATCCAGCACTTCACACACTCTCTCTCTAAACCCCGGCCCCACCTTTCTCTCTCTCTCTCTCAACCTCTCTCTTTCTCTTTTCCCTTTTCTCTCTCTCCCCACTAAATCCAATTTTCTTTCTCCTCATTGTTCATTCCCTCTCTCTTTCCCCTTTCGATCTCGCTCTCTCTCTATCTCTCTCCTCTCGCTCTCGCTCTCTCTATCTCTCTCCTCTCTCTCAGATACTCTCTCTTTCCTCTCGCTTTCTTTACCTCCCTCTCTCTCCCTATATATATATTATATACCCTTCCTTCCTCTCTCTCATTTTTTCTGCCACGAGACCCAGCAAACCCTAGCCATCGCCTGCCTCGCGCTCGCCGCCGCCCCTACCGACCTCTCCTCGTCCCCGTTTTTCCTCCCACTCCTCTTCTCCCTCTCTCCTTCTCCGAGCCAAGAACCCGAGCCCTGCACACACCAAGAAACCCAAACCTTCACCCCTGCACACCAGCTCCACCGCCGGCGAAGATCGCCGCAATTGATCTCGTCGTCGCCCCCTCGTTCCCTGACTTCAGTGCAACCCCAGTGAGCATATTCCTTCCTTCTTCTTCCCCTTTTGTCTTTCTTTCTTCCCTTCTTTTCTTTCTTTCTTTCTTTAAGATTTGATTCTCTGTTGCTGTAGATCGCTGGAGTCGGACGTGACGTCGACGATCCAGACGACGTACCTGACTTGCGTGATCACCTTTGTGCGTTTCTTGGACCCGTTGCATGTGCCGTGCGTGCGTCGCGACTTTTCACCGATGTCGGACGTACCGTACGCATCCGTTTCACATTCCGTCTAGGCAAGTTAATCTTGCTACATGCTATATAATTCATTATATACCTATTTAGATAAATATCATACCCGTATTTTAAATCTACTATCCCATGTTTCATATTATAGCTTTTCGATATTCCGTTCGCAACCATTCATATCATTTCAGATCTAGGTCATGAAAACTTATCTTGTTACATACTAGATTACATTATACCGCATCCATATCAATATTTATATCACATATTGCTTAGTTGTACATCCCACATTACCATTTTATAGTTTTATAAGTTTCAGATGCCCGTTTGCATCCATCTCATTTAGAATATATATAACTGCATCCATAGATCATATTAATACATAATACTGTGAAATTAACACCCTATGTTTAATAAAGTGCATCCGAATTAGTATTGGAACTATAAATGTAACCCTAATCGATAATTGTGCATCCATATCTTTGAATTTATATCTATTGGCTTACCACATCACATTATTCCATTTTATTGTTATATTAGTACTCCATACTTGTTTTTGTGTACTCATACTTATTACAGTTTGATTATGAGCACCCACTTGATACTTGTGCACCCCTGACATAACTTGATACACTACTACTTGACACGACTTGATACATGTGCACTACTTGACATGATTGGATCCATGTACACTACCTGACATGACCTAATGTACCACAGCTTGACACATTACCTGTTCTTGTTAATGCCGACAATCTTGACCTGTTGTCCCTACGGACATTCCCTGTTGTCTATACAGACAAACCTGTACCTGCTTGATCCTGTGTTGGCATTAGTCTCGGATTTATCAATACCTGACTTACACACATAACCTTGAGGGTATGGGAAAATTAAGATTGTAACTGAACGTAACTCAAAGGGCTATTACATCCTGTACCGTGGTCCCGTGGGGTATGAATGGGACATAGACTCATAGTCAATTATATTATTGTACCGTGGTCCCGTGGGGAATGAACGGGGCATAGACCGATGAGTTATGATGAGGATTACATTCATTGATTTCGAATAACTTTAGAGTAGATCATCCTATAGCACAGTTTAGACTACTCACTGCACTTAATCTGTTTATATCCTGTTCACTGATCTATATTCATGTTATGTTTTACTTGTTACTGTTCATACTTCATGCCTGCATATATTCATTATATCCTGCTTGCCTTGAATTATTGATATTATGACGCACTGACGTCTGGGTTTTGCATGGCCCAGATCCCTTACCCTTATCGCAGGCTGTTCAGGAGTACTTTGATCAACAGGCCGAGCAGTGAGGACCTGTTATTAGTTGGTTTAGTCTCCTTTCAGTATTTTCATTCCTGATGTGAGCCCGCATTATGGGACGTACATTCCAGTTATTATTGTATTGGATCTTTTGCTTCCGCATTATTTTATTCTTGACTCGTTATTCTGGCTCATGGACATGTATTAGATAGTTGTTTATTATTGTTCTTGATATCTCTACAGCCGTAATGTGACTGTGGAGGGATATTTCCTATCCACAGGTAGCATGGTTGGCTCTGTCACGAGCCTATCTTAGCATACTCTGGGAAGCGGGGCGTGACATTGATTGAGTTCGCATGGATATTTAACCCGAAATATGGGAGGAGAGAACATGTCCCACCGGGCGTGCCAGAATCTGTAAGGTGTTTTTCGTCACCCCATTGAGATGGGAATACGCGCGCGCTTGTCAGGCGTATTACAGATTCTCCCTATCTAGGGTAGGCTGGGGTTTATTGATTGTGGGGATCCGAATCTCCGGCAGCCGCGGACTAAGCTGCCGTTAATTACCCCTTGCATTTGGAGCGAGTGAACCTCTGATTGACAGGTTAAACCGGTCATGCGAACTCAATATGCAGTGTCGTGTTTTGAAGGGGTTTTGGATATATTGGGGTCCCGCAGAGTTTTTACGGGGGTCCCGCGACCCGGATAGCGGGCTGGGGGTCAAGAGGGCTAGCAGACCCCGTGCGGGGTACGGGCCAACGCCCCGTTAGAAATTTTTTCTGACGGGGGAGGTATTTTTAACGTTGAGTATATGTGTGTGTGTGTGTGTGTAAGGGAAAAGGGGCATCCAAAGGATGCGTGGGAGAAAGCGCTCGGGCGCTGGCGCTTTGGGCGCGAGCGCCTTACGTGCCAGGCACGTGGGTGCTAGCGCCGTACGTGCCAGGCACGTGGGCGCTCATACGCTAGCGCTTTGGGCACTAGCGCCTTACGTGCCAGGCACGTGGACGCTCGGGCGCTAGCGCTTTGAGCGCCAGGGCGCTAGAGCCTTACGTGCCAGGCACGTGGGCGCTCGGACGCTAGCTCCTTGGGTGCTAGCGCTTTGAGCGCCAGGGCGCTAGCGCCTCACGTGCCAGACACGTGGGCGCTCGGGAGGCAAAAGGGACTTGGTCCCTGCAATGGGAGTTGTACTCCCAGAAAGGAACACTTATTATTTTGTGTGTGTGTGTTTGTATGTGTATGAGGAGTTAAACTCCTAGGATATTTTGAAGCTGATGAAGAGGGCTTCTCCCCTTGAGCCCTGGATCTTCCCCAAAGTGGGGTTTCTGGAGATGGGTCTCCTTCTTCTTCCTGTCGTTTGGCAGGATCTCGGAGAAAGGGGGTGAGATTTAAAAATCTCCCCCTTTTGAGATCTAATGGAAGATCCAAGCCTCCCTTTGTGGATTTTGTGGTGAAAAACTATTTAGTTTTGAAAAAGGAAGAGTAAAACTCTTGATTTAATTCAAAAGAAAGAAGAAAGTTTTAGAACCTTGAGGAAGGAGAAAGAGGTACATGCCCTAATTTTTTGAGAATGAAAAAAATATATGCTTTATTCATCATCATGTTGCCTTATATAGGCTTACACATTTACATATAGCCTTTTGGGCTTTACAAAATGGTATTTTGCCCATCTCATGGCTCATGTGCCATTTCTTTTTGCACATAAGCCATGGGCTTTACAAAAAATTGGCTTTATGCCCATTCATGCATAAAAAAATTATATTAAAATTATTTATTACATGATTTTTTATTTCAGCATGGGGAAGGCCAGCCGCTTCATGTTCGGGCTCGACTCGGGCATGAGCCCACTTGATCTGGGCTTGGGCCCACCTAGCTTGGGGTTGACCTTGACTTTGACTTGGTCAACCGGGGTGTAATTTTCGACCCCAACAATAATGTTAACGCGGTTGTTTATAACTTGGTATAGAATATGCCAGTGTATACGAGAGGAGTCCAACTTACACCGTGGACTTTGGTAACCCGTAGTACAAGGCTCCGTCAAAAATACCACGGAACAACGGCATGGATGCAATTACGTCTTAAGTGACCACCTCGTGCCACCTTTAACATGTTCCGTACCAGTCTACCCCTTTATAAACCCCGCGATATCTTTTGTATTGATTGTATTATTTTGTTATATAGATGGATGACTTGCCGAAACCATGATATCAGTAAATGGAATGGACGTAAATGGATAGTCATGTAGACGGAGTATATCCATAATTCGGTTCGGTCAATATAGATTGATATAGATTGATTAGACGGATTCATGGATTCAAGTTGTATTGCAGTTATACTTGAATCATATTCAAGTCAGATTGATTGGATTGAGACTCGGTCTGAGTCAAATACTTTGAAAAGAAATTGAAGTCCTGAATTAGTTTTATGTTATCGGTAATTGCTGCACATAGACGGCAGGATTTGTGTCTTTTTCCAAGACAATTACCGTATTGATAACACCGTTTGTTAGATTGTCTATCTTAGATAGGCAAGCACCCACATTCTCCGGCTCCCTGAGGCTCAATAGAATTGGTCCCGCTTAAACCTATATTTACTATGGATCTTATTGTAATTTAGTATAACTTGAGGGTGTTTTATGTAAAAATAGTTTTGATACATTTTCAAAATAAACCTCAATTATTTAATTATCGTCTTTAGGGTTTTCATAGATGTATATTTTATAAAAGTGAATTTTCTAGTGCATAGAACCTAACTTTCATAGTATATGGTATTTTATTGAAATATTGGAATTTTGCATTGAATTGAAATGGTATTTTTCTGTAATGGTGATTCCTTTGATTTAGAAAACTTGGATATTTGTATATATATTTAAAATATATATTTTGATAATACTCATATATATATTTATATATTTAATAAAAATAAATTTGATTTATTTTCTAGAAATCTCATTTTTATTAAAATAGCATTAGAAATTCCATCGAGATCGAATGCTCCTTGCGGAGGTCTGCATCTCACTCTACTAAGCCCGAGGACGTGCGATAATCCGCATCATCCAGATCAGGATTCCCCAAAATGGGTTGTAGAGACGTAATTGCAAGGATTTAAAGAATACTCTTTTTAAAGAAAACGGTTTTGTAATAATTTAGGGTATTTTATTGTAATTCGTGATATTCCCAAAAACATTTTCCAAAATTAAATCGTGCTATGTTAAAGATGTGTATTGTGATGTGGTAGGTCCTTACCTCGTGAGTTTTCTAAAGGTAATACAAGTATTATGTTGATTTGTGTCGAAAATAAAGTATGTGGTATTTTACCATAAAAATACGATAAAAGTTGCATGAAAGATTCTTTTGAGATGAAACTTATTTTAATGTGTTTGTTAATGTCTGTTAAACATTATATGAGAGTATGGTATTTTATTGCTTATGAAAAATAGAATTTTTAAAGAAAAACCGAATCGGAAGTCAGATTAACTCCGCTTCCGTCGGGTTTTGAAGAATTTAACTTTTAGAATATATAAAGAGAGGGGAAGAGGGGACTTACTGGCTACAAGGTTATAGGGGAGAAGGGGGAGGCTAGGAAAGGTGTCGGGGCGTCGTTTCGTCGCCGGAATCTCCTCGGAACTTCGCCGGAACTTCAACCTTTGCTAACTCCACTTGCACAATATAAGGACTTGAGAATTTTTTAGAGTTTTTGTAATGAAATTCTGAGTGAGGAGAGGTGAAATGGAGTATGGTATTTATAGGGAAAATTAGGGTTTTGGGGTAATGAAGATTGAATTAAAAATGCATTAAAATTTTGGTTTAATGCCCTTTTTTAATTCTATATTTATTTTTAAATAAAACAAACAGTACGGGGGTTAAGGGGGGAGGCCAAGAGATTAGGGTTAGAAAATGAAGCATCACCTACGGATGGGGGCCGGCCACGCCAGGAAAAAGAAGGATCTCGCCGGTTGGATTAGTGGGGTCGGGGCTGGGATTCTCGCTACGTGTCTCTGTCGCCTCATATACCCTAGTGCACGTGTTTGTTTATTCCGCGTCTCTTCATTTTACGTGTAGTGCACGTGTAAATCCTTGGGCTTCTAAAAGATTAAAAGAAAAATTAATAAAAAGAATATGTGGCTGAGGGGATTCGATTACAGGGGCTACGTCACAACAGTGCAACGCTTTATCAATGAGCTGCAAGCTATTTCTTACTGTTCAAAATCAAATTAATTTTATAACTTGTGCTCAGGCTTAGGTGTTCTTTTCTGTATTTTGGAAAAATTTTGTACAGAAAGTTTAGCTTTGTTACAAGTTTTACCCGTCAATCGGAGGTTCCATCGCTCCAAAAGCGATGGGTAATTAACGGCAGTTTAGTCCGCGGCGGCCAGAGATTCGGATCCCCACAATCAATAAATCCCGGCCTACCCTAGATAGGGGGAATCTGTAGTATGCCTGACAAGTGACGCGTATTCCCATCTCAATGGGATGACGAAAAACACCCTATAAGAAGCCAAGTCATAGATTGAAGCGTTAAGGTTGAAATCCAAGTCCAAGTTTGAAGATCAAAGATCGATTTCAAGATGCTTGAAAGTGAAGTGTGTCAAAGATCGAAAATCGAGAGCTCAAGATCAAGAGTCAAAGATTCAAGATTCGAAGATTTGCGATATCGACATAGGAATATTTGTAAGTACTCTATAGATTATGGTTAATATCAATTAGAGCTCTTGAACACTCACACTTGCATACACAAACGTTTTACATTGCATAAATATCGGGGGTTTCGAGTTTAAAGTTTTCGTTTTCATAAAAACCCCAAATATCAGATTTTGTGTAAGCACAAACGTCTGCATGGTTTCTGTAGATTTAGGTTTTGCAAAATATCAGAAAGTTTTAAAACCAGAGATGAGACAGACATCCGATGTTTAAAGGGACAGTCGTCTAATGAAGGATTTTTAAAAGGAATTTTTGTGCTTTAGACTCAGGATGATACGCTTCAGACGTTTATATATACTATGTGTTTTTCTTGCTTTGCCTTCAAAAAGTCTACAGACGTCTGAGGTTCAAATGGACAGACGTCTGCTGTTGTTTTGTTTTGAAAAATTTAGTAGTTTATAGTCATTGCATCATTTTTTATAAAGCTTCATATGTCTGCTTGTTTGTGCTTCAGACGTTTGCCTTAGTTGTTTTCTGCTGACTTCATAAAAAACGACTAGTTTTTATTGGGGTTATATATATGTTTTGCTATGCAATTTTCAGCCCCAATCACTTAAGTACTTTAACTTGCCAATTCCTAAAGTGATCTTGAAAAGAAAATCTCATCTCTTGTGAGTAAAAGAGTTTTTGCATTTGCTTATTCAAATCACTCTCACACACAAAATCAAGAGCTTCATTTGATTATCCATACTTTAAGAGTATTAGAGAGAGCTTTCAGAGAAACTTCTTGAGAGTAGTTGTGTTTCAAATTTTTCTCTTCTTTTCTTTGTGCGAGAACTTTTGAGTGCAAGAGTGTCTTTGTAAAAATCCAATTTCACTGTACATAAAATTGTTTAAAAGTTAATGTACAACTGGGGTTTTTGCAATCATGTGTATACTATAAGTATTTGTTTTAATTTAGAACAATAAGAAAGTACTTGTAGCACATTGGTAAAGCCTTGCACTGCTGTGACGTAGCCCATGTGTTCGAATCCCATCATCCCACATTATCCTTTTGCTTTATTCTCTTTTAATCTTTTTAGAAGCCCAAGAGTTTGCACGTGCACTGCACGTAAAATGAAGAGTCACATAGAAAATAAACAGGTGCAAATTAGTATTCTGACCGACTTGGACACGTGACAGAGATCCGACCCCTCTCCACTGGGAATGGACCGGCGAGATCTCTTGATGGGGCCGGCGCCACCGGTCCAACTGAGCGCAGATGCAATTTTTTTTTAAACCCTAGACCCTTGGACTCCCCTCTTTAATCCCTATTTGTTTGTATTCTCTGCAATTATCCAGAACATTAACAGCACCCTCTTTAAATTCATTTTAATACAAATTTTAATTCACCAATTTATCACACCAAACCCTAATGTTTCCCTATAAATACCACTCCATTTTACACCTGTAACGTTTTGGAAAATTATAAATATTAATTTATAATTTTAAATATGAACTTAATTAATGTTTGCAAAGTGATATCACATACGACTTTTGTACGACTTTTGGTATCGGAATTATATCCGTAAAATTTTATTTATTTTGATAAAAATAAAGAAAAGTGTGTGATATCATTAAAATGATATTTTAACATGACATGATATTTTATATGGATTTAGATTGTTGGAATATCTTCGTCTCGTTGTATTCGTATTCAGTCATAATACGGATGCAGGTACGTATGTACGGATGAAGAGTATTCTTGTAATTCGTTACGAGTTTACATCATTTCCATTTTCTTTTCTTATCTTTTAAACATTTGGTTTAATTGGTGAGTCATCATTTTCTTTTTGTCCATTTCCTTGTGTAGCCAATTTGTTGTGCTGCCAAATTCCTTGGCAAATTCGTGGGCTTTTGCAAGATGGGGTTTGGTGAGATGTGAGGGGCTTTGCATGGTGTAATTTCGTGACTCATTGGGTGAGGTGGCAGCATGCATGCAATTGTGTGTGGATGTTAAGACATATGGCTGCAGTTTTTTTTTCTTGGTGAGGGAGTGAATAATTACTTGTGCATCTATTAATTTATTCATCAACACAACATCACCTAAGAACCAACAGAGAATGAAATTTTGGTTCAACCCATTCTTTCTTTCACAGAAATTCCACAGAGCACAAATTCCCCTTTATGTATGGCCGAGCTCATTTTACAGCAAGCTCATTTCCAGCAAGGTTTTTCCATGCCAAAATTCTTGTGCTCACATTTCTTTCTCCAATGGCAACTTCATTAATCTCCATTCATTCTGTAACACCCTAATTCATTTATACCAATTCTAGTATTCTTTATTTATGGTATTTTCTTGATTTATTGTGTTTTGGGTGCGAATAGTGTATTTGAAATTTGTATTTGCATCCGACCCGACCCGCTTGCTTGAAACCTGTCTTGATTCATGTTTATGGTTTATCCTGAATTGTTACGTAGACTTGTGCACATTCATGTATACTGCATACTGGCATTTATCTGACATTTGCATTTTTACAATATAACATTTTAAGTCACGTAAAATATTTTAAAAATATATTGCATAACCTGCATGATACCCCTAACCCCGTGGTAGCATCCGCGCATCTTGTTCTCGTCCCGTTCAGTGAAACGGACTTGTTTGGATGGCTACGCGCACGTACGTGCATCCGTTCTTGGAGGTATGCATTTTCGTTACCCGAGCATTTATTTTTAAATTTGGTCGCCGCATATATTTTTCATATTTTAAAATTGAAATTTTAGACCCGACCCGGGCGTGTTTTGGAATATTTTTGTATCCCGCCAAAATTCAAATTTATTTAATATAATATTAAATTTAATTTAACCGTTTAAAATTTCTTTAACAATTCAAATCTTTTAAACTAACTAATATATTTTTCAAATTAAATCTAAACCTTTTAACTAACACAACTCAGCCTCTCTCTCTCATTCTTTCTTTTTCCCTCTCATTCCCTGAGGCCCCACGCTCACCCCTATATCTCTTTCTCTCTCCCCTCACTAAAAACAACTTTATATCTCCTCACCGTTCTCTCTCTCTCCTCTCGCGCGGTTCTCCCTCTCCTCTCGATCTCTCATTGTCTCTCTCTCTCTCTCCCCCTATATATAATAATAACCCTACACGTTCTCCTCTCTCTCTCATCATCTTCTTCTTTAAATCTTTCCTTCGCCTGTGAGAACCCCAGCGAAACCCATCAACCCTTCCTCGTCGTCGCCACCACCGCCGACGACCTCCCTCAACCCGTTTCCACCTCTTCGTTTCCTCCTCTCCTCTCTCTCACCCCGAGCCCCACAGCCACTGCAAACCACCAACCCAAGAGCCCCGGCTGCAACCCTCTTCCTTTCCCTGCACCTTGTCTGCGTCCACCTTGCCGGCGCCGCCTCCACCATCGACCCCGATCTCCTCACCCTTTTCCACTCTTCCTCCGCCTCCTTCCAAATACCACAACCACCTCCACCTGCAGCCTACCTGCACACCCAAACCCCGCAACCAAGAACCCAAGAAACCCTATCCATCGCCGGCATCCCATTGCCGGAGACCCACGACTCGTCGTCACATCTCCCCTCCCCTCGCCTCTGCCACAGAACACCACAGCTGTAAGCCTCTCCTTCCCCCTCCTTCTTCCTCTTCTTCTTTTCTTTCTTTTCTTTTCCCGTTCTTGAAATCTTGATTTGCAGCCATCGTCGGAGCCGTGACCGTCGCTGCCGATCCAGACGACCCAGAGGACGTATCTTACCCGCGTGATCACCCTCTTGCGTTGCTTGGACCCGTCCCGTGTGCCGTGCGTGCGTTACGACGTTTTGCCGACATCGGACGTGCCGTACATATCCGTTTCGTGATCCGTCGAGGCAAGTTTATCTTGCTACATGCTATGATATAGACTACATCCATATTAATAATAATATTTCATGTTTAGTGTATTGTACATCCCCTGTTATCATTTTACTATTTTACGACGTCCGTTTGCATCCGTATAATTTATTTCGTATCTAGTGCATGCAAATTTATCTTGTTACATGCTAAACTACAATATATTGCACCCATTTGAATAATAACATCACATAATGTTTAGTTATGCATCCCACATTACCATTTTATATTTTTAGTGTCTTCGGACATCCGTATGCATCCATATCAATATTTACATATCTAGTCGCATACTAATTCATCTTGGTACATGCTATGTATCTTATTTTGCATCCATATGAATAAAAATATCACATGTTGATTGCACTGTACATCCATATTAATGTTTTACCGTTTTCGGATACCCATTTGCATCCATATCATTTAAAATATATATCGTCGTAATATTTCTTATTATTATCTTTAATTAGTTTATAATCTGCATTTTATAATGTTATACAAAATATAGTTTGAAAATATTATAGTTTACACATGAAACGTCGTTGCAAAGCGGATACGACAAATCTGAAATTTACTGTACACCTTACCTTATAAAATTCATTATAAATTATAGAAAAATTATTAGTATACGTTCTTTAGTTCGTTACGAAGCTAACTCAGAATACTATAACTCTATGAAATATTTACTTGCAAAATAAATTATTTAAATAACGTAAAATGCAAATGAAAATATCTCTAAACTGCTGTCCAGGGAAATTCCAGCAGCAAACTTTCAATTTCGAATGTTCATAACTTTTTGTAGAAACAACCTGAGATACTTCAATTCATAAAAATGAAAAGCTTATTGAATTATCTTTGTTTTGGTATAAGACACGTCCCTTTTAGAGAACGTTTGTTATTTTTAAGCTATTTTACAAATCAGGGTGACACTGAATTTATGAACGGAACTTTCTTGTGCATGGTCAATCAATACCACTTTTATAGTTATTAATCGGTTTGAATATTTTATCCATGTTAATATTATTATATCAATATCTATTTAATAAATAATAGTGCTTGTGTTTTAATATTCAGCAAATTTTACCGATTTACAGTTTTATAGTATCCGTCTGTATCCGTACGATTTATTACATATCTAGCTGCACGCCGAGACCATATTATTTCATGTTACTGTTGTATTAGTGCACTATGCTTAATAATGTGCATCCCACCTAGTCTTGGAACTGTAAATATAACCCTAATCGATATTTGTGCATCCATACCATTAATTATATATCTATTTGCATTCTATGTCACGTTATTTCATGTTACTACTACATTAACACCCCATGCTAAAAAATGTGCATCCTACATAGTAATGGAGCTATAGTGTAATACCCCAGAGCAGTGCGGTCTTAAGACATCATGGTGATCTGCTCTGTCCACACTCAGTGCGTTTTGTTGCGGACATCTTGGTGATCTGAGTGAAGGAGCCATTTCAGAACAATGGGATCGGGTCCTTAAAGCACATTACGAAAGAGGACCGAACTGCATTATAAATATAATGATACCACCTTCCATTACAGAGGCGCCTTTTAAGTGAACCGGAACTACAGGAGCTTGAGAACTCCGTAGTTAAGCGTGCTCGGTCCAGGGTAGTCTTGGGATGGGTGACCTCCTGGGAAGTGGCCCCTGGTCGGGTCCGGTTCGCTCTAAAGGGAAAAACCGTGCGGTTTCGGCCAAAACGGATAATACCATCTGTACTGGGGCGTGGGGCGTTACATTTATGGTGGCCCATGCAGGTCCCTCAATAGTAGGTCTGTGGTTCGAGGACGAGCCATTGTTCTTAGATGGGGGGAATGTAATACCCCAGAGCAGTGCGGTCTTAAGACATCATGGTGATCTGAGTGAGGGAGCCAATTCAGAACAATGGGATCGGGTCCTTAAAGCACATTCCGAAAGGGAACCGAACTGCATTATAAATATAATGATACCACCTTCCATTACAGATGCGCCTCTTAAGTGAACCGGAACTACAGGAGCTTGAGAACTCCGAAGTTAAGCGTGCTCGGTCCAGAGAAGTCTTGGGATGGGTGACCTCTTGGGAAGTGGCCCCTGGTCGGGTCCGGTTCGCTCTAAAGGGAAAAACCGTGCGGTTTCGGCCAAAGCGGACAATACCATCTGTACTGGGGCATGGGGCGTTACATATAGTCGCAATCCTTAATAGTTATTCTTGCATCCATGTTTATACCTCCTGGGAAGTGGCCCCTGGTCAGGTCCGGTTCGCTCTAAAGGGAAAAACCGTCCGGTTTCGGCCAAAACGGACAATACCATCTGTACTGGGGCGTGGGGCGTTACATTTATGGTGGCCCATGCAGGTCCCTCAATAATAAGTCTGTGGTTCGAGGACGAACCATTGTTCTTAGATGGGGGGAATATAATACCCCAGAGCAGTGCGGTCTTAAGACATCATGGTGATCTGCTCTGTCCACACTCAGTGCGGTCTGTTGCGGACATCTTGGTGATCTGAGTGAGGGAGCCATTTCAGAACAATGGGATCGGGTCCTTAAAGCACATTCCAAAAGAGAACCGAACTGCATTATAAATATAATGTTACCACCCTCCATTACAGAGGCGCCTTTTAAGTGAACCGGAACTACAGGAGCTTGAGAACTCCGTAGTTAAGCGTGCTCAGTCCAGGGAAGTCTTGGGATGGGAGACCTCCTGGGAAGTGGCCCCTGGTCGGGTCCGGTGCGCCCTAAAGGGAAAAACCGTGCGGTTTCGGCCAAAGCGGACAATACCATCTGTACTGGGGCGTGGGGCGTTACATATAGTCGCAATCCTTAATAGTTATTCTTGCATCCATGTTTATTTGTGTACTGATCAGTTTTACGGGCTAGGCAAGCACCGGGATGCTGCTGCTGACATCATTCGTCTGTACATGTTACCTGTTTACTGCCTAGCGGCACGTCTCGGATTCAGCCCGAGAGTCTTGACCGTGGTCCCAGGCATCCACGGGATACTATTGAGTTACATCGACGATTCATTAAATTGATTTCAAAGACTTGATAGTAGTTAACCCAGTAGTTTAGTTCAGATTACTCACCGCACGTCACATGTGCTTATACCCTTCACTGTTTCTTATTCGTGTTACCGTTATACTTTTACTACTGTTCATACTCATGCCTGCATGTCTTGCTACCCCCTGATTATGTTATTGTTGATATTATGACGCACTGACGTCTGGGTTTTGCATGGCCCAGATCCTCTACCCTTGTCGCAGGCTGATCAGGAGCACTTCCGCCGTTAGGCCGAGCAGTAATGATCCAGTTAGTATCCAGTTTAGCTATGTTTTACTTTCCAGATGTTTTTGCTCTTTGGATTTATTGCTTCCGCATATTATTTCTTGACTCGTTTATTCTGGCTCATGGACATGTACTAGATAGTTTATTTTATTTTCCTATTCTTGATATCTCTAGACAGCCGTAATGTGACTGTGGAGGGATGTTTCCTATCCACAGGTAGCATGTTTGGCTCTGTCACGTGTCTATCTTAGCGCACTCTGGGAAGCGGGGCGTGATAGGGTTTTTTTGGTATCAGAGACATAGGATTTAGATTAATCGGGTTTGATTCTTTTGTAGTTGTGTATTGGACCCAATACACGAATCAGAAAGCCTGTAATTAGGAGCATGTCCTGCCACATTATTATCGTGATTCTTGAATCATATCTTTATCTTGATCCTTGTCTTGACGATATGCAAACGACTTTGCATCTCAGCTTGAATCCTTTTGGTTCCTTATTGTTTCTCTAGTCCAATTCTTTTGATTTTGATACTAGGATTTGGGCGACTTGAACGAAATTATGTGATTGTAATTATGAACTGCAGCATGGTTACAATGCGGTACTCTATTTAAGTAACTTGGAGCCCTGGTCTTGATCCATTTCCTTGATTCATGGTCGTGAAATTTCCTTGGTTCTCTCAGTTTCATTGCTTACCAGTTCATGTTTTGCAGATTTCTTGGTGATCGATACCGGCAGCTATGAAGTTGTCTTGGGAAGGGATTTTCTCGACACTTTCCACGCTCACATTGATTGTAGGGCAAAAGAAGTGCTTTTCCAGACTCCCGGACATCCGGAGTTTGTTTTTGCTGGAGATAGCAGTTTTGTCGGGCCAGTCGAGTTTAGGGCTAGGCCGAAAAGCAATGTTCTTTTATCAATGGAAGTTGATAAGGAGGAAGCGCCAGCTGTAGTTCGAGAGTTCATGGACGTGTTCGAGGACATCTCGGGTTTACCGCCAAAACGAGATGTGGAGTTCGCGATCGATCTTGTTCCTGGTGCAGTGCCAATCTCAAAGGCATACTATCCAATGGCACCAGTGGAGTTGGAAGAAGTCAAGAAGCAGGTTACCGAATTACTTGAGAAGGGTTGGATTCGCAGCAGCAATTCACCTTGGAGAGCTCTAGTTCTTCTAGTAAAGAAGAAAGATGGCACAAGGAGGATGTGCATCGATTATCGAGAATTAAACCGGGTGACTATTAAGAACAAGTACCCGATCCCTCGCATTGGAGAATTGTTCGAGCAGCTTGGTGGCGCGAGGGTATTCTCAAAGCTGGATTTGCGGTCCGGATATCATCAGGTCCGAGTTAAATCATAGGAAATTTGCAAGACTGCGTTCCGAACTCGGTATGGACACTACGAGTATTTAGTGATGCCATTCGGAGTCACGAATGCACCGACGATATTTATGGACTTGATGAACCGAATCTTTTCACTGTTCTTGGACCAGTTTATAGTGGTATTCATCGATGATATTCTGGTCTACTCGAGGAGCCTTGAAGAGCATGCAGAATACTTGAAGATCACACTGCAGACATCGAAGCATGAAAGATTATATGCAAGGATGAGTAAGTGCGAGTTTTGGCTTGAAGAAGTGAAGTTTTTGGGGCATGACATATCCGGAGATGGAATCGCTGTTGATCCCGAGAAGATTGCAGCAGTTCAGGATTGGGCGATTCCGAATAACGTAGCAGAGATCAGAAATTTTCTTGGACTTGTCGGATATTACAGAAGGTTCGTAGAGAATTTTGCTCGATTGGTTGATCCTTTGACCAAGCTTACACGGAAGAAGGTACCGTTCATTTGGACGGATAGTTGTGCATCAGCTTTTGAGGCGTTGAAGCAAAGGTTGATAACCTGTAACAACCTAGTTCACTTATACCAATTCCAGTTCCCGTATTTATTTATCTGTGGTATTTTATTGATTTATCGTGTTTGGATGCGAATGGTATTTTTACATTTTACTTTGCATTCGACCCGACCCGCTTGCTTGAACTTGTTTGATTCATATTTATGAATTACCCTGACTTGTTAAATAGAGACGTGCATCTAATGTATGCAGCATACTGGCATTTCATCTAGCATCGCATATTTTACCATAAAACATTTTAGGTCATGTAAAATAAATTAAAATTGCATTTCATAGCCTGCATGATACCCCTAACCCCGTGGTAGCATCCGCGCATCTTGTTCTCGTCCCGTTCAGTGAAACAGACGTGTTTGGATGGCTACGTGTACGTACGTGCATCCGTTCTTGGGGGTATGCATTTTCGTTAGCTGAGCATTCATTTTGAAATTTGGAAGTTGCATATATTTTTCGTATTTTAAATCTGAATTTTTAGACCCGACCCGGGCGTGTTTTGGAAATATTTTGTATCCCGCCTAATTTCAAACTTGTTTAATATGAATCAGCCGAAACCGAAGCGACGGTAGGCGGTGCAACCGTAGTTGCCAGGCCCGAGCTAGTGGCTGATGAGACAGTCACGCCTACTATGCCCGAGAAGGTTGCTGATGCTGAGCCCGAGGGGGCGGCAGGTGAGACGGCTGCTACAACCGAGCCTGGGGTAGCAGCGGATGGAGCGGCTGCGACCGACGAACCTATGGCAGCGGTGGACGAGACGGCCACGACCGCTGAGCCTGAGGGGGTAGCGGGTGAGACGGGCATGATTGCTGAGGACGAGACGACCGCTCTTTCTTAAGAGCCGGGCACCGTTCCGATCATTGCTCTCCCTGCCTATGGTCCTTCGCCGTCTCCTGGCCTTGCGAGCACGACGACGGCTCCCGTAGAGTCCACGATGAGGCAACGGGAGGTGAACCCATGCCAATGGAGGAAGGAGACGCCGCCGTTTCGGCTGGCGACTCATCAAGTAAATTTTGGGTTACCGTCCTTATTTTTATTCTGCAATCCTTCCTGACATGGCTTAACTTGTTTCTAACGCAGGTGCGGCTAGTGCTGATGCCCCTTTACCCGAGGGAG
The DNA here is from genome assembly GCA_030015575.1 of Agapanthus africanus. Lineage (NCBI taxonomy): Eukaryota > Viridiplantae > Streptophyta > Magnoliopsida > Asparagales > Amaryllidaceae > Agapanthus > Agapanthus africanus. The sequence goes on along the minus strand of JASDDO010000001.1, from coordinate 519,994,877 downwards.
CGCCGTCAGTTACTTCCCTGATGGTGGCCACCTCTCTACCCTCTTTCGTACCGTCGCAGATGCTGGAAGGTATGGATTTGTGACTTATCAGTTTCATCTTTATGCTGCATAATCTATGTACTGACGTTGTACTATTGCGTCTTTGCAGGAGTGCTTTTTGATCACCTGTACCAGGTGCTGCACCCACACTTCTCCTTCCCATCGGAGCTTGCTTCCTCCAGTGGCGCTGGTGAGTATAGTTTTCAATTAATGCTCTTTCTTTTTTCAATAATGAAATTGTTTCTGATTTTTTTTCTTGTCCTAATTGCAGTGCTACAGATCGAAGGAGGAGATAAAAGATCGGTTGCGCCACCGGTCCTCCCAGCTTTGCCGCTTGCTGCAGCTGGTATAGTAAATTCCATTGTTCATGAATCTCTTGTATTTTTAGGTCTGTCATCTGATTATGATTTGTTTTGCAGCTATCGCTCTGGTTCCAGTTCCTTTCGAGTCCCGCATTATGATGCCGGCAGGCCCATTCTCCAGACGTCCATCCTCAAATGGTGCTGCAATGAGTCTGAGTATGCTGAGCGGATGCGTCGAGGAGCTTGACGCAGAAGCTCCTGTATCTGCCGCAGATTTCGCTGCTGAGATTAATCCGATGCTGGCGACGCTTGTAAATTTCCATAATGAAAGCGTCGTCGAGTCTTGGGTTAACCACTGCAGGAAGATCGAGGCCCGCTTATATCAGCTGGAACTTATGCATCCTGCCCCCGAGATTTTGGCCACGAGTACTCAACGGGCGGCATGGATCGAGCAGAGCGCTTCTTACTTCCGCCATCTTGAACAAGAAGCGGCTTTAAGGCGGAGGGAATGCAAAGAGACCTCAAGCGAGTCTGCTCGACTGCGTGCTGAGATCGACCCGAACGTTGCTCGGGTGAAAGTTATCTTCGAGGGCCTCCTGCAAAGTATCTCCGATGGGTTAACATTGAAGCAGAAGCTCGATACCGTTGAGCGTGATGCCCAAGGTCGCGAAGCAGCTCAGCGAGCCGTCGAAGAACAACTTTCATCCTACTTGCAGCAGTGGGCCCAGGTGGAAGCAGAGTTGGACGCGGCAGCCGATCGGGAGAAGGCGCTGAAGGAAGTGCGAGAGCAACTTGCGGATTTGTTAAAAACGCTTCCTTCTCCATGAATCATTTTGTATCATTTGTAAACTTTTGAATAAAATGTATTTATTCTTTTATTCTTTCATATGATGTATTTTGTATCCAACTGCATACATGAATAAAAGATACATTTCTTTCGCAATATCTTGTGTCGTCTTTCTGCTTTCCTTTCTCTTCTTTTTTTTTTTTGTTGTGTTGCTTGCCATGCGATTTTAGCAAGTGTGGTATGTGAATAGCGTATAGCTGTCAGTCTTAGGTTTTTTTGTGGAGCGGCGATGGCTTAGAAAACAGGGTTAGGATCTGTCACCTAAGACTTCTCAACTTTATGAGCCATGAGGGTCTCATAAAGTATTTTCTCCCTACAGGCCGGGAGGGTCCCGTAGGTGTAATTTTCTTCTTAAGAATCGTGATGATTCCTTAGTGTGTTTTCTCTTAAGAGTCGTAAGGATCTCACAAGAGAATTATCCCTTTTACAAGTCGAGAGGACTCGTAAGTGGTTGTTTCCCTCCTTGTCGAGGTTCGACTTTGGAGAGTGTGGTCCGTGAATAGTATGCAGGAGTCCATTTTGAACTGACTTGCAGGGCCCCAGTGCTTAGGAAACCGGTTCTTATCCCGATTGCCTAAGGCTTTTCCCTACGAGTCGAGACGAATCGAGCATTTCTCGCAAGGATATCCTAACGTCACAGTTAACCTCTGCTCTTTACGACAAAGGTCCGTTAGGGTTTATGGTACTAGGGCTTTGTCCATCGTACCGTCGCGTTGGCTGATGTATTCCTCGATAGGCAATCTTGCTTGTTCGAGTAGCCTTGCGACTGTCGTGTCTCCAATCCCTTCGGGGGTTGGACAAGACGTCTTCAAGCAATCCTCCTAGGCAGTTTGACCGTCGGAAGAGCAAGCGTTAGGAATTTTGCCATGTCGCTTTTTACTTGAGGTTGGGCCCATTTTGGAGAGGCCCGATGAGTTATAACCACTCCGCGCTGGTGTGGGATGATCTCCGATAGTCTTTCAGGTTTTATATGAGTTGCCGTCAAGACCCTGAAGCTAGGAATTTGGCCTTCGCTTCGTTTGCTGGCACTGCGTCTGTTGTATCGAGACGAATATCGCGGTTGTCTCTAGGTTGCATATGAACCGTTGAGGTTTGGAACTAGGGATTTTGCCATGGCTCCGTTGTTTGATTGTTGCGTCTGAGTCCTGTTGGAGGAAGAACGCTGGGGTGACATCTCGTCTGCTGTATCGAGATGAACATCGAGGTGGTGACCACTCCGCGCTGATGTGGGATGATCTCCGATAGTCTTTCAGGTTTTATATGAGTTGCCTTCAAGACTCTGAAGCTAGGAATTTGGCCTTCGCTTCAATTGCTTTGGCGTGTCTGAATCCTGTTGGAGGAAGGACGCTGTAGTGATATCTCGTCTGCTGTATCAAGACGAACGTCGAGGTGGTGACCACTCCGCGCTGGTGTGGGATGATCTCCGATAGTCTTTCAGGTTTTATATGAGTTGCCGTTAAGACCCTGAAGCTAGGAATTTGGCCTTCGTTTCGTTTGCTTTGGCATTGCGTCTACTGTATCGAGACAAATGCTGAGGTGGTGGAGTTGGGATTTTGCCGTCACTCCGCTTTGTTTCGACCATGAGGTCTTCTGTTGACGTTGCATCTGCATCCTGATGGACAGCGAGGGAACGCCGTTGTTGACATCGCGTCCGCTGTAACGAGACGAATGCTGAGGTGGAGCTGGGATTTTGTCGTCGCTCCGCTTTGTTTTGACCGTGAGGTCTTTCGTTAACGTTGTATCTGTGTCCTGCTGAATTGCGAAGGAACGCCGTTGTCGACATTGCGTCTGCTGTAACAAGACGAATGCTGAAGTGGTCTCTAAGTGGTCTGTGAACCGTCGAGACTTGATACTCTTTCGGATGGAGCCTGGTGGGAAGGTATGGTTCCCTTTTTGTTTGTGCCCCTGGATTATATACAGGGATTGATGTGATATCACCTGTAGGGCATAAATTTCATTTTTCTTTATTTCTTTCCGCGATGCTCTATCATTTCAGCTTTTATATCGCGAAGGTCGCAATTGCCCAATCATTTCGGCTATTTTTCGCGGTGCCCAATCATTTCGGCTATTTATTTTATTTTTACTCGCTGTTTTTTATTGCGAGTTGCCCAATCATTTCGGCTATTTCGCATGCATACATTTTCTTTTTACTTGCCGATTTTGTTGCAAGTTGCCCCATCATTTCGGCTATTTCGTATGCATGTACGGCTTGCTGGCTTTCTGCCGCAAGCTTGAAATTAGACACCGATTTCGGCATCAGCATCGCTACAACTGGAATATTGTCAGGAGTGAATCATCATTTGCCTCTGTCGCTGTCGAGCAAAGGTGGCTTAGCGAACAGAGTTAGGATCCTGTCGACTAAGGCTTTTGACTTCATGAGCCGTAAGGGTCTCACAAAGGTATTTCTCCCTACAAGTCGTGAGGATCTCGTTGGTGTGTTTTTTCTCCTTAGGAATTGTGGGGATTCCTAAGTGTATGGCTTCTTGTAAGTCGTAAGGATCTTACAAGAGAGTTTTCTCCTTATAAGTCGAGAGGACTTACAAGGGTTGTTCATCGTGCGAACATATCCCTAGTCACGGATGGGACTTAGTTAGGAAAATGTTTATTCGCGCCCGTGGATTGTATACAAGGGTCAGAATTGAGCCGCTTGTAGGGCAATATCGAAGGTTGTGGGGGTTGCTTAAGAACAGGTTCAGGTCTTTGTAACTTAAGACTTTCAAATCTTATGAGCCGTGAGGGTCTCATAAGAGAATTCTCCTTACGAGTCGTGAGGATCTCGCAAGTGTAATTTCTCCTTAGGAATCGTGAGGATTCCTAAGTGTGTTGCTCCCTTGTGAGTTGTAAGGATCTGAAGCAGGTGGTTTCTCCTCACAAGGTCGAGAGGACCCTGTAAATGTCTTTTAACGAGGCTGCGCCCTTTCGGGTTTTCCCAAACACTCGCCGGTAGCCCTGCTGTTTTTACTCACGGAGCCCTTTCGGGTTTTCATCCATGCCCATTTTGCTTATGGACATACCGTTTTTTTTATTCTCACTTTTTTTATTCTAACGAGATTGCGCCCTTTCGGGTTTTCACAAGACTCGCCGGTAGCCCTGCTGTTTTTACTCACGGGGCCCTTTCGGGTTTTCATCCGTGCCCATTTTGCTTATGGACATACCGTTTTTATTTTTATTTTTATTTTATTTATATATATATATATATATATTTTTTATCAGCTTCGGGATGTTGCGATCCGCCGGAGTTTCCTGACATCTCGGTCAACAGCTAGTTTTAGGACATAGTGGTCCATCATTAGTTTAAGGACGTTTCGGTCCGCTGTTAGTTTAAGGACGTTTCGTTCCGTCGTTGCCGTATTTGAGGTGGATTTTTAGTTTGCGGACTTTTCGGTCCATGAGGCCTTCCCTATGAATGAGCATGGTGCCTCCGGCATATCCATCTTTCTCGGAGCGTGTGGTTGTGGCGGGCTCACCTTCCAGTTTTCAGACAGCGCGAACTTGCCCTGTTGGTATTGGTCTTCAACCCAGTTTTTGAATACGTAGCAGTTTTCGATCGGATGGCCCAATACTTGGTGGTAAGGGCAGTAATTAGAATTGTTGACATCATTCAGTTGTAGCTGGTGTTTCGGCTCCGGTAGAGTGATAAGCCTGTTTTGCACTGCTAGTTCGAACAGCCTCCTTGTTTCATCCCGGGGAAATGAGTAAGGACGTTTCAACTTTTCATAGAGGGGTTACCGCCTGTTGCTTTGGCGAACAACCGGTCTAGGGTCATTCGATTGTTGTTGAGTGTTGGCGACGAATGCCGTTTTTTCCTTCCCTTTATCCTTTTTGTTCGATCCCTTGTTTGCGGGTCCGGGATTCTTTCCGGGTAGCATGCAATTGCACGGCTGAATGTTCTCGCAACTTCTCAATTCTTTTGTTTCAAAGATGGATTCTTTGAAGAGAGGGCCGAGGGCTATTTTTTCGTCGGAGTCGCTCCCGAAGGTGAGAACTCGCGATCCCCCGGGATCAACCCCATGACAATTGTCGGCAATTTTTATACGCTCATCTGTCGCACTTTTCTGCTGTCTACGAGCTTCACACTTTGTCCTGTTAAAGTGTTGCCTCTGTACGACATACCCTTGCAACCAATACTTAAAGGAGTTGCAATCTTCAGTAGGATGTTTGATCTTCTGATGATATAAGCAGAAGTTAGGATATACGTCCGCTTCATCAAGATGTATCCCACTAGGAGAATTTTCTCTGAAAGAGGGCAGTCTCATCCCCATTGATATGGCTTTGGCGAATCGTTTCCTTGTCTTGATCCTGCTTTCATTTGCGGCGGATGTACTTTGATCTGATGGGAGTGTTTCGACCCTTTTGTCCAGTCGTCGGCGTATGGCCTTTTCAAATATGGCCATCTCACGCTCCCGATCAGCTTTACTTCTCAGGAAAGCTTCGTTTAGGAATGCGTCGATCATTTCATCTGACGGCCCCAAAAGTTCCGATTCAGGCTTTGCCCCCAGTTTCTTTTTGCAAGGAGCCTCTTCATTGTCTAGCGATGAATGAGAAATCATATGGCAACTTGCTACGTAATCCTCAGATTCGTCCGACGATTCTTTTCCATCATCTTCGTCCTCAAGAACATGGCTGAGGAACTCTTGGAGCATGATTGGAGTCCCCGCCTTCTGGTTATACTCTTCTAGCGCGTCAATCTGCTTTTGTAGGTCTGTGCGCTTGTCGCCAGGCTCCACGGGCTTCTTGGATTTCTTCTTCTTTTTTGAAGATTTCGACGGCTGGGTGTGAATGCTTTGGCTATCACCACTAATATTTGGAGTTGGGCGCGGCTTCAGCATCCCTTTGATGATCTCAGGTTCCAACGGGTTCTTCCATCTGATCGCCGGGCATGTCTGAAGACCCTCCAGCGCTCTTTTAGTTTCGGCTGAAAGGGCGACCTTCCATGGAGCTTCCTCAACAAAAGAGCACGTTGCCCCCGGTGTGTTTGTCTTTTTAGGAGTGTGAGGCTGTGGCGGGTTCACCTTCCAGTTTTCGGATAACGCGAACTTGCCTTGTTGGTACTGATCCTCGATCCATCCTTTAAAGACGAAGCAATCTTCGATTGGATGGCTTACCGCTTGGTGGTAAGGGCAGTAATTAAGATCGCTGACATCGCCTGGCTGCAACGGACGTTTTGGACTCGGCAGATTGATGAGTCTGTTGCGCACTGCCAGCTCGAACGGTCTCCTTGTTTTATCCTGAGGAAACGAGTAAGGACGTCCCAGTCTCTCCTCGAGGGATGGGCATGGACGCACGTTGTTTTAGCGAACAACCGGCTTTGAGTTGCTAGGCTATTGTTGAGTATTGGCGACGACGATCGCTTTCCCTTTTCCTTTCTCATTTCGAGAGTCTGGCTTTAGAGGAGACGGTCTGTGACCCATCTGGTCCATTTGGGCCAGTTTGTCGATCAAGGCGTGGAAAGTAGTTGGCTTGAAGAACATCATGAACTGGGAGATGGCCGCTTGAGGGTCAAGAGTGCCCACAAACATGCCTACCGCAGGTGCTTCTTCAATGCGTTGTTCGCACTTCGACCATAAGTTTCGCCACCGTATTGCGTATTGGACCCACGTCTCACCTGACTTCACCCTGGCATTAATCAGTGCCGTTATCGGGGTGCGTTCACTAGCACTCGCGAATCTTTGTGTAAACAGTAGCTCCATCTCCGTAAATGTTTTGACAGAGTCGTTAGGTAGCTCCGAATACCATTCGAAGGCCGTTTCCGCTAAGCTGCCGACGAATTGGCGAAGCAACAGTTTGTCGTCGCCTCCAGTGTTGCCGCATAAGGCCCTGAATTGAGCGACATGCTGATGTGGGTTCCCTGTCCCCTTGTACATATGGAATTTAGGGATCGTATATCCTGGCGGGTAACTGATTTGGTCATACCAGCGCGGATAGGGTCGTCCGGTTCTAACAATTTGCCCAGCCGTTTCATTCGCCTGATGAACTCGTATCTGCTGAGCTATATAGTCGTCTAGTGCAGCTTTGGAAATGGTTTCCTCCTTGGCTGCTAAATGAGACGGAGGTGGATTAGATGTCTCCCCTTTATCGTCTTCAATAATGATCGGAGGGTCTTCAGCTGGAGGGTCTGGCTGTAACATCATTCCTACCATGTCTTGGAATAGAAGGGTCATTTGTTTTATATTGGCCGCTTGTTCCGCAGCCTCTTTGTCCTTCTTCTCAAGCATCCTACGAAGGAATTCAGCATTGGTCTCGTGTTCGCGACGTTGTTCTGATGACGCCTTCAGGCTTTCTTTTAGCCCGGTGAGTGCGGCCATCGCAGTTAACATCTCCTGGAGCTTCTGCTGCTGTTGTTTCTGGGCTCTGGTAATGGATCGGATGAGTGGTCGGTGGCCCGTAGAAGCGCGACAATCCTCCTTCCCGGATGCCATGTAAATAGTATAGACCACCATGCCCCCAGACTTGGGGCGTTTGGGCTCAGCATCTTTGTGGCCTGCCACGTTCACAGGGGCTTTCTCTGGCCTCCTTTTCTTTTGAGTGGTCGAAGTTGAGGGAGCCGTCACAGTGGGCACCCAGACAGCTTATCGTGGCTTGGCAGGATGGCTTACTTCTTGTTGGACTTTCAGCTTCTTCTGTCGGCGGAGATAGTCTTGATCCATTACGGAGTCTTGGACTTGACGCCAGATCTTATAAATTTTAGAGGACAGCCGTTGAGGGGGCTGTTCTAACTTCACCTTTGGGGCATTATCCAGAGGTGTAGGAGATCCTTTCAATACGGCAGTTGATGAGTTTTTGCGCACCCTTCTTAGCGGTTCAAAGCTATTCCCGGTCGGAACAACAGCATTAATTTCCGCCGTCGGGGCTGGTGGAGTTAGCCCAGAGGGGGAGTTGCCCCCAGCCTTCCTTACCCGGCGCCAGTGACGACGGCGGGCATGTCGTGCGAATGGAGTTGGTTTAGCCATAGGGGTGCCTCCTCATGCCCCCTGTGTTGGTCAGAATTCGCTGGTATCAGCCTTTTAAAGACCGACGTCCGTTGAATGGGGACGGCCAACCTATCAAAAGCAGACTTCCGAGTAGGGGAAGCAACCTTGGTGATTTCATGAACAGGAATGGCTATCCGCTTGGGGATAACACCTTCTGGTATTGTGGGCTTCTTCACGGGCCCATTGGAGTTTTGACCCAGTCTATTGAAAACCGAGGCACTGGATTTAGGCGACCCGTTGAGAGGGGTGTTTCCCCCAATCAGAGCAAAACTCTATTTGAATTTCAAAAATTCAAAAATTAGAAGCAACGCTTCAAATTCCTTGCGCTGCGCGCAACACGCCACGTGTCAAAAGCTGATACGTCAGCGCAGCCCCCAAGGTAGCACGTCCAATCAGAGCAAGGCTCTATTTAAAACAAAAAATTAAAGGAAGCAACGCTTCAGTTGCGCAAGTGCTGCGCTGCGCGACACGTGTCAGCGCAGTTGCGCAAGCGCTGCGCTGCGCGACACGTGTCAGCGCAAACGCAGTTGCGCTGCGCAGTGCGCTGCGCGACACGTGTCACGCGCTAGGGCGTTTGCGCCAAACAGAATTAAAATTCTAGTAAGATCCTTCTGTTCTTGTTAAAACAAGAAGATTGTCTTCTGTGAAACAGAAGCCCTCGGATCAAAGATCCAACGCTGGGGAAAATTCCCCAAATCACTCAGAGAATGATCTCTTTAACAAACTTAACAAATCTATGGGCACTATATAAAGACCCCTAGACCCCAACTCAAAAGATTATCAACATTGTGAGAGATCAAGAACTTCAAAAACAGAGAGAACTCTGAAGAAAATTCAAGAAAAAGGTAAAAAAACCTTTATAAAATAGAAGAATTTCTTCTGAATAGATCATTGATCTAAGAACAAGATCAATGATCTTCAATAAAAAACAAATAATAATAGTGCCTTGCACATTTTATGAACCATTGGTTCTGGAATCTTAAAAATTCTTTTTCTTGAATCCAAAATTGGATCAAGTTATTGAAACAGTGCCTTGCACTTGCAAAACTGCACTGTTGCGCTCCTGGGTTGGCGCAAGCCACCAGAGAGTGCCACGTGTCAGCACCAGAATCACTTGCGCTATGCGCTTATAAGATAGAGCATTGCTCTCTGAAATTGGCGCAACTCACCAGAGCGCGCCACGTGTCAGCAGCGCAAGCGCAGCGCACTGCGCTTGCGTGACACGTGTCACCACCACAAGCGCTTGCGCCCAATGATTGGCGCAAAGCGCCTGACAAGTGCACTGCATTGTTTACTGAAGGGCCAGGCCCAAATCAAAAAAGCCTAGCAGGCCAAAATAAAATGCAATGCATTAAAAGGGCAGAGCCCAAACAAAATAGATGCTCTGCATCATTTATAAAAGGGCAGAGCCCAAACAAAACAATAAAATGTAGTGCATTATTAAAAAAGGGCAAAGCCCTAGCACGGGCCTAATAGGCCAAAGACAAATAAAAATGTTGAACATTTTTTTAACTGGATTTAGCCCAATCATGGCCGTAAGTCCTCAAATTAAATTGACTGAGCACGGATGCTCTCCTAAATCAATTTACATCCGGTTCGAGGGTACATCTCCGAACTCCTCTGATTCCTATCGTTGTAATCCTTCAACGACGTCAGAGAGGTGACGGGTCCCGACAACCACACATCAACACGGACTGTGGGGTCCTTAAACTCATGGACTTATGCGTCCTTAAACCAAAACACGGACTGTAGGGTCCTTAAACCCACGGACTCATGCGTCCTTAAACCAAAACACGGACTGTGGGGTCCTTAAACCCACGGACTTATGCGTCCTTAAACCAATGGACCGCAATATCCTTAAACTACCTATGGACCACTACGTCCCTAAACTGGAACAATAGAGCTCCCAAATGCTCTTTTGTCGGATCTAAACGATCCCGTTTAAGTTGATCTTAGCCTCAAATATGGCTAACGTATCCTTAAACATTCAAACAGATTTTAGTCCCAAATTGGACTATAAGACCCCCAATCAACTTTGGTTCAAGGGTACATCTCCGAACTTCTCTGACACCTATCGTTGTAATTCTTCAACGACGTCAGAGAGGTGACGGGTCCCGATACCCATGCATACAACGGACCACTACGTCCCTAAACTAGAACAATAGAGCCTCCAAATGCTCTTTTGTCGGATCCAAACGATCCCGTTAAGTTGATCTTAGTCTCAAATCAGACTAACGTATCCTTGACGAACGTTTAAGTCGATCTTAGCCTCAATAAGGCTAACGTATCCTTAAACTAAAACACCAAACCCAAATCTAAGTAAATACGGATTTGGACTAATCCACGTCCTACGGGCGACAGCATAACTTAGTCTCCGTATACAATCCACGGGCATCCACAAACAAAACAAACACACACGACACGAAGTGAAATTCTGGGGAAGGAGAAAGTGGCAACCGCGATGCGGTAGCGTAATTAACTGCAGGGAAGAGCGTCCCCACAATCAAAAACCCCTCAAACGAGGGGGAATCTGACGAAGTCCGCTACATCGGCCGCATTCGTCTAAACCTCCAATACACGGTGCCATAAATCAACTTGGCATCTTCGGAGAGATAGACGGATAAAACCATATAGCATCTGCCCCGAATCACAAGCAAGACATCCATGTCTTGGCCACCGTTCGGAGGGCAACAGATTATGGCACGCCCGGTGGGACCTTTTCCTCTTTCCACTCCACACTTCGTGTGTCGTCTTCGCGAACGAATCGCGGTTTGTTAATGGCTGCCTTTGGATTTCAAGTTACTAAGATTTGGTCTTTTGCCTGGCGCAGAAATCAAGTATCGATGGCCTCTAACTGCTCGAAGTGCCAATGCAACCGACGCTCCACCTCACCTGGAGGTGTAGCATATGGGCCTCAAGCGGCCTCCGTCCTTACTATGCATGTGGAGCAAGTGACTCAGGCCACCACCGGCCTGTTTTTCGGAACCATGATCCCTCCAGCAAGCTTCACCATCCCTGTGCCCGCACCGGAAGCTTCAAAAAAGGCGATCTTCGATCGACTTGCTACTCCCATGGCCCCTCTCAACGGATCGTCTAATTCTTCAGCCTTCACCAGGCTGAGCTCGAGCACCAAAGGGTCTATCAAGAAGCCCATAACACCTGAGACGGCCATCCCAAAAAAGACAGCGCTCCTGAGGTCGTCAAGGCGGCTTCTCCTCCCAGAGGATCGGTCTTCGCGAGACTAACTGCTCTCGTTCCCACTCCCGCTCAGAAATCTGCTTTTGACCGGTTGGACACAACTCCTCAACGGACGTCAGTCTTCAAGAGGCTGACACCGGCAACAGTCCCTCACCTGACCAGGGGGCAAGATAAAGCCGTCGCTGAACCAATACCGATGACTCGTCACGCCCGACGACGCCACTGGCGCCGGATAAGAAAGTCTGGGGGCAACTCCCCCTCTGGGCTAACTCCGCCAGCTCCAACGGTGGAAGTTAATGCTGCTGTTCCAACTGGGAACAGCTTTGAGCTGCTGAACAGGGTACGCAGAAATTCGCCAACTGCGGTGCTCAAAAGATCTCCTCCACTGGTAGAGACCGTCGTGGAAGCAGAACCAGAAAAGCCAGAGCAGTCTCCTCAACGGCTGTCCTCCAGGATCTACAAGACTTGGCGATGAGTCCGAGAATCGGTGATTGATCCGAATTTCTCTCATTAGCACAAGAAGTCGAAAGATCGGCAGGAAGAAAATCCCCCTGTCAAGCAACGAAAAACGACGACCACCTGGGTTCCCAAAGCAACGGCCCCCTCAACTTCGACGACCTACAAGCTGTTCCCCTCCGAACGGCGGCCGAGACATGGGCTGTCTCGCCTGAGGTTCGGGGCAGATACTAATTGGTGCTATCCGTCTACCTCTCCGAAGATGCCAAGTTGATTTATGGCACCATGTATCGAAGGTTTAAACGGATGCGTCCGATGTAGCAGACTTCGTCAGATTCCCCCTCGCTTGAGGGGTTTTTGATTGTGGGGACGCTCTTCCCTGCAGGCGCAAGCCCCTGCAGTTAATTACGCTACCGCATTGCGGTAACAACTTTCTCCTTCTCCAGATGGTCATTTCGTGTCGTGTGTGTTTGTTTTATTTGTGGTTGCCCGTGGATTGTTTACGGAGACTGAGTTATGTCGTCGCCCGTAGGGCGTGGACTAGTCCAAATCCATATTATCTTAGATTTGGGTTTGGGGGTTTGGTTTGAGGATACGTCAGCCATACTTGGGGCTAAGATCAACTCAAACGTTTGTTAAGGATACGTTAGTCCGGTTTGAGACTAAGATCGACTTAACGGGATCGTTTAGATCCGACAAAAGAGCAATTGGCTCTAATGTTCCAGTTTAGGGACCTAGTGGTCCATTAAATGTATAGCCGTCGGGACCCGTCACCTCTCTGACGACGTTGAAGGATTACAACGACAGATGTCAGAGGAGTTCAGAGATGTACCCTCGAGCCAGAGTTAATTAGGGGGATTCATAGTCCAGTCTGTTTGAACGTTTAAGGATACGTTAGCCATCTTTGAGGCTAAGATCAACTTAAACGGGACCGTTTAGATCCGACAAAAGAGCATACGGGGCTCCATTGTTCCAGTTTAAGGACATTGCGGTCCATGGGTAGTTTAAGGACGTTGCGGTCCATTGTTAGTTTTAAGACATCTCGGTCAAGGTTAAGGACGTCGTAGTCCATGGGTTTAAGGACCCCACAGTCCATTGTTAGTTTTAAGACATCTCGGTCAAGGTTAAGGACGTCGTAGTCCATGGGTTTAAGGACCCCACAGTCCGGTATGTACTCTGGATGCTTCACACGGGTTCACTGCCGTGCTCTGTGAGGACCAGGCTCCGCTCTGGACGTTTTCCACGGGGTCAAAGAGTGACATTATCCGCGTTCCACGTAACCAGGAATTTTGCATTAAACACGGGTTTAAGGACCCCGCAGTCCGTATCAATGTGTGGTCGTCGGGACCCGTCACCTCTTTGAAGACATTGAGGGATTACAATGCCAAGTATCAAAGGAGTGAAGAGATGTACCCTAGAACCGGAGTGGATTAAATAGTCCTTGGCCCAATTTGGGACCAAGACGAATTAATTATGTTATGAGTCCATTGGCTCAGTTAATCACAAATTGAGGACTTATGGCCATCTTGGGCTAAGTCCAATCAGGAGAGGCTTTGCCTCTATCCATTTAGGCCAATTGGGCCAAAGCCTAGTGTTAAACACTACAGAGCAGTCAGTGTTGAACCCTGGGAATGAGGTTGACAAATTAGTGTTTAACACTAAAAGATAATTGGTGTTTAACACCAGCAACAAGGCTTTTCAAATTAGTGTTAAACACTAAAACAGATCAGTGTTGAACACTGCAAATAAAGCTTTTTAATTAGTGTTGAACACTAAGGCCCAACAGTGTTTTAACACTGGGTTCAAGAGTTTCAATTTAGTGTTAAACACTAAGGCAAGAGGGGTCACGTGGCAGCACGTGAGAGCGCCCTCCCTTCATTTATTCTGCTGAGATTATCGCGTCTTTCAGAGCATCACGTGCCATCACGTGATGGGCATTCAAATGCCTATGTATTAGAGCTTCTGCCAGGAGTCACGTGGGTCACGTGGGGTGCTGCCTCAAAGGGGCCTTCTGCAGATCTCTTTGGGGGGGTCACATGGTGGCACGTGACCCTGCCTTCATGTATTTTGTTTAGAGGCTCTGTTGATCTTTTCCAGGAATTAAATTCCTCGTAGGGTTAAACCCTGACAGTAATTTCAGAGGAATTAAATTTCTACTTCCTTTTGAAGGTTTTATATTCTGAATAGAGTTGAACTCTGAATTTTCCGTAGGAATTAAATTCCTCATACATGTGAAGAACCAAATAGGGTTAAACCCTAACAAAAGCTTTTAAGGAATTGAATTCCCATTTCCTGTTAAATGATGATTAAGGGAATTAAATTCCCGTTGTTTCAACAGAACTAAGTTCTTAATTAGGGTTAAACCCTGTTTTTCTCTGTTCTGAAGGAATTAAATTCCCATGATACAGGGTCAAGCCCTAATTTTAGTTTAAAGGAATTAAATTCCTATAGTTCTGTGAGAATTAAATTCTCGTGCTTGCATTCCCTCTCTATGTTTTGGATCTGCATGGCAGGATCTCAACCCATTGAGAATTAAATTCTCAACCTCAAGGGGAGATGTGCACTTTGCAGATCCTCTATCAAAGAGAGAAGAAATATGTTCTTCTGTATTATGTATCAGAGTTAAACTCTGTTGAGAATTAAATTCTCTTTTTCTTTCAAGGAGCTTTTCCCTTTCTTACCTAGGGTTTTTGCAGAAGATCCAAGTTTCTCCAAGTATCGAAGCTTTCTTCCTTTTCTTTTTCTCTCCCTGTCTCTGTATATATCTTCTCTGTGTCTCTTGGCTCCTATTTATAGGAGAAGCAGCCGAATCAATCAGTTTTTGACGAATCTTCATGAGAGATTTGATTTGCATCCATCATTCGTTTTGGACCTTTGGATTATTAGGTGAATTTTATTCACCATTGGATTTCAAATCCAGGGATTTTTCCTTTGTTGTTTCGGTTAGATTTAAAGGGGAAATCTTTCCAAACCCGAGATTTTCCCATAGGTAGATGATATTTCACCACCTCTGAATCTTTAATTCGATTGGTTCCAGATAGCCGCTTTCCTTTGGAAAGATTTGAATTTCTTTCAGAATTTAATTCTGTTAACACAATGGGCTTTGAAAGCCGGTCACGTGTGACCACGTGACCCCTGGTCACGTGTGGGCACGTGACCCCCCTTTGGAATGAGCCTTATTCTTTCTTTTTGCGCTGTCTTCTGGTTGTTGCTTGGTCATCACGTGCCAACACGTGACCCCTGGTCACGTGTGAGCACGTGACCCTTGTCTGGAGCCTCTTTCCTTGGTTCAACTGGAGAACGAGTCTGCTGCTTTGAACGTCACGTGCCAACACGTGACCCTGGTCACGTGGGAGCACGTGACCTCTTCTGAAGCCTTTTCCTTGACTTGATCAGGGAACCGGTTTGCCTTTGACATTTGCATTTAAATGTCACATGTCGCCACGTGACCCTGGTCACGTGGGAGCACGTGACTCTTTCTGAAGCCCCTTTTCTTCAACGTAGTCAGGAAACTGGACTTGCCCTGATGATGTGCTTAGGTGTCACGTGCCAACACGTGACCGCTAGTCACGTGTAAGCACGTGACCCTCTTCTGAAGCTTTTCCCAGAAGCTTTCCTGATTTTAAATCAGGAAACAAATGCCCCCACAGCGTTGTTCTCACGTGTCTGCACGTGAGTGCAACGCTGTCACCCCTTGTGACCGTTGGATTCCTCTAGGGATCTGGGGAGATGAAACGTTTCCATTGCCTTCTATAAATACCTCTGTCTCTTCATAGGGGCCTTCACTTTGCTCATCTTCTTCTGTTGAGAATTCTTTCCTTGAGAATTTAATTCTCGCTTCTTCCAGAGCTTAGTTCTCTGTCCCGAAACAATCTTCAGAGTTTAACTCTGTTCGAAAAGAATCCTTTTTTCTCAGGTAATGTTCTTGGACAAACGATGGACCTTCACATTCCTCTGGATTTTAAATCCAAAACAAGGGTTTTTACCCTTTTTTCTTCATATTTTCCATAAGAACATGAAACCGCTTAACCTTTCAACTGTAGATCTCTTAGGGTTTAGATGATCTTTGGGGAGATGATGATGGCGGTTCAAATCCATGGAATTTAATTCCATCCAAAAATGTTTCTGGGAATTTAATTCCCTTTTCTTAATAAGGAATTTAATTCCAATGAAGGACTTGATTTCTTCACACGGAGGCTTCCTGAGGTCTCTTGGCCCTAGGTTGTTCTTCCTGCAATTAATGCAATGGGGGCTTTGTAATGATGTCTTTTTATGGGAATTTAATTCCTTTGATTTCATTGGATTCACTGTAGAGCCCGAGACAGATCCTGTTGGGGGGATGTGCATGGTCATCATTCTTTATTAAATGAGGATATTCCCTTTGTTTTATTGTAACTATTTGGCCTCATTATTAATGAGCCGTCATCCGGATTCTGTGGGGCCCATGTGTTTCGTAGCCAATGGTCCCAGGAAACTTTGCTGTTGTTTTCTTCAACTAGTCTTCATGTTCGTGCATGAATATATATTACTAACTTTTCTTTTAACGGTCTTCCTTTACCGGATTTCAGGTGCAATGGCTTCTGTTCCACGCTTTCCCTTTTCTCGCTCGGAGGCCGCTTTTCCTCAGTCACCATCTGATGAGGAAGCGATGGCGATGATTCGGGCTCATGATCCGAACTGCACCAACCTTCTTCAGTGGGGATCTTGGTATAGTCAGATTATTCAGGGTCGCCGGAGTTTTCTTTGCGCGGTGCCGACGGAACCCACTTTCCCATTTTTACCGATGGATCCTCCGAGGACGGTTTTTGCTGTGGAAATGCCCAACTGGAATCCAACGGGGAGGCTGGAGCCTTCGACGACCGGCATACCGAATCATCCGATCCCGGCCATAGACATCTTGGGACGGCGTATTTGCCAGGGTGAGGCCCACCCGTGGGGGCAAATTTATAAGATAGGGCTCACTCCTAGGCATCCTACGGGCTACCTTCTCTGGGCTCGTTACATCCTTTCTGCCCATCGGGCGCGGTTGCAGAAAGTCGGGCTTTATCAGGCCATATACGCGTCACTCTTTCATTATAAGTCCCCGCATGCCTGGTGGGTTAAGGCGTTTTTAAACCAATGGAATCTTCCTACCAACACTTTCATCCTAGGAGATCGTGAGGTCTCGATCTCTCTTGCAGAGTTTTATGAAATCTCGGGATTGCCAATCAGGGGTGCACTGTATGAGGAGTTGTTACCTCCTGACGAGTATGTCTTTGAGCCCGAGTCTGCACCGGTTGACGGCCTGTCTGCTGGGAATGCTGTTCGCCATAAGCGCCCCAGCTTGATCAAGGCGCTGGGTATTTTTGATCGATTGTTCACTGAATCTGAGGAGCAGGGTGTTACCTTTAAAAGCTTCATTTCCTGCTTCCTTCGTGAGGACGTCATATCGAAGACTGCTCCGAAGTTTGCTAACATCAGAGACCCCTTTGGGTTTGGTCCGAAGAAGCTACCGACCGCTGAATCGGACTTGCCACAATATTATATTCCCATCGTGTCGCCAATGTCTTTTGAGTCCGTCGCAGCACCCGGTATGGATGAGGAAACATTCTTTGTGGGGTTTGTCAGTGTTTGGCTTAGCTGGTTCGTTATCCCCATGCATCGCCGCTTCATGAGAGCCTCGGTCATCTACCCGGCTCATCGTATTGCTGAGGGGACGCGGTTGGCCATCGGCATCCCGGCCTTGGCGCACCTCTATAATGGATTGGGTACCGCAGCTAATACCTCTATGCCTGGCGTGGATGTGGTAAACTTTTCGCTTCACTATTTCACGTCCTGGATCGAAATGCACGTATTGGGGGCTTTCGCCATGCATCAAAGGCCCTCATTTTACGATGCCTACCCCTTTCCACGACTTATGCGGCTAGTGGATGCTTCTGTCGCCGACCCGACTCAATTCGGGGCTATTCGGGTGCTAATTTCTCCTCATGCCACCGCTGGCGGGTTGGTTTTTACTGATCGGGTCTTGTCTACTCCTTCGGGTCCCGTCCAACAACTCTGGGACCAGTCGAAAGACAACGCACCTTCTCTGAAGCCCCGGGAGGCCACACATTTGTATGCAATTAGACCGGGTTACTTGGTGTTTCGCCAGGACAGTGCGGCTCTTTTCATGCGGTACAACCCGCATCGATTTGCCCGACAGCTCGGATACGACCAGGGCGTTCCTTTCGAGGCTTTTATAGTTGCCCCGATCCCTTCGCTCGATGCTGTTCGCGATGCCGCTCATCATTTCATGAGGCTGAATACCGGCTCTCATTTCATGGTCCCTGAAGTCGAGTACATGCCCCGATGCGTAGGTGCATTTACGGGCTGGTATCTTCATCGGATCAGTCCGATTATTCTTGAAGAAAGAAGGGTGCTTCTTGGTCACGACTCCCCTCCTGAGGTTTCGGGGGCTAAGCTACGGCCGAGGGCTCCGGTCCGCTTCCCTTTGAGGGAAATTGGCACTGCGCTCATTCCGGGGGAGTCAGGGGTAGACCTTACTCCAACAGCTGGTATGCCCTTGGGTTCCCGATCGCGGGGTAAACGGGCCCCAGTAGTAGCACCCCTGCCGGCGGCGGCGCCGCCTCCTGTGGCGTCGACAATGGCGATGTCATCCTCGGTTGTGGCACCGAGCGAGAGTAACAGGGATGAGGGCGCTGAGGGCGATGTGGGCCAGCGCCGCCCTAAGGCTTCGCGAGGGAGGAAGCGGTCATCCTCAGCGACCGGCTCTGGGTCTAAACGGCGGAGGAAAGCGGCTACTGCCCCGCTTGATTCTGTGGTGGAGTCTGAGCCTATCCTTGAAGACGAACCGTTGGCCCTGCAAGGGTCAGACGCTGGACTTCTCTTTCCGAGTTCGGCTGATGAGGAGGCCGCACAGTTGGCTGAGGCCATACGGCGTTCAAAAGACGCGTCTCATAACGCCAAGGTTCCGAAGAAGTCTTATCCTGCTGTAATTTTTTACGAAGACCCTTCGTGGATTCGGCGGCGATTTATCGGTCCTCTAGAGGAATGGGGAGAAAGGGCTTTGAAGCAGGACGCTTCAGAAGATACAGCTGACACACTTTCTTTGTGGACCGGCGGCCATGAGTCCACTCTCGAACCTCGGCGAGCCCACCTCCTTGAGAAGGAGCAGCGGCTTGAAGAAGCCATACTGAGGGCTTCTTTGCGTATAGGTATGTTGTGTTTCTTTTGTAATTTTTCCGATCATTTATGCCCGTGCATATATATCATTATTCTTATTTGAATCGTGCAGAGTCTTCGACGCTGGGGGAGCTCCCTGCGGGCCCATTAAAGCTAAAGCCCGCCGAAATTCTCAATGAGGCCTTATTGGATGTGGAGGGGACTGGCGAGGCTGCTCCTCTCATGGTGAAACTTCCAGCGGCGGTTCTTGATCAGGGAGTGCTTGCCCCTTCGGGGGAGGCTCCTTTGGAGACCGCCGCCCCAATGACTCTTACTGAGGGCGGCCCAAAGGCTGGGAGCGAGGTAGTCGGGACTACTCTCCCTTTGTTGGAGCCTGAGGTCATGGCGGAGACCGTTGAAGCTGCTATCCCCCCGGCTCAGAATGGGAGGAGTGTTGAAGGTATTCCTCTGCGTTTTAATTTAGCAACCCTTTCATAGTCTGAACTCTTTTATCTTTCCCAGAATTGCGCGGTTTGGCGGCCACGATCGCGGATCTGTCGCCTCGACAGTCATTTCAGCGTTTATTGGAGATGGCAGCTCCGCAGGCGATCTCCCCTCAACGCATTGTCCTCTCGTCTGGGCAAGGTTGGTGTCGTCCATCCCTTCTCATAGCATCGTCGCTATTTTGCGTACTGACATTGATGTTTTCTACAGTTCTGGAAGCCGATGATGAGGTCGAGGTTCTCGAAGGGCCAGGGGAGCCTTCAGCTCCTGCTTGCACGACTGTCGGTGAGTGACATCTCATTGCACTCTCACTCATTCTTTGATTAAGAATTTTGCTGACGTCTTCCAAATTTGAACAGCTCTGCCAGTCTCCACGGCGTTGGAGTCGCGCATCGTGATGCCATCCGGCCCTTATGCCTTACGGGCTTCAGAACGCTTGGCCCAATTAAGCCTCGTCTCCTTGTCATCTCTGATCGAGGAGCTTCGTGCTGGCAGCACGACCACGGCTGAAGCATTCGCTGCCGAGGCTAACGGTTCTCTTCCTTTTCTTGCCACCTACCACAGCGAAGAGGTGGTGCGAGTCTGGGTGGAGTTCTGCCGGCGAGTGGAGGCTTGCCTGCACGCCCTTGAATGTTCTCACCTTTCCTCGGAGGCCGTGGCTGCAAAGGCGGAGTTACGGGGGCTGATAGCACGGTGCGCGGCAAACATGACGTCATGTGAGAAGAGGCTCGGTCGCAAGTTCTCGGAAAGGGAGCTAGCCTCCAAGGCGCTGGGTGAGCTCCAAGCCAATCTCACAGCCAAAGCCAACAAAGCATATGAACTCTGGCGGGTGCTTCAGGAGTCCATCAAAGAGGTGGTGGCTCTCGATAAAGCTGCCACGTTCACTCGTGAGAGGGTCGAGGCTCATAAGGCCACTGAGAAAGAGCTTGAAGCCCGGCTCGCTTCGTATCAGGCTCAACAAGCTCAAGCGGAGGCTCGTCTTTTGGAGATCTTGCGTCATGAAGCCGTGGTCCAACAAAAGCAGGATGAGCTGACCAAGTTGCTGAATCGCCCGCCGGCCTGAAACATTTGTATCTTTTCCTTCCTTTTTGTACATACTCATGGATGAGAGTATTTTCTTTTTGTTTCTTTCATGAATTGTACTTTGTACCCATTTTGGTTTATGAATAAAAGATACATTTTTTTCTCTCAACGATGTGTCTCCTTTTCATTGAATGTATTCTGTGGATATTCTATCTTGATCTCCTTGCAGGACAGCAATGGCTTAGGATTCATGGTTAAGATCTGCTTCCTAAGACTTTTGCATTTTACGAGCCACGAGGGTCTCATAAATAGTTTTTCTCCCTACAGGTCGAGAGGATCCCATAGGTGTAAGTTCTTCTTAGAGATCGTGAGGATCCTTAAGCGAGTTTTCCCTTGAGAGTCGTAAGGATCTCACAAGAGAGTTTTTCTTCCTTACAGGTTGTGAGGGCCTGCAGGTGCCGGATGTGATCACCCTTATCCGTGTTTCACGGAGTCAGGGGTCTATTAAGGTATCGTAGTTTAAAGACGTCACGGTCAAGGTTAAGGACCTCATAGTCCGTGGATTTAAGGACTCCACAGTCCGCTGTTAGTTTTAAGACATCACGGTCAAGGTTAAGGACCTCATAGTCCGTGGATTTAGGGACTCCACAGTCCGATGTGTGGTTGCAGGGACCCGTCACCTCTTTGAAAACGTTGAGGAATTACAACGCCGGGCATCAAAGGAGTGAAAAGATGTACCCTTAGGCCAAGGCAGAATCCGTAGGGAATCGGGGTGGTTGATCGTTAGTTTTAAGACATCCCGGTCGAGGTTAAGGACGTCATAGTCCGTGGATTTTAAGGACTCCACAGTCCGGTATTTGCTCTGGATGCTTCACACGGGTTCACTGCCGTGCTCTGCGAGGACCAGGCTCCGCTCTGGATGCTTCACACGGGATCACTGCCGTGCTCTGCGAGGACCAGGATCCGCTCTGGACGTTTTCCACGGGGTCAAAGAGTGACATTATCCGCGTTCCACGTGACCAGGAATTTTGCACTAGATGCTTCACACGGGTTCACTGCCGCGTTAGGCGAGGACTAGGCTCCGCTCTGGATGCTTCGCACGGGTTCACTGCCATGCTCTGCGAGGACCAGGATCCGCTCTGGACGTTTCACACGGGTTCACTGCCGTGCTCTGCGAGGACCAGGATCCGCTCTGGACGTTTTCCACGGGGTCAAAGAGTGACATTATCCGCGTTCCACGTGACCAGGAATTTTGCACTAGATGCTTCACACGGGTTCACTGCCGCGTTAGGCGAGGACTAGACTCCGCTCTGGATGCTTCGCACGGGTTCACTGCCATGCTCTGCGAAGACCAGGATCCGCTCTGGACGTTTTCCACGGGGTCGAAGAGTGACATTATCCGCGTTCCACGTAACCAGGAATTTTGCACTAGATGCTTCACACGGGTTCACTGCCGCGTTAGGCAAGGACTAGGCTCCGCTCTGGATGCTTCGCACGGGTTCACTGCCATGCTCTGCGAGGACCAGGATCCGCTCTGGACGTTTTCCACGGGGTCAAAGAGTGACATTATCCGCGTTCCACGTAACCAGGAATTTTGCACTAGATGCTTCACACGGGTTCACTGCCGCGTTAGGCGAGGACTAGGCTCCGCTCTGGATGCTTCGCACGGGTTCACTGCCATGCTCTGCGAGGACCAGGATCCGCTCTGGACGTTTTCCACGGGGTCAAAGAGTGACATTATCCGCGTTCCACGTAACCAGGAATTTTGCACTAGATGCTTCACACGGGTTCACTGCCGCGTTAGGCAAGGACTAGGCTCCGCTCTGGATGCTTCGCACGGGTTCACTGCCATGCTCTGCGAGGACCAGGATCCGCTCTGGACGTTTTCCACGGGATCAAAGAGTGACATTATCCGCGTTCTACGTAACCAGGAATTTTGCACTAGATGCTTCACACGGGTTCTCTGCCGCGTTAGGCAAGGACTAGGCTCCGCTCTGGATGCTTCACACGGGGTCAAAGAGTGACATTATCCGCGTTCCACGTAACCAGGAATTTTGCACTAGATGCTTCACACGGGTTCACTGCCGCGTTAGGCGAGGACTAGGCTCCGCTCTGGATGCTTCGCACGGGTTCACTGCCATGCTCTGCGAGGACCAGGATCCGATCTGGACGTTTTCCACGGCGTCAAAGAGTGACATTATCCGCGTTCCACGTAACCAGGAATTTTGCACTAGATGCTTCACACGGTTTCACTGCCGCGTTAGGCGAGGACTAGGCTCCGCTCTGGATGCTTCGCACGAGTTCACTGCCATGCTCTGCGAGGACCAGGATCCGCTCTGGACGTTTTCCACGGGGTCAAAGAGTGACATTATCCGCGTTCCACGTAACCAGGAATTTTGCACTAGATGCTTCACACGGGTTCACTGCCGCGTTAGGCAAGGACTAGGCTCCGCTCTGGATGCTTCGCACGGGTTCACTGCCATGCTCTGCGAGGACCAGGATCCGCTCTGGACGTTTTCCACGGGGTCAAAGAGTGACATTATCCGCGTTCCACGTAACCAGGAATTTTGCTGAATATATCCGCATTTCACGGGGTGAAGGTTTGACTGTTGGCGATATGTATACCACCGAGCCATGGAACTGGGAGTTGCCGCTGTTCCGCTTAGCTTGAAGTTGTGTCCGTTGTTACGAGACAAGTGTTGGGATGATCTTTAGGTCGCTTGTGGCCCGTCGAGATTCGGCTTCTTCTTCTAATGAAACCTGGGGAGGAAGAGTGCGACTCCTTTTTGTTTATGCCATTGGATTGTATACAGGGCGTGATGGCACATCACCTGTAAGGCATACATTTTATTTTTATTTTATTTCTTTTTCCGCGATGCTCTATCATTTCAGCTTTTTATATCGCGAAAATCGCGATTGCCCAATCATTTCGGCTATTTTTCGCGGTGCCCAATCATTTCGGCTGTTTTTTTTTTCTTTTTACTCGCTGCTTTTTATTGCGAGTTGCCCCATCATTTCGGCTATTTTTTATGCCTTCATTCTTACTTGCTGCTTTTTATTGCAAGTTGCCCCATCATTTCGGCTATTTTGTAGGCATGTGTGGCTTGCTAGCTTTTTCGCCGCAAGTTCGGATTTTGGACACCGATTTCGGCATCAGCATCGCTGCAACTGGGATGTTGCCAGGAGCGAATCATCATTTGCCTTGAAAGAACTTGGGATTTGATACCAGTTCAGGCATCAGCATCGCTGCAACTGGAATATTGCCAGGAGCGAATCATTATTTGCCTCTGTCGATGTTGAACAAAGGTGGCTTAGCAAACAGGGTTAAGGTCCTGTCGACTAAGGCTTTTGACTTCATGAGCCGTAAGGGTCTCACAAAGGTATTTCTCCCTACAAGTCGTGAGGATCTTGCAGGTGTATTTTCTCCTTAGGGATCGTGAGGATTCCTAAGTGTATGTTCCTCTGTAAGTCATAAGGATCCTACAAGAGGGTTTTCTCCTTATGGGTCGAGAGGACCTACGAGGGTTGGACTTTGCTGGGGAAATGTTTATTCGCGCCCGTGGATTGTATACAAGGGTCAGTATTGAGCCTCTTGTAGGGCAATATCGAAGGTTGTGGAGGATTTGCTTAAGAACAGATTCAGGCTTCTGTAACTTAAGACTTTCAAATCTCATGAGCCGTGAGGGTCCCATAAGAGAATTCTCCTTACGGGTCGTGAGGATCTCGTAAGCGTATTTTCTCCTTAGGAATCGTGAGGATCCCTAAGTGTGTTGCTCCTTTGTGAGTCGTAAGGATCTCACGCAGGTGGTTTCTCCTTACAAGGTCGAGAGGGCCCTGTAAGTGTCCTTTAACGAGGTTGCGCCCTTTCGGGTTTTCATAAACACTCGCCGGTAGTCTTGCTGTTTTTACTCACGGAGCCCTTTCGGGTTTTCATCCGTGCCCGTTTTGCTTATAGACATACCGTTTTTTTTTAAATCATTTTTTATCTTCTTCTTCTTTTTTTTTATCCATCTCGTCAGCCTAAGGATGCTGCGGTCCGTCGATAGTTTAAGGACGTTTCGGTCCGCCGATAGTTTAAGGACGTTTCGGTCCGCCGTTAGTTTAAGGACGTTTCGGTCCGCCGATAGTTTAAGGACGTTTCGGTCCGCCGTTAGTTTAAGGACGTTTCGGTCCGTCGATAGTTTAAGGACGTTTCGGTCCGCCGTTAGATTAAGGACGTTTCGGTCCGTCGATATGGGAAGGCTGGCTGCTGCTTGTAAAGTCTGAGCCTAGGAAGATAGTGAGCGGACATAGTCGTCGTCATCTATCATTGACCCAGGCTGTGGCTTATTAAGCATAGTATTTCTTTAAGAAGCGGCCGTTCATCGGCCTGAAAGGCCTTTCACCGTGCATGTCCATGAGTAGGTAGGCTCCACCCTGGTAGACCTTGTCTATGATGTACGGGCCTTCATAGTTTGGCTCGAATTTTCCCCGCTTGGCGCGATTGGAGATCATATGCCTTTTGACCACTAGCACGAGTTCGCCTTGGCAGAATGTCCTCGGCCTGGTCAATCTTTCGTATGAGCGCATCATCTTTGCTTTGTAGGCCTCTAGATGTTGTTGCGCTATGAGCCGGGTTTCATCGAGGGCATCAAGCTCCTCAAGCCGAAGGTGAGCATTTTCTTCGTTCGTCAGCTCGTGGTGGACTGCTACTCGTAGAGAGGGTAACTCTATCTCGAGGGGGAGCACTGCTTCCGTCCCAAATACCAACGCGTACGGCGTTGTGTTCGTGGCCGTCTTGAACGTAGTTCGATAAGCCCAAAGGGCTTCTTGCAGCCTTTCGTGCCAGTCTCTCTTATTCCTGGAAACGGTCTTTTTTATGATCTTCGTCAAGGTCTTATTGAAAGCCTCGGCCAGACCGTTAGCTCGTGGATTGTAAACCGAAAAATATCTCCAGTCTATATTGTGCCGCTGTGCGAAGCGGCTAATCTTATGGCTTCGGTAGGCCGGCCCATTATCGGAGATAATCCGCCGTGGGGTTCCGAACCGATAGATGACGTGCGTTTTGAAGAAATGGAGGATATTCTCCGTCTTCACTTCCTTCAGTGGTACTGCTTCTGCCCATTTGGAGAAGTAATCAGTTGTTGCCAGGATAAAACGGTGTCCTCGAGATGATGCTGGCTCAATGGGGCCAACTATGTCAGTCCCCCACATTTCGAATGGCCAACTAGCCAGCGTCGGGTGCAGTGGATTCGGATGTTGGTGGATGAAGTCTCCATGAATCTGGCATGAGTGGCATTGCTTCGCATACTCGAGACAGTCCTGGATCATCGTGGGCCAGTAATAACCCATCCGTTTAATTTTTAACTTCATCTTTGGGCCTGCTTGGTGAGAACCGCAAAGTCCGTCATGAACTTCCTGAATGACTCTTTCTGCTTCGTCAGGTCCCAAGCATCTCAGCCATAGAGAATCAAACGATCTTTTGTATAGAATATCGTTGACCAAAGCGAAAGATAGAGCTCGTTTCATGAGCTGATGTCTTGAGGATGCTTTTTTGGGCATTCGGTGGGATTTAAAGTAGTCTATGAAGACTTCCCTCCAGTCTTCGGCCTTCTCATGGTCTTTTATTTGTAGGGTCGTCTGCTCAGTCGTTCCCTTTTCTTCGCATGATTCCGGAGATATTTCTGCCGGGGCGAGCACTCGACGGCTTTGTACCACGATTCTGACGTCATCGAGGTTCTCGTCAGCCAGTTCTTTAGCAAGTTTAGCCAACGCGTCTGCTTTGCTGTTTTCCGCACGCGGTATGTTCTCCAAAGTATAGGAGGGAATTTGGGTCAATAGTTGTTGCACCCTTTCGCCGTACTTCACCAACTCCGGCTTGCACGTTTGGTAGTCACCATTTACTTGACTAACGACCAGCTGAGAATCCCCGTATATAAGGAGGTCTTCAATTCCCATGTCGATGGCGATCTCGAGGCCTGCTATCAGAGCTTCGTATTCGGCTTCATTGTTTGTCCTCGGCTTTGTTAAGGAGAAGGCGAAGCGCATTATCCCTCCTTGTGGAGTTGCAAAGATGAGACCTATCCCTGATTTGATCATTGGGACACCTTGTTTCTGTTTCTTTATGGAGGACGCTCCATCGAAATAGAGTTCCCATCGGGTGCTTCCGCCGCCAATCGCATCAAATGCATGCTCGTCCGGCAACTCACAGTTCAGAGGAGAATCGGCCGGTATCGGGTGCTCGGCGAGGAAGTCGGCAATGGCCTGGCCTTTCACTGCCTTGAGAGGTTGATACGTTATCGAGAACTCCATCAATAGCAGGGCCCACTTAGCGAGTCGTCCCGTCAATATGGCTTTCGACATCAAATATTTGAGAGGGTCCACCTTCGAAATAAGACGGACTTCATGTGCTAATGCGTAATGTCTAAGCTTTGTAATTGCGAAGATCAACGCCAGGCAGTGCTTTTCAATGGGGGAATAGTTGCTTTCTGCCCCCAGCAGCACTCGACTTAAGTAGTAGAGTGCCCTCTCTTTCCCCTGATCGTTCTCTTGTGCCCATAACGCGCCCAAGGAACCTTCGAGGGCGGTCGTATAAAGAATGAGGGGTTTTCCCTTGACCGACGCGGCCAACACCGGAGGGTTCTGCAGGTACTGCTTGATCTCGTCTAGTGCACCTTGACATTTGTGATCCCAAACGAATGGAGTTCCCTTTTTCATCAGGTGGCTGTAAGGACGGCATTTGCCCAAAAGATTAGCGATAAACCGCCGGATGTATGCGAGCTTTCCTTGGAGAGACCGCAACTGCTTGAGGGTTCTTGGTGGAGGCATTTCCATGATCGCCTTAATCTTTGACGGATCTATTTCAATACCTCGGTGTCGAACGATGAATCCCAGGAATTTGCCCGAGGAGACTCCAAACGCGCATTTGAGGGGATTCATTTTCAAATTATATTGCCGAAGGCGTCGAAATACAGTCTCCAGATGCTTTAAATGATCTTCGTATGACATGCTCTTTACTACAAGGTCATCGATATAGCACTCGACGATGTCATGTATGAGGTCGTCGAAGATTTTTGTCATGGCCCTTTGATAGGTAGCGCCGGCGTTCTTTAGACCAAAGGGCATAACCCTGTAGCAGAATATACCCAAAGGGGTTCGGAAAGCGGTATGCTTCTGGTCTTCGGGATGCATCTTTATCTGATTGTATCCTGACGAACCGTCCATAAAGGAGAAAACCTCGTGAGTGGACGTGTTATCTATCATTAGCTCGGTTACTGGTACTGGGAAGTCATCCTTTGGACAGGCTTTATTGAGATCCCTGAATTCCACGCATATGCGTACCGTCCCATTCTTCTTCATTACCGGGACGATATTAGCGATCCAGTCGGGATATTGGACTTCTTGGATAAATCCAGAATCGATCAGCTTCTTGACTTCGGTGTTGATGCTCATCTCAAGCTCGAGTCGCATCCTCCTTGGCGCCTGCTTGACTGGCTTGATATCTGGGGATATTGCTAATCTATGCACAGCAATCTCCGGATCTAATCCCGGCATCTCGGAGTAGTTCCACGCGAAGCAGTCTTTATGCCGTAGAAGCACGTTCTTTAACGCAGCCACCCTCTCTTCGGATAACAGCTCGCTGATAAATGTCGGTCGCGGGTCGTCTGCCGATCCCAACTCAATCTTCTTGAGGTTATCTGCAGTAGTATGTATACCATCTTCCAGTTCTTTCGGAGCAGGCGGAAATTCCGAGATCACCTCATCATCGCTGTTCTCAAAGCACCGGGGAAGGTCATCTACGTTCTCGGGCTCTTCTCCTAATATCGTAATCGTATAACAAGTGCGAACCCGCTCCCCGGACTGAGGTGGACCCGGTTCTGCTCTCGCGGCCCTGGGCTCATGCTTTCGCGGCGGCGTTACCTTCCAGCTGTCGGATAAAGCGAATCTGCCCCGTCGGTACTGGTCCTCGACCCAGTTCTTGAAGGTGAAGCAGTCTTCGGTAGGATGTCCTATGGCTTGGTGATAAGAGCAATAACTCGGATGAGAGGCCTTGCTAGCTTGCTCAGGATGTCTAGACTCTGGAAGCGTGATCATTTGACGTTTTATAGCGAGGTTGAGTAACCTCTCCGTCTTGTCTCGGGGGAAGGAGTACGCTCGACTCATCTTCTTCATGAGGGACAAACCCGAGCCGCTTCTTGATTTATTTCCGTCTCTGCGTCGGGCCTTTCGTACAACGGATTGACGAGGATAAGCGACTTTGTCTTTTGCAGCACGTTGAGATAGACGTTGCGTCCTGGCCTTCTCGTAGATGGCCATTTCACGGTTGTGGTCTTCCCGAGCTTTCTGACCCATTTTCCTGATAGGCTTGCCCATTCGTTCTTCAAACGACGGACTCGGCGCTTTAATCGCGGGGTCTAGTTTTGATGGGGGGTTGGCATCTCCTGACAGGGCGTCCTCCTCTTCGTCAAAGGGGTATATAGCGTAGCTACTGTGAGCCCGTTCCCGTTTTTCGGCTCTTGCGTATCCAAGCCCGAGTGTTTCCATCTTCCCGTTGGGCAATTTGCGTTGAGTCCCGGGGACATCCCAAATCCTGTTGTCGAACCGCGCCTGCCGAACGGTCTGTTCTAAAGGTACTCCTTGGCGCTTCAATAGCTTCTTTAATCCATTTGTATAGTATCTGGGCAGACGGATGGGTTGGAGCCTGTCAAGTGTAGCATCCGTGCCATGCCAGATCTCCTTCTCTATTTTCGACTCGGAGGATCGGTAGAATAGGATCACCTTCTCGCCCCTTCGCCTGGGAGGGACGTAAAATGTTTGCAGGTCCTGCACATCGTGAGCCTGAAGTGCGTCGAGATCCTTGTAGTGTTCTCGCGGTACCATGGTGATTTGCAAACTATGGTCATCGCCAGGGAGTGCTTGTATTGACAGCCGATTGGAGAACACAGCATTAACTTCATCTTCTGAATCACTTCCGAAGACCAACACGGGGGCGGGCGTCCCCAGGTTGTTGCGTTGAGATGGCCCTGCATAAACTATCTCTTCTTCTTCTTCGGTATCGCTCCCGAAAATAGGGATGGTGGCGACGGTTTTGTTCTCCGGGTTGCGACACCTTTCTGTATCCTCGAAATCTGGCAAAAAGTATTTCGCATCTTCGTATTTGCGGACTTCGTTCACGGAAAATGGGTTTAACTCACCTGTTACGGTATACTCGAAACCATCCTTAAAGTACTTCATACACTGATGTTGTGTAGAAGGGATGATGTTGTATTCGTGTAACCAAGGACGACCGAGCAAGGCGTTGTAGCAGGTCTTGGCGTCAATGACATGGAATTTGATGTCTGTGACGAGAAGTCCAAAGCGTAATGTTAGCATCACAGATCCGAGAGTCCGTGACGATTGTGAATCGAAACCGGAGATAGTAATCTTGTCACGAGCGAGGTGTTGCACGCTCATGCAGATTTCCTTCAACACCCGAACATTAAGGAGATTGACGGAGGATCCATTATCCACCAGAATCTTTCCTATCTTGATATCATGGCAGTATCCGGAGACATATAGGGGACGGTTGTGGTCGTACGTCCCGAGAAGGAGGTCTTCATCACCGAAAGTGATGTCGGCCGTATGCACTTCCTCCAGTTCATCCTTCATCTTTTCAGTGGCGAGGAAGGCTTGGAATTGCTCAGGTTCTTGTAACGCCTTAATTAGTGAGTCTCGCGCTTCTTTTGATAATAGGAGGGCATCGAGAATGCTAAGCTGAGAAGGTAGTTTCCTTAGGTGCGCGAGGATGTTATAGTCCACTTTACTCTTCCTAGGAGGGTCTTTGGCAGCCAGCTCTCTCATGACTTGGTCATCTAAAGTGATATCTTCAGTGACCTTTTCCTTTCCCTTATCCTTTCTATTCCCGGGCCCGAGATTCTTTTCCGGGAGTGTGCGATTGCGCAGCTGAATGTTCTCGCAGATCTCCGATTCCTCCTCTTTCCCTAAAACGGATTCTTTGAAGAGAGGGCCCAGAGCCATTTCTTCATCAGAGTCGCTCCCAAAGGTGAGAACTTGTGACTCCCTGGCGTTTACCATGTAACAGTTGCCAGTAGCTCTGTCGTGCCCATCGATAGTACTTCTTCGCTCTCGACGGCTCTTGCGTTTCATGCGCTTAACATGTTGCCGACGAGCAACATATCCTTTCCACCATATCTTAAAGGCGTCGCACTCCTCCGTGGGGTGTGATATTTTCCGGTGATATGCGCAATAATTAAGGTGCCTCTCCACCCCATCGTGTGCGTTTCCTTCCGAGGGCGGTAGCTTCATTCCCATTGACATGGCTTTGGCAAACCTCTTCCTCGTCTTGAATATCTTCTTGTCCACTTCGGATGCCTTTCGCTCTGGTAGGGGTAGTTCAACTCTTTCGTTCAGTTGCCCGCATTTGGCTCCTTCCGACGTGGTCATCTCACGCTCCTGGTCCGCTTTACATTTTAGACGAATCTCGTTTAGAAAAGCGTCGATCATTTCGTCTGTTGGCCATGCACGCTCTGGTACAGGTTCTGCCTCCAGCTTCTTAGTGCCAGGAGTTTTCCCATCATCGGTAAACGAGTGGGAGATTACGCTACAACTCGCCACATATCCTTCGGATTCATCTGACGAGCTCTCTCCATCATCTTCCTCTTGAAAGATGTGGTTGAGGAACTCTTGCAGTGTGACAGGGGTTCGCGCCTTTTGATTGTATTCTTCCAGCGCGTCGATTTGCTTCTGCAAGTTCGTGTGCTCGTTTCCAAGCTTCACGGGCTTCTTGGATTTCTTCTTCTTTTTCTTCGAAGATTTTGACGATTGGGCATGAGTATTTGGGCTCTTATCGCGAGTCTTTGTAGTTGGGCGGCGTCTTAGCATCCCTTCGATAATTTGAGGTTCAAGAGGGTCCTTCCATTCGATTGCAGGACACGCATGAAGGTCTCTCAGCATTCTTTTGGTTTTAGTCGATAACATGACCTCCCATGGAGCTTCTTCAATAAAGGAGCAGGTTGCCCCCGGTGTATCTGCTTTCTTAGGAGTATGCGGTTGTGGTGGGTTCACCTTCCACTTTTCGGACAGTACAAACTTCCCCTGGAGGTACTGGTCTTCAATCCATCCTTTGAAGACGAAGCAATCTTCAATCAGATGGCCTGCCGTTTGATGGTAAGGGCAATAGTTAGGGTTATTCACCTCGGTGGGTTGCGGCGGTCGCCTTGGATTTGGTAGGCTTATAAGTCTGTTGCGTATTGCCAGCTCGAATAACCGTTTCGTCTTGTCTCGTGGGAACGAGTAGGGACGCTTCATCTTCTCATTATAATACCGACGCCTTTCCTCCAGTTGATCTGCCGGTTTCGGGACGTTAGGTTGCTGTTGGGCATTCGCAACAAAGGTTGCTCTTCCTTTACCCTTGTCATTCCGAAGTTCCGACTTCGGGGGAGGTGGTCTATGACCCATCTGGTCCATCTGAGCCAACTTATCGATCAAAGCCTGGAATGTGGTTGGCTTAAAGAACATCATAAACTGGGAGATAGTTGCGTGGGGGTCTAGGGTTCCCACGAACATGCCCACTGCGGGTGCTTCCTCAATGCGTTGTTCACATCTCGACCACAAATTCCGCCAGCGTATAGCATACTGGACCCAGGTTTCGCCTGGTTTTACCCTGGCGTTAATCAGTGCAGTTATTGGAGTGCGTTCGCTGGCACTTGCGAATCGCTGAGTGAATAACAACTCCATTTCAGCGAACGTTTTGATAGAATCGTTTGGGAGTTCCGAATACCATTCGAACGCTGTTTCTGATAAGCTGCCCACGAACTGGCGGAGCAACAGTTTATCATCACCGCCGGTGTTACCGCAGAGGGCCCGGAACTGGGCGACATGTTGATGGGGATTGCCGGTCCCCTTATACACGTGGAATTTTGGTATCGTACAGCCTTGCGGGTATTTGATTTGGTCGTACCAGCTCGGATACGGCCGCCCCGTTTTCACGACTTGACCAGCTGCCTCAGTTGCGTGATGAACCCGGATTTGCTGGGCTATGTAGTCAGCCAAGTCAGCCTTAGAGATTGCCTCCTCCTTGGCCGTTGAGAGGGCTGGTGGTGGATTTGACGTTTCTCCTCGGTCGTCTTCAAGAACGATTGGGGGATCCTCGGCGGGTAAGTCCTGCTGAATTACCATTCCTATCATATCTTGGAAGAGAAGGCCCATCCGTTGTATGTTGGCCGCTTGTTCAGCAGCCTCTTTGTCCTTTTTCTCCAGTGTCCGGCGAAGGAATTCAGCGTCGGTTTCTTCCTCCCGGCATGCGTCTGAGGACGTTTCTGGGTTTTCTTTTGGCCCGGTGAGCGCGGCCATAGCATTCATCATTTCTTGAAGCTTTTGTTGCTGCTCCTGAGCCTTCGTCACGGATCGGGTTAGCGGTCGGTGGCCCGTAGAAGTGCGGCTTTCCTCCTTTCCAGAGGTCATGTAAACAGTGTGCACCACCATGCCCCCAGACTTGGGGCGTCTGGGCTCAGTGCTTTTAGCCGTCGTTGTATGCTGGGGGGTCTTCTCTGGCCTCCTCCTTTTATGAGCCAGTTGATCAACAGCCTTTTGGGGTTTAGCCTGGTGACCGGCTTCCGGTTGGATTTTCAGCTTCTTGTGCTGGCGGGAGAAGTTTGGATCGATGATCGAGTCTCGGGCCTGCCGCCAAACTTTATAGATTTTGGAAGACAGCCGTTGAGGAGATCGGGGCTGTTCGGGTTTTATTTCCACAACCTTTTTTAACGGGGGAGGAGACCTCTTCAGCACCGCAGTAGCAGAATTCCTTCGCACCTTATTTAGCATTTCGAAGCTGTTCCCAGTTGGAACAGCAGCATTAACTTCTGCCACCGGGGCCGATGGAGTCAACCCGGAGGGGGAGTTGCCCCCAGCCTTCCTTACTCGGCGCCAATGGCGACGTCGAGCGTGTCGAGCGGACGGCGTAGGGTCAGCGGTAAGAAAGGCTTCGTCTTGCCCCCTGTCTGGGTGGGGGGTCGCTGTTGGTGTTAGCCTGTCAAAGACCGACGTCCTTTGGGCAGCAGGAGCGGGAGCTGGAGCCGTCAATCTTATAAAGACCGACCTTTTGGCCGGAGAAGCCGCCTTGACGATTTCGGGAGCAGGAGCAGCCACTTTCTTAGAAGCCGCCTTCTCTGAGATTGTAGGCCCCATGATGGGTTTGCAGGATTCCTGGCCCAATCTAGAGAAGACCGAGGCGTTGACGTTGGGCGACTCGTTGAGAGGAGCCGCGACAGGGGTAAGACGATCAAAGACCGACTTCTTGAGAGCTTCCGTTGTCAGCACTGGAGCGGTGAAGTTTGTCGGCGGGAGCATGGTCCCAAAGAACAATCCTGTGGTGGCGCGAGTGACCTGTTCCATGGGCATTGTGAATAGCGAAGCAGCTTGGGGTCCGTAGGTTATACCTCCTGGCGAGGCAGAGCGTTGGTTGCAATTGCAGTCTGAGCAGTTGGAGAATTTCACGGAAGTAGAAGCCATCGATCCTTTGCTTTCTGCAATAAGCGAGACGCCAATTCTTAGTATCTTGAAACCCAAGGGCAACCATTAGCGAACCGCGATTGGTTCGCGAGTCACGACACACGAAGTGTGGAGTGGAAAGAGGAAAAGGTCCCACCGGGCGTGCCAGAATCTGTTCCCCTCCGAACGGCGGCCGAGACATGGGCTGTCTCGCCTGAGGTTCGGGGCAGATGCTAATTGGTGCTATCCGTCTACCTCTCCGAAGATGCCAAGTTGATTTATGGCACCATGTATCGAAGGTTTAAACGGATGCGTCCGATGTAGCAGACTTCGTCAGATTCCCCCTCGCTTGAGGGGTTTTTGATTGTGGGGACGCTCTTCCCTGCAGGCGCAAGCCCCTGCAGTTAATTACGCTACCGCATTGCGGTAACAACTTTCTCCTTCTCCAGATGGTCATTTCGTGTCGTGTGTGTTTGTTTTATTTGTGGTTGCCCGTGGATTGTTTACGGAGACTGAGTTATGTCGTCGCCCGTAGGGCGTGGACTAGTCCAAATCCGTATTATCTTAGATTTGGGTTTGGGGGTTTGGTTTGAGGATACGTCAGCCATACTTGGGGCTAAGATCAACTCAAACGTTTGTTAAGGATACGTTAGTCCGGTTTGAGACTAAGATCGACTTAACGGGATCGTTTAGATCCGACAAAAGAGCAATTGGCTCTAATGTTCCAGTTTAGGGACCTAGTGGTCCATTAAATGTATAGCCGTCGGGACCCGTCACCTCTCTGACGACGTTGAAGGATTACAACGACAGATGTCAGAGGAGTTCAGAGATGTACCCTCGAGCCAGAGTTAATTAGGGGGATTCATAGTCCAGTCTGTTTGAACGTTTAAGGATACGTTAGCCATCTTTGAGGCTAAGATCAATTTAAACGGGACCGTTTAGATCCGACAAAAGAGCATACGGGGCTCCATTGTTCCAGTTTAAGGACATTGCGGTCCATGGGTAGTTTAAGGACGTTGCGGTCCATTGTTAGTTTTAAGACATCTCGGTCAAGGTTAAGGACGTCGTAGTCCATGGGTTTAAGGACCCCACAGTCCATTGTTAGTTTTAAGACATCTCGGTCAAGGTTAAGGACGTCGTAGTCCATGGGTTTAAGGACCCCACAGTCCGGTATGTGCCATGGATGCTTCACACGGGTTCACTGCCGTGCTCTGCGAGGACCAGGCTCCGCTCTGGACGTTTTCCACGGGGCCAAAGAGTGACATTATCCACGTTCCACGTAACCAGGAATTTTGCATTAAACACGGGTTTAAGGACCCCGCAGTCCGTATCAATGTGTGGTCGTCGGGACCCGCCACCTCTTTGAAGACATTGAGGGATTACAATGCCAAGTATCAAAGGAGTGAAGAGATGTACCCTAGAACCGGAGTGGATTAAATAGTCCTTGGCCCAATTTGGGACCAAGACGAATTAATTATGTTATGAGTCCATTGGCCCAGTTAATCACAAATTGAGGACTTATGGCCATCTTGGGCTAAGTCCAATCAGGAGAGGCTTTGCCTCTATCCATTTAGGCCAATTGGGCCAAAGCCTAGTGTTAAACACTACAGAGCAGTCAGTGTTGAACCCTGGGAATGAGGTTGACAAATTAGTGTTTAACACTAAAAGATAATTGGTGTTTAACACCAGCAACAAGGCTTTTCAAATTAGTGTTAAACACTAAAACAGATTAGTGTTGAACACTGCAAATAAAGCTTTTTAATTAGTGTTGAACACTAAGGCCCAACAGTGTTTTAACACTGGGTTCGAGAGTTTCAATTTAGTGTTAAACACTAAGGCAAGAGGGGTCACGTGGCAGCACGTGAGAGCGCCCTCCCTTCATTTATTCTGCTGAGATTATCGCGTCTTTCAGAGCATCACGTGCCATCACGTGATGGGCATTCAAATGCCTATGTATTAGAGCTTCTGCCAGGAGTCACGTGGGTCATGTGGGGTGCTGCCTCAAAGGGGCCTTCTGCAGATCTCTTTGGGGGGGTCACTTGGTGGCACGTGACCCTGCCTTCATGTATTTTGTTTAGAGGCTCTGTTGATCTTTTCCAGGAATTAAATTCCTCGTAGGGTTAAACCCTGACAGTAATTTCAGAGGAATTAAATTTCTACTTCCTTTTGAAGGTTTTATATTCTGAATAGAGTTGAACTCTGAATTTTCCGTAGGAATTAAATTCCTCATACATGTGAAGAACCAAATAGGGTTAAACCCTAACAAAAGCTTTTAAGGAATTGAATTCCCATTTCCTGTTAAATGATGATTAAGGGAATTAAATTCCCGTTGTTTCAACAGAACTAAGTTCTTAATTAGGGTTAAACCCTGTTTCTCTCTGTTCTGAAGGAATTAAATTCCCATGATACAGGGTCAAGCCCTAATTTTAGTTTAAAGGAATTAAATTCCTATAGTTCTGTGAGAATTAAATTCTCGTGCTTGCATTCCCTCTCTATGGTTTGGATCTGCATGGCAGGATCTCAACCCATTGAGAATTAAATTCTCAACCTCAAGGGGAGATGTGCACTTTGCAGATCCTCTATCAAAGAGAGAAGAAATATGTTCTTCTGTTTTATGTATCAGAGTTAAACTCTATTGAGAATTAAATTCTCTTTTTCTTTCAAGGAGCTTTTCCCTATCTTACCTAGGGTTTTTGCAGAAGATCCAAGTTTCTCCAAGTATCGAAGCTTTCTTCCTTTTCTTTTTCTCTCCCTGTCTCTGTATATATCTTCTCTGTGTCTCTTGGCTCCTATTTATAGGAGAAGCAGCCGAATCAATCAGTTTTTGACGAATCTTCATGAGAGATTTGATTTGCATCCATCATTCGTTTTGGACCTTTGGATTATTAGGTGAATTTTATTCACCATTGGATTTCAAATCCAGGGATTTTTCCTTTGTTGTTTCGGTTAGATTTAAAGGGGAAATCTTTCCAAACCCGAGATTTTCCCTTAGGTAGATGATATTTCACCACCTCTGAATCTTTAATTCGATTGGTTCCAGATAGCCGCTTTCCTTTGGAAAGATTTGAATTTCTTTCAGAATTTAATTCTGTTAACACAATGGGCTTTGAAAGCCGGTCACGTGTGACCACGTGACCCCTGGTCACGTGTGACCATGTGACCCCTGGTCACGTGTGGGCACGTGACCCCCCTTTGGAATGAGCCTTATTCTTTCTTTTTGCGCTGTCTTCTGGTTGTTGCTTGGTCATCACGTGCCAACACGTGACCCCTGGTCACGTGTGAGCACGTGACCCTTGTCTGGAGCCTCTTTCCTTGGTTCAACTGGAGAACGAGTCTGCTGCTTTGAACGTCACGTGCCAACACGTGACCCTGGTCACGTGGGAGCACGTGACCTCTTCTGAAGCCTTTTCCTTGACTTGATCAGGGAACCAGTTTGCCTTTGACATTTGCATTTAAATGTCATGTGTCGCCACGTGACCCTGGTCACGTGGGAGCACGTGACTCTTTCTGAAGCCCCTTTTCTTCAACGTAGTCAGGAAACTGGACTTGCCCTGATGATGTGCTTAGGTGTCACGTGCCAACACGTGACCGCTAGTCACGTGTAAGCACGTGACCCTCTTCTGAAGCTTTTCCCAGAAGCTTTCCTGATTTTAAATCAGGAAACACAAGCGAAGAAGGCCGGAGAAAGTCCCCACGCCTACGGCGAATATCAAAGGTGGCGAACCCAAACGCCCTAAGTCTGGGGGCATCGTAGTTCATACCGTCTACATGGCGTCTGGTAAAGAGGACAGCCGTGCATCTACAGGTCATCGACCGCTTACACGGTCAGTGACCAAAGCTCAGGAGCAACTGCAAAAGCTCTAGGAGATGATGAACGCGATGGCCGCACTCACTGGGCCAAAAGAAAGACCTGAAACGTCCTCAGATGAACGCCAGGAGCAAGAAACTGACGCCGAATTCCTTCGTCGGATATTGGAGAAGAAGGATAAAGAGGCTGCTGAACAAGCAGCCAACATAAAGCGTATAGCTTTCCTGTTCCAAGACATGGTGGGGATGATGATCCAACAAGATCCTCCGGCCGAAGATCCCCCGATCGTCCTTGAAGACGATAGAGGAGAAATGTCAAATCCTCCACCGGCCCTGTCAACAGCCAAGGAGGAGACAATCTCCAAATCTGACTTGGACGCGTACATAGCCCAACAAATACGGGTTCATCATGCAACTGAAGCAGCCGGTCATGTCGTAAAAACGGGACGACCATATCCGAGTTGGTACGATCAGATAAAGTACCCGCCGGGCTACACAATACCCAAATTCCATGTCTATAAGGGGACGGGCAATCCCCACCAGCATGTTGCTCAGTTCAGGGCGCTCTGCGGCAACACCGGCAGTGATGATAAGTTGTTGCTTCGCCAGTTCATTGGCAGCTTGTCAGATACAGCGTTCGAGTGATACTCTGAGCTCCCAAACGACTCTATCAAGACCTTCGCGGAGATGGAGCTGTTGTTTACCCAGCGTTTTGCAAGCGCCAGTGAACGCACCCCGATGACGGCATTGATTAACGCCAGGGTGAAGCCAGGCGAGACATGGGTCCAATATGCTATACGGTGGCGGAACTTATGGTCAAAATGCGAGCAACGCATTGAAGAAGCTCCTGCGGTGGGTATGTTTGTGGGAACCCTTGATCCGCAAGCAACCATTTCGCAATTTATGATGTTCTTCAAGCCGACTACCTTCCAGGCCCTGATCGACAAGCTAGCGCAAATGGATCAGATGGGCCATAGACCTCCTCTTCCAAAGCCGGACTCCCGAAATGAAAAGGGGAAGGGGAAAACGATCGTTGTCGCTAATGCTCAACAACAGCCGAGCAACTCGAAGCCGGTTGTTCGTCAAAATAATATGCGTCCGCACATACCCTTTGAGGAGAGGCTAAGACGTCCTTACTCGTTTCCCTGAGATAAAACGAGAAGATTATTCGAGCTGGCGTTGCGCAACCAACTCATAAATCTGCCGGATCCAAAACGTTCGTCGCAGCCAAATGATGTCAATGAGCCCAACTACTGTCCCTATCACCGAGTACTGGGTCATCCGATCGAAGATTGCTACGTCTTCAAAAATTGGCTTGAAGACCAGTACCAACAGGGCAAGTTCGCATTATCCGACAGATGGAAGGTGAATCCACCACAACCTCACGCCTCTAAAAGGATGAATATGCCGGGGGCAACGTGCTCTCTCGTCGAAGAACCCCCATGGGAGGTTGTGCTGTCAGCCAAGACAAAGAGAATGCTGAACGATCTTCAAACAAGCCCAGCGATCAAGTGGAAGAATCCGTTGGAACCGCAGATCATTGAAGGGATGTTGAAACCGCGTCCAACGCCAAAGACCAATGGTGGTGGCCCAAGCGCTCACAACCAGCCGTCAAAATCTTCGAAGAAGAAGAAGAAGAAATCCAAGAAGCCCGTGAAGCCTGGCGACAAGCGCACGGACTTACAAAAACAAATTGATGCGCTGGAGGAATACAATCAGAAAGCACGGACTCCCATCACACTCCAAGAGTTCCTCAACCATGTCTTTCAAGAGGAAGATGAGGAGGAAAGTTCGTCGGATGAATCTAAAGAATACGTAGCGAGCTGTCATGTGATTTCCCATTCGTTCACGGACGATGAGGAGACTCCTTACACTGAAAAGCTGGGGGCAGATCCTGAACCAAAAATTCTGGGGCCATCGGATGAAGTAATTGACGCATTCCTCAACGAAGCTCTGTTGAAAAGTAAAGCTGATCGGGAACGCGAGACAGCTATATTTAAAAGGGCCAAGCGCCAGCGACTTGACGAAAGAGCTGAGACACTTCCGCTGGAGCAAAATACATCCACTACGGATAGAAGCAAATTCAAGACGAGGAAAAGGTTTGCTAAGGCCATATCA
The DNA here is from genome assembly GCA_030015575.1 of Agapanthus africanus. Classification (NCBI taxonomy): domain Eukaryota; kingdom Viridiplantae; phylum Streptophyta; class Magnoliopsida; order Asparagales; family Amaryllidaceae; genus Agapanthus; species Agapanthus africanus. The sequence continues at coordinate 519,955,005 of JASDDO010000001.1, read as the reverse complement.
ATGGGCATGAAGCTACCATCCTCTGAAGGAAGCATTACTGGTGAAGTGGAAATGCACCCCTCCTACTGCTTGTATCATCGGAAGATGTCGCACCCCACCGAAGAGTGCAAAGCTTTCAATAGATGGTGGCAAGGATATGTTGCTCATCGACAACATTTTAAGCGGGAGAAGCGCAAATCTCGTCGAGAGCGGAAAAATACGACCGAAGGGCTTAACAGAACTACCGGTGATTGTCGCATGGTTAATGCCGGGGGATCACAAGTTCTCACATTCGGGAGCGATTCTGACGAGGAGATAGCTCTTAGCCCCCTCTTTAAAGAGTCCACCTCGGGGAAAGAAGAAGAGCCGAAGGTCTGCGAAAATATCCGGCAGCGTAATCAGACGCTGCCCGAAAAGAATCTCGGACTCTCAAACAAAAAAGATAAAGGGAAAGAAAAGGTCTCTGAGGATATCGCCCTGGATGACCAAGTCATGGAAGAGCTAACTGCCAAGGACCCACCGAAGAGAAATAAGGTGGACTACAACGTCTTAGCGCATCTGAGGAAGCTACCCTCGCAGCTCAGCATTCTTGACGCCCTTTTACTATCAAAAAAGGCGAGAGATTCGTTAATCAAGGCACTACAGGAGCCGGAACAATTCCAAGCTTTCCTGGCCGAAGAAAAGATGAAGGATGAATTGGAGGAAGTGCACACGGCCGATGTCACTTTTGGCGATGAAGACCTTCTCCTTGGGACGTGCGAACACAATCGCCCCCTTTATGTCTCGGGATACTGCCACGATATAAAGATAGGCAAAATCCTGATCGACAATGGATCCTCCATTAATCTCCTCAATGTGCGGGTGTTAAAAGAAATCTGCATGAGCGTCTAGCACCTTGCTCGGGACAAGATCACCATCTCCGGGTTCGACTCCCAATCATCAAGAACTCTTGGGTCTGTGATACTGACGCTACGCTTTGGGCTACTCGTCACGGATATTAAGTTCCACGTCATAGACGCCAAGACATGCTACAATGCGCTGCTCGGCCGACCATGGTTACACGAGTACAACATCATCCCTTCTACACAACATCAGTGTATGAAGTATTTTAAGGATGGTCTCGAGTATACCGTGACGGGAGAACTGAACCCATTTTCTGTGAACGAGGTCCGCAAATATGAAGATGCCAAATACTTTTTACCGGATTTCGAAGACACGAAGAGGTGTCACAAACCAGAGAACAAAGCTAATGCCACCATCCCTGTCTTCGGCAGTGATACCGAGGAGGAAGAGGAGATGATTTATTCGGGTCCACCCCAACATAACAAGCCGGGACAGCCCGCTCCCATGTTGATCTTTGGTAGCGACTCAGAAGACGAGGTCCATGCTGTATTCTCTGCTCGACCTTCAATACAAATGTCCGCTGACGAAGAACAAAGTCTGCAAGTCGCCATGGTGCCGCTTAAACACCATAAAGAACTGGATGCACTTGATATCTACAGTGTAGAAGAGCTGCGGACGTTCTATATCCCTCCCAGGCGAGAAGGCGAAAAAGCAATTCTATTCTACCGCTCTGAAGAAAACAAAGTGGAGAAAGAAACCTGGCACGGTGCGGATCCTATGCTTGACAGGCTTCAGCTCATCCGTCTCCCCAGATATTATACGGAAGGCTTGAAAAGGCTATTGAAGCGCCAGAGGATATCCTTTAAACAGATCGCTCGAAAAGCCAAATTCTATGACAGGGTCTGGAACGTTCCCGGGACTCAGCACAAGTTACCTAATGGGAGAATGGAAACAATCGGGCTTGGATACATTCGGTCTAAGAAACGAGAGCTACTCCACGGTTGCTACGTCGTGCATGACTTCGATGAAAAAGCGGATGCTCAATGGGAAGATGCTAATCCTGAACTGGTAAAAGTTCCTGATGAAAAAGTGCCCAGTCCGTCGTTCGAAGAACAAATGGACAAGCTTATAAGGGAAGCTGGTCAAAAAGTCCGATACGATCATAACCGCGAAATGGCCATCTACGAGAAAGCCAAAACGCAACGCCTCCTCCAACAGGCTGTGAAAGATGAAAATGCCGCTCCCTGTCAACCTGTTATAAAGAAGGCTCGACACAGAGGCAGAAACAAGTCGAAACGCGAAAAAGGCGCTCAACAGCAACAAAGCGGGACTAAGAAGCCACGCAAGCGGGAATCGAGCGGTTCCGATATTTCCCTCATAAGAAAAATGGGTCGAGCGTACTCTTTTCCTCGGGACAAGACGAAGAAAATACTTGACCTCGCTCTAAAACATCAGATGCTTACACTGCCGGAGTCTAACACCCTGAACAAGCAAGCGAAGTCTCTCACCCAGACTATTGCCCTTATCACCGAGTGATAGGGCACCATCTCGAGGACTGCTTCACCTTCAAGAATTGGGTTGAAGATCAGTATCAGCTTGGCAAGTTCGCTCTATCTGACAACTGGAGGGTAACGCCGCCACAGAAGCACGAACCCAAAGCCACGAGAGCAGAATTCAGTTCCACATTGGGCTTGGAAGCGAATTCGTACCTGTCATATGATAACGATATCAAGAGAAGAGCCCGAGAACATGGATGACCTTCCCTGATGCTTCGAAAACAGCAGCGATGAGGTGATCTCAGAATTTCCGCCAGCACTGAAAGAGCTGGAGGATGGAATACATACCACTGCGGATAACCTCAAGAAAATTGAGTTGGGGACGGTGAATGACCCGCGACCGACATTCATTAGCGAGCTGCTGTCTGAAGAGAGGGTGGCTTCATTAAAGGACCTGCTTATGTAGCATAGAGATTGCTTCGCATGGAACTATTCCGAAATGCCGGGACTAGATCCAGAAATTGCTGTGCACAAATTGGTGATATCCCCGGACGTCAAGCCAGTCAAGCAGGCACCAAGAAGAATGCGGCTCGAGCTTGAGATGAGCATCAACGCCGAGGTCAAGAAGCTGATCGATTCTGGTTTTATCCAGGAGGTCCTGTATCCCGAGTGGATCGCCAACAGCGTCCCGGTGATGAAGAAAAATGGGACGGTGCGCATATGCGTAGACTTTCGGGATCTCAATAAAACTTGCCCGAAGGACGATTTCCCAGTGCCAGTCACCGAACTGATGATAGACAATACGTCCACTCACGAGGTTTTCTCCTTCATGGACGGCTCATCAGGGTATAATTAGATAAAGATGCATCCCGAAGACCAGAAGCACACCGCCTTCAGGACTCCTTTAAGTATATTCTGCTACAAGGTGATGCCCTTCGGTCTAAAGAACGCCGGTGCCACCTATCAGAGGGCCATGACGAAGATCTTCGATGACCTTATACATGAAATTGTCGAATGTTATATCGACGACCTCGTAGTTAAAAGCAAATCATATGAGGAGCATCTCGAGTATCTAAAGACCGTATTTCAATGCCTTCGACAATACAACTTGAAGATGAACCCTCTCAAGTGCGCATTCGGAGTTTCCTCAGGCAAATTCCTAGGATTCATCGTCCGACACCGAGGTATCGAAATAGATCCGTCAAAGATCAAGGCGATCATGGAAATGCCTCCGCCAAGGACTCTCAAACAACTGTGGTCTCTCCAAGGGAAGCTCGCGTATATACAGCGATTTATAGCCAACCTTTCAGGCAAGTGCCGACCTTACAGCCACCTGATGAAGAAAGGAACCATGTTCGTCTGGGACCAAAAATGCGAAAGCGCGCTAGACGAGATCAAGCAATACCTGCAGAACCCGCCAGTATTGGCTGCTCTGGTCAAGGGAAAGCCCCTCATTCTTTATACAACCGCCCTTGAAGGTTCCTTAGGCGTATTATGAGCGCAAGAGAACGATCAAGGGAAAGAAAGAGCACTCTATTATTTGAGCTGAGTTCTACTGGGGGCAAAAAGCAACTATTCCCCTATTGAAAAACACTGCCTGGCGTTGATCTTCGCGATAACAAAGCTCAGGCACTATGCGTTGGCGCATGAGCTTCGTCTAATTTTGAAGATGGACCCCCTTAAATATTTGATGTCGAAGGCCATATTGACGGGGAGACTCACTAAATGGGCCCTGCTCTTGATGGAGTTCTCGATAACGTATCAATCTCTCAAGGCAGTGAAAGGCCAGGCAATCGCCGACTTCCTCGCTGAGCATCCGATACCCGCCGATTCTCCTTTGAATTGCGATCTTCCAGACGAACATGCGTTTGATGCGATCGATGGTGGTAATACCCGATGGGAGCTTAATTTCGATGGAGCATCCTCCGTGAAGAAGCGCAAACAAAATACCCCTATAATCAAATCGGGGGTAGGACTCATCTTTGTAACTCCACAAGGAGGGATAATGCGTTTTGCTTTCTCCTTAACAGAGCCGAGGACAAACAATGAAGCCGAATACGAAGCTATGATCGTGGGCCTCAAGATCACCATCGACATGGGAATTGAAAACCTCCTCATATATGGAGATTCCCAACTGGTCGTTAGTCAAGTAAACGGCGACTACCAAACATGCAAACCAGAATTGGTGAAGTACGGCGAAAAGGTGCAACAATTGTTGACCCAAATTCCTTCCTACACTTTGGAGAACACACCGCGCGCGAAAAATAGCAAAGCGGACGCGTTGGCCAAGCTCGCTAAAGAATTGGCTGACGAGAACCTCGATGACGTCAGAATTGTGGTACAAAGCCGTCGGGTGCTCGCCCCAGCGGAAATATCTCCGGAATCACCCGAAGAGAAGGGAGCGACTGAGAAGACGACCCTGCAAATAAAAGATCGGGAAAATACCGAGGATTGGAGAGAAGTCTTTATAGACTACTTCAAATACCGTTGAATGCCCGAAGATGCGTCCTCAAGACATCATCTTCTGAAACGAGCTCTGTCTTTCGCCTTCGTCAATGATACTCTGTACAAGAGGTCGCTTGATTCTCTGTGGTTGAGATGCCTGAGACCTAATGAAGCGAAAAGAATCGTTCGGGAAATTCATGACGGGCTCTGCGGTTCTCACCAAGCGGGCCTGAAGATGAAGTTGAAAATTAAACGGATGGGATACTATTGGCCCACGATGATTCAGGACTGCCTTGAGTATGCGAAGCAGTGCCACTCATGCCAAATTCATGGGGACTTCATCCATCAGCATCCAAATCCACTACATCCAACGGTGACTAGCTGGCCATTCGAAATGTGGGAAACTGACATAGTCGGCCCCATCGAACCAGCATCGTCCAGGGGACATCGTTTCATCCTGGCGACGACTGACTACTTCTCCAAATGGGTAGAAGCAGTCCCGTTGAGAGAAGTGAAGACGGAGAATATCCTCCATTTCTTCAAGACGCACATCATATATCGGTTTGGGACTCCGCGACGGATCATCTCCAATAACGGGCCAGCTTACAGAAGCCACAAGATCAGTCGCTTCGCGCAACAACACAATATAGAATGGAGATATTCCTCCGTTTATAATCCGCGAGCTAACGGTCTAGCTGAGGCCTTCAACAAGACCTTGACAAAGATCATGAAGAAGACGGTGTCCCGAAATAAGAAGGACTGGCACGAGAGACTGCAAGAAGCTCTCTGGGCGTATCGAACTACATTCAAGACAGCCACGAACACAACGCCATATGCGTTGGTATTCGGTACAGAAGCAGTACTCCCCCTCGAGATAGAATTACCCTCTCTACGTGTAACGTCTTCAAAATAATAAAATATGATTTTTGGGAAATTTTATAATTTAATATTATTTTAATGAATATTTTAATATTCTGGTATAATTAAATACAGATAAATGGGGAAAAATTATGGAAAATTCTAAAATAAGGTATTTTAAGGAATTGCCTCGTTTTCTGTGCATGCCCCCATTTCCTCTAGTTTTGACCCTGAGTATGTCTAGTTTTGACTGATTCCATCTAGGGTGAAATCTGGGTTGATTTTCCTATGTTGGTGTATAATTTGGGACTTGTTTTAGCATGGATTTTGGTATTTGGTGATTCATTCCTGTCGGGTGGCGTTTGGACGTCAACGACAAGTGGATTTTGATTGTGTTTACATACGAGTCGATAGGTTTTTACCTATGCGGGTAGCGTGTGCTATTTTGGTTTCCGATGTGATTTTCATGTGCTTTAGCATTGTGATATACTTGTAGGTACCCCGCGTGATGTTGAGGCAAAGGAGGTGAAGATAGCGACATCGGCTTTGGCACACGAGAAGCAAGGTGAGTAGATTTATATCTACGGGGAGAAGTCGGGTGGATGGCGTATAGCACCCCCGCAGTCCGTGGTGATGTATACGAATACGTATACACACGAATATTTATTATGTGTTGTTTAGGGTTATTGATGGTAATAATGATATTTTGATGATAAGAATATATTGGTTTAGTATAGTGCGAACCCTAGAGTAGTGGTTGCACTCACACATACATTTACACACATACTTGCATTCATTCTTTCATTTATTAGAGTGCATATGATGGTGCGTATATCTACACATGGGTATGGGACTATGTGTTTATATACGGGATTTGAGGATGATACGTGGTTTGAGATGATACTTGATGTGAGGCCGTGAGATCGGCGATGTGACATAGCTTGTCTTCGAGGTGCGATATGATAGTTTTAGCGGGCCTTTGGACATGTGCTTTACCCGCATTCATATTTTTATAGATGGTATCGATTTGTACTAGACTTAGAGTAGTACCCCAGATTATGCGATCTGATGATAGTGATACCTGATATGTGATGAGGTACTGTGATATTGACCCCTACCCAGCTATTGGGATGCCGTACGACGATCTACCGTACGAGCCGATATTGATGATAGATCCGCACTCATGACTCGAGGATATCTTACGATATGTTATTGAGGCGGGATCACCGACTATCATATCTATATATATTGACTCAGATTAGGTGGTTTCTTACCCCTCCTGTCTAGATTACTTAGTAGACATTAGACTGGACTGAGTCATACCTATTTCAAACTAACGAATCGGGGATATTTTAAAGATAGGCAGAAGGGTCATACGGATATTTTCAAATGATGTATCTTTTCTTAAAACACCGTAGCCCTTGTTTTTCCAAAAGCCCTGATTCGTCTTATTTCAAATGGCACCCCTGCATGACTTGTACAGATTGGTGTAGATTCTTTACTTTTGCGTTGATTATTCGATTCCGCATATTCATGCTATTTGCATTGCATCGCTTGTACTGTGGTTATATTTCAGTCATGCTGCTAGGACACCAGCACCATTATCGATGATGCATATGTTCCACGTACACTTGTTGCCGGCTCACACACTCATCATCGATAATTGCCATGTCACTACACTGTAGTACTATTGCATTCAGTATATGATCCTTGCATGACATGATGATATGCATACCTTCCTTTACATGTCACATACTTCATGCTTTTGATTATACGCATTGAGATATGTTGTTTCTATGATATTTCTGGATTTGGGAACCGAGAGTGTTTCAAAAGAGAATATGTCATTGCTTTAAAAACCCGGTTACCCTTGATATGATATTTCAGTGCGTCCACCATGTGTTTTCTCGGTGCCGAGAGCGACATGTGAAACCCGAATCGAGGAGTGGATGAGCCGATTGCGGGTACATGGTGGACCCGGTATGGTTCCCCTTGGCAAGATGATCGATGAGCTTTGCCGATTGAGCCTGGAGGCGGGCGAGTACCTACCGGTGATTGGTTGGACCTGGCGGTTATCCGGAGGATACTGACCAGAGTCGATGGATAGATTTGGGCGTCCTGCCGGGGCCGAGGGCCGATACCGCAGACAGAGCCCGCGGGCCGATCCGGACTGACGGAGCCCGATATATGAGGATTTATGTGCCGATGCTGGGCACAGTTTTCATGATGTTTTCGAGTGCCGATGCTGGGCACTCCGGTTCCATGATTTTGACGTGTCGCGAGGGACACGGGTGGGTTATATCCTCATATTTCCATGCACAGGTTTCATGATATTTACTTGCATGATGGTTATTGTCATTGGGTGACGAGTGGACGGGATCCACGTGTGTGCAGATTTGATTACATTGATCATACCTCATATTCATGACATGCTATTACCTGAGGCACTAGCACGAGCACTTGGCATTACACTCATGTAGAGATTACATTGCCAGTTTAGCATGCTTCAGCTTTATTCATATTGAGGTTTATTTATATCTGATCGTATTGACCTAGGATGGGTCATGCATTCGATCTCTGTTTGTAGATATCTTTCTATTCACGAGTTGGCAACTCACCCCCGTTGTGCCCCAGTCCTTGCAGGTTTTTGCCGTACAGATTCCATAGCGGCATTTCTGGCACACTGCTTCCTATGGGTGACTTGCTTGGTTAGGTGGGTTCTTTTGTATCAGAACCGCTATTGTATTTGTATTATTCATTGTATCTAGAATTTCCATCAACCAAAACTTGTTTATTGTTTCAGACTTAGAAAACAGTGTTGTTTTATTTCGACCTTAGAGTCGCGCTAGTAGTATTGCGGTTTTCTGGCTGTTTTGAGTTCTTTTTGGATTTGATCCTCGCCTTTGGCGTTGTATATTTTTATTGCTTGCGTGGTTGTGACCGTCGATTGACGAAGAGCTAGCTCCCGCTTGGGGATGCCTTTTATCATTTCATATATATTATTCTTGTTGTACCCCGTTCGGGGCCAGTTTTTACAAAGGAAACTCTACCGAAATTTTCAGGAAAGGTTACACATTTTAAAAAAATGCATATTCGGCTTAGTTATTTAAAAACTTTGATTTCCTTACTTTTCAAAAACAGTTTTCCTTATTTACTCTTTAAATGGTTTTAGATTGCTGGGCTTTTGGCTTACTTGGATCAGATGGGGTCCTATAGACTTCATATGGTTCAAGGGCCAGTCACGTGCTCTTTCGGGTCGTGACAAAGTTGGTATCAGAGCGCTAGGTTGACCTTGGTTCGAGTCTGAGTTTGACTATGTGGAGCCTAGGGAGTTATTTATATACGGAACTTAAGCTTGACCTTACGGAACTTAGACTTGGTCGAGGGGGTATTAGACCCGAACTTTCTTCGCGTAGGATGACCCTTGGTTGATGGAATAGGTGACTAAAGTAGAGTGACGTACCGTTGGTATGTTCCGCGGCATACTTACGACACGCCACTCCGCTTAAGGAACCTTAGGATGTACATACTTTCGAGATCAGTGATTCTCTTCATATCCATGATTATACATCCATTTGAGATCCCCGATTCTATTAGTTTCATGATCATACCTTTATTGATGCCGTTCCTTCTTATGATCATGTATCCACTTTGGATATGTTGTTCTCTTTCTTGCCATTGACATGCTCTCTTCGATACTCGATTGAGGTTCCTGTCGCCATGGTTGAGCGCAGTTTGGGCTGCTGCTAGGGTTACGGTCAGGGCGAGCTCGTCCGGTACGAGGGCCGACCATTGTGTTTTCTGGTGACATGGGAACGTCTCGAGTTGGTATTGATGAGTGTGACCTCTAGTGGAGGCGAGTGCTTGGTCTTGCACCGGATGATCGGGTCATTGTTAGAGCTGCCACTTGAGAGAGGACTGTTGATGTACAGCGTACCTCAGAGATTATGATGTCACCTACCGTGCAGACAGATGGACCAGCTGTTGCTGAGATTGACAGGATGTTGCTTTCGGAGCTTACGAGCTGAGATTGCCGGAGCTTTCAGGCAGATATGCGACAGATGATAGCTAGTCTACCCGATTTGAGAGACGAAGGTGATTCGTCCGATTTTTGCGCCGGAGCGGGCCCAGCTGAGTTGAAGATCTCCAGTGTGGAGAGTCTTGCTCAGATCTAGAGCAGACCGATTCAGAGATGACCGCTTATGTATCGCCTTTTCTGGAGGATTGAGGCGCTGTTTAGCGTATATACGAAGGAGCCAGTTGTTGCTGCGAGTGATGAGATATCGCCCAGATGATTGGAGCTACTGCAGCATGAGCATATTCTTAGAGATGTGATAGTGAGTCGCTAGTCACCGAGGATTAATGACTAGGACATGTGGTTCGTTCGCTTACCCCGATGCGAGGTCATCAGATAGATTGATTCCAGCTAGAGGCGACTTCACGCAGATTCGTTGAGAGTCGATTGAGACGATCGAATGTCAGGAACCTATTTTCCAAGTTTAAAGTATACGGAAAGACATGCAGGTGATTCTATGGACCCTCTAGAAGAATGAAACCCTAACTCGACTTAATGACCGTGTGAAAGCCTTCGAACCTTAGGGTTTGCGGCAGTTCCACGGCGCCATTAGTGAGGCTTGGGTTTGCCCTTCTACGGCTGGACCACCGACGCTGTGGCATGTACTCGATACTATTAAACCCTACCCGAGATGTGAGCTCTTGGGGGATTATGAGGGTCTGACGAGTCGATCGGATGGTTCGACATCTTTCGGATATTGTGATGGGACACTGCTTGGGAGACTCCAGATGCGAGCATAGCCGTCGGAGCGCAGTCCGTGTAGCCACGATGAGATGAGTCCGAATCAGTCGATATTGGAGCAAGGTGGAGTAAAGAGTTCGCACGAGATTTCGACGAGATGACGTTCCACTTCGCTGACATCAGAGATGTGACGTGCACGCTGAGGACGTGGTCGGCTAGATATCTCCTACTGAGTCAGGAAGATACCGAGTTCGTGATTTCGAGTCCGCGTGAGGGACTTCGGATGGACTGTAGCCGAAGGCATTGCAGTGCGCAGATAGACACGCGATGTTGAAATGGACGATGATACAGACAAGCGGGACAAGAAGTTCGTGCGAGAGACAGACGAGCTGTTACCACACCCCGTTAAGATTAAAGGCCGGACATGCATACAGAGGCGCAGAGATGCGACCAGCTTCCGAGGAGATGTTGTACTAAGGACGCAGAGGTCCAGAGAGCGAGAAAAGATTACGCCAGAGTACCAGCCTCCTTACAGTTTGGCTTAGGCAAGATCAGAAGAGACCTTGAGTAGGATTCCTTCCAGTACACTGCCGCAATAAGAGTTGCACCCAGGATCGGATGTGTGATATGCATTCAGGGGACCCGAGGTCGGCGCCAGAGATGTGCTGCTTTACGAGCGGTCGTGAGGATTGACCGAGAGATGACCAGGGAAGTGCAAGAACGGAATCGTTCCTGTCAGCACACCTGACCGGGCCGATGAGCCGATGGATTGCGAGTTGGTAATCTACAGGAAAGATCAGGAACCAGAGGCAGAGGACGCCAGCTGCGAGCAAGAGGCAAGTAGATATCTTGCGCCGCTAGCATCGGATGTACCGGTACCTTCTCGACCCTGAAGGAGGGTATACCGACGACGGTAATTATGATTTGTGATTTTGTGATTTGATTATCACGTATCCGTTGCTTTGGATTTCGGTATTTTGGGCGATCTATTCGCATGATTTAGTCTTGATGACTGAGTTTCATGATATTTGATTTTGTGCACCATGGTTGCACCTACTGGGTATTTATACCTTGTACATAGTTATTACTCTTGAGCCGTTGATTGCGATTTCATGCCTATTTTATGCTGGTGATTTGATTTACGCTTCCAGCAGAGTTTCATGTAATTTTAGTGTTTTGATTTTGCACTCGGTATAGCTTATATGTGCTTGTAGTGCATCGATATGTGTTTTGTGCCCGCAGCTGCACACGTTTATGATTTTCTTCATATCTGGATACACTTGGTGTTGCTGCTTACGTATTTGAGTTATTGCTTGGTATTTGTGCATGGGATGCACCAGTTCTATACTTCGTGCATTTGTCGCACCAGTTTCATGTTTCTTGCGTTTATCGCATCAGATTTATATTTCGTGCCTTTGTTGCACCGGATTTATATTTTGTGCATTACGATTGCACCTGACTTCGATTTGATACCTTTCGGTATGTCGATTTTGATTGTGATATTGATGTGGATTCTTGCACTCCGTGCTTTTGACTGGACTTACGCATATTCGACGTTGCTATTGGATTTTGTGATTCCGTGCATATTGAGTGCGCAGGGTCTAGATTTTCATTCGTGCATGATGGATGCACCGATTTGGATTTTCGCGCATGTTGGGCGCATGTTTTGAGATACGATTTTGGGGCACACCAGATGCACTAAATCGAGATTCTTCGTGCATGTCAGATGCACCTGTTTTGGCTGTCAGGCACACATATTGCCTATGACAGATGCTTCGTGCACACCCGTTGCACCTAGATGTTGTTTTGTGCACATGTTTAGCGCATATATGGATTTTGATTTCCGTGCGCGTCAGACGCACAGGGTGGTGTTACGTGCATTTTTGGAATTTATTCCTTTTGGAGCAGTACATTTTTATGATGTGGGATATTTGCTTTCATACTGAGCAGGACTAGTCAGTGGACAGTGTCTGGATATACTTTGCATGCATCGATAGTTATCGAAGGGATTTCCGAAAAGCGAGCTATAGTCTCAGTATATACCTACGTGTCCGATGTGACACAAAACGTTTTAAAAACAAGGAAACCCTTCTGATTTTTTTCAAAATGGTGGAACGTGCTTATTAAACAAAGGATATATATACACACATATATAGTTATTTTCTTATGAGAAACGTCCGCCACTGTGCAGTGTTGCGCGCATCGCACAGCGACTTAAAAAGATTTGGCATACAGTTGCATCAGCTAATTACATGTATAGATTGGGTGTCTATATGTATAGTCTTGGTCCATATCATATTGATTTTGTATTGGATTTGACATTGTGTCGTTACCATGACTCCGATGATTGCGGATGCTTGATGGAGTGTTGCTTTTGAGTTATCTGCTCAGTACTCATGCGCATGCATTGCGCTATGATGTTTTATGTATAGATAATTTCGGAGCCCCGATGACTTGGAATTTGTATTGAAATATTTTAGTATTTGGGGGTTTAAATTTAAATTCGGGGACCGAATTTATTTAAGGGGGGTAGATTGTAACGTCTTCAAAATAATAAAATATGATTTTTGGGAAATTTTATAATTTAATATTATTTTAATGAATATTTTAATATTCTGGTATAATTAAATACAGATAAATGGGGAAAAATTATGGAAAATTCTAAAATAAGGTATTTTAAGGAATTGCCTCGTTTTCTGTGCATGCCCCCATTTCCTCTAGTTTTGACCCTGAGTATGTCTAGTTTTGACTGATTCCATCTAGGGTGAAATCTGGGTTGATTTTCCTATGTTGGTGTATAATTTGGGACTTGTTTTAGCATGGATTTTGGTATTTGGTGATTCATTCCTGTCGGGTGGCGTTTGGACGTCAACGACAAGTGGATTTTGATTGTGTTTACATGCGAGTCGATAGGTTTTTACCTATGCGGGTAGCGTGTGCTATTTTGGTTTCCGATGTGATTTTCATGTGCTTTAGCATTGTGATATACTTGTAGGTACCCCGCGTGATGTTGAGGCAAAGGAGGTGAAGATAGCGACATCGGCTTTGGCACACGAGAAGCAAGGTGAGTAGATTTATATCTACGGGGAGAAGTCGGGTGGATGGCGTATAGCACCCCCGCAGTCCGTGGTGATGTATACGAATACGTATACACACGAATATTTATTATGTGTTGTTTAGGGTTATTGATGGCAATAATGATATTTTGATGATAAGAATATATTGGTTTAGTATAGTGCGAACCCTAGAGTAGTGGTTGCACTCACACATACATTTACACACATACTTGCATTCATTCTTTCATTTATTAGAGTGCATATGATGGTGCGTATATCTACACATGGGTATGGGACTATGTGTTTATATACGGGATTTGAGGATGATACGTGGTTTGAGATGATACTTGATGTGAGGCCGTGAGATCGGCGATGTGACATAGCTTGTCTTCGAGGTGCGATATGATAGTTTTAGCGGGCCTTTGGACATGTGCTTTACCCGCATTCATATTTTTATAGATGGTATCGATTTGTACTAGACTTAGAGTAGTACCCCAGATTATGCGATCTGATGATAGTGATACCTGATATGTGATGAGGTACTGTGATATTGACCCCTACCCAGCTATTGGGATGCCGTACGACGATCTACCGTACGAGCCGATATTGATGATAGATCCGCACTCATGACTCGAGGATATCTTACGATATGTTATTGAGGCGGGATCACCGACTATCATATCTATATATATTGACTCAGATTAGGTGGTTTCTTACCCCTCCTGTCTAGATTACTTAGTAGACATTAGACTGGACTGAGTCATACCTATTTCAAACTAACGAATCGGGGATATTTTAAAGATAGGCAGAAGGGTCATACGGATATTTTCAAATGATGTATCTTTTCTTAAAACACCGTAGCCCTTGTTTTTCCAAAAGCCCTGATTCGTCTTATTTCAAATGGCACCCCTGCATGACTTGTACAGATTGGTGTAGATTCTTTACTTTTGCGTTGATTATTCGATTCCGCATATTCATGCTATTTGCATTGCATCGCTTGTACTGTGGTTATATTTCAGTCATGCTGCTAGGACACCAGCACCATTATCGATGATGCATATGTTCCACGTACACTTGTTGCCGGCTCACACACTCATCATCGATAATTGCCATGTCACTACACTGTAGTACTATTGCATTCAGTATATGATCCTTGCATGACATGATGATATGCATACCTTCCTTTACATGTCACATACTTCATGCTTTTGATTATACGCATTGAGATATGTTGTTTCTATGATATTTCTGGATTTGGGAACCGAGAGTGTTTCAAAAGAGAATATGTCATTGCTTTAAAAACCCGGTTACCCTTGATATGATATTTCAGTGCGTCCACCATGTGTTTTCTCGGTGCTGAGAGCGACATGTGAAACCCGAATCGAGGAGTGGATGAGCCGATTGCGGGTACATGGTGGACCCGGTATGGTTCCCCTCGGCAAGATGATCGATGAGCTTTGCCGATTGAGCCTGGAGGCGGGCGAGTACCTACCGGTGATTGGTTGGACCTGGCGGTTATCCGGAGGATACTGACCAGAGTCGATGGATAGATTTGGGCGTCCTGCCGGGGCCGAGGGCCGATACCGCAGACAGAGCCCGCGGGCCGATCCGGACTGACGGAGCCCGATATATGAGGATTTATGTGCCGATGCTGGGCACAGTTTTCATGATGTTTTCGAGTGCCGATGCTGGGCACTCCGGTTCCATGATTTTGACGTGTCGCGAGGGACACGGGTGGGTTATATCCTCATATTTCCATGCACAGGTTTCATGATATTTACTTGCATGATGGTTATTGTCATTGGGTGACGAGTGGACGGGATCCACGTGTGTGCAGATTTGATTACATTGATCATACCTCATATTCATGACATGCTATTACCTGAGGCACTAGCACGAGCACTTGGCATTACACTCATGTAGAGATTACATTGCCAGTTTAGCATGCTTCAGCTTTATTCATATTGAGGTTTATTTATATCTGATCGTATTGACCTAGGATGGGTCATGCATTCGATCTCTGTTTGTAGATATCTTTCTATTCACGAGTTGGCAACTCACCCCCGTTGTGCCCCAGTCCTTGCAGGTTTTTGCCGTACAGATTCCATAGCGGCATTTCTGGCACACTGCTTCCTATGGGTGACTTGCTTGGTTAGGTGGGTTCTTTTGTATCAGAACCGCTATTGTATTTGTATTATTCATTGTATCTAGAATTTCCATCAACCAAAACTTGTTTATTGTTTCAGACTTAGAAAACAGTGTTGTTTTATTTCGACGTTAGAGTCGCGCTAGTAGTATTGCGGTTTTCTGGCTGTTTTGAGTTCTTTTTGGATTTGATCCTCGCCTTTGGCGTTGTATATTTTTATTGCTTGCGTGGTTGTGACCGTCGATTGACGAAGAGCTAGCTCCCGCTTGGGGATGCCTTTTATCATTTCATATATATTATTCTTGTTGTACCCCGTTCGGGGCCAGTTTTTACAAAGGAAACTCTACCGAAATTTTCAGGAAAGGTTACACATTTTAAAAAAATGCATATTCGGCTTAGTTATTTAAAAACTTTGATTTCCTTACTTTTCAAAAACAGTTTTCCTTATTTACTCTTTAAATGGTTTTAGATTGCTGGGCTTTTGGCTTACTTGGATCAGATGGGGTCCTATAGACTTCATATGGTTCAAGGGCCAGTCACGTGCTCTTTCGGGTCGTGACAAAGTTGTTATCAGAGCGCTAGGTTGACCTTGGTTCGAGTCTGAGTTTGACTATGTGGAGCCTAGGGCGTTATTTATATACGGAACTTAAGCTTGACCTTACGGAACTTAGACTTGGTCGAGGGGGTATTAGACCCGAACTTTCTTCGCGTAGGATGACCCTTGGTTGATGGAATAGGTGACTAAAGTAGAGTGACGTACCGTTGGTATGTTCCGCGGCATACTTACGACACGCCACTCCGCTTAAGGAACCTTAGGATGTACATACTTTCGAGATCAGTGATTCTCTTCATATCCATGATTATACATCCATTTGAGATCCCCGATTCTATTAGTTTCATGATCATACCTTTATTGATGCCGTTCCTTCTTATGATCATGTATCCACTTTGGATATGTTGTTCTCTTTCTTGCCATTGACATGCTCTCTTCGATACTCGATTGAGGTTCCTGTCGCCATGGTTGAGCGCAGTTTGGGCTGCTGCTAGGGTTACGGTCAGGGCGAGCTCGTCCGGTACGAGGGCCGACCATTGTGTTTTCTGGTGACATGGGAACGTCTCGAGTTGGTATTGATGAGTGTGACCTCTAGTGGAGGCGAGTGCTTGGTCTTGCACCGGATGATCGGGTCATTGTTAGAGCTGCCACTTGAGAGAGGACTGTTGATGTACAGCGTACCTCAGAGATTATGATGTCACCTACCGTGCAGACAGATGGACCAGCTGTTGCTGAGATTGACAGGATGTTGCTTTCGGAGCTTACGAGCTGAGATTGCCGGAGCTTTCAGGCAGATATGCGACAGATGATAGCTAGTCTACCCGATTTGAGAGACGAAGGTGATTCGTCCGATTTTTGCGCCGGAGCGGGCCCAGCTGAGTTGAAGATCTCCAGTGTGGAGAGTCTTGCTCAGATCTAGAGCAGACCGATTCAGAGATGACCGCTTATGTATCGCCTTTTCTGGAGGATTGAGGCGCTGTTTAGCGTATATACGAAGGAGCCAGTTGTTGCTGCGAGTGATGAGATATCGCCCAGATGATTGGAGCTACTGCAGCATGAGCATATTCTTAGAGATGTGATAGTGAGTCGCTAGTCACCGAGGATTAATGACTAGGACATGTGGTTCGTTCGCTTACCCCGATGCGAGGTCATCAGATAGATTGATTCCAGCTAGAGGCGACTTCACGCAGATTCGTTGAGAGTCGATTGAGACGATCGAATGTCAGGAACCTATTTTCCAAGTTTAAAGTATACGGAAAGACATGCAGGTGATTCTATGGACCCTCTAGAAGAATGAAACCCTAACTCGACTTAATGACCGTGTGAAAGCCTTCGAACCTTAGGGTTTGCGGCGGTTCCACGGCGCCATTAGTGAGGCTTGGGTTTGCCCTTCTACGGCTGGACCACCGACGCTGTGGCATGTACTCGATACTATTAAACAGTACCCGAGATGTGAGCTCTTGGGGGATTATGAGGGTCTGACGAGTCGATCGGATGGTTCGACATCTTTCGGATATTGTGATGGGACACTGCTTGGGAGACTCCAGATGTGAGCATAGCCGTCGGAGCGCAGTCCGTGTAGCCACGATGAGATGAGTCCGAATCAGTCGACATTGGAGCAAGGTGGAGTAAAGAGTTCGCACGAGATTTCGACGAGATGACGTTCCACTTCGCTGACATCAGAGATGTGACGTGCACGCTGAGGACGTGGTCGGCTAGATATCTCCTACTGAGTCAGGAAGATACCGAGTTCGTGATTTCGAGTTCGCGTGAGGGACTTCGGATGGACTGTAGCCGAAGGCATTGCAGTGCGCAGATAGACACGCGATGTTGAAATGGACGATGATACAGACAAGCGGGACAAGAAGTTCGTGCGAGAGGCAGACGAGCTGTTACCACACCCCGTTAAGATTAAAGGCCGGACATGCATACAGAGGCGCAGAGATGCGACCAGCTTCCGAGGAGATGTTGTACTAAGGACGCAGAGGTCCTGAGAGCGAGAAAAGATTACGCCAGAGTACCAGCCTCCTTACAGTTTGGCTTAGGCAAGATCAGAAGAGCCTTGAGTAGGATTCCTTCCAGTACACTGCCGCAATAAGAGTTGCACCCAGGATCGGATGTGTGATATGCATTCAGGGGACCCGAGGTCGGCGCCAGAGATGTGCTGCTTTACGAGCGGTCGTGAGGATTGACCGAGAGATGACCAGGGAAGTGCAAGAACGGAATCGTTCCTGTCAGCACACCTGACCGGGCCGATGAGCCGATGGATTGCGAGTTGGTAATCTACAGGAAAGATCAGGAACCAGAGGCAGAGGACGCCAGCTGCGAGCAAGAGGCAAGTAGATATCTTGCGCCGCTAGCATCGGATGTACCGGTACCTTCTCGACCCTGAAGGAGGGTATACCGACGACGGTAATTATGATTTGTGATTTTGTGATTTGATTATCACGTATCCGTTGCTTTGGATTTCGGTATTTTGGGCGATCTATTCGCATGATTTAGTCTTGATGACTGAGTTTCATGATATTTGATTTTGTGCACCATGGTTGCACCTACTGGGTATTTATACCTTGTACATAGTTATTACTCTTGAGCCGTTGATTGCGATTTCATGCCTATTTTATGCTGGTGATTTGATTTACGCTTCCAGCAGAGTTTCATGTAATTTTAGTGTTTTGATTTTGCACTCGGTATAGCTTATATGTGCTTGTAGTGCATCGATATGTGTTTTGTGCCCGCAGCTGCACACGTTTATGATTTTCTTCATATCTGGATACACTTGGTGTTGCTGCTTACGTATTTGAGTTATTGCTTGGTATTTGTGCATGGGATGCACCAGTTCTATACTTCGTGCATTTGTCGCACCAGTTTCATGTTTCTTGCGTTTATCGCATCAGATTTATATTTCGTGCCTTTGTTGCACCGGATTTATATTTTGTGCATTACGATTGCACCTGACTTCGATTTGATGCCTTTCGGTATGTCGATTTTGATTGTGATATTGATGTGGATTCTTGCACTCCGTGCTTTTGACTGGACTTACGCATATTCGACGTTGCTATTGGATTTTGTGATTCCGTGCATATTGAGTGCGCAGGGTCTAGATTTTCATTCGTGCATGATGGATGCACCGATTTGGATTTTCGCGCATGTTGGGCGCATGTTTTGAGATACGATTTTGGGGCACACCAGATGCACTAAATCGAGATTCTTCGTGCATGTCAGATGCACCTGTTTTGGCTGTCAGGCACACATGTTGCCTATGACAGATGCTTCGTGCACACCCGTTGCACCTAGATGTTGTTTTGTGCACATGTTTAGCGCATATATGGATTTTGATTTCCGTGCGCGTCAGACGCACAGGGTGGTGTTACGTGCATTTTTGGAATTTATTCCTTTTGGAGCAGTACATTTTTATGATGTGGGATATTTGCTTTCATACTGAGCAGGACTAGTCAGTGGACAGTGCCTGGATATACTTTGCATGCATCGATAGTTATCGAAGGGATTTCCGAAAAGCGAGCTATAGTCTCAGTATATACCTACGTGTCCGATGTGACACAAAACGTTTTAAAAACAAGGAAACCCTTCTGATTTTTTTCAAAATGGTGGAACGTGCTTATTAAACAAAGGATATATATACACACATATATAGTTATTTTCTTATGAGAAACGTCCGCCACTGTGCAATGTTGCGCGCATCGCACAGCGACTTAAAAAGATTTGGCATACAGTTGCATCAGCTAATTACATGTATAGATTGGGTGTCTACATGTATAGTCTTGGTCCATATCATATTGATTTTGTATTGGATTTGACATTGTGTCGTTACCATGACTCCGATGATTGCGGATGCTTGATGGAGTGTTGCTTTTGAGTTATCTGCTCAGTACTCATGCGCATGCATTGCGCTATGATGTTTTATGTATAGATAATTTCGGAGCCCCGATGACTTGGAATTTGTATTGAAATATTTTAGTATTTGGGGGTTTAAATTTAAATTCGGGGACCGAATTTATTTAAGGGGGGTAGATTGTAACGTCTTCAAAATAATAAAATATGATTTTTGGGAAATTTTATAATTTAATATTATTTTAATGAATATTTTAATATTCTGGTATAATTAAATACAGATAAATGGGGAAAAATTATGGAAAATTCTAAAATAAGGTATTTTAAGGAATTGCCTCGTTTTCTGTGCATGCCCCCATTTCCTCTAGTTTTGACCCTGAGTATGTCTAGTTTTGACTGATTCCATCTAGGGTGAAATCTGGGTTGATTTTCCTATGTTGGTGTATAATTTGGGACTTGTTTTAGCATGGATTTTGGTATTTGGTGATTCATTCCTGTCGGGTGGCGTTTGGACGTCAACGACAAGTGGATTTTGATTGTGTTTACATGCGAGTCGATAGGTTTTTACCTATGCGGGTAGCGTGTGCTATTTTGGTTTCCGATGTGATTTTCATGTGCTTTAGCATTGTGATATACTTGTAGGTACCCCGCGTGATGTTGAGGCAAAGGAGGTGAAGATAGCGACATCGGCTTTGGCACACGAGAAGCAAGGTGAGTAGATTTATATCTACGGGGAGAAGTCGGGTGGATGGCGTATAGCACCCCCGCAGTCCGTGGTGATGTATACAAATACGTATACACACGAATATTTATTATGTGTTGTTTAGGGTTATTGATGGTAATAATGATATTTTGATGATAAGAATATATTGGTTTAGTATAGTGCGAACCCTAGAATAGTGGTTGCACTCACACATACATTTACACACATACTTGCATTCATTCTTTCATTTATTAGAGTGCATATGATGGTGCGTATATCTACACATGGGTATGGGACTATGTGTTTATATACGGGATTTGAGGATGATACGTGGTTTGAGATGATACTTGATGTGAGGCCGTGAGATCGGCGATGTGACATAGCTTGTCTTCGAGGTGCGATATGATAGTTTTAGCGGGCCTTTGGACATGTGCTTTACCCGCATTCATATTTTTATAGATGGTATCGATTTGTACTAGACTTAGAGTAGTACCCCAGATTATGCGATCTGATGATAGTGATACCTGATATGTGATGAGGTACTGTGATATTGACCCCTACCCAGCTATTGGGATGCCGTACGACGATCTACCGTACGAGCCGATATTGATGATAGATCCGCACTCATGACTCGAGGATATCTTACGATATGTTATTGAGGCGGGATCACCGACTATCATATCTATATATATTGACTCAGATTAGGTGGTTTCTTACCCCTCCTGTCTAGATTACTTAGTAGACATTAGACTGGACTAAGTCATACCTATTTCAAACTAACGAATCGGGGATATTTTAAAGATAGGCAGAAGGGTCATACGGATATTTTCAAATGATGTATCTTTTCTTAAAACACCGTAGCCCTTGTTTTTCCAAAAGCCCTGATTCGTCTTATTTCAAATGGCACCCCTGCATGACTTGTACAGATTGGTGTAGATTCTTTACTTTTGCGTTGATTATTCGATTCCGCATATTCATGCTATTTGCATTGCATCGCTTGTACTGTGGTTATATTTCAGTCATGCTGCTAGGACACCAGCACCATTATCGATGATGCATATGTTCCACGTACACTTGTTGCCGGCTCACACACTCATCATCGATAATTGCCATGTCACTACACTGTAGTACTATTGCATTCAGTATATGATCCTTGCATGACATGATGATATGCATACCTTCCTTTACATGTCACATACTTCATGCTTTTGATTATACGCATTGAGATATGTTGTTTCTATGATATTTCTGGATTTGGGAACCGAGAGTGTTTCAAAAGAGAATATGTCATTGCTTTAAAAACCCGGTTACCCTTGATATGATATTTCAGTGCGTCCACCATGTGTTTTCTCGGTGCTGAGAGCGACATGTGAAACCCGAATCGAGGAGTGGATGAGCCGATTGCGGGTACATGGTGGACCCGGTATGGTTCCCCTCGGCAAGATGATCGATGAGCTTTGCCGATTGAGCCTGGAGGCGGGCGAGTACCTACCGGTGATTGGTTGGACCTGGCGGTTATCCGGAGGATACTGACCAGAGTCGATGGATAGATTTGGGCGTCCTGCCGGGGCCGAGGGCCGATACCGCAGACAGAGCCCGCGGGCCGATCCGGACTGACGGAGCCCGATATATGAGGATTTATGTGCCGATGCTGGGCACAGTTTTCATGATGTTTTCGAGTGCCGATGCTGGGCACTCCGGTTCCATGATTTTGACGTGTCGCGAGGGACACGGGTGGGTTATATCCTCATATTTCCATGCACAGGTTTCATGATATTTACTTGCATGATGGTTATTGTCATTGGGTGACGAGTGGACGGGATCCACGTGTGTGCAGATTTGATTACATTGATCATACCTCATATTCATGACATGCTATTACCTGAGGCACTAGCACGAGCACTTGGCATTACACTCATGTAGAGATTACATTGCCAGTTTAGCATGCTTCAGCTTTATTCATATTGAGGTTTATTTATATCTGATCGTATTGACCTAGGATGGGTCATGCATTCGATCTCTGTTTGTAGATATCTTTCTATTCACGAGTTGGCAACTCACCCCCGTTGTGCCCCAGTCCTTGCAGGTTTTTGCCGTACAGATTCCATAGCGGCATTTCTGGCACACTGCTTCCTATGGGTGACTTGCTTGGTTAGGTGGGTTCTTTTGTATCAGAACCGCTATTGTATTTGTATTATTCATTGTATCTAGAATTTCCATCAACCAAAACTTGTTTATTGTTTCAGACTTAGAAAACAGTGTTGTTTTATTTCGACCTTAGAGTCGCGCTAGTAGTATTGCGGTTTTCTGGCTGTTTTGAGTTCTTTTTGGATTTGATCCTCGCCTTTGGCGTTGTATATTTTTATTGCTTGCGTGGTTGTGACCGTCGATTGACGAAGAGCTAGCTCCCGCTTGGGGATGCCTTTTATCATTTCATATATATTATTCTTGTTGTACCCCGTTCGGGGCCAGTTTTTACAAAGGAAACTCTACCGAAATTTTCAGGAAAGGTTACACATTTTAAAAAAATGCATATTCGGCTTAGTTATTTAAAAACTTTGATTTCCTTACTTTTCAAAAACAGTTTTCCTTATTTACTCTTTAAATGGTTTTAGATTGCTGGGCTTTTGGCTTACTTGGATCAGATGGGGTCCTATAGACTTCATATGGTTCAAGGGCCAGTCACGTGCTCTTTCGGGTCGTGACACTACGAGTGGCAGTCCACTACGAGCTGACGGACGAAGAAAATGCTCACCTTCGGCTTGAGGAACTTGATGCTCTTGATGAAACCCGGCTCATAGCGCAACAAAATCTGGAGGCCTATAAAGCAAAGATGACGCGCTAATATGAAAGATTGACTCGGCCGAGGGCATTCCGCCAAGGAGAACTCGTACTAGTGGTCAAAAGGCCTATGATCCCCAATCGCGCCAAGCGGGGAAAATTCGAGCCAAATTATGAAGGCCCGTACATCATAGACAAGGTCTACCAGGGTGGAGCCTATCTACTCATGGATATGCACGGTGAAAGGCCTTTCAGGTAATAAATGGTCGCTTCCTAAAGAAATACTACGCTTAGCGAGTTACCGCCTAGGTCAATGATAGATGACGACGACTATGTCCGCTCGCTATCTTCCTAAGCTCAAACTTTATAAGCAGTAGCCAGCCTTCTTCTGACCGGACCGAAACGTCCTTAAACTAATGGTGGACCGAAACGTCTTTAAACTAATGGCGGACCGAAACGTCCTTAAACTAATGACGGACCGAAACGTCCTTAAACTACTACCGCAGCATCCTTAGGCTGACGAGATGAATAAAAAAAAAGAGAAAAGGAAAAAAATATAAATATAATAAAAAAAAGTAAAAATGGTATGTCCATAAGCAAAAAGGGCATGGATGAAAACCCGAAAGGGCTCCGTGAGTAAAAACAGCAGGGCTACCGGCGAGTGTTCGTGAAAACCCGAAAGGGCGCGACCTCGTAAAAAAAAGAAAAGAAAACAATAAAAAAAACGGTATGTCCATAAGCAAAATGGGCACGGATGAAAACCCGAAAGGGCTCCGTGAGTAAAAACAGCAGGACTACCGGCGAGTGTTTGTGAAAACTTGAAAGGGCGCAATCTCGTTAAAGGACACTTACAGGGTCCTCTCGATCTTGTAAGGAGAAACCACCCGCGTGAGATCCTTACGACTCATAAGGGAGCAACACACTTAGGGATCCCCATGATTCCTAAGGAGAAAATACAATTGCGAGATCCCCACGACTCGTAAGGAGAACTCTCTTATGGGACCCTCACGGCTCATAAGATTTGAAAGTCTTAAATTACAGAGGCCTAAACCTGTACTTAAGCAAACCCCCACAACCTTTGATATTGCCCTACAAGTGGTTCAATACTGACCCTTGTATACAATCCATGGGCGCGAATAAACATTTCCCTAACCAAGTCTCATCCGTGACTGGGGATATGTACGCATGATGAACAACCCTTATAAGTCCTCTCGACTTATAAGGAGAAAACCCTCTTGTAGGATCCTTACGACTTACAAAGGAGCATACACTTAGGAATCCTCACGATTCCTAAGGAGAAAATACACCTACAAGATCCTCACGACTTGTAGGGATAAATACCTTTGTGAGATCCTTACGGCTCATGAAGTTAAAAGCCTTAGTCGACAGGACCTTAACCCTGTTCGCTAAGCCACCTTTGTTCGACATCGACAGAGGCAAATGATGATTCGCTCCTGGCAATATCCTAGTTGTAGCGGTGCTGATGCCGAAATCGGTGTCTAATTTCAAGTTTACGGTGAAAAGCCAGCAAGCCGCACATGCATACGAAATAGCCGAAATGATGGGGCAACTTGCAATAAAAAGTAGCAAGTAAAGACGTATGCATATAAAACAGCCGAAATGATTGGGCAACTCGCAATAAAAAGCAGCGAGTAAAAATAAAATAAATAGCCGAAATGATTGGGCACCGCGAAAAATAGCCGAAATGATTGGGCAATCACGACCTTCGCGATATAAAAGATGAAATGATAGAGCATCGCGGAAATAAAACAATAAAAATGAAAATGAAACTTTTGCCCTACAGTTGAGATCACATCGACCCCTGTATACAATCCAAAGACCCAAACAAAGAAGGAACCATACCTTTCCAACAGGCTCCGCCAAAAAGCTAAACCAAATCTCGACGGTTCACCAACAGCCTAGAGACAACCGCGACATTCGTCTCAATACAGCAGATGCGGTGCCAGCAAACGAAACGAAGATCAAATTCCTAACTTCACGGTCTTGACGATAACTTATATAAAACCTGAAAGACCACCACAGATCAGCTCAACCTCCAGGGAAACAAGTGTCCTTGGCAAATACCTTAACTCAGGGAAACTAGCGTCCTTGATGTGAGCCTCCTGATTCGCATCGACTCGTAGAGAAACCAGTGTCTCCGCGAGAAATTCCCGATTCGTTTCAACCCTGAAGAAACCAGTGTCTTCGGCAAAATCCTTCGACTCAGGGAAACCAGTGTCCTTGACGAGAAAATCCTGATTCGCGTCGACCCGCAGAGAAACTAGCGTCTCCGCGAGAAATTCTCGATTCGTTTCAACACCAGGGAAACAAGTGTCCTTGGTAAATACCTCAATTCAGAGAAACTAGCGTCCTTGATGAGAGCCTCCTGATTCACATCAGCTCGCAGAAAAACCAGTGTCTCCGCGAGAAATTCCCGATTCGTTTCAACCCCGAAGAAACCAGTGTCTTTGGCAAAATCCTTCGACTCAGGGAAACCAGTGTCCTTGACGAGAAAATCCTGATTCGCGTCGACCCGCAGAGAAACTAGCGTCTCCGCGAGAAATTCTCGATTCGTTTCAACACCAGGGAAATAAGTGTCCTTGGCAAATACCTCAATTCAGGGAAACTAGAGTCCTTGATGAGAGCCTCCTGATTCGCATCGGCTCGCAGAGAAACCAGTGTCTCCGCGAGAAATTCCCGATTCGTTTCAACCCTGAAGAAACCAGTGTCTTCGGCAAAATCCTTCGACTCAGGGAAACCAGTGTCCTTGACGAGAAAATCCTGATTCGCGTCGACCCGCAGAGAAACTAGCGTCTCCGCGAGAAATTCTCGATTCGTTTCAACACCAGGGAAACAAGTGTCCTTGGCAAATACCTCAACTCAGGGAAACTAGCGTCCTTGATGAGAGCCTCCTGATCCGCGTCGGCTCGCAGAAAAACCAGTGTCTCCGCGAGAAATTCCCGGCTCGTTTCAACCCCGAAGAAACCAGTGTCTTCGGCAAAATCCTTTGACTCAGGGAAACCAGTGTCCTTGACGAAGAAAATCCTGACTCGCGTCGACCCGCAGAGAAACTAGCATCTCCGCGAGAAATTCTCGATCCATTTCAACCCCAGGGAAACAAGTGTCCTTGGCAAATACCTCAATTCAGGGAAACTAGCGTCCTTGATGAGAGCCTTCTGATTCACGTCGGCTCGCAGAGAAACCAATGTCTTCGCGGGAAATTCCCGATTCGTCTCAACTTGCAAGATAAAGCCTCAGGCAGCAGGGATTAAAAAACTTGTTTCCTGAGCACTGGGACCCTGCAAGTTGGTCTAAAACGGTCTCTTGCATACTATTCACGGGTCTCACTCTACAAAATCGAATTTCGACAAGGAGGGAAACAACCACTTATGAGTCCTCTCGACTCGTAAGAGGGAAAATTCTCTTATAGGATCCTTACGACTTATAAGAGAAAACGCACTTAGGAATCCTCACGATTCCTAAGGAGAAAATACACCTACGAGATCATCTCGATCCGTAGGGAGAAAAGTCTCTATGGGACCCTCACGGTTCATAGAGTTGAAAAGTCTTAGGCGGCAGATCTGAACCTGCGGCCTAAGCCCTCCCTATTTCTTAAAAAAAAAACTAAGATGTTTACTCTTTTATCTGTCAACCGTGTTTGTTGAGATAGCATGCTGATAATGAGAGAAAGGGAGAAAGCAAAAGAGCATACAAGACATTCAAAAAAAAATGTGTATCTTTATTTATTAATTCAATCAAGTACAAGGTGAATCGTACAAAAGAATAAATAATGGATACATATTATTTGAAAAAGAGAAATTTTACAAATACATTGATACAAAGGCAGCTACTGGGAAGGAAGCGTCTTAAATAGCTCTATCAGTTGTTCGCACATTTCCTTCCATGCCTTTTCCTGATCGGCCACCACCGCCAGTTCTGCCTCCACTTGAGCCCTTTGCTGCAAGAAAGATGCAAGCTGCTCCCCAACGGCCTGCTGAGCTGCTTCGCGACCTTGGGCATTACGCTCGGCAACGTCGAGTTTTTGCTTCAAGTTCAGCCCATTTGAGATGCGTTCCAGGAGACCCTCGAAGATAGCCTTCACCCGGGCAGCGTTCGCCTCAACTTCAGCACGTAGGCGAGCAGTCTCGCTTGAAGACTCTTGACATTCCCTCAGCTTTAAAGCCGCTTCTTGTTCCAAGTGGTGGACGTAAGAAGCGCTTTGCTCAATCCACGCTGCTCTTTGATGGCTTGCGGCTAAGGTCTCAGGAGCAGGGCGCATGAACTCCAGTTGATGCAGGCGAGCCTCGATCTCCCTGCAGTGATTAACCCAAGACGTGACGATGACCTCGTTATGGAAGTTTACGAGTATCACCAGCATCGGGTTAACCGCCATAGCAAAATCTGCGGCAGACGTAGGAGTCTCGACGCCGAGTTCCTCAATGTAGTCGCTCAACATGCGCAGACTATTCGCGGCGTCCTTCGAGGACGGACGTCTCAGGAAAGGGCCTGCCGGCATTATGACACGAGACTCGAAAGGCACCGAGATCGGAACGACAGCTAAAAAAACAAGATACGATTAGATGACAGTTTAAGAAAGACAAAAAAGGGGCATCAATGCGATAGTTTGCTATACCAGCTGCAGCAGGTGGCAAGGCCGGAAGGGCCGGTGGCGCGGCCGATCTTTCATCCCCTCCTTCGATTTGTAGCACTGCAGTCAGGACGAGAAAAGTTAGAAATAATTCCATCACTGAAAAAGAAAGATATCGGTCGGAAAATATACTCACCAGTGCCACTAGAGGGAGAAGCGAGTTCAGATGGGAAGGAGAAGTGTGGGAGCAACACCTGATAAAGATGGTCAAAAAGCACTCCTGAAAAGACATAACAGTACGACTTTAGTACATAAATTATGCGTCTGAAAGATAAAACTAATAAGCTGCAAACCCATACCTTCCAACATCTTCGATGGTACAAGGGAGGGCTGAGAGGTGACCACCGCCAAGGCAATAGTTGACGGCGCTCCCTCGAGCAATGGAGCATCGGCACTGGCCACACCTGCGTTAAAAAACAAGGATAAACCTGTTAGGAAAGATTGCAAGGTAAAAAAAAGGGACGGTAATCCGAAATTTACCTGATGAGCCTCCAGCCGAGACGGAGGCGTCTCCCTCCTCCATCGACATAAGTCCACCACCCGTGGCCTCATCCCCAGACTCCACGGGGGCCGTCGTCGTGCTCGCGTGGCCAGGAGACGGCGGAGGGCCGTAGGCGGGGAGAGCAATGATCGGAGCATTGCCAGACTCTTGAGAAAGAGCGGTCGGCTCGTCCTCAGGAATCATGTCCACCTCACCCGCTACTCCCTAGGGCTCAGCAGTCGCGGCTGTCTCGTCCACCGTTGCCACGGGGTCATCGGTCTCAGGCGCTTCGTCAGCCACTAGCTCGGGCCCGGCAATCCCGGTTGTGTCATCCGCCATCGGCTCGAGTGCGACCAATACCTCTTCCTCTGGCCCTCAGGTTCGACGGTCTCCGCCTCCCCCTCGGTTGGACTTGGCCCTGCAGGACAAAATATATAAGAACCGACAGCTTTATAATTCTTACAACAAAATTTTGAAAGAAATATTACCTGAGGTGGACTTATCGTTAGCCTCCCTATTGGCGCGCACCGCCTGTCTGTGAGCTGTAGAAAAGACGACCGGGGGCTCTTCTGAGGGAGTATCAGCACGAGGGACGGTGCTTAGGCCCACTCCAATGGCCAAAGCAGCCCTGCGTGCCTTCGCTTCGCGCCTCAACCGCTTCCTCTCCTCCCGGGCCATCGCGATGGACCTCTTCGACGCTTCCTTCATCAAGGTGTCGTCGTCCTCGTTTAGAGTTGCCTCCAGAGCCTTCAAGGCATCTCTCATCGGCTCTTCAAGTCGGGTCTCTCGCGGTAGCCCCGAGGAGGCAGAAACATCAGCGGCTGGCCCGGGAAGAGTCTCCGCGTCACCTGGCGGGACCGGCATTGTGGTTCTTGCGATAAAAAAAAGGGGGGATTAGATCGACCATAACAAAAGGAGAATAAAGACTTGATGAATCGAGATGTACCAAGGCCTAAGGACGCTCTGAGTCGTTCCTCCTCTTGGAAAGTTTTGAGAGAAGCAGCAATGGCTTCTTCAGTGATGATGCCTGTTTGAAGAAAAGAGGGGAAAAACGTTAGTCAAAGGCAATAATAAAGATATGATGCAATAAAAAATGCGACTAGTAATTACCCGATTGTGAAAGCTTAGCTAGCCACACGTCGCACCTCGCCAATCGCTCTGAAGCTGCGATGGCGGCCGCCAAGTCTGTGTCATTCGGCGGCATGACTAATCCCCTGTTGGTCCTGTACTCACCCAGGCCCTCGCTATAGGGAGCGTGGGGTTCCTGACCGAACGCAACGTCAGCTACAAAGAGCAACTTCTTTTTCCTCTTCTGGCCACCAGCCCTAGGTGCACCCGGGATCGACTTGCGCTTTACAGGCACCTTGGGGCGGCGGGTCCCGATGTCCGCGCCCACACCAGACTCCGGCGAAGCCACAACTACTGTCTCCGCTGGAGCACAGGGCGCTGGTGGTACATCCGCAGTATCAGGAAGCGGCAATCCGTGTGGAGGACTCTGCACACGCGGTGGTCCGACTCTAGCATCTTTCAGCGGAGGAACTACCGGGGTCCTTGGCACCAGAGGAGCTTTGCGGTCGCTACCGGGAGGCACACCCTTACGGTCGACCGGCAATCGCTTTTCTTCCTTTATAACGGCGCCCGTCGAATGATTGTACCATTCTGTATATACATTGAGGAGTCGTGGGGCGCAAGCCGGCTCGCTGATAAAAAAATGCGAACCCGTGTTCAGACGCATAAAGTGATGCAGCGCGTTCTCCATCCCTTCTTTAGTAGCAGCTGGTTCCGATAGGAAAGCCTCCAATGGTACCCCTTGATTGTAGCTCAGTTGTTGGGCGAAACGATGCGGGTTGTATCTCATGAAAATCGCCGCACCGTTCTGCCTAAACACCAGAAAGCCCGGTCTGATAGAATATAGATGGAGGGTCTCCCGGGCCGTCAAAATTGAGGTCCCATCTTTGAAAGTGTCTTGCAATGGCCGCACTGTGTTGGTAGATGCCTTTCCAATAGTCAATACTTTGTCAATGAAAGACACCCCGTCTCCAACGGTGTGGGGACGAAGAAGCAAACCCCTGGCATTCCATGGCGATGGAGTCACAATTGAGGCGCCAATCAGTCGTATGATTCGAGGGAAGCTGCACCTGTCATAGAACGAGGGCCTTTTATGCATACCGAAGACGCCCAATGTATGTAGCTCGAGCCATGATACGAAGTAGTGCATCGGGAAGATCACGTGCAGTACCCCAGGCTCATTTGCATCCGCTGCTTGACTGAGGCCGTGATACAGGTGTGCCAAGCCGGCGATCCCAACAGCCACTTTTACCCCAATGGTCATCCGGTGAGCTGAGTAAAAGACAGAGGGCCGCATGTGGAAAGAATGCATCGGGAGTGCAAACCAACTCAACCATAGCCCAAGAAATCCTAAGAAGAAGGCTTCCCCGTCCATCCCGGGGGCTGCAACTTCCACAAAAGACACAGTTGGGGAGTTAGGAAGGAAAAAACCCTTTTGGTCTATTTCCTTCGCCGGCAGGTTATCCAAACCTAGACCGAAAGGGTCATCAAGTGTGGCAAACTTAGCAGCTTCTGCCGAGAGGACGTTTGGGTGAAGGAATCGAGCGATGAAATCCTCGAAGCTAACTCCGCGGCTCCCACGTTCGATAAAAAGGGCTTCATAAATGTTCAACACTTTGATCAAACTTGGAAATTGATGTTGAACAGCATTCTCCGGAGTGAGGCCCCTTACTGCCGGCTTTGCACCGAAAACATACTCGTCTGTAGGAAGCAACTCCTCATAGTGCTCCCCTATAACCGATAAGCCGGAGACCTCTGTGAATTCCTCCAAAGAAATCGACACTTCTCGGTCCATTGCGAGGAAAGTGTGAGTAGGAATGTTCCACTGCTCCAAAAAGGCCATAAACCACCAGGTAGGAAGTGTGGGATATTGGAAGAGGGAAACGTAAACCGCAGTGTACAACCCTAGCCTTATCAACTGCGACTTCTTCGCCGACAGAATGTAGCGAGCCCATGGCAGATAGCCGATCGGATGGCGGGGGATCAGACCTATGTTATATGATTGCCCCCAAGGTCGCGCATCGCCTTGACAAATACGGCGTCCCAGGATATCCAAAACCATAGGACGCTGAACCGGTATTGCATCTATAGCAGGGTGAAGAAAGCCCTTTGAAGTCCAATCGACCATCTCCACGGTATACTGCACCGGGAGTGGGCTGGCATAGTGGATCGCCGTAATAGGCTCTGATGGTACTGCGCACAAAAAGCTCCGTCGACCCATGATAATTTGGTTGTACCACGACCCCCAAAGGTGAAGATTCGTATATTCCGGGTCGTGGTCCCTGATCATGGCTAGGACTTCGCGGTCCACGGACGCTTCGAAAAATCCTTCCTCCGAACGAGCAAATGGGAATGAAGTATCGAAAGACATGTTCACTGCAAGGGAACAAAATTAGCCTTAGTGTTGTAATTCCAACGCTTGGCGTTTAAATTTTTTTTTTAATTAATTAATTAATTAAATTAAAAATTAATTAAAATTAATTACACCACACTGTAGTGCAGTGGGTAGGAGACCAAAGGGGGACCCACAAAATCTGGATGACAATACATCAGTTAATAAGACAACCCCATCATTGGATGAGATTGTCAGTTAATCCCCAAGAGAACATTCTCATTAATAATAAAAATCCCTAGAGACAAGAAGAAAATCTTCTCTTTCAGAGCAAAGCTCTGTCACAGAGTGACACTTGTCAAACTCTGGTCTCAGGAGAATAAGATTCCTTAAAAGAGCCTAGCTCTGTGATAATGATGAGAAAATCTATTAAAAAAAAAGTTTTCTTTAAACTCCTAAAAGATTAAAAAAAATTTAGGATCCTAAAAGATCCATGAAGACTCTTAGGAGTTCTTCATTTTTAGATCAAAAAAGATCTACATTTTGATCCATGAGCAAAACTCTGTTCATGGGTTAAAACCCATGAACAAGATCTCTGTAGATCTATGGATTCTTGAGAGCAAAGCTCTATTGGTGAAACCCCAAAGGGGTTTTCTTTAGATCAGAAGATCTATGAGAGCAAGGCTCTGTTGGTTAAGATTAATAAAAATTAATTCAATCTAAGATTAATTTTACCTAAAGTTTTTCTAACTTTGGAAATGAGAGCAAAGCTCTGGAGTTCTTGAAAACAAGAGCAAGGCTCTGGAAAATCAGATTTCTTAAAAGATGGTAATCATCTACTGAGGGCCAGGGGTCCTATTTATAAGCGCTTGTGCCTCTTCAACTCCTGAGTTGATCTACGGTCAGGATTTTGCCACAGCTGCACTCACGTGCGCGCCACGTGAGCGCAACGATGGGGGGGCATTTGTTTCCCCCAATCAGAGCAAAGCTCTATTTGAATTTCAAAAATTCAAAAATTAGAAACAACGCTTCAAATTCCTTGCGCTGCGCGCAACGCGCCATGTGTCAAAAGCTGATACGTCAGCGCAGCGCCCAAGGCAGCGCGCACAATCAGAGTAAGGCTCTATTTAAAACAAAAAATTAAAGGAAGCAACGCTTCAGTTGCGCAAGCGCTGCGCTAACACGTGTCAGCGCAAACGCAGTTGCGCTGCGCTGTGCGCTGCGCGACACGTGTCAGCGCAGTTGCGCTGCGCTGTGCGCTGCGCGACACGTGTCAGCGCAGTTGCGCTGCGCTCAGCGCTGCGTGACACGTGTCAGGCGCTGGGGCGTTTGCGCCAAACAGAATTAAAATTCTAGTAAGATCCTTCTGTTCTTGTTAAAACAAGAAGATTGTCTTCTATGAAACAGAAGCCCTTGGATCAAAGATCCAACGGTGGGGAAAATTCCCCAAATCATTTAGAGAATGATCTCTTTAACAAACTTAACAAATCTATGGGCACTATATAAAGACCCCTAGACCCCAACTCAAAAGATCATTAACATTATGAGAGATCAAGAACTTCAAAAACAAAGAGAACTTAGTTGTATATCCCACATTACCATTTGATAGTTTTTATAATGTTTCGAATACCTATTTGCACCCATCTCTTTTAGAATATAGATAATTGCATCCATAGATCATATTAAGACATAATAATGTGATATTAGCATTCCATGTTTGATAAAGTGTATCTAATTAGTGTTGGAACTATAACTTTAACCCTAATCGATAACTGTGCATCCATATATTTGAATCTATACCTATTTTGCATACCACATCACATTATTCCATTTTATCATTGCATTGGTACCCCATACTTGTTTTGTGTACCCATACTTATTATGGTTTGATTATGAGCACCCACGTGATACTTGGGCACCCCCTGACATGACTTGATACACTATGGCTTGACACGACTTGATATTGTGCACCACTTGACATGTTTGGATCCATATACACTACCTGACTTGACCTGGTGTACCATAACTTGACATTTCCTGATCTTGTTACTAATGCCAACAATCTTGACCTGTTGTCCCTACGGACATTTCCTGTTGTCTATTCAGACAAACCTGTACTTGCCTGATCCTGTGTTGGCATTAGCTCTATATTTATCAATACCTGACTTGAATACATAACTTGGGGGTATGGGGAAATCAATGATGAAACCTGACTTGTAACTCAACATTTCAATACCTTTACTGATCAGTCTTACGGGCTAGGCCAGCCCCGGGATGCTGCTGCTGACATCATTCGTCGTTACATACTACCTTTTACTGCCTTGCGGCACGTCTCGGATTCAGCCTGAGAGTCTTAGACCGTGGTCCCGGGCATGCACGGGATACTATTGAGTTACATCGATGATTCATCAAATTGATTTCAAAGACTTGAGAGTAGTTAACACAGTAGACCAGTAGATTACTCACTGCACATCACCGGTGCCTTACCCTTCACTGTCACTATTTATATTACTGTTATACCTGTTTTACCATTCATACTAATACCTGCATGTCTTGCTACCCCTGTTTATATTATTGCTTGATATTATGACGCACTGACGTCTGGGTTTTGCATGGCCCAGATTCTCTACCTTTGCTGCAGGCCGAGCAGGAGTTTTCCAGTGAGCAGGCCGAACAGTGAGGACTTGTTAGTAGTTAGTTTATTTTCCCTTTCAGTATTTTCATTCCTGATGTGAGCCCACATTATGGGACGTACATTCCAATTTATTCCTGTATTGGATCTCTTTTGCTTCCGCATTATTTTATTCTTGACTCGTTATTCTGGCTTATGGACATGTATTAGATAGTTATTATTATTGTTCTTCATATCTCTACTGCCGTAATGTGACTGTGGAAGGATATTTCCTATCCACAGGTAGCATGGTTGGCTCTGTCACGTGCCTATCTTAGCATACTCTGGGAAGCGGGGCGTGACATAACCGTTCCTATTTTGACCGTACCAGATGGTTACGGAGGATTGGTGATTCACAGCGACGCATCTGGGAAAGGTTTGGGATGTGTTTTGATGCAGCATGGGAAAGTTATAGCTTACGCATCGAGACAGTTGAAGACCCATGAGAAGAATTACCCGACTCATGATTTGGAGCTAGCAGCAGTGATTTTCGTTTTGAAGATTTGGAGAGACTACTTATTGGGCGAAAGAGTCGAAGTATTCACCGATCACAAAAATCTGAAGTACGTGTTCATACAGAAAGAGCTTAATATAAGGCAGCGTAGATGGTTGGAGCTGATGGCTGACTATGATCTTGATCTTAAGTACCATGTGGGGAAAGTTAATGTTGTGCCGGATGCGCTTAGTCGGTTGCCAGTGATTCGGATGTTGACTGCACAGAAGGAGCTTATCGAAGACTTTCGGAGATTCGAGTTGGAGATTGTGCTACCATATTCTTTGGGACAGTTGATGCAGCTGCAAGTACAGTCGTCATTGATCGATAATATTAAAGCAGCACAGTCACAAGACCCAAGATTGTAGAAGTTTCGAGAACAGATTGAAACTGGACTTCGAACGGACTTGTTGATTCATGAAGTTGGTTCGTTGAATTTTGGTAGCCGTTTGTGTGTGCCGAAAAGAGACATTCGCGAAGAAGTTATGAAGGAGGCGCACAGTTCCGCATATTCCGTACATCCAGGAGGCACAAAAATGTACCGTGATCTACGACAGCATTTCTGGTGGGAAGGCATGAAAAGGGAGATTGCCCGTTTTGTAGTGAAGTGCTTGGTGTGTCAGTAAGTTAAGACTGAACATCAAAGGGTTGCTGGTTTATTGCAACCACTTCCGATTCCTCAATGAAAGTGGGAACATATAACAATGGATTTCGTGACAGCTTTACCGCGGAGTCCAAAGGGCAACAATGCAGTTTGGGTGATTGTTGATCGATTAACCAAGGCAGCTCATTTCATACCGTTTCGAGTTGGTCAGTCGACGGAAGCGTTAGCAGAACGGTATATGCAGGAGATTGTGAGATTGCATGGAGTACCTGTGAGCATCGTGTCCGACCGTGACACCCGATTCTTATCGCACTTCTGGAGGAGTTTACAGGAAAGTTTGGAGAGGCGATTGAAGTTCAGCACCGCTAATCATCCTCAGACAGATGGCCAGTCGGAGAGACCGATCTAAACTCTTGAAGATATGTTGAGAGCTTGCATGTTAGATTTCAAGGGTTCATGGGAGGATTATCTACACTTGGTGGAGTTTTCGTACAACAACAGTTTTCAGGCGACTATTCAGATGGCTCCATTCGAAGTATTGTATGGTCTTAAGTGTCGTTCACCTGTTTGTTGGGACGATGTTGGAGAGCGAAGATTGTTGGGACCGGATTTGATCGTACAAACCGTAGAAAAAGTTAACACTATCCGAAATCATATGAAGGCAGCACAAGATCGGCAGAAGAGTTAGGCCGACACATCGAGATGACCTCTAGAGTTTGCTGTTGGTGATCTGATATTCTTGAGGATATCACTGACTAGAGGAGTGATTCGTTTTGGGAGTCGAGGCAAGCTTAGTTCTCGATTCGTAAGGCCTTTCAAGATTATAGAGCGTGTTGGAGAAGTAGCTTATCGATTGGCTTTACCATAATCTTTGGCGAATGTTCATAACGTGTTTCATGTATCTCAACTCCGTAAGTATGTTCGAGATGAAACACACGTGCTGGATCATTCGGAGCTGACTGTAAGAGAGGATTTGGCCTTTGAGGAACGACCGATGTCGATTGTTGATCGAAGAGAAAAGGTTTTAAGAACAAGGTTATCCCTCTCGTACTTGTTTCTTGGGGAATTGCTCACATGGAGAATCGACTTGGGAATAAGAAGACGAGATTCGACAGAAGTTTTCACACCTGTTCTTGTAGATTCTTGATTGTTCATCTTTTCTTGTTTTGGAAATTTCGAGAACGAAATTGTTTTTGTAGTTGGGTATAATGTAACACCCTAGTTCATTTATACCAATTCTAGTATTCTTTATTTATGGTATTTTCTTGATTTATTGTGTTTTAGGTTCGAATAGTGTATTTGACATTTGTATTTGCATCCAACCCGACCCGCTTGCTTGAAACCTGTCTTGATTCATATTTATGGTTTATCCTGACTTGTTACGTAGACTTGTGCACATTCATGTATACTGCATACTGGCATTTATCTGACATTTGCATTTTTACAATATAACATTTTAAGTCACGTATAATATTTTAAAAATACATTGCATGACCTGCATAATACCCCTAACCCCGTGGTAGTATCCGCGCATCTTATTCTCGTCCCGTTCAATGAAACGGACTTGTTTGGATGGCTACGCGCACGTACGTACATCCGTTCTTGGGGGTATGCATTTTCGTTACCCGAGCATTTATTTTTAAATTTGGTCGTCGCATATATTTTTCATATTTTAAAATTGAAATTTTAGACCCGACCCGGACGTGTTTTGGAATATTTTTGTATCCCGCCAAAATTCAAATTTATTTAATATAATATTAAATTTAATTTAACTGTTTAAAATTTCTTTAACAGTTCAAATCTTTTAAACTAACTAATATATTTTTCAAATTAAATCTAAACCTTTTAACTAACACAACTCAGCCTCTCTCTCTCATTGTTTCCTTCTCCCTCTCTTTCCCTGAGGCCCCACGCTCACCCCTCTCTTTCTTTCTCTCTCCCCTCACTAAAAACAACTTTATATCTCCTCATTGTTCTCTCTCTCCTCTCGCACAGTTCTCTCTCTCCTCTCGATCTCTCATTGTCTCTTTCTCTCTCTAGCTCTCTCTCCCTCTCCATATCTCTCGCTCTCTCCCCCTTTATATAATAATAACCTTACACGTTCTCCTCTCTCTCTCATCATCTTCTTCTTTAAAGCTTTCCTTCGCCCGCGAGAACCCCAGCGAAACCCATCAACCCTTCCTCGCCGTCGCCACCGCCGCCGACGACCTCCCTCAACCCGTCTCCACCTCCTCGTTTCCTCCTCTCCTCTCTCTCACCCGAGCCCCACAACCACTGCAAACCACCAACCCAAGAGCCCCGGCTGCAACCCTCTTCCTTTCCCTGCACCTCGCCTGCGTCCACTTTGC
Organism: Agapanthus africanus; assembly: GCA_030015575.1. NCBI lineage: Eukaryota > Viridiplantae > Streptophyta > Magnoliopsida > Asparagales > Amaryllidaceae > Agapanthus > Agapanthus africanus. Next base: position 519,916,892 of record JASDDO010000001.1, on the reverse strand, counting down.
CGGCGCCGCCTCCACCATCGACCCCGATCTCCTCACCCTTTTCCTCTCTTCCTCCGCCTCCTTCCAAATACCACAACCACCTCCACCTGCAGCCTACCTGCACACCCAAACCCCGCAACCAAGAACCCAAGAAACCCTACCCATCGCCGGCATCCTATTTCCAGAGACCCACGAATCATCGTCACATCTCCCCTCGCCTCGCCTCTGCCATAGAACACCACAGCTGTAAGCCTCTCCTTCTCCCTCCTTCTTCCTCTTCTTCTTTTCTTTCTTTTCTTTTCCCGTTCTTGAAATCTTGATTTGCAGCCATCGTCGGAGCCGTGACCGTCGCTGCCGATCCAGACGACCCATAGGACGTATCTTAACTGCGTGATCACCCTCTTGCGTTGCTTGGACCCGTCCCGTGTGCCGTGCGTGCGTTACGAAGTTTTGCCGACGTCGGACGTGCCGTACATATCCGTTTCGTGATCCGTCGAGGCAAGTTTATCTTGCTATATGCTATGATATATACTACATCCATATTAATAATAATATTTCATCTTTAGTGTATTGTACATCCCCTGTTATCATTTTACTATTTTACGACGTCCGTTTGCATCCATATAATTTATTTCGTATCTAGTGCATACAAATTTATCTTGTTACATGCTAGACTACAATATATTGCACCCATTTGAATAATAATATCACATAATGTTTAGTTATGCATCCCACATTACCATTTTACATTTTTACTGTCTTCGGGCATCCGTATGCATCCATATCAATATTTACATATCTAGTCGCATGCTAATTCATCTTGGTACATGCTATGTATCTTATTTTGCATCCATATGAATAAAAATATCACATATTGATTGCATTGTAAATCCATATTAAAGTTTTACCGTTTTTGGATACCCGTTTGCATCCATATCATTTAAAATATATATCGTCGTTATATTTCTTATTATTATCTTTAATTAGTTTATAATCTGCATTTTATAATGTTATACAAAATATAGTTTGAAAATATTATAGTTTACACATGAAACGTCGTTGCAAAGCGGATACGACAAATCTGAAATTTACTGTACACCTTACCTTATAAAATTCATTATAAATCATAGAAAAATTATTAGTATACGTTCTTTAGTTCGTTACGAAGCTAACTCAGAATACTATAACTCTATTAAATATTTACCGGCAAAATAAATTGTTTAAATAACATAAAATGCAAATGAAAATATCTCTAAACTGCTGTCCAGGGAAATTCCAGCAGCAAACTTTCAATTTCGAATGTTCATAACTTTTTGTAGGAACAACCAAAGATACGTCAACTCATAAAAATGAAAACCTTATTGAATTATCTTTGTTTTGGTATAAGACGCGTCATTTTTGGAGAACGTTTGTTATTTTTAAGCTATTTTACAAATCAAGGTGACGCTGAATTTATGAACGGAACTTTCTTGTGCATGGTCAATCAATACCATTTTTATAGTTATTAATCGGTTTGAATATTTTATCCATGTTAATATTATTATATCAATATCTATTTAATAAATAATAGTGCTTGTGTTTTAATATTCAACAAATTTTACCGATTTACAGTTTTATAGTATCCGTCTGTATCCGTACGGTTTATTACATATCTAGTTGCACGCCGAGACCATATTATTTCATATTACTGTTGTATTAGTGCACTATGCTTAATAATGTGCATCCCACTTAGTCTTGGAACTGTAAATGTAACCCTAATCGATATTTATACATCCATACCATTAATTATATATCTATTTACATTCCATGTCACGTTATTTCATGTTACTGCTACATTAACACCCCCATGCTAAAAAATGTGCATCCTACATAGTAATGGAGCTATAGTGTAATACCCCAAAGCAATGCGGTCTTAAGACATCATGGTGATCTGCTCTGTCCACACTCAGTGCGGTCTGTTGCGGACATCTTGGTGATCTGAGTGAAGGAGCCATTTCAGAACAATGGGATCGGGTCCTTAAAGCACATTCCGAAAGAGGACCGAACTGCATTATAAATATAATGATACCACCATCCATTACAGAGGCGCCTTTTAAGTGAACCGGAACTACAGGAGCTTGAGAACTCCGTAATTAAGCGTGCTCGGTCCAGGGAAGTCTTGGGATGGATGACCTCCTGGGAAGTGGCCCCTGGTCGGGTCCAGTTCGCTCTAAAAGGAAAAACCGTGCGGTTTCGGCCAAAGCGGACAATACCATCTGTACTGGGGCGTGAGGCATTACATTTATGGTGGCCCATGCAGGTCCCTCAATAGTAGGTCTGTGGTCGAGGACGAACCATTGTTCTTAGATAGGGGGAATGTAATACCCCAGAGCAGTGCGGTCTTAAGACATCATGGTGATCTGCTCTGTCCACACTCAGTGCGGTCTGTTGCGGACATCTTGGTGATCTGAGTGAGGGAGCCATTTCAGAACAATGGGATCGGGTCCTTAAAGCACATTCCGAAAGAAGACCGAACTGCATTATAAATATAATGATACCACCCTCCATTACAGAAGCGTCTTTTAAGTGAACCGGAACTACAGGAGCTTGAGAACTATGTAGTTAAGCGTGCTCGGTCCAGGGAAGTCTTGGGATGGGTGACATCCTGGGAAGTGTCCCCTGGTCGGGTCCGGTTCGCTCTAAAGGGAAAAACCGTGCGGTTTCGGCCAAAAATGACAATACCATCTGTACGGGGGCGTGGGGCGTTACTTATAGTCGCAATCCTTAATAGTTATTCTTGCATCCATGTTTATTTGTGTATCCATACCATTAATTCTGCATAACTAGTTGCACCACATATTACATTAACTCATATTATTAATACATTAGTACCACATGTTTGATATTGTGCATCCTAGTTAGTCATGATGTAACCCCTGATAGATATTTGTGCATCCATACTTTTATCGTAGATCCGTACTTTTACCCTGATTCCATACTTGCTACATCTTACTGTTGGGCACCCATTTGTTACACTGTGTACTACTTGACATGACCTGATACACCACTACTTGACATGACTTGATACATGTACACTACCTGACATGACCTGATACACCACTACTTGACATGACTTGATACATGTACACTACCTGACATGACCTGATATATCACTACTTGACATGTTACCTGATCCTGTTTCTAATGCCGACAATCCTGACATGTTGTCCCGATGGACATATCCTGTTGTCTGTATAGACAAACATGTTCCTGCTTGATCCTGTGTTGACATTAGCTTCAGATTTATCAATACCTGACTTGAACACATAACTTGGGGGTATGGGAAAATCAATGATGAAACCTGGCTTGTAACTCGACAGTTCGATACTTATACTGATCAGTTTTACGGGCTAGGCAAGCCCCGGGATGCTGCTGCTGACATCATTCGTCTGTACATGTTACTTATTTACTGCCTAGCGGCACGTCTCGGATTCAGCCCGAGAGTCTTGACCGTGGTTCCGGGCATGCACGGGATACTATTAAGTTACATCGATGATTCATTAAATTGATTTCAAAGACTTGAGAGTAGTTAACCTAGTAGTTTAGTTCAGATTACTCATCGCACGTCACATGTGCTTATACCCTTCACTGTTTCTTATTCGTGTTACTGTTATACTTTTATTACTATTCATACTCATACCTGCATGTCTTGCTACCCCCTGATTATGTTATTGTTGATATTATGACGCACTGACGTTTGGGTTTTGCATGGCCCAGATCCAGATCCTCTACCCTTGTCGCGGGCTGATCAGGAGCACTTCCGCCGTTAGGTCGAGCAGTGATGATCCAGTTAGTATCCAGTTTAGTTATGTTTTACTTTCCAGATGTTTTTGCTCTTTGGATTTATTACTTCCGCATATTATTTCTTGACTCATTTATTCTGGCTCATGGACATGTACTAGATAGTTTATTTTAGTTTCCTGTTCTTGATATCTCTAGACAGTCGTAATGTGACTGTGGAGGGATGTTTCCTATCCACAGGTAGCATGGTTGGCTCTGTCACGTGCCTATCTTAGCGCACTCTGGGAAGCGGGCGTGACACATTCCATGTCATGTGTTGAGAATCATTGGGTGTATTGGGACAAAGTATTCACACACTATCTCTACTTCAATCTTGGGTATCTAGACTAGCAAACTGGATGTCCGAGTTGCTTCGGTTTTGAAGCGGGAGCCTATATAAAGAATTCTCGAGGTGGAGCCACTTCGACAAGGGAGACCGGAGAGCGAACTACATCAGTGCAGCCGCGACAAGCTTGGGACAGAGATTGAAGATCGAAGGACACGGATCGATCGGTATGATCTCTTAAACTCCTTTTACAGTTTCATTGTGTATAATCTCCATAGGTATAAGTTCAACCCTGCAGTTCTTAGTTCAATACTGTTTTTGTTTAGAGGTGTGATATCGGTATATATCGTATTTGGATAATTATAGCTCTATTTAGAATCTGCTATAGTCTAGATTTTTCTTAACAAAATCAAGTAGTACCTTAGCCTTAATGATTAGACCTAGAATTCACACCAGAAAAACGAATTCATTCCCTCGAATTTTGGCCGGTGACAATTGCCAAAAATCCGAGCTTGCCGGATTTCCTTGGGGTTTGGTTGTTGGGATTTTCAGGGTAGCTCTCTGTTTATATTTTGGGCTGTTTAGTATTGTTAATTTATGTTAGTTATCCAGTATATAAAAATTGGGAAGCTAAATCAGTTTACATATGTGCAGTGTAGGAAAACGGTTAGTTTTGTGATATTTAGCCTATTGAATTTGAATATGGAACCATTAGGTATAAATATTAAAAAAAAACTAGCAAGACCAAAAGTATAATGAGACAACCAGGAGACTTCACCTAAATCCCTAATCCCTAACTCCCTACTAAAACCGGCGACATCCACCATTTTTCCGAGCTCGCCGACCTTCCCTAGGTTTTTGGTGTTGGTTTTTCTCCTGTAGCTTTGTTTTGGTATTTTATAAGCTATGGTGTTGTTTGATTTGTTCCAGTATTCTTACAGAAAAATCTGAGAATGATTAGTAATGGTTTTACCAAATTTCCGATATTCCGATACGGTTTTTACGTATTTGGTACTGAGACTGAAATATCGACGTTCATACGTAGATTTCAGTGGCATATTATTGTTTTTGGGTTAAGTGAGCTGTAAGTTCTAACCTACGGGTGCTTAGCTCGTTGTTTTGGGTTTTAATATGATATTTACATCGATATGGTTTTAAATACGATTATAGGTGCCATTGTAAGGATTTCCGAGACGAAGTTGGCGGATATAGCAGCGTGGATTTCAGCAAGCTTATTAAGTTGGTGAGTAGATTTACATCTACGGGGGAAGTTGGGTAGATGGCGTATAGCACCCCCGCAACCTTATAAATAGTAGTGTGATATATAGTGGTTTTAGAAATTATTCAAGACATGGATATTGGAATTAATTTGCATCTAGCATGATATTCATTTGCATATAGTTTACAGATTGGTTGGTAAATTGGTACGTAGGATCATGCCGTACTAGAGGTGATTTGAGACATAGTGATAATGTGAGGTATTATATGAGATTTTATACTGTATTGATGATTATGAGATTTGTATGCCGAATAACGGCCAGGTACCTTTAGACTCGTACAAAATGATTAAATTACTTTACTTGCTTACGTTATAATTATTAATGTTATACGTTTCCGTAATACGAACACTCTGATAGAACACTGCACAATTACCAATAAGTATTATGTTGCACAAGCACGCACATATATGTTACACTACACCTCATTGGTACTGCCATGTCACTGTAGGACCGTTATGATATATTGCGTATGTAGATATCGATATGAGTAGGCTATTACACTTTTAGAACACTTGCACAAATACTAATGATTGCTATACTGCACGAACACAGACGCGTATGCTACACTACACATCATTAGTAGTGCCATGACACAGTAGGATTAATATCATTATGCCTATATGATTTAATTAAGCAGTCTTTCCTTATTTCCTGTTGTAAATTACGAATATCAGTACTATAGATGTTGTATTTGATTCTTATGGATTTTCTGGATTATTACTCATGATGATATATGTATCAGTGGTATGGGACGCTGTTATATGTGTATATATATAGTATATCATCAGAATGGTCTATGTAAGTATTTTCATTCTTTACTTGATATTTCTGGATATGATGAGTTGGCGTCCACCATGAGCTTTACGTTTTTTGAGTATTTATTCCGAACCGAGTGGGGGAGCTATATGGTTTCGGACTTGTTACTTATTCAGACTGAGTGGGGGAGCTATACAGTCGGATACATGGTGGACCCGGTTCGAGGCCGAGGGACGGGATAGCCGCATTATAGGCGGGGAGCCTAACGAGGATACTCGATACCTGATTTATGTAGGTTTTTAACGATCAAAAATATTTACCGCAATCAAGAACGGCGTCGCATGAAGCTAACCGGTGAATACGGGTCGGTTCACAGGGATGTGTAATTTTCCTAAGTGTTCTTACGAGCTGATTCCAATGGGTGTTTGGTCTTTTAATTTAATCTAAAAAAACTAAGTTGTACGATGGTTAAGAAACTTGTTAGGATTAAGTCTAAGGTGGAGTTTGATAAGATTGAATGTCACACCTCTTTCAATGCCCTAAATGAAATCTTTTAGAAGTTATAGCAACTATTAGAAAAAGAGATTAGGATGATTGGGAAGAAACGAAGTTTCTTCCTCTAAATTCTTGTCCGTCATTTCCTAATATTTGCTCTAACCTTCATGGAAGACATGCATGTCCGGTCCTTTATACTACGGTTTCACCGTTACCTCGTGGGTAGGGTGCCGTAGGGAGCGGATCATGCATGCATGCATGAAGTTCTAGTTATTAAAAAATAATTGGGCACGAAAGAGATGAGAGATCTTCATCTCTCATTCCCTCCCTTATTCCTAACCCTAACAAGAAAGGAAATTACTCGCTCATTAGGGGATTTATTAAAAACATCATTTTGAGATTTTGCATTTTTAGATCTATTGGATTAATTTCCTACTGCAGTTTTAAGAGATTCTACACTAGAATTAACTAAGGCAAAAGATTAATTAATCTAAGGCAAGAATTTAATTATAAACTAAGACAGGAATTAAAAGAAGAACTTACAGAAATGATGCTCTTTAATCCTCAAAAGAATCTGAATTTTTATTTATTGAAAAGAGGCATCCCTAATACAATCTTTAGAATACATACTTATAGGAAATAGGAAAATTAGGGTTACAATTGCTCGCATATGTGCTATTACAGATATACCCCCGAAAAATCCCAACAAAAGCACCGACGCACCGCCAGGAGAAATCTGCACCGACACGTGCATCAGATGGCCGCGGAACCGCGGCATGAGTGGAGGTGGGGCCGCGGTTCCGCGGCCCTTTGGTGAGGTCATCTCATCAAATTTTGTGGGCTTCTTCTCTTCTGATTGGGCTTTTTATTTTTGTACTTCTTTCTTCCATTCGGCCTGGGTCTTCTCCAGATCTTCAGTGAAAACTAGTAATGGTCTTTTAACCGTTCACTTTGATATTTTTGGACCTTGTGTTGCCTTGTACCTTTGTAACTGTTCTTCGTCTAGGCTTGATTAGGACCCTTCTACTTGTTGGTCAAAAGTCTCTTTTTTGTATCATCTTTTATCTTTTTCACTGTTTTCGCTCCAAGAACCTGTAACCTGTAACATGTAGCAGACATGCGTCAAAAGCACATGTCTATTTATAAAACGCATAAGAATGGGGAATATAAAATGCAATATTATGATATGAACAATACCGGAGATAGAGATGAGCACGGCAGATATCCAGGGGATACTGACCGGGGTTCGATGAGGCCCGGCGGACATCCAGGGGATACCGATCGAAGCCAGGGATATCGGGTGGTGATCATCCGTGAGATGATGTCAACGGTATCTGCATTTACGTGTCGGTGATGGACACGAGAGATTTCTGATTTCGGGTGTCGAGGCTGGACATCCATATATATTGATATGTTGCTATCATGAGGTACACGGTTATATCATAGTTATTGTAGCCGACCAGGACTGATCCAGGGGACAGTACCTATATATATTTGTACGGGCATTCATACATAAAATGGATTTCAAAACCGAGTTATAGACTCATTATTTTGAAAGGTCTGTTATGACACTGAGATCTTTAAATTGTAAACCTCTTAACACCATTCATTAAACTAGCAGGACGTATATCTTAAATAAGATATTTATTGTATTTCATACTATCACGTCTGCTTATAGGCCGTGACATATCTATTCTGCGGCTATTTTAAAGAAGGGGTTTATATATATATATATATATATATATATATATATATATATATATATATATATATATATATATTCGGTTACATTGGGCTTATACCCAGATATAGGTTATTTGCATTGGATATATTCTAATTGGGAGTGCATGATAGCTAGTATTGCATCATGATACATATGCATATCATATAGTATATGGTATAGATTATGATAGTACTATACTTATGACCTAGGTATCGTTATGTATTTCGATTTCTACCTTTAGATGTACTTCTATTCACTGAGTTGGCAACTCATCCCCGTTGTGCAACAGTTTCTTGCAGGTTTTACCGCTTGGATTATCAGCGGTTTGGGCACGCAGTCTTCTCGGTGATTGTTGGGTAAGTGGGTTACTATTATATCGTACTCACACTTGTTTATTCATATATTCTTGTATCTAGTGAAAAAAACATATCAACTTAGAAATGGTATATTATGGACTTAGAAGCGAGACTTAGAGTTTGTGTATTGTGATGTCGCACTCATGGCATTCGACCTTTTTAGATTGTTGATTTTATTTCGTTTTTCTTTTCTTCGCCATTGTGCATCGTATATTGTTTGCTTGGTTGCTCCACTGTTTGGACGTGGAAGCTAGCTCTCGTTGGGATGCTATTTGTATTTTTATGTTGTAGCGGGTTTTATTTAAATTACAAAGGAGGTGCTGACGAATTTCAAAACGTCATAGATGCTTTTCAAACATACTTAGTTAAATTTAAATGTTTATTTTAAACTGATTCCATCTGATGACTATTTTAAAACCCCACCTCCAATGTTTTCAAAAAGGGTTTAGATTCCGGGTTTCGGCTTACTTGGACCACGTCGACGTCTTTAGATGTCACGTGATTTAAGTGCCGGTCACGTGCCACATTTGGGTAGTGACAACACCCCTCTCATAAAAAATTCTAGTACAAAAACTATACAAAATTCTCAAGTCCTTAGTGTACAAGTGGAATTAGCGAAGGACGAAACTCCGATGAACTTCCGAGGAGTTTCCGGCGATTAAACGACGCCCCGAAGCATTCCATAGATTCTTCTCCCTCTTCTCTTGATACCAAGCCTGTAAGTCCTATCTCCCCCTCTCATCTTCTAATCTAAAAACTTCACATTTTAAAACCCGATGGAAGCGGAGTTAATCCGACTTCCGATTCGGTTTTCCTTTAAAAATCATATTTTTCTTAAACAAGAATATACATGTATACCGCCGAAAATGGGAGACGGAACCGCGTAGGTCGTCTTGCCTGAATTTGGGGGCAGATGCTATTTAGGTTTATCCGTCCACCTCTCCGAAAATGCCAAGTTAATTTATGGCACTGTGTATCGGAGGTTTGGACGGATATGACCGTTGTAGCAGACTTCGTCAGATTCCCCCTGGTTGTGAAGGGTTTTGATTGTGGGGACACTCTTCCCTGCAGGCGCAAGCCCCTGCAGTTAATTATGTTACCGCGTAGCGATAACCACTTTCTCCTGCTCCGGAAGTTCACTTCATGTCGTGTGTGTTTGTTTTATTCTTGGTTGCCCGTGGATTGTATACGGAGACTAATTTATGCTGTCACCCATAGGGCGTGGATTAGTCCAAATCCATATATTCTTAGATTTGGGTTTGGGTTGATTTAAGGATCATTAATCTCGTTTGAGATTGAAATCAACTTTAATGTTTGCTGAGGATACGTTAGTCTAATTTTAGATTAAGATCTGCTCAACAGGATTTTGGGATCATTCAGACCCAACAAAAGAGTATTTGGGCTCTATTGATTTAGTTTAAAGACGCTTCGGTCCGTTGCTAGTTTAAGGACGTTTTGGTCTATAGCTAGTTTAAGGACGTTGTGGTCCGTTGTAGTTTAAGGACGTTACGGTCCGTAGCTAGTTTAAGGACGTTACGGTCTGTAGCTAGTTTAAGTACGTTGCGGTCCGTTGTAGTTTAAGAACGTTACAGTCCGTTGGGATGTGCTCATCGGTTTGGGGGTGCACCAAGAGTTGTTGGTTGTCGGGACCCTCCACCTCTTTGAAAACGTTGAAGAGTTACAACGACATGTATCAGAGGTGTGGAGAGATGTACCCTTAAACCAAATTCCAGATTGATGGGAGAGATCATGGTGAACCATCTGAGAATCATTAGTCCTTTTTGGAAGACTAAGATCAACTTAGGAGATGTGTGATGGACAACATTCTGGTCAATTAGTCTGGGAATTCATGAGCATGGAGGCTCGGTCTATTTGGAGATCCAAGACATTTTAATCTCAAGAGGACTTAGCTAATTTGGGTCTGGAGTTGGTTTCTTATAGTGTTAAACACTAATATATGTTCAGTGCTCACGTGCTCTCACGTGAGTCTCTAAAGCAGTGTTAAACACTGAAACTTGGGGCGCTCACGTGTCGCACGTGAGACACCTAAAAGTTGGTGCTGTGCTCTTAGGTTCAAATCCATGTCTATATATACAAGTGTTAAACACTTAAGTCTTATGGCCATCACGTTTAGACACGTAAGGCGCCCCAGAGTTGGGCACTGCTTCTTTGGGTTTATTCCCTCTTCTTTTTATAAGTGCTAAGCACTTAGCTCATATAATGCTCACGTGCGGACACGTGAGGTGCTCAAAAGTAAGTGTTGTCTTTGGATTTTTCCCCTTTTCTATTTAAGCAACTGTTTGGGGTCACGTGAGAACACGTAATTCGATCTCACTCCTTCCTTTTTGTTCCTCAGAGGTGCTCACGCGGGAACACGTGAGCTTTCGTTATAACGTCGAACACTAATGAATTCCCAATCTTTTCTTTTACATGCACAGAGATTTTAATCCGAGTTTTGAGAATTTTTAGGTCCCTTGTTTTATAAGAATTAAATTCTTTTGCAGGGCTAAACCCTAGTTTTATCAGAGGAATTAAATTCCTGTATACTTTTGGAAGAATTAAATTCTTCGAACTTAGTTCTTTCCCCTAAGTTTTGAGTCTGCACAACAGAATCTTCTCGATGAGAATTAAATTCTCAACTTGTGGGGAGATATGTTTCTGCAGACCTCAACCAGAAGAAAAACTAAGTTCTTTTTTGAAGGGTTAAACCCTTGGAGAGAAAATAATCTCTGTAATTTTTTCTTACCTAGGATTTTTGTTTAAGAATGGGATTTTCTTCCTCTAGAGGATTGAATTCTCTTTTCTCTTTTTCTTTTGTTTCCCAAAGCTTATGGGGGTCTCTCTCCTCTGTAAGACTAGAAGTCTTGGGTCCTTTATATAGTAGAAGCAAGTTTGTTGATTTAGTTAAAGAAATCTCTCATTGAAAGATCTTAATTGATTTGGGGATTTTATCCACCGTTGGACCTTTGATCCAAGGACTTCTGTTTTACAGAAGATATTTTTCTTGTTTTTAACAAGATTAGGGAAATATTTTCCCATACATAATTTTTTCTGTAGATAAATGATTTTTAATCACCATTGGATCTTTTAATCCAACGGTGCTCTGTTTACAGATAGTAATTTTTCTTGTTTAGAAAGATTTAAGGAAATATTTTCCAAATAGGGTTTTGATCCCTTTATTTAGAATTTAATTCTATCAGCTTGGAAGGTGTTTAGGACCACTCACGTGTAGCACGTGAACCCTACTAAGTTAAACTTGTTTGCTTATACGCAACAGCCTAATAGGGCATCACGTACTAACACGTTATCTTCTCTGGCCTGCTATTTGTTTTTATATGGCGCCTATATACTTTGTATATAGATGCTCACGTGCTTGCACGTGAGGCTCAATTTCAGTCCGTCAATTGTTAAGCACAGCGTCTATAATCTTTGTATCTAGGCGCTCACGTGTGAGCACGTGATTCTCTACTAGTGGGAAATTTTTCCATCGCTTTTTCTCTCTTTCTTTTCTTTTCTCTCTCTTTTTGTATAAGGGAACAATACCAAACCCCCATATCACATTCAATAAACATTAACAAACACCTTAAACAAGTTTATCACAAAATATTATTATATGCAACTTCTATTGTAGCTTTACAGTAAAATACCACATACTTTCGTTTTCGACATAATCATCATAATACCTATTATACCTTTAGATAGTTCGCGAGGTAATGACCTACCTCATCACAATACACATCTCTATCACAGCACGATGAAGTTTGGAACAATAGAATACGGAAAAACACGACTTTACAAATAAATACCCTAAACTTACAAAACCGTTTTCTATAAAAAGACATATAAAACATTTCCAGGCAATTGCGTCTCTACAACCCATTTTGGAGACCCCGTTCGAGATGGTGAGGATTATCGCACATCCTCGGGCTTAGTAGAGCGAGATGCAGACCTCCGCAAGGAGCATTCGATCTCGATGGAATTTTTATACATTTTTTTCTTTAAAAAATGAGATTTCTATAAGAAAATAAATAAATTATTTTCTTTAAATATATATATATATATATTATCAAAATATCTATTTTAATTATATAAATATTCCAAGCTTTCTAAATCAAAGGAATCACTATTATACGAAAATACCATCCAAATACAACACAAGTATAATGTTTCAAGAAAATACCATATACTATGAAACTAAGTTCTATTAACTAGAAATTTCACATTATAAAATATACATCTATGAAAACCCTAAAGACGATAATTAAATGTTTGAGGTGTATTTTGAAAGTATGCCAAAACTATTTTTACATAAAACCCCCTCAAGTTATACTAAATTACTACAAGGACCTTAGTAAACCTAGGTTTAAGTGGGACCGGTCTCTTGAGCCTCAGGGAGCCGGAGATATGGGTGCTTGCCTATTTAAGGTAGATAATCTAACAAACGGTGTTATCAATACAGTAATTGTCTTGGAAAAAGACACAAATCCTGCCGTCCATGTGCAGCAGTTACCGATAACATCAAAACAAATTCAGGATTTCAAGTTCTTTTTAAAAGTGTCTGACTCAGACTGAGTCTCAATCTAATCAATCCGACTTGAATACGATTCAAGTATAAACTTACAATACAACAATATGAATCTGTCTGTACAATCTATTTCAATATATAACTTGACCGAACCGAACCATGGATATACATCCATCTACATGATTCTCCAGTTACATCCATTTACTGATAACATGGTTTCGGCAAGTCATCCATATACAATTTACAATACAAGACAATACAATACAATACAAACAATACGGTCAAGACATCGCGGGGTTTGTAAGGGGTACATTGGTACGGAAGGTGTTGAAAGTGGCACGAGACTGTAACCATAATACACCTAACGTGAATCTCCATTGCCGTTGTACCGTGACCGAGCGGTTCCTTGTGCTCCGTATATCTTAGTCTCCGAAATAGTGGGACTCCTCTTGTATACACCGGCATTTTCTGTACCAAGCTACAAACAACAATGTTAACAATATAATACAACTTTAAAAATTACATTCTCTTTTTGTCTATTCCGTCTCTACTTACTTTTGGGACTGACCGAGCGATTTGTTCGCTGACGACATTCCTTTCTTCTTTTTTTGGAATGTTGTCAGGTGGATTGGACCTTCTGGAGACAGAGCCTACCAACGAGGACTTGGATCAGCTAGCCTTTGACCCGGAGCTCTACTTTACTTGTACATTTCATTTTCTTTTCTGTTATGCCATTGTTTAGGCATTGCTTTCATTCCATGTATTTACATTTCAGCTGTATTGTAAAAAGAATGTTTAATAAATAAAGTTGTTGTTCAATTACATCTATTGTCATTTTCTTGTGTACATTTATTTTATATTGCTTAATACGCTTAGTGTGTTTACTTCTGAGTAAATACGTAGCGGCCTCGTCGCGTCTCCTTGCCCGTATATTGGGAAGCGGGGCGTGACAGGTTTTGTTGGTGGCCCATGCAGGTCAGTTCTACGTGGACAACCTAAGCAATATAACACAAGAACCAGCAACTAAAAATATTCTTTACAATTCATAACACGAAAGCAAGGGGAGGGTCTTTCATCAAGATAGATATAGGTCAGTCTATGAGAAATAGGGAGATAGAGAACTTCAACAGAGTCAGGTTACCAATTCCATATATTTTGAATCTGTCATAACCCAAATTTTTCTTTCAAGGTTATGGATTCCCCAAGCAACACTAGCACCAACTTCAACAACACTCTACCACCACTACCAATTACAACAACCATAGCTATTCCGATCAATGAGCAGACGGTACTGCTTGAGGCGATTCGCAGCCTCCTGGAAAGACAGCAGCAGCAGACTGCTATCTTGATGGACCGTCCAGAGGCAGAAGCCCCTGGGGTGAAGCAATTCAGGGCCTTGCACCCCAAGCAATTCTCAGGAAAAGAGAGCCCTCTAGAAGCTGAGGAATGAGCTCAAAGTATTAAAGATGACCTGGCAGCGGCACAAGTGCCAGAGATAGCTTGTGTTCGAGTTGCGAAGCTGCAGATCACTGACAATGCACAGGTCTGATGGAAGGCAGAAGAAAGCCGTCTCACCCAGCCGATCGAATGGAGGACTTTTCGCGATATGTTCGACGCGAAGTACTTCCCCGAGACTGCCAGATTCGATATGGAATAGCAGTTCATCCACCTACAACAGGGTTCAATGTGGACCAAATCATTGGATGAGTACGATGCTGAGTTTACCATGCTCAGTCGGTAAGATATGTCTCAATATTTTGATTTTCAAATATAACATACTACACAGCTAACGCAATACTTTAATAGATTCACGGCACACCTAATACCGACAGATGAGATCGGAGCCCGACGATTCCAACAAGGGTTAGATCCGGATATCCAAGCTGCGTTAACCACAAGGGATTTCCCGACTCATGAATTGGCTCTGAAAGCGGCCCGTCGATATGAGGCAGTGGTAAAGATGAGGGGCAGACCTCAATCTGCCGGAGTGAAGCGCCCTGCCAATCAGATAGCAGGAGGAGCCTCTTCAAGGCCACCATTTGTGTCCCGGAGACTGGGAGTACCGAACTACCAGCCCAACCCAGCCTTTTGCACTTACTGCAGGAGAGATGGACATCTGGTGAAAGATTGCCGGCGTGCGAATCATTTTTGCTTAGTCTGCGGTTCATCTACTCATGACATTGGGTCTTGTCCTCGTAGACACGGCCCATATGTTGCACCCAGGCCAGCGATCACTTACCAGCAGCGCCCAGCCATCCAGACACCAGCTCCGAGACTTGCACTACCTGCTCCACCTCCTCGTGGACGACTGCACCTCCTCCTCGTCAGTTCCATCAAGCTTAAATGAACCCATCTCAAGGACCAAGGAACGGACAGAGGAATCCTCCTCTAGCAAGGAGGAATATGCCGAGGCGACAGGCTTTCACAATGACCGTGGAAGAAGCTGAAGCCACCGGCCAAGTCATTACTGGTAACACTTCTCCATCAAGCTTTATTTTCCATCTATACATACCTATATACATTTTCCCTTATACCTAAAACATATCCCGCATACCTTAGGTACAATCTTAGTAGCCTCACTCACTACACTTGCACTCTTCGATACTGGAGCATCTCATTGCTTTATGTCGCAACGGTTCGTCCAAACTCATGCGATACCAGTCACACCGCTTGTATCCAGCTGGAATGTTAGCTCAGGGAACGACGTTCTTAAGGAAACAATGGGATACAACCTGTGTCCAGAGGTCATCTGCAGTAGAGAATTCTATGCTGACTTCAAGGTGTTGGACATACCGAACTTCGATGCGGTTCTAGGTATGGATTGGCTAAGAACCTTCTACGCTACCATCGACTGTCGTCAAAGGAGGGTAGTGTTCGAGATTCCAGAGCATCCAGTCTTCTATTTCAAAAGCGGAGACGGTACACTGGAGCCAAGTACATACAAGGAGAAACCGAAGAAGGCAGTGATTGCGGCAATTCAAGCGGAGGAAGGATCAAAACCAGAAGTAGTTCGAGAGTTCGACGATGTGTTTCTTGAAGACATATCAGGTTTGCCTCCCGATCGAGCTCTTGAATTCATCATTGATTTAGTACCAGGAGCACAACCGGTAATCAAAGCACCCTATCGGTTAAGTCTGGAAGGTTTGAAGGAAGTCCGAACCCAGTTGGACGAATTATTGGCGAAACGATGGATTCGTCTCAGCACTTCAAGTTGGGGATCACCTGTCACGCCCCGCTTCCCAGAGTACGCTAAAATGGGCACGTGACATAGCCAACCATGCTACCTGTGGGTAGGAAGTATCCATCCACAGTCACATTACGGCTGTAGAGATATCATGAACAAAATAAAACTATCTAAAACATGTCCATAATCCAAGATAACATGAGTCAAGAATAATAAAATGCGGAATCGAAAGATCCAATACAAAATAACTGGAATGTATGTCCCATAATGCGGGCTCACATCAGGAATAAAAATGCAGGAAAGAAAAACTAACTACTGCTGACACTCACAGCTCAGCCTGTTGGCTGAAGTACTCCTGCTCGGACTGCAACAGCGGTACAGAATCTGGGCCATGCAAAACCCAGACGTCAACGCGTCAAGTCATCAAGTAATAACATATAAACAGGGTAACAGGCAATGCGAATAGAAACATGAATAAAGCAAGGGTAACAATAATATAAATTCGAGCAGTGCAGGGTAGCGTGCAGTCGGTAAACTATTCTATCAGGTTTTCTGTTCTAAAGTCTTTGAAACCAAATTGATGAATTATCGATGTAACTCAATAGTATCCCGTGCATACCCGGGACCACGGCCCAGATTCTCGGGCTGAAACCGAGATATGCCGCTAGGCACTAAACAGGAATATGTACAGATGAATGATGTCAGCAGCATCATTCCAAGGCTGGCCTAGCCTCTAAAACTGATCAGAACAAGTAGCAAACTGTTGAGTTACAAGTCAGGTTTCACCTTTGATTTCCCCATACCCCCAAGTTATATGTGTATGTCAAGTCAGGTATTCCGTTATCAAGAACTAATGCCAACACAGGATCAGGTAAGCAGGCTTGTCTGGATAGACAACAGGAACGGTCCATGAGGACTACATGTCGGGTTTGTTGGCATTAGACGCAAGATCAGGTAACGAGTCAAGTCATGGTACATCAGGTCAAGTCAAGCAGTACACGGTACCATGTCGGATCAATCAATATGTATGTAGCAAGTCAGGTCAAGATGTAAATGATATCATGGGTGTGCTCATACTCAGTTACATAATCAAGCATGGGCATCAACGACATAAATCTAAGTAACCAATTAAACAATAGAGAAGCTTCAATTACTTAGCAGCATAGTTATCAGTTGTGTTTCAGAGGTGATTTCAATATTATAAGAATACAATATGACAGTTATGGCCGTTAAGTCATGTTAACAAGTTTAAGAATTTTATGGATGCAATGATATATATATATATATATATATATATATATATATATATATAGGTTCGATGGATGAAATCACAACTAATACAAGTTAAATGTACACGAGTGTCTAAATGAAGTAAAACTATAGGGACAGTGCCATAAACTACGTCAATAGTGAAAGTGTGATTAAAACATGTAAATGTGATTATTAGGTTTAATACAGTAATTGCAAACGGTAGGTTTCAAGTTTGGAAGACAAAATGATATATAACAACATTGAACACGAAAATGGGAAATTTATAGTACTAAAGTTAAACTGCAGGTTTAATGTGTCATCAATGTATATGTAAATATTGTTTAGCATGTAGCAAGGGGTACTTGCCTCGACGGGTCGCGAATCGGGAAAACGGAACGTTAAACGTCGGCGGGGAAAATCTCGCGACGTGCGCACGGTTCACGGAATGAACCCAAACGACGAACAGTGCAAACACACAGGTCAGGGTACCTCGCTGGATCGTCGGGACACGTCGCCGGCACGGCCGGATTCCGGCGAACCCAAAACAACAACTATTGGAATTGATATGAGATGCATGGAAATGAAGCAAGAAAAACGCAAGAGAATGGAAGGGATTCATGATGGAGACTTACCCACTGGATTGCAGGAGATGGCAGCGTCGTCGGCGCGTCGTCAACGGAGCTCCGGCGACCTACAGGGAATCCAAATATTTAACAGAAAAGCAATCCTTGAGATGAACAGAAGATAGAGAGGAGGAAGAGAAGAAGAAGAAGAAAGTTGCTTACGGGGTTGCTAAGCTGTGGTTGCAGGGTTGGAAGTCGTCGGCTACGGATCTCCGGCAAGAATGTCGGCAAGGCGACAAGGTTCACGTTGTGGGGTGGCTCGGCTAGAGTTCCTGCTAGGGTTGCAGGGTTGGACGAGGGAGAAGAGGACAGAGGAGAGGGAGAGAAGATGCGGGAGGAGGTGGTGACGGCGACGAAGGATGGTCGGCGGCTACGGGAAGGTGGTGATGGGTCCTCGATGGGGATCAAGCGCAGGGTACTCGGGAAGGAGGGGAAAGGAGGAAGGAGATGCAGTGAAGATGATGAGGGCGAGGAGGCCGGCGATGAGGGCATCGGCGTTGGGGCGGAGACGAGGGAGGACGAGGCGGCTAGGTCTCGTGAGGGTGGGTTGTTTCGGGTGAAAAGAAAAATAGGAAGAGGAAGAAAATATATATGGAGGAGAGAGAGAGACGGGGAGAGAGAGAGGGATTACGAGAGGAGAGAGATAGAGAGGGGAGAGAGAATCGGGGAGGAGAGAAGAAGTTGGCACGTAGTGCCAGGGGGAGAGAGAGAAAGAGAGAGGAAAAAGCGAGAGAGAGAGAAAGATGGTAGGGCCCGCGGGGTTAAGAAAAGGGGTGATTGGCTGGGAAATAGAATTGTGAAAGATTTTAGGAAAGGAAAAAATATTCTGGGGTTAATTAATATATTCGACGGTTAAAAAAAATAAGAAATTGGGATTTGGCGCAAATGTAAAATATTTCCAAATTGCGCCCGGGTCGGGTCCAAAAATTTGAAATTGAAATAAGAATATTTTAGGCGGGATCCAAAATTTAAAA
Organism: Agapanthus africanus; assembly: GCA_030015575.1. Lineage (NCBI taxonomy): Eukaryota > Viridiplantae > Streptophyta > Magnoliopsida > Asparagales > Amaryllidaceae > Agapanthus > Agapanthus africanus. The sequence continues at coordinate 519,897,641 of JASDDO010000001.1, read as the reverse complement.
TGAAGTATTTTACAATCAAAAAGCATACCCCCAAAACAGACACACGTACGCGCGTAGCCGTCCAAACTCGCCCGTTTCACCGAACGAGACGAGAACACGATGCACGGACGCTACAACATGGTTAGGGGTGTCAAGCATGCCATGACAAATATTTTTAATTTTATTTTAGATACCTTAAATTGTTCTATGCAGAAATGAATTGTCGGGTAAAATTTATAACTAACAACAGTCAAGTAGGATCAATGAATAAATACCATACACCATTCATACAGTACAGAAACTAGTAGCATTGGGTTCGGTTGTTACATCACCAGTTCTACTCGTGAAGAAGAAGGAAGGTTCATACAGAATGTGCATCGATTATAGAGCCTTGAACGAAATAACGATAAAGAACAAGTATCCACTCCCGTGCATCAACGATCTGTTCGGTCAGCTAAGTGGATCTTGTGTTTTCTCCATGTTAGATCTTCGTTCAGGTTATCATCAAGTGAAGGTCAAGAAATCTGTTATCCATAAAATGACATTCAGAACTCGCTATGGTCATTACGTATTTCTTGTGATGCCATTTGGAGTGACCAAGGCACCAGCAATATTCATGAACCTAATGAATCAAGTTTTCTGGGAGTACCTAAACAGGTTTGTTGTCATCTTTATCGACGACATCCTGGTGTATTCTAAGAGTCGGAAAGAACACGCCGAACACCTACGAATTGTCCTGGAAACCCTATGACAACATCAACTCTATGCCTAGTATAGCAAATGCGAGTTTTGGCTAGATCAAGTTGGTTTTCTCGGACATATTGTATCTGGCGAAGGAATCTCTGTGAATCCAGCGAAAGTTTCAGCAGTAAGCGAATGGCTGACACCAAAGTCAGTGACGGACATTCGAAGTTTCTTGGGTCTAGCTGGATATTACAGAAGGTTCATTGAAGGATTTTCGAAGATAGCGACACCCCTGACCAAGCTCACACGTAAAGATGAAGAATTCATGTGGCCAGAAGCATGCGAACAAGTTTTCGCAGAACTCAAGTCAAGATTGATATCAGCACCTATCTTTGTCATACCGGACCGATTTGGAGGATTCAAAGTGCATTGCAATGCATCCAGTAAGGGATTATGATGTGTTCTACGTCAGCACGGTAAGGTTGTGGCTTCTGCTTCAAGACACATGAAGATTCATGGGCGCAATTATCCGAGGTTTTTTTTTTTGAAATAGGTTGTTTTGAATTTTTAATTATAAAAATAGGGTATTAAGATTTATAATTATGTAAATAGGGCGGTTTGTGGGTCCCCCGTATTTTTTTTCTTTTTTCTTTTACAGAGGGCGGGCCCGCCCTCTCCTTTAGAAAGAAGAGGGCGGGTTCTCTTCACAAATGAGGGGAGGGCGGGTTCTAGGAACCCGCCCTCCCCTATAATAGGTAGAGGGCGGGTTCTAGGAACCCGCCCTCTACACTGGGGTGGGGGAGGGGGTCCACCAAACCGCCCTATTTTCATAATTATAAATCTTAATACCCTATTTTTATAATTAAAAATTCAAAACAACCTATTTCAAAAAAAAAACTATTATCCGACGCATGACTTGGAATTGGCGGCCGTAATCTTCGCTCTTAAGATTTGGTGTCATTATCTTCTTGGTGAACGAGTGAACATATACACAGATCACAAGAGCCTGAAATATGTATTTACTCAGAAAGAGTTGAATATGCGGCAGAGAAGATGGTTAGAACTCATGGCGGACTTTGACATCAACCTGCAATATCACCCAGGGAAGGTGAATATAGTGCCTGATGCCCTTAGTCGCCAACCATTAGCATTGAATCTCACCGCGCAGTGGAAGGTTCAACAAGACTTGCATCAAATGGAGATTGAAGTGATCATGCCAGGTAACGCTTCAAGTTTGATGAACTTACAAGTTCAATCTACCATTGTCAATCAGATCAAAGCAGCTCAAGCAAGTGATGCTAAGTTGCAAAAGATCAGAGAACAAGTAGAGAATGGTCTCAGAACAGACTTCATCATTCATGAAGACGGATCTCTGAGATACGGCAGCAGACTGTGTGTACTAAAAGTTTCTGTTCGAGAAGAGTTAATAAAAGAAGCTCACAGCTCTCCCTACTCAGTACACCCTGGAGGTACAAAGATGTACAAGGATCTGCGTCAAAATTTCTGGTGGCATGGAATGAAGTGTGAAGTGGCCAGAAGCGTCGCTAAATGCTTTGTGTGTCAGCAAGTAAAGGCTGAACATCATAGGATTGTTGGATTACTTCAACCATTACCTATCCCAGAATGGAAGTAGCAGCACATCACAATGGATTTTGTGACTGCACTTCCTCGCAGCACAAAGGGTAATGACGCGGTATGGGTTATTGTGGATCGACTCACAAAGTCGGCTCACTTCATCCCATTTCGAGTTGGCCAATCTACTGAGACATTAGTAAAGAAGTACATGGAGGTAAGAAATCTAAGTAAGATTTAAACTCTTCGTAAATGTACTATCTCTGATACCCACGAACTCATACAGGAAATCGTGAGACTTCATGGAGTACCGGTCTGCATTGTCTCCGATCGTGACATTAGATTCCGATCACAATTTTAGCAGAGTCTGCAAGCGAGCTTGGGAACAAGTCTGAACTTCAACACAGCTTATCATCCACAAACTGATGGTCAGTCTGAGTGAACTATTCAGATTTTGGAGGATATGCTCAGAGCGTGTATGCTAGACTTCGGAGGATCGTGGGAAGATCACCTACATCTTGTGGAGTTTTCTTACAACAACAGCTACCAAGAAAGTATAGGAATGTCACCTTTTGCAGCACTTTATGGAAGGAAGTGTCGATTGCCATTAAGTTGGGACGACATCGGAGATAGAGAACTCCTAGGACCTGAGATGATAGTAGCAACTGTTGACGTAGTTCATACTATCAGGGAAAGAATGCGCATAGCCCAAGATCGACAGAAACACTGGGCTGATGCAAAGCGCCGTCATTTGGAGTTCCATTCGGAAGATCACGTATTTCTGAAGATATCTCCAAACCACAGAGTGATCTATTTTGGAAGAAGGGGTAAGCTTAGTCCAAGGTACATTGGACCGTTCGACATACTCGAACGAGTCGGTGAAGTGGCTTATCGCTTGGCACTTCCACCTTCATTGGAAGGAGTGCACAACATATTCCATATATCCCAACTAAGAAGGTATGTGAGTGACCCCAGCCATATTCTTGATCATTCCAACCTCACTGTACAGCCCGACTTATCTTGTGATCAGCAACTTGTTGAGATCCTGGATAGAAAGGTGAAGTCACTTCGGAACAAAAAAGTCAATTTGGTTCGAGTGATGTGGAGAAAAGACACACCAGGAGAATCGACATGGGAAAATGAAGATGAGATGCGTGCAAGATACCCTCAATTATTTGTAAACTAGTCCTTAAAATAAATTGTAAATTTCGAGGGCGAAATTTTTGTAAGGAGGGTAGACTGTAACAACTCCAATTTCACTGTACATAAAATTGTTTAAAAGTTAATGTACAACTGGGGTATTTGCAATCATGTGTATACTATAAGTATTTGTTTTAATTTAGAACAGTAATAAAGTACTTGTAGCACTTTGGTAAAGCCTTGCACTGCTGTGACGTAACCCCTGTATTCGAATCCCATCAGTCACATTATCTTTTTGTTTTATTTTCTTTTAATCTTTTTAGAAACCCAAGAGTTTGCACATGCACTGCACGTAAAATGAAGAGTCACATAGAAAACAAACAGGTGCAAATTAGTATTCTGACCGACTTGGACACGTGGCAGAGATCCGACGCCTCTTCACCGGGAATGGACTGGCGAGATCTCTTGATGGGATCGGCGCCACCGATCCAACTGAGCCCAAATGCAAATTTTTTTAAACCATAGACCCTTGGACTCCCCTCTTTAACCCCTATCTTTTTGTATTCTCTGCAATTATCCAGAGCATTAAAAATACCCTCTTTAAATCCATTTTAATACAAATTTTAATTCACCAATTCATCACACTAAACCCTAATGTTTCCCTATAAATACCACTCCATTTTACACCCCTCTCACCCAGAATTCTAGTACAAAAACTATACAAAATTCTCAAGTCCTTAGTGTACAAGTGGAGTTAGCGAAGGGCGAAGCTCCGACGAACTTCCGAGGAGTTTCCGGTGACGAAACGACACCCCGAGGTATTCCGTAGATTCTTCTCCCTCTTCTCTTGATCCCAATCCTGTAAGTTCCGTCTCTCCTTCTCATCTTCTAATCGAAAAACTTCAAATTTTAAAATCCGACGGAAGCGGAGTTAATCCGACTTCTGATTCGGTTTTCCTTTAAAAATCATATTTTTCTTAAACAAGAATATACCAAACCCCCATATCACATTCAATAAACATTAACAAACACCTTAAATAAGTTTCATCACAACATATTATTATATGCAACCTCTATCGTAGTTTTACAGTAAAATACCACATACTTTCGTTTCCGACATAATCTTCATAATACCTATTATACCTTTAGATAGTTCACGAGGTAATGACCTACCTCATCACAACACACATCTCTATCATAGCACGATGAAGTTTGGAACAATAGAATATGGAAAAATATGACTTTACAAATAAATACCCTAAACTTACAAAACCGTTTTCTATAAAAAGATGTACTAAATATTTCCATGCAATTATGCCTCTACAACCCATTTTAGGGACCCCGTACGGGATGGTACGGATTATCGCACATTCTCGGGTTTAGTAGAGCGAAATGCAGACCTCCGCAAGGAGCATTCGATCTCGATGGAATTTTTATACATTTTTCTTTAGAAAATGAGATTTCTACAAGAAAATAAATAAATTATTTTCATTAAATATATATATCTATTATCAAAATATCTATTTTAATTATATAAATATTCCAAGATTTCTAAATCAAAGGAATCACTATTATACGAAAATACCATCCAAATACAACACAAGTACAATATTTCAAGAAAATACCATATACTATGAAACTAAGTTCTATTCACTAGAAATTTCACATTATAAAATATACATTTATGAAAACCCTAAAGACGATAATTAAATGCTTGAGGTGTATTTTGAAATTATGCCAAAACTATTTTTACATAAAATCCCCTCAAGTTATACTAAATTACAATAAGGACCCTAGTAAACATAGGTTTAAGCGGGACCGGTCTCTTGAGCCTCAGGGAGCCGGAGATATGGGTGCTTGCCTATTTAAGGTAGACAATCTAACAAATGGTGTTATCATACGGTAATTGTCTTGGAAAAAGACACAAATCCTATCGTCCATGTGCAGCAGTTACCGATAACATCAAAATAAATTAAGGATTTCAAGTTCTTTTTAAAAGTGTCTGACTCAGACCGAGTCTCAATCTAATCAATCCGACTTGAATACGATTCAAATATAAACTTACAAAACAACAATATGAATCCGTCTGTCTATTTCAATATATAACTTGACTGAACCGAACTATGGATATACATCCATCTACATGATTCTCCAGTTACATCCATTTACTGATATCATGGTTTCGGTAAGTCATCAATATACAATTTACAATACAATACAAACAATACAATCAAGACATCACGGGGTTTATAAGGGGTAGATTGGTACGGAAGGTGTTAAAAATGGCACGAGACTGTAACCATAATACACCCAATCTGAATCTCCATTGTCGTTGTACCGTGACTGAACGGTTCCTTATGCTCCGTATACCTTAGTCTCCAGAATAGTGGGACTCCTCTCATATACACTGGCATTTTCTGTACCAAGCTACAAACAACAGCGTTAATAATATAATACAAGTTTTAAGTTACATTCTCTTTCTGTCTATTATGTCTCTACTTACTTTTAGGACTTACTGAGCGATTTGTTCGCTGACGACATTCATTTCTTTTTTCTTTGGAATGTTGTCAGATGGATCGGACCTTCTGAAGACAGAGCCTACCAGCGACGACTTGGATCATCTAGCCTTTGACCCGGAGCTCTAGTTTACTTGTACATTTTATTTTCATTTCTTTTATGCCATTGTTTAGTCATTGCTTTCATTCCATGTATTTACATTTCAGCTGTATTGTAAAAAGAATGTTTAATAAATAAAGTTGCTGTTCAATTACATTTATTGTCATTTTCTTGTGTATATTTATTTTATATTGCTTAGATACGCTTAGCGTGTTTACTTCTGAGTAAATACATAGCGGTCTCGTCGCGTCTCCTTACCCGTATATTGGGAAGAGGGACGTGGCAGTCTTTATAAAAGTGAAGAGAAAGATAAGTTTTTCTTTCTTTGTGTGAGAACCCTTGAGTGCAATAGTGCCTTTTTAAGAGAGGAGAGATTGTAAAGAGAAGAGTCACCTGTGTGTCGAGTGACTTGTTTATTTCAGAGGAGACGTGAAGTTAAAGGGAATAGGTTCGTGGACCTAAAGAAAGTGGACTAGGCACCGAAACTTTATCGGGACGCCGAGCTACTATAAATCTGTTGTGTTTGCGTTTGCAATTTCTTATCTCTTGCTTTTGCTTATTAGCTTAGAAATTGCATGCTTGTCTCTTTATGCCCTATATGCTTATTGTTCTTGCTTGCCACATCTTTTACTATATGTTTTAGTTTCACAGTTGTAGTTGTGCTTAGCCATTATCTTTATCGGTTATCGTTTGCCTAATCCATTCAATTGTGGCATCTTTGCAATTGTAGTATAGATTTTTCAATTTGGACATATTAGTAGCATAGTCCTATTCACCCCTTCTTTAGGACTATTTCCGTCGATCTCCTAGACAGTTTTCAAAACTAAAAAAACGTATTAAATATAAGGGTAATATAGGAACTTGAGAAAATAGTGCTTTTGAAGGAATATTCCTTTTTAAGTGGAATGTGCTAAAAAACCCTCGAATCTATTATCTACTGGCTAATACCTACGTGCGAGTGTCAAATGAAATCTATGATTAGATTGAGCTGAAAAAACATATGACTACTTATATAGATTATTCAGCTAAAAAAACTAAGAATGATCATTGCGTGTATGAGAAGAGAGATAATATGCTAATTTTTTTTTAGAATGTCTCTTATTTTCTACTTTTCCGGAATTGAATACTATAAATATCTTAGAAGTATCTAAAATATTGGATAAATACACTCACATGAAATAAATAATATTTTTCTTCCTTATCATAATACGAAAAAACAAAGGACGTTTTATATATCTAAATCATACCAAACATTCTTGTAATACAATGGATTGATGACTCTTTTTTTATTGTTTAATCATTTCGATTAAAGCTCTATGTATCCGTACCTTTCTACATCAATGTTTAATATAAGTTATGCTTTCCATTTTACTAAAATACATGTTAATTCGAACTTGAGAATATTGCTTAAAGAATATTACATGATATTGATCCATTAAATTATATCTCAAAATTCAAATATTCTAGCAAATGTCAAGGGTATTTTTTAAATAAATATATAACTAAACATACAAAGAAATTTTGAGATAAAAGGGTAAATTATACTAAAACACCTTAACTATTATGGATTTTCACTAATATACCTTAAAAGTTTTTATTATAGTACAATACATCAAGTGCTTCTTTTTGAGGTATTTTAGTGAAAAAATTCTTTTGAAAAACACAATTAAAGGCATTTTACCCTAATAAAAATACTTAAGGTATTTTAGAGAAAACTTTGATAGTTAAGGGCATTTTAGTGTAATATATCCAGAGTAAAGGAAAATAAAGACAAAACCAACACAAAAGAAAAGCCCAACCCCACACTCTTTCTCTTAGCCAAGGGCAATTTAGACAATATCAAAACTAATGTTTTTGTCTTTTTGCCAAAAGAAGCTCTTTTTGACCAAAGGTTCTATTTTCAAGTCCCATTTGTATTGGATAAATGATTACTCTAATAAAAAGTTGGGTGGGCTGTCACAACCCGCAAATGGCACGTGAGTAGCACTTGAATCATGTGAAATCTATAGGACCCCACCTAATTCAAGTAAGCCAAAAATCCAGAAATCTAAACCTTTTTAGGGGAAAATAGTGAAGATGCGGTTTTGAAATAAAGTACACTGAAATCAAATTTATTCTTATATAAACAATAATAGCAATATATGGAAACACTATATTTGTATTTAGCTTAAAAACCCTTTTTGTCGTTTGAAATTCGGGCAGCACCTCCTTTGTAATTTGTAACCAAAAAATGAATACAAGCAACAATATATAAGGCAAACCCAAGCGGGAGCTAGCTCTTCGCCAAATGGCGGAACAACCATGCAAGATAAAATGAATATACAACGCCGAAGGGCGAGAATCAAAACTCAGAAAGAAAGCAAGAAAACTACGCCTCAGGAAAACTAGAAAACAATAATACTACAAGAGTGAGACTCTAAGGCTGAAAGAATATACAACTGGTTTTCTAAATCTATCAAATATACAAGTCTGGTTGATGGAGCTTACTAGATACAACTGAAATAAATAAAAGTACAACGGTGGTCACGATACAAGTGAACCCAGCAAAGCAATCACCCGGAAGGAAGTGGTGTGCAAGCAAAGCCGCCATGAAACCTGTACGGCTAAACCTGCAAGAAACTGTGGCACAACGGGGGTGAGTTGCCAACTCGTGAGTAGAAGACATCGCCGAGTAGAAATCGCATGTATGACGTTCTCCTAGGTCATACAATAAAGTACTCAAATATAACACTGGATATCTAGTAGTGGCAGGGTAATAATCTATGCATAGTGTAATACTCAGTACTCGTGTCAGAGTCACTAAGTAGCAACAAGTCATATATCTGATGTATGAATGCATCATGAATAAAACAATCAACCACGAAATCTGGATATATCTGGTATAAGAAAATCTATGTTTTTATCTTAGTAAAACTTGTATAATAAAACTGGACCATCATCAGTGAAATCGACAGAAAATCTGTATCAAGCATCGACACAATATATGTATATCTCAATATCTCAATGTCTCAATATCTCAATATCTCGGGCTCCGTCAGTCCGGATCGGCCCATATCATCAAATCCCACGACTACGGTCGGTATCCACTAGATATCCGCCGCGCCAGACATCACCAGTAGGTAGTCTGCCCCTACCGGGCTCATCGTCTACAACTCGAGCTTCTTGCCCCGAGGTACCTTACCGGGCCCACCATGTACCCGAGACGGTTCATCCAACTCCTCGAATCGGGTCTCGAAAACCAACAGAAATCAGGAAAACTCATGGTAAACGACACATACATCATATCACGAGAAAACTGCAACTTGCATTTTAAAAAGATAACGAGTTTATAAAAGTCTTGTGGTTTTCCCCCGAATCCAGAAATCTCATAGAAAATCCGAAATCCCAAAATCGAGAGTCAATAAGCAGTGAATATCGGCATAAAGCCCACAATATTGCATAACAGAATGGATATATAAATACATAGGGTATCTAAGCAAGGAATGTAATATCTAAACTAGCACATGAGAGCAAGTATAATAATAATATGTTGAAACTACCAGGTAGCAGCTTATACCAATGAAGTAACGTTTTCTAAAGTGTACGTGACATGGCAATTACCGATAATGATGTGTGTGAGCAGGCAAACAAGTGTACGTGGAGTATACGCATCATCGGTAATGGTGCTGGTGTCCTAACAGACGGAGTTCATAATAACTAAAGAAAACACATGTATAAGCATGCAATGTGATGAGAACAATCATGAATATAACGGAGAATAAGTAGTAAACGCAACATTGTAGAATATACATATCTATATACGAGTCATACAGTTTTGGTGTTTGAAATAGCACGGATCGTGGTTTTTAGAAAAATAGGGGCTACGGTGTTTTTAAGAAAAGATACGTCCTTTGAAAATCCGTAGCATCCCTCGGATTGTCTTTTGAAAATACTCACGATTCGTTGGTTTTTGAAAACAGGTATGACTCTGCTGAGTTCCTTAGGTCACCGCTGGGTTTCGGGAGGCATCGACCATGCCGTTTTTGAAAAAAATGGCGCACTAAAGAATCCTAACTTAGAATCTTAACTAGAGAATTAGACGAAACTAGAATGTAAACATCTTTACATCAAAGTGAACAAGGAATACAACCTTTGTAGACCGGTCCTTCACTTCAATAGCTCCGTGTAGTAGTCCCTTCGCTCCAAGTAGTGAACTCCCGGACTCTTGAAAGGCTCCACAAGATGAAAGGAACAAGCTTGCTTGAAGTCTTCGAGGCCGAAGATAATCTACGTCGAGAAGACACCAACTCAAGCTACCTCTTCACTGATATGGAATTAGTGAAGCAAACACCCTGAACTAAATGGCTAATCTAGTAGATGATGATGAAGTAGGAATTTTGCTCACTTTAGAAATATTTTTCTCGCTCATTTTCTTCACCTCCCAAATTGCAAGAGAGCTAGAGGAAGGAGATGAAGAAAAGCAACCATGGAAAAAGTGAAGTGTTGAATGGGAACCATGGGTGAGTTAATATCATATACTAACTCATGTAGAGACTAAACCATGGCTAATCATAATGGTTGGGTTAATAAATATCTTAAGTAAAACAAAATTGGTGGACTTAGTCAATGATTTTACAAGCTTCCACTGAGCATCAACCATGACTAAATTCTACTCAATTTTGAATTACTTTAAATAAATAAAACCCTTGATTATATTAAGCATGGTGTGAGTCACATACACCCATGTCTCATGTCTCATCTAGCATGACACACAAAAATGTTCATTAATATATATCACATATATACTAAATGCACAAGTGAAAAAAAGAATTCTTAAGTGAGCTAATATTAGTTAATGTAAGTTAATATATCAAATATATAATTATACATTAAATTATTAAATCAACGCTTGATTTAATAATCCGGCTATATCACATATAACCGACTAATATTATATATATCAACTTATCGAATCAACACTTGATTCGACAGCTCTGCTATATCACATATAACTGTCTGATATCACATATCACGAGAATAGAATACGGTATCACATACACGTATTAATCTCGGTCCCGCACATATCACGTATGTGCTCCTACTTCGTTTCGCCTGAGCCAGGAAACCTTTGTGTAGGACTCTAAAGACTCGTCAATACGCCGGCAGTAGCTGGTGATCAGAAGTGGTCTGCTAAACGTAACAGCCACCTGGGTATTGAGTGATTAGAAGATCAACAAGCAAGCCTGCTCATACTCCTGCGAATCCAATAAGTAACACTACCGTACAGTCCGGTCTCTTCGTCAGATATGTCGCATATCGCAGCCTGGGGGTGGTAAACGTCAGACTCCAATAGCCTGATAAGTCATGCCGATGTGAGGTCCATAACGGTTCGAGAAACTACTGATAACACTTACCAGTAGATCTCAGCAACCCTGGCCAAGGATTTCCTATTATGGCCAATCGAGCATAGCGCAATATCAACCCCCAATACTGGGAGAGACGAAATCCCCTTATATCGCTCATTGCCTCCATGTGACTCGGGACTGTACCCAAAAACCACCGTTTTGCACGATCTCTTGAATGTGGTAAGGTGGAAATCAAAGCACAGTAGGAATCACACAAGACTCTATGACGATCTCGTGTCGACTGACTAACCTGTACCAGTGTTACCATAGAACTGCTATCTGACGATAGGTATAATACCATCTAGGAGTTCTCGACGAGTCCGTCCAGTATACCCAGTCTCCACTGAGCACCCGTATACCATCTCTGATGTCAAACACCAATGGATATGGGATCATCCATCGCCCATCATATGGGTCGAAAAGCGTATACGCCAGTCTACTCTGGAATATTGATGTCCCATCTCGATACTCCTGCGACTAAGAACATTTGAAGGATGTACTTACTGACTACCTCTGCTCCACTAGTATGATCTGCATCATAATCTTGGTAGTCAAGTACATATCCTGAGGGCTTTATCAACATGTAATGGAGAGTCAATAAGTGTACATGTTAAGATAAAGAGCAACCAGATAGTATACTATCATGTCGAGCAAGAAAGTCCTCCCTATATATGTCCAAGCATCCACTATAATATACATCACATGTATAATAATGGCCTCTAGGGCATACATATAACTAACAATCTCCCACTTGCACTAAAGCCATTTGTTGTAGTATCTCATACTCAACGCCTCATAAAAATCTCTCTAGGGAAAAGACTCTGTGAGTGGATCCATCGTGTTATCCTTCGAGTCAACTCTCCTTACCTCGATCCCTTAAAGATCAACCATGTCCCTGATCAGGTGATACTGCCTCAGAATATGTCTGGATCGCTGATGGGACCGGCGTTTCTAGGCCAAAACCACAACTCCATTGTTGTCACAATAACAGTTATTAGACGCTCAATGGTAGGAACCATGTTCATCTCATGAACAAGAATTATCCTGACATCTACTTTGGTAGCATCGTTGGTAGCGATGTATTCAGCTTTTATCGTCTAGTTTGCTACGGTATATAGCTTGGAACTCTTTCAACATACCGTCCCTCCACTGAGGGTAAAGACAAAGCCTGAAACTAACTTTTCGTCGACCTTATCACTCTGGGAGCAAGAATTGGTAAAGGACTCCCACTGGAGTTCACCTTTACCAAACACCAAGAACATTTCTTTAGTGCTTCTCAAGTACTTAAGAATGTCCTACACAGCTATCCAGTGATTCTCCCAAGATCCGATTGATTCCTGATCACTACACCTAGTGAGTTAGCTACATCTGGTATGGTACATAACATCGCATACATGATAGAGCCTACTGCCGAAGCATAGGGTATCCCTTGCACGCGAGCTCTCTCCAAATCAGTCTTGGAAGAAATCTTTTTGGAGAAAGTGATTCCTGAGTAAGTGGGCGAACCACCACGCTTAGAATCTTCCATACTAAACCCCTTTAGTATGGTGTTAATGTACCTAGATTTGGGACACTCCCAATATCCACTTAGATCTATCACCATAGATCATAATCCACAAGATGTAGTAGGTATCATCCAGATCTTCTTTGGAGAATCCTCGTGATAAGAGTAGCTTGACCGAGTGTAGCATAGGAAACCATTTCCTATCAAGAGTATGTCATCTACGTACAATACGTGGAAGACAACCATACTCTCTACAACCTTCTTGTATATACAAGGTTCATCTACTTTTTTGATGAAGTCAAACTCTTTGACTGCCACATAAAAACAGATGTTCCAACTCTGCGATGCGTGCTTTAATCCTGATGGACTTAAGCATAGCTACTGGAGAAAAGATTTCATCATAAACCACACCTGGTTATTAACGATAGCCTTTTACTATAAGTCTAGCTTTGAAAGTCTCAACTTTTCAATATACCCCAAGAATCTTCTCAAGATCCATTTGCTCCCGATGGGTTTTACCTCTTCAGGCGCAACATTCAAAGTCATACTTTGTTGGTGTATATAGATTCCATCTCTGATTGCACAGCATCCAGCCATTTCACAGAGTCCCCACTCGTGATGGCCTGCCTGAACCTAATTGGGTCATCATCAACTATGATGCAATCCTCTCTCCCACCGTCACCAAGGAAACCGTAGTATCTCTTAGTTGGATGAGGAACCCTATCGGATTCGCGGAGAGGCTGAAGTTCGTTGGAGACTATTAAATCTTTTGGTTTCACCAAATCATCAGCTGTTAGTTTGTCCAGCTGGAACTCCTTCCAGTTCTACCTCATGACCACTAATTTCTTCATAAGAAATTCCTTTTCTAAAAAAGGTGGCATGCTGAGAAACAAAACACCTTTTACTCCTCAGTGTGGTAGAAGATATGCCCTCGCAAATGTTTGGGATATCCAACAAACTTACAGAACTGACCTTACCTCGAGCTTGTCCG